>CM039119.1:19557094-20157094 GCA_022036555.1 Microstegium vimineum | reverse complement strand
GTAGTAGCTCAGAAACTGACAATTCCGTAGATACCTTTGGAGCCCACAATCCCGTTAGAAGGACTGGTAGGGTTTATAGGCCGCGTGCTAAGGATCCTCTGAGGTGTCTCTTATCTCGACGGTTCTCCCCAATAGAATAATAGGTCACATCTTACTTAGACTAGAACGAGAGTACAGTCGCAATCTTCTCTAATCACTCATATCAAGATCAACTTGTTTGTAGCCTAAGGGTTAATAGCATAGATTTGGTTAGTCCGATGCACCCTTTCTACCTGCGAAAAAAACAAATAACGATACTCTGGACAATCTCCCGGGTGAAGTGCACACCGGTATCCGTGCGCTTGCGGATTACTTCCTAGTGATTTCTCTGTCTGCGTTAACAAATATCAACAAGCATTTCTGGCGCCGTTACCGGGGAGAAAGACAGTTTGCTGAGATATCCTTGAATCTTGCTATTTTCCTGTACCTATACTTTTATCTTTTCTTATCTTTTTCAATTTCTTTATTTCTTATCTTTTCTATCCTTATGGAAAATCTAAATTCCTCACCTATCTATCAATTTTTTGCACCCACGGAGACCGACCTATTACCATGGGAGTCATCACAACCTATCCA
Source organism: Microstegium vimineum (assembly GCA_022036555.1). NCBI lineage: Eukaryota > Viridiplantae > Streptophyta > Magnoliopsida > Poales > Poaceae > Microstegium > Microstegium vimineum. The sequence continues at coordinate 20,156,479 of CM039119.1, read as the reverse complement.
AACTCCCTAGTTTAGGTTGAGTCCGCGGTTGATTGTAATGATTAAAAACCTATCCTTTTCAGGAAAGGAAGACGAAAACCCTTACCTTCATATTCAAGATTTTGAGCAAACATGTGATTGTCTTCGCATAGAAGGCATATCTGATAAAACGTTACGTTGGAAGCTCTTTCCTTTTTCTTTAAAAGGGAGATCTAAACAATGGTATAATCAGAAGGTAAGCCAACAACAAGGAGATTGGGGAGTTTTGCGCTCCAACTTCTGTTTAGATTTTTATCCCATCACCCAAATCGTCGACCTTAGAGTCAAGGTTCTAACCTTCAAACAAGGAGAGAACGAATCTTTAGCTTATTCCTGGAAACATTTTCTTGAGCTTTTAGAATCTGGACCACACCTTAGCATCGAAAGCCCTGTTCTTCTTCAACATTTTTATAAAGGTCTTCGTAGAAAGGATAGAGAGTTGCTAAACACCACATCTGGAGGTTCTTTCTTTCATGTGCCATCCATAGAAGCAAAATTAATCTTAGATAGAATCCTAGATGCTGAGCTGGATAATACCCTCCATGAAGAAACTCATGAAGCTGAAGACAATACCTTGCTAGATCCATCATCCACTTCAGCTATCCCAAGTTCTAAACCTAAAAAGGAAGAAATTCCACCACCTGATTTCATGCTAGATATAGATCCTGATCTTTTCACTGATTTCGGAAACATTTCAAACTATGTTTCTCTTTCAAAAACCCCGACATCATCACCTTAGCAACCATTTATATCAAATGCCAGACAGAAGCATTTTAAGAGAGCTTATATCAATCATAAGTAGCGAATGGTTAGAAGAATTAGAGCTTTCCTCTGATGTGATCCGTTTGGATTCACCTTCTATTCCAATACGTTGTGCTTTCAATTCAGATCAATTTGATGCTCTCTATAATCTTGTTGTGGGGGTCAATATCATGTCTAAATCACTTGCACATGAATTATTGGGCAAAGTGACTTTAACCCCAACAACAAAGTTCATGAAGAATCTTAACGGATATATAGTCCCCAGTCTTGGAATTTTACATGTCTTACCCATTATGGTAGATGGTGCCATGGTTCGTTTGAACTTTTATATCTTTGATACATGGGACCACGACCTCTTGATAGGACAACCTTTTAGAAGACTTCTTTATGAAGGTCAAAATGGGAAACTAAACATTTCCTTTGGAAAGAGTTTTCAAATCCCAATGACAATCTCTCATTCTTTGAATAACAAAACTGAATCTTATCTTTTACCTGATCCTATGGAGGAAGTAAAAACTGCTTCTCTAGAGCTTTTTAATGAATCAGATTTGGAAGAAGATGCTCCTTTCTTCATAGAAGAGGAAGCTGATCCTTATGAACCTGAACCCTTAGATGAGTTTGCAGAAACACCTAGACCTCCTGTAGAGCTTAAACCTCTACCACCCGGTCTTATGTATGCTTTCCTCAATAATGATCTAGAGTCTCCTATAATCATAAGTGATAAACTCACTCAGGAGCAAACTCTGCGCTTGATGGCAGTTCTAGAAAAACATTGTTCAGCCTTTGGTTACTCACGCCAAGATCTCACTGGAATCAGTCCCATAATTTGCACTCATCGCATCCATACAGATCCTTCTATTTCACCTTCTCGAGAGCCTCAACGAAGACTCAACAACGCGATGAGAGAGGTAGTTAAAAAGGAAGTTTTAAAATTGCTACATGCAGGGATTATATATCCCGTGCCGCATAATGAGTGGGTAAGTCTAGTTCAAGTTGTGCCTAAGAAGGGAGGCATGACTGTTGTCACAAATGAAAAGAATGAGTTGATTCCGCAATGCACCGTCATAGGATGGCGGATGTGTATAGATTATAGAAAGTTGAACAAAGCAACGAAAAAGGATCACTTTCCTTTACCCTTTATAGATGAGATGTTAGAGCGGTTAGCCAACCACTCGTTCTTCTGTTTCTTAGATGGATATTCAGGGTATCATCAAATCCCGATCCATCCAGATGACCAAAGAAAAACCACCTTTACATGCCCCTATGGAACATATGCTTATCGTAGAATGTCTTTTGGGCTATGTAATGCTCCAGCCTCTTTTCAAAGATGCATGATGTCTATATTTTTTGATATGATTGAAGATATTATGGAAGTTTTCATGGATGATTTCTCTATTTATGGAAAAACTTTCGATAGTTGTCTTGAAAATTTAGACAGGGTTTTGCAAAGATGTGAAGAAAAAGACTTAGTCCTTAATTAGGAAAATGTCATTTTATGGTCAAAGAAGGAATAGTGCTAGGACACCTAATATCTGAAAGAGGCATTGAGGTAGATAAAGCTAAAAATTGAAGTAATTGAACAGTTACCTCCGCCTATAAATGTGAAAGGAATAAGAAGCTTTCTTGGTCATGCTGGTTTTTATCGAAGATTCGTAAAATATTTTTCATTTATTGCTAGACCACTAACTCTTTTGCTAGCCAAGGATCCTCCTTTCATATTTGATGATGCTTGTTTAAAAGCTTTTGAATTGTTAAAATCAGCACTCATCTCTGCACCAATCATTCAACCCCCTGATTGGTCTTTACCTTTTGAAATTATGTGTGATGCTAGTGATTATGTTGTGGGGGCAGTTTTGGGACAAACTAAGGATAAGAGGCATCATGCAATAGCTTATGCTAGTAAAACTTTGACAGTACCTCAACTTAATTATGCAACCACTGAAAAAGAGCCCCTGGCTGTTGTTTTTGCTATAGATAAATTTAGATCTTATTTAGTAGGAGCAAAAGTAATTATTTATTCCGATCATGCTGCTTTAAAATATCTGCTCACTAAAAAAGATGCTAAACCTCGTTTAATAAGATGGATCCTGCTGCTCCAAGAGTTTGACTTAGAAATAAAAGATAAAAAAGGAGTAGATAATCCTATTGCAGATCACTTGTCTAGAATGTATTTTAAGAATCAGCAGGAACTACCCATTGATGATTCACTCCAGGACGACATGCTCTACGGGATCAACAGATCTGACCCCTGGTATGCAGATATTGTTAATTTTATGGTTTCAGGATATGTACCACCAAGAGGAAACAAAAGAAATCTTATTCAAGAGAGTCATTCACACATATGGGATGAGCCATACCTCTTCCGAGTATGCTCAGATGGCTTACTCAGGAGATGTGTAACTACCAAGGAAGGAATGAAGATCATTGAAAGATGCCACTCATCACCATATGGAGGTCATTATGGAGCATTCCCCACACATGCAAAAATTTGGCAATGTGGATTCTATTGGCCAGCAATGTATGAAGACACCAGAGAATTTATCAGAAGATGCAGGCCATGTCAAAGACACGGCAACATAAACTCAAGGGATGCCATGCCACTTACCAGCAATTTGCAGATAGAGCTCTTCGATGTTTGGGGAATCGACTATATGGGACCATTCCCCCCATCAAATAATTGTGAGTATATCTTGGTGGCAATTGACTACGTCTCCAAGTGGGGTGGAAGCATTACCTTGCAAACGTGCTGACAACGTAAATTCAAAGAGGATGTTTGAAGAGATTATATTTCCAAGATTTGGAGTCCCTAGAATAGTGATAAGTGATGGAGGATCACATTTCATCGAGAAACATTTTGAAAAGTATCTAGCAAGACATGGGATCCGCCACAACGTCGCTACACCTTATCATCCTCAGACAAGTGGCCAAACAGAGACCTCAAACAAACAAATTAAGAATATTCTTCAGAAAACAGTGAATGAGATGGGAACAGCATGGAAGGACAAGTTACCCGATGCACTCTGGGCATACCGGACTGCATACAAAACTCCAATTGGAATGTCTCCATATCAACTTGTATATGGGAAGACTTGTCACCTACCTGTTGAACTAGAGTTCAAAGCACACTGGGCTATAAAAGGATGGAATATGGATTTTGAAGCTGCTGGAGAGAAAAGACATGCAATTATGAGAATTAGAGGAGTGGAGAGAAAAAGCATATCACAATTCAAAGATCTACAAAGAAAGAGTTAAACGATGGCATGACAAGAGGATCAAGAAGAAAGAGTTCACACCCGGAGATAAGGTATTACTTTTTAATTCCAGGGTAAAGCTCTTCAGACATGGAAAGCTACGAAGCAAATGGGAGGGACCATATAAGGTAATCAATTCATCATCCCACGGAGCAGTCACACTTCAAAATAATGAAGGTACATTATTCAAGGTAAATGGTCAGCGTCTCAAAATATTTTTAGAACCTAATGAAGAATTAGAAGAAATAGAAGTAATTAATTTCTATCTTTTAAGTGAATTTTGAGGCCCAATCACTTTAATTTTTGCATCTTGGGCCATGCATTTGTTTTTCAGTGCATAGAACCTTCTAGAAACGAGTGCGCAGAAGAGGCCCGGCAGAACCCACATAGCCAGGGCGGGCGCCCTAGGGTATAGGGAGGCCGCCCCATTCCTGTCACCTCTCGCCGCCGCCTTTTGCTCACCCGAACCTTCTAGTTCCCCTTATCCGATAAACCTTGCAGATCACTTATCCAACCATTTCCCTACGAGTTTTGCTCCGTAGATGCTTCTAGAGGTCTTTTTCCACCCCTATATAAAGAACCCCTGACGTCAGCCATCATTATCATTCAATCATTCCCTTAGCTCTCGCTTAGAAGCTTGCTATATCTCCTTGCTCCCATGGCCAGCAACAGCAACGCCGATAGGAGGATGGTCCCCTACGGATCCAACCTCGACCAGCTCCCGCAAGAAGATCCAGATTCCAAGGCCTTAGTCTTAGTCCACGATGAGCTCCCGCTAGCCACAATTCCGCCAAAGCAGCAGCGCTATAGCAAGTCCTACTACGCCCAGCCTGTCCTCATTGCACCACCGCAACCGCTCCTGCTCAAGGGACCGAAGGAAGAGTCCATCGTCGAGGTGCCCGCCGGTACCAAGGTACTTCCACCAAGATCCAAGGAGAGGGTCGTAGGAGTGAAGACCCATCGAAATGGAGAACTCAACAGCATCAAGTACACAACCAAAGATGAACGTCCCTACATCAAGGGAGTCCGTGCTTCCAAAGTCAGATTTGTGCCACCAAAGGACGCCCCGAAGCAATCCCTCAATTCCTTCGAGTCATCCCCAAAGCGCCGCAAAACCGTTGCAGATCTAGAAAAGGACTTTCATACTAGGGATGACACGATCATCGATCTTCAGACCTCTCTAAACTTTTTCTCTAGGCAGTTCACAAACCTGAGCACCACCGTAGAAAGCATTAGGCGCGATGTAGATGAGCTTAAAAAGAAGATGAAGTTTTTAGAACGTTGCTAAATGCTTTAGCGAGTTATGCAGTTCTTGAGGCATGATTAGATCCATTAGCTAGAAGTTAGTTTGTTTCATTTCCCTTTGTAATGCATGCCTCAAAATAAATAATAAATAAATATCATTTCTATTATTATTGTACCTTGCTTGTCTCCACTGTGTTATCTAAGAAAACAGGAAACAAGTATGGGGGAGACCCCCGATGACTAGACGAACAGATTTAACCACAACGAGCACAAATTTCAGAAACAAACAGAGCAACAACCACACACGCCGAAGCAGAGGCCGAGGGGCCACCCCAGCTGGGCGGCCGCCCCACTACCCAGGGCGCCCGCCCTGGGCTAAGCACCCCTTGCTTCATCCTTCGACCACGGCCAGGTTTGCACCCTGCACGTTACATTTTTTCATACATATCCCTGAATATCAATTCGTGCAGTGAGTTTCAATAAATAAATGATTTAAACATGATAAACTAAAATGATAAAATGTTTCCTTAAATAGACACATTGTATAAAGTTTCCTAGAGTCCTGCTATTGTTTGGAATTTAATTAGAGACTCCATGTTACTTAAGTAGTTGTGGAACTTAAGATGGTAGAGTATGAGAACTTAATTCTTGATAATCTCTATCACTTGAAGAATTTCTTTAAAATAAATAACTACCATCCCATACATGCTTTACACTTACCAAAACCAAAGGCTACTTATTTTGTATTGAGCTTGTTCGAATCGTGTGGATCCTTGTTAGAATTTTATCATACTCCGAAGGTCAAGGCTTCATTCATACATTACAAACACAAAAGATTCACTCTTCCGAAGTAGTATTGCATTAGAGGAATGGGCTATGCAAAAATATTTAATTCGAGGAAATAAAAATGGGCAAAAAGTCTGACAACCTCGCAGTAGAATTAGGGGTACTTCAGCACCCACTCAAAAAAACATATATATATATATATAATGATATCCCATGTTTCCTCTAATAGCAATGCACCAGCAAGATATGACATTATAATAAAATTTGACCAACAAGTCTTGATCTAAGAGTATGGCATTATTCTCCTCAGATCCTAGTTTGACCAGGTAATACATGCAAGGTAAGTATGCCACATTTACCTATACTTTTTGATACATTTATGAGTGATCTGAGAGCACGAGGAAAAAGTAAGCTAAACATGCAAAAACTCCAAGTGAGAAGATTGAAAGATGAAGGGTCTCTACTTCTAGCTACTTTATTCCTCAATTTCTCATAGTTATATGGTAACTCTATTTAAACTCCGGCAGTGTAGGTATAAAAGGAACTTTCTACTATTGATGTCTAAACCTTAAGCTTATGTTTTCACCATCCTTTTCTCGAGGACGAGTAAAAGCCTAAGTATGGGGGGAGCTTGTTGACACCTCTTAAGTACCAATTCTAAGTGTCAACTAAGCAGAAGAAAGGATATATTTGCAACACATCACCTAGACATAGGGTTTTAACTGACAGAATTCCACGAGTTTTGGTGTTTATCTGTTTCTGTAGGGAGCCAACTGCAAAAGAGCAAAAGAGGCCCACAAGTAAGGATTACATAGACACATAACACCTCCGTAGGAAAAATACTAATCTAGAAGACTCCAGAACCACCCCGAGGAAGGAGGGGCCCACCTATCAGCAGGGTAGGGCGGGCGCCCTCCCCCCTAGGCGCGGCCGCCCAAGGCCAGTGGCCAATCATGGCCCACTTCGTGGATTAGGGTTCCACCGCCTTTGAGGTTTAATCTAAACCCTCCATTAAGGTCGGTTTGATCCGACGACTGACGATTATTTGAGGGGGCTATATAAGGAGGACCCCTGCCCCCTAGCTAAAGGCAATCCATTATTCATTTACATATTTTCCAGAGAGGATTCGCCAGAGAGGATCCCTCACAGATCTATTCTCTAGGTCTTAGCATTCAAGAGAAACTATCCTTAGTTTCTATGTGAGATTAGAGTTTACTCTTCTAGATTGAGAGAGTTAGAGTGGAGGTGTGGATTGGAGGAACCCCGGCCTGTCGGTGTCACCTCTCCAGTTTGTATCGACGGGATCAAGACTCCTAACCCGAGGCTTGCTCCTAGGATTTCTTCAGTATTTCGACTCCTAATTCTAGTAAGTTCTCTGTTTTATTATTCTTTGGTCTATGAGTTTACTTTATTCTCTTCGCGTAGAGGGTAGGGTAATCGTCTCTAGCATAAACGTGGTGTTTGGGCTAGGATCCTCATAGATATCCCCTGTCTAGCTGGATCTGTGGTAGTAGCTCAGAAACTGACAATTCCGTAGATACCTTTGGAGCCCACAATCCCGTTAGAAGGACTGGTAGGGTTTATAGGCCGCGTGCTAAGCATCCTCTGAGGTGTCTCTTATCTCGATGGTTCTCCCCAATAGAATAATAGCTCATATCTTGCTTAGACTAGAACGAGACTATAGTCACAATCTTCTCTAATCGCTCATATCAAGATCAACTAGTTTGTAGCCTAAGGGTTAATAGCATAGATTTGGTTAGTTAGATGCACCCTTTCTCCCTGTGGAAAAACAAATAACGATACTCTGGACAATCTCCCGGGTGAAGTGCTCACCGGTATCCGTGCATTTGCGGATTACTTCCTAGTGATTTATCTGTCTGCGTTAACAAATATCAACAGTGGTGTTGAGGAAGGGCCTTCCCAGGATGACAGGAATGTCCACGTTGGCTGCCATGTCCAGGATGATAAAGTCAGCGGGGATGTACTCATCTTGGATGTTCACCAAGATGCCCCTTGCAAGTCCCTCGGGAAACCGCATTGTCTGATCTTCCATCTGCAAACGAACACAAGTAGGGAACAACGGTCCCCCTAACAAGTTATCATGCATTACCTTGGACATGATGTTGACGCCGATCTAAGGTCGCAGAAGGCGTTGTGGAAGGTTTGTTGTCCGATTGAGCACTTGATCGTTGGGTGGCCTAGATCTTCCTTCTTGATGATGAAGGGTGGATCAAGAAGATAGCCCCAATAGGAGCGAAGTGGAGGCCTACCGAACCTTGTTGTGACCATATTAACATGCTCAATTGGATCCTCTGGTTTCCCAAGAATCTTACCTTGTTCTATAGATGGCATAACTGCTACTAATTAAGCTAATTGGGTTTCTAGCATTTAATTAAAACTCAATTGATTTATCATGGCAGTGGAAAAGCTATCCATTTTCTCACCAAGATTTTCAAGAACTTTATCAGTGGCAATCATCTTTTTGTTAATACCATCATTAATTTTAGATTGACCAAGAATAAGATCTTTCAAAGAAGGCTGATTGTTATAAGAATTGTAATTATTGTAATTGATATTACCTCCATTACCTTGGTAGAAGGGGCGTGAATTCCAATTTCCTTGGGGTCGATACCCGTTGTTGTTTTTGTTGTTGTTGCTGACGAAGTTCACATCCTCCTTCGATGTCTCGGGGCAATTGTTGCCCGAGTGATCATTTCCCCCGCACACCTCGCACCATGGATCAACTTCAATAGCTCCTGCGGTGGCAGTGGGGGGTAGATGGCCTCTTGTTCCTTCTTGGAACCTTCTTCTATATTCTTCATTAAGAGGTCCATCTTGGCAGAGAGCATGTCCACCTCATTGATGGTGTGCATACCTCTCCTCTTTGGCTGGAGACGTTCCTTACCCTATCCTTGGTTGATTACCATCTTCTCGATGAGGTCCTTGGCATTTCCGCACTGTGTGTTGGAGAAATGCCCCTCCAGTGGCAGCATCAAGGTGACTACAAGCCATACTGGAAAGCACGTGGTAGAATCCTTGAATCAAGAACCAATCGTCTATCCCATGATGAGGACAGGCACGAATGTAATCTTGGAGACGCTCCCATGCTTCGGGAATCATCTCATCAGACTATTGTTGGAAGCTTGAGATCTTTCCATGAAGGGCATTGGTTTTGCCCGTTGGGAAGAACTTGAGGAATGCGTTGGCACACCTCTCCCATGTAGTGGCTTCTTCTTTGTGGGCATAGAACCATTGCTTCGCCTTCCCCAATAATGAGAATGGGAAAAGGTGAAGGTGAATGGCGTCAGACGCCACTCCCTTGATACTAAAGGTGCCACATAACTCCATGAAGTGCTAGATATGAGCATTGGCATCCTCGTGGGGCTTCCCGCAAAATAGGTTGGACTGCACCATGTGGATCAAGGCGGGCTTCAGCTCGAAGGTGGCATCCGCGAAGTTGACTTCAGGGCCCTGAGCTACGTGGGTAGCAGACGGGCTGAGAAGTCAGAGATCGCCTTCTAGGCCACAACTTTCTTGAGTGGTGGTGCGGAGCCTCCTTCCTCGAACGGATTCAGGGTCGAGATGAACCTCTGAGGGGGAACTTGACGACGTCTAGTCCTCAACAGTTGCTCGGGATCTTCTAGATAATTTCCTGGCAGTTGGAATCCGCTCATACACTATCTGGCTTCACAAGAAAGGAATACATAGATAGGGGTAAGCCCCTATGACTAATTGATAACTAAGTTAACAAAAATATCTGGATTCAATCTAATTAAAATTTCTAGGCTAAGCTTTCCCCGGCAACGGCGCTAGAAATGCTTGTTGGTATTTCTTATGACTATTGGATAAATCTGCAAGCGCACAGATTAAACCGTTCTAGCACTTCACCCAGGAGTATTCCAAGGTATCGTAATTTATATTTTCCCAAGGGAAAGCTGAGCTAGAAATGATAATTAGAGAGGAATCCTAGAGAGCACCTCAACTTAGTATAAACTAGTATAGGGGGGTAAACAATATATGTGGTAGGAAGGGCTGATGAATGAATAAGCCAAGGTAAATGATAACTTAGAGATAACTTGTCGGTGTTATGACCCAGGGGGTCAAGACCACTGGCTAGTAAATTTGTATATTGCATGCTCCCTCTCCCAGACGTGGTGCAAGAAGAACATAAGATTTATCCTGGTTCGGGCGTAGAAGGCCCTACATCTAGCGGGGGAGGATGGATTGTATTATCTCGCACCGAAGTGCTCGTACAGGGGGGTACAAGCAAGTTTACACGGGGGTGCTCAAGATGAGCTGAGGCCTAGGACTAGCAAGGCTACCCTAGGTGGTCGGTTCGTTGCTTGAGAGATCGATCAAGCAATCGGGTGTGGTGTGTGCCACTTGGCTCCCGGTGTACGTGGGTTAGAGTTGATACAAATGGGTGAGCCGATGTTGATCAACCCCTGCCATTACCAATATGAATCAGAATCAATGTTCTTCTATCCCGGCGTCCCCTTTTACAGATCAAGGGGAGGTACGGGAGTACAGAGTTCTAAACTGTAGCGGCATGGGAGGCGTGTCCGTGGCGCCATGCTGGCGAAGGACGTCGACCGCTGTAGCGGCGTGGGCTTCCCGTCCTTCCGGTGTTTCGGAGTATGGTGATGGCGGACTGGACATTGTAGCATGTCATGGCGCAGTAGGGTTGACCTTTTGTAGATGGGTGTGAGTCCCACAGCTGAGGCGGGACGGAGCGGATAGGATGGGTCCCATGCCGGAGTGGTTGGAGACGATGGTCGAGCCCCCTGGTCAAGGGGGGTCGAGGCCGGTGTGACCCTGTCGTATCCCTGAAGACATAGTCGAGAGCCGTCCTGTTGATGACTCGAGGGGGTGCCTCTGGAGTCCGTACCTGCGACGTGGCTACAACGGCAGCACAGTTGACGGAGGTCCAGGGCATGGCCGGTGAGTTGATGGATTTGACCGTGGTAGTGGGCGCCCATGGCGTTAGGCGAGGGCAGGTAAGCGCATCGGATCCCCTTTACCCCATACCGAGAGCAGGTAAGTTGGTCGAGCTTCCTTCTCAGGGGTCGTTCATTTGACCCCCTATCCGTCATTCGGGGGGTCGAGGCGGAGGGGTCGTTCGTTCGACCCCTGTCCATCAATCGGGGTCGAGGCGGAGGCGGAGAGGTCGTTCGTTCGACCCTGTCCGTAAGTCGGGGTAGAGGCGGGGGGTCGTTCATTCAACCCCCCGTCCATCTGTTTTTCCAGTAATGGGCCGGCCCATGATTGGTTGCTGTCGCCGGTGAGGGAGGCCTTTGTGTGACGGGCCTTTCTCCATTGACTTGAATGGCTGATCGGATCCTGTCTTAAAAATGGTTGCTATGTTGAGCATTAGTTTATCGGAGGTTTAGGGTACCCCCTACCTTTGTACCTGACATAACTAGATAGTATAGCTAGGTGGGAGGACAACGAGAGAGTATAGGGACTCCTATGTAATTCACTCTACTTCAATATACTTAGCCAATTAATTAGGCTAAACACTATAGTTTGTCTCCTCAATACAAGTATGCTTGGCGAGGGGATAGATTAGTAGGAGGACAAAACTCCTACCGAACCACACCCTCTTTTTACGAGGGCCTTACCTTTTAAGAACTTGCCTAAGAACACGTGGTGGAATACAAAGACTAGGCAAGGCAGTCACTCTCTTGCTAGCTACCACAAACAATCCGTGCAACAAGAGGTAGCCAAGGGTAATATGATGTATAAGCACCACACTTACAAACAACTGACAACTTTGACTATGATCTATAACCAAAGCACCATATAACAGGCAATGATCGTATACGGGAAAGGCCACAAGGATCACAGACTATTGATGTAAAGGCTAGTAATAAGCAAAAGCATATAACAAGACTATAAGAAGTATAGTAATGCTCAAAGTAAATACTAAGTAAAGTAGAGGAAAAGTAATATATTGAATAAGGTAAAGTCTTACAAAGAAGGAAAGATACAAGAGCTATACTAGACTTTCCAGAAGATGACTCCGGAAATCCTGAGCGCAGCTCGACTCAACTCTAACTCCCACTCTAGACTAACTACTAGAACAATCTAAGGAATAGAGCTTGTAGGCTTCTTCACCATGTATGAAGAGGGGGGGATGAGCCTCTATTTATACTGGGAGGTGGAGTAGGGGCTACTCCATCGCCACATCATCGATCCAGGAGGCTTGTTATTTGATAAAGTATGCTCATGATATGATTGTTTATCCTTGATCCTAAGGTTGTTGGCAGGATTTTTGTTATATAAAAGTGTATCATTCTTGGTGGCAACACCTACCTCGCCAGAGGTCGCCGGCGTGACTTCCCGCCCTGGGCCCGTCGACGGCACAGGCCCTGTGGAGCCTTTTCTTGGGCGCGAGGTCGGCGTTAGCGGTCTGCATCCCGGAAAGGAAAAAACCACTCTTAGCCAAAATCTTTGACAACGACAAGAAAGATGGCAAATCGAAGATCAACGAACTCACATTGGGGAGATAAGGCAGAAACATTTCTGCCCTGATTCCTCTGCACCATGGCCTCTAGCCTCCGTGCTGCGGCTGCGTCCTTTGAACCCGCTCCCCTCACATGGAGCGGATTGGGCGATGATCATAGCATCGCCGACTGCACCTCTTGTAGATCCCCTGGGGGCTAGGTGCACGCAGATCTCCCTCGCCGACAGGATCAACACCACCGGCACAGAGGAATTGTTCGGCTAGTGCAACGCCCCCGGGTGACTGGAGCGCAGGAACCACCTCAGACAGAGGGCACCTATCATCATCATTATTGTCATCGTCACCACCCTCGGCTTCTCCCTCCTCGTGGGACACGGGGGGAGAGTGATACTCTGGCAATCCGTCGTAGTGCTTCTTGCTCCGCCGCACCACCCACTCTTCCTTCACAAGGGCCTTCTGGGCCTGGTGGGCTTTTCTCTCGACATCCTCCTCTCATTTCCGCACATTGTCCACACAGTTCCTCTCCCTCTGCTCTAGTGCGACGGGGAGAGGGCGGCCACATGGCGAGCCATCGACCCAGGCCCCTAGAGAAGATCGTGAATGCGGATAAGTCAAACCATGAGTGGGAAATAAGCTCGAGCTCACCAAAATAAAATCGGACTCACCAATGGAATGGCATTGTCGTCCGAGCACATCTTGGGGCAGAGGTCGACCTCGTTGTTAGGCATGTCACCTCCCAAGAGCTTCTGCATCCTAGTTAGCATCGCCTCTCAGTCCAACTCCTCCTCCGCCATGGCCGTTCCAGCACGCGGTGCACCGGGCACCATCTAGTCCAGTAGCCGCTCCCGTTCCATCAACGGGAGCTCCCAGCACGCTAGGAACTGTGCAAAAATGCTGGAGAAGTGCAACCCCTCTGACCGGAGCAAGCCCAAACTCCCTAGATGGGGCTTCATTGCCTGGCATTCACTGCCTACAGCGGCCCCATAGTTCCATCTCGGTAGCTCGCCATGGATGCGGCGGTCGGTGTAGGTAGGCAGTAGCGCTTCGGGGTGCTTTCGGATGTAGAACCACTGCGAGTGCTAGCCATGGTGCGAGGACGGTGTCCACATGGGCATGTAGATCTTTGCGCGGTCACGGCGAAGGCGAAGGCGAAGCAAGCACCCGCCGGAGGACACTGTTGGCACAAGTTATGACTATCTTTTACATATCTAAAATGTTGCCACCAACCTCTGGATCAAAGATAAAACAAACACATCATGAGCATATTTTATCAAATAACCAGTTCCACATGTCCATGAGTGTTTGAGTGCAGGAATGAACAAATGAAGCAAGTGAGAGCCAGTGGACCCACATAGGGGGTCAGTCGACCACCCTATGGGCCCACTTGGCTCCCGTCCTGGCCATGATCCAAGAGAAGCATCCCAGAGTGATTTCCAACCCTTGGATCACTCTGTGCTTTCTCTCAACGGCTCACAAGCAAAGAACATGGATCCATGGGCCCACACCAAGGAGATAAACGTGACAACCACCTTAGAACCAGCAATTAATATCAATGACAAGTGGGGCCAACATAAGGACAGTAGAGGTGGGCCAAAACCCCAAGAGGGGGGTCGGCCGATCCACACCTGGGCCCACCAGGACCCACTCAGTCCCTGACCAGTGGGACTTCATCCAAGGAGGCAAGAGAGGGCCCACTGGCCATAGGGGGGATCGGCCGATCCACCCCCTAGGTCGGTTGGCTCCCCCAACCGCCATACTCCTCACCCCGCGTGTTGGATCACCACCATCCATGCCTTGGTCGGTTTCTAAGTCGGTTGGATCCAACGGTGGAGGATGGAAGGCCCTGGATCGCTGACGTGGCGCTGGAGTAGCCCCTACTCCACCCCCCACTATAAATAGAGGGCCATACCCCCTCTCTAGACATGGTGAAGAAGCCTATAAGCTCCATTCCTTAGAATTGTTCTAGTAGTTAGTCTAGAGTGGGAGTTAGAGTTGAGTCGAGCTTGCTCGGGATTCCGAAGTTGTCTTCTGGGAAGTCTGGTATAGCTCTTGTATCTTTCCTTCTTTGTAAGACTTTATCTTTATTAATATATTATCCTTTCCCTTTACTTTACTTAGTATTTACTTTGAGCATTACTATACTAGATATAGTATTGTTATATGCTCTTGCTCTTTAATAGCCTTTACATTTATAGTCTGTGATCCTTGTGACCTTTCCTGTATGCGATCATTGCCTGTCATAGGGTGCTTTGATTAGTGATCGTAGTCAAAGGATTAAGTTGTGTGTAAGCGTGGTGCTTATACATTAACTTATCCTTGGTTATCGCTTGCTGCACGGATTGTTTGTGGTAGCTAGCAAGAGGTGACAGCCTTGTCTAGTCGTTGTATTCCACCACGTGTTTATAGGCATGTTCTTAAAAGGTAAGGCCCCCATAAGAAGAGGGCGCAGTCCGGTAGGAGTTTTGTCCTCCTACTGATCTATCCCCTTGCCTAGCATACTTGTATTGAGGAGGCAAACTATAGTGTTTAGGACTAGTTAATTAGCTAAGTATATTGAAGTAGAGTGAATTGCTTAGGAGTCCCTTGTACTCTCTCGTTGTCTCCCACCTAGCTAATCTGTCTAGTCCGTTCTAAGTATCATTTACCTAGGCTCTTTCATTCATCAACCCCTTCCTATCACATTTATCATTTACCCCCCTATACTAGTTGGTACTCAGTTAAGGTACTTTCTAGGATCTCTCTCTAATTATCATTTCTAGCTCAGCTTTCCCTTGGGATAAAATAAATTACGATACCTTGTAATACTCCTAGGTGAAGTGCTACAACGGTATAATCTGTCCGCTTGCGGATTTATCCAATAGTCATAAGAAATACCCATAAGCATTCCTGGCGTCGTTGCCGGGGATAGGGATTTATCTCTGTTTTTGGTATGATGCTAAGAAGTGTCAACAAGCATTTCTGGCGCCGTTGTCGGGGATAGGGATTTATCTCTATTTTCCGTACGATGCTAAGAAGTGTCAACAAGCATTTCTGGCACCGTTGCTAGGGAAAGCATAGCGTAGAAATTTTAATCAGATTGAATCCAGAAATTATCGTTAACTTAGTTATCAATTAGTCATAGGGGCTTACCCCTGTCTGTGTCTTCCTTTATTGTGGAGTCAGACAGTTTATGAGCGGTTTCTAACTACCGGGAAACTACCTAGAGGATCCTGAGCAGCTGCTGAGGAGGTCTAGACGTCGTCAAGTCCCACCTCAGAGGTTCATCTCGAACCTGAATCCGTTCAAGGAAGGAGGCTCTACACCACCACTCAAGGAAGCTATGGCCCAGAAGGCGATCTTTGACTTCTCGACTCTGTCAGCTACCCACGTAGCTCAGGGCCCCGAGGTCAACTTTGGGGATGCCACCTTCGAGCTAAAACCCGTCTTGATCCACATGGTGCAGGCCAACCCATTCTGTGGAAAACCCCATGAGGATGCCAATGCTCATCTCCAACACTTCATGGAGTTATGTGGCATATTCACTATCAAGGGACTGGTGTCTAACGCCATTCGTCTTTGCCTTTTCCCATTCTCTCTATTGGGGAAGGCGAAGCAATGGTTCTACGCCCCCAAAGAAGAGGCCACTACATGGGAGAGGTGTGCTAACGCATTCCTCAAGAAGTTCTTCCCGACAGACAAAACCAATGCCCTTCGTGGAAAGATTTCGAGCTTCCACCAACAATCTGACGAGATGATTCCCGAAGCATGGGAGCGTCTCCAGGAGTATGTTCGAGCCTGTCCTCATCATGGGATAGACGACTGGCTCCTGATTCAAGGGTTCTACCACGGGCTGACCAGCATGGCCCGTAGTCACCTTGATGCTGCCGCTGGAGGGGCATTTCTCCAACACACGGTGAGAAGTTCCAAGGACCTCATCGAGAAGATGGTAACCAACCAAGGTTGGGGTGAGGAACGTCTCCAGCCAAAGAAAAGAGGTATGCACACCGTCAGTGAGGTGGACATGCTCTCTACCAAGATGGACCTCTTAATGAAGAAGATAGATGAGAGTTCCAAGAAGGAACGAGAGGCCATCTACCCTGTCGCCGCTACACAAGCTATTGAAGCTGATCCATGGTGTGAGGTGTGTGGAGGAAATGATCACTCGGGTAACAGTTGCCCCGAGACACCGAAGGAGGACGTGAACTTCATCAGCAATAACAACAACAACAACAATGGGTATCAACCCCAACAACAAGGAAGCTGGAATTTGCGCCCCTTCTATCAAGGTAATGGAGGTAATAGTAATTACAATAATTACAATTCTTACAATAACCAACCTTCATTAAAAGATCTTGTTCTTGGGCAATCTAAGATTAATGATGGTATAAATAATAAAATGATTGCCACTGATAAAGTTCTTGAAACTCTCGGTGAGAAAATGGATAGCTTCACAACTGTTATGAAGAATCAATTGTGCTTTAATAAAATGTTAGAAACCCAATTAGCTCAGCTAGCAGCAGCTATGCCATCTTTAGAACATGGTAAAATCCCTGGGAAATCAGAGGACTCCATTGAGCATGTTAACTTGGTTACAACAAAGTTCGGTAAGCCTCCACTTCGATCCAATTGGGGCTATCTTCTCGATCCTCCCTTCATCATGAAGAAGGAAGATCCAGGCCACCCGACGATCAAGTGTTCAATCGGACAGCAAACATTCCACACCGCCTTCTGCGATCTCGGATCGGGCGTCAACACCATGTCAAAGGTAACATATGACAATCTCTTAGGAGGACCTTTGGTCCCCACATGTGTTCGCCTGCAGATGGCCGACCAGACCATATGGTTTCCCGAGGGACTCGCGAGAGATATCTTGGTAAACATCCAAGACGAGTACATCCCCACCGACTTCATCATCCTCGACATGGGAGCTAATGTGGAGGTCCCCGTCATCTTGGGATAGCCCTTCCTCAACACCACCAATGCAGTCATTTACGTTGGATTAGGCCAGATCCACTTCCAGTTCCCAAGCCATAAGGTAAAATGTGTTTTCAATGGTTATAAACTTAACAAACAGGTTAAAGCACAACCACCAAGAAGAAAAGTTCGAGCCCCGCACCCAAAGAAGCAATACCCAGAGACCAAGATCAACGAACTCGAGGAGGATGGACCTGCCAATCCAAGGCAGGTGTGGAAAGCAAGAGAGGTGCACACCTCGCGGTCTCCGTCTCCGGAGCCATCAGGTGCACCCGAAGAATAAACCAGCAGGAGAGTCCTACTCAGAGGACTTAAAATCAAGGAGCCTTCGCCGAAAGGTAAATCGGTAGTTATCTTTTATTTTCCTTCTTTCATTTAGTTAAAACCTTTACTTTCATACTTAAAAATTAGAAATAACATAGTTAGTTTAAATAAAATTTGAGAATTAGATTAGCATTAAAATTTGACAAAAGGTAGGGCCAATAGGGTGGTCGGCCGACCATCCTATATACCCCATCTTGGCTTACTTGATAAAGGAGCATGTAGGAACCTTTATAAAAGAAAAAGAAAAAAAATGGAGGACTAGGGTGGTCGGCCGACCACCCTATAATCCACTTGATCATCCCTCTTTATCCCCTACCATCCTTTGTCCAAGAATCTCATGATATGAGTAGTGTTTCTTTCAAAAATCATATTTATCCTTAGGAGACATCTCTTTTGCTTTGTCATTCTTTACATCAATTACTTTTGGTTAAAGCATGTCACATCCTTGTCTCCCACTACTCCTTGTCTAAAGTGGGGAATCATGACACCTTCCACTTTCACTTTGTCATGCTTTGCAAAAGAAAACACATCAATCACCTTTGAGCAAAGCATGACATACCTTTGTTCCCCACTACTCTTTGTTTAAAGAGGAGAATCTTGACCACTTTAACTCAGCCTTTGATCACATCACATAGCATCTTTCACCTTTCACCAAGCACTAGAAAAATCATGAGGGGATTCCCCACCATGGGGTGGTCGACCGACCACCCTATGGTCACCTCCTCCTTCTCTTTTGCTTTGTGAAGGACAGCCACTAAGGCTTGTGATCATGGCACCCAAGGGGAATGCCCATGGGTGGTCGGCCGACCACCCCATGGCACCCCCTTGGTGCCATCTCCTCTCCCCTATAAAACCCCATGCAAGGAGAGATCATTCCCTCACACCTCAACCAGAATTCAATTCTATCTCAAGAGCCTCTCCTTGCCTTTCTCTCTCCCTTCAAGAGAAGTAGTGATACTCTCCCTAGTCTTGCCCTTGTGTTCTTCTTCCTCTCCAAAGATGAAGAACCCATTGACATCCACATTCAAGAAGATGAAGCAAGCCATAGGTGGGATCTTGTCTCGTCGCTCCCACCCATCCGAGGATAGCTCTCATGGAAGAAGAAGGAGAGGTTCTGCCCGATACACTTGGGAGGGCCTCCAAACCGAAGAACACCCTCGGCAAGAAGAGGTGCCGACAGAGGTACCCCATATCGAGACATTCATGGTACCCCCGATGAGGACCTATGATCAGCAAAGCGGTCTCGAGTTCAATCAACTAGAGTACCAAAGGTATCTCTCTCTCCGGGATCGATCTTTTGAGCACACATGGATATTGGATCCAAGTCTTCTCTCCAACGCAGGTATGACCACCGAGTTTAATACTATCTTTTCAGCTCTTGGTTGGTTTGGCTTTTGGCAAGTAGATGAACTAGGAGTTGAGTTGCTCTCTTTAGAATTCTTATGCTCTCTCCAAGTTTCTAATGTTGGAATTACCTTTCACATGTTTAATCAAAATCAAAGTTTAACTTGGGGTCAGCTAAGTGTTGCTCTTGGTTTTGAAAATTCATGCTTGATAGATTTAAACCTTGCCATGCATAAGTTCAACAAGAGAAAATTTTGGTCCTCTATCTCTGCTCTTAATGATTGCTCGAATCCTAAGTCTGAGGAAATTCACAATCCAACCCTTCGCTTTATGCATCTTTGGATGAAATTAACTTTGTTTCCTGGAAGTGATGCTAGCTTCATAAGTGACATGGAATTAAAATTGCTCTATGCCATGATTAACAAAATACACATCTCTCCTGTGATATACTTAGTAAAATTTTGGCAAAGTTCAATTAAGAGTAATGGATCTATTCAATTCACATCTTTAATTACTCGTCTTGCAGAATCTATGGGTTTGTTAAATGGCAATTACCCCTTTGCATACATCTCTTCAACTAGAGCAATAATTTCGAAAGAGTATCTTACAATTGCTCAAATGCTAAAAAGAGATGCCAATGGTAATCTTAAAATGATTTACAGTGGCCATACAATTGAGGTGCCTCTTCCAAATAGGCAACTTCAATTATATAGGACTCGTAAGCTAACCCTTGATCTAGATCAAGGCATTGGACAAAGAGGTTTTGCAGGTGCAAACAGGAGAGCTCAGGAGGGGCTATACTTTGTTCATCTTGAGCAAGGTGGTTCCTCCCGAGAAACTATTGACGACGAGGAAGACGATGCATCTTCCGATCCCATGTACACCTCGAGTGGCATGCCTCCTCGATCCGCACGTCCACAACAAGCTCGAGCATCCTTCTCGTCCACACGAGAAAGGGAGCATCGTGGACTACGGCAAGAATTCGATAACCTCACCAACACCTTAGGTGAGCTGCATATTGAACACGATGAGACGACACGCATCGTCCAGCAAACTGCCGAAGATATCCAAGCTATGCAAGGAAAACAACATTGGCATTGGGACATGTGGCGGTAATTCCATCCATAGCCGCCGCACCACTAAGCAAAGAACAAGCTTGTGGGAGGTTCCCTCCTCCACTAAGGTATGTTTTTAATTTCAGCATTTATATTTATGTACTACTTTGCTTATCTTTGCTTTGCATCTAAAAAATCTACATATGATAAAAATAATAAAAAGACTTTTTCTCCACTCCATTCTCAAAATGCTTTATGAAAAATCTATATATCCTATGGAAATGATGAATAGTTGCTCTGCTAAATGTCTCTCTAGTACTAGTTTACAACTTGATATTTCTCTAAGTATGGATTACTTGGCTTAAAAGAATTCATCATGAACCTGAAACTTTTGTGGGTTACAAATGTTGTAACTAAGTCTAAGTTGTTGTGAGACATGATATGACAAGGTAAGAGCTGCTATAATATTATTCTAAGCAAGAATGATTATTGGAGTTTTATTTATTAAAATGATAAAAACACTTTTTGTTCCTCAATGGTGAAAATTCTTACCAAAGTCATACATGATCTTTCATGATATAAGCTTTCTACATAAGCTACCTGCTTTGTGTTGAGTTTGGTCAAGTTTTGTGACCCTTGTTGAGAGATTTATCATGCTCCCAAGATCAAGATCACGTACACGCCACATATACTTGCTGCTTCTACACTGGAAGTACGCAAAAACATGCCTTACATTTCCACATAGTTCATACTCCATGCTATAGTAGAAAATCTCTCTCTAGTTGTTACTAGCATATGAGACATAGACTATGCAAAATTATGATATTTGTTGAGCACATCAAAGCTCATGAAAAAAAAATTGAAAAAAGAAATGATGAGCATCTTCAAAAGCTCACAGAAAAATAAATAAAGATAGCTATGTCTCAAATTCATAAGATAGGAAAGAGAGATCATTTAAAGGACTATTGATCATTTGCCATGTTTCCACACACTTGCACATCTTGATCTAAGAGTATGACACTTCTCTCCTTGGATCCGGAATTTGACTTTACAATATATGCAAGGTAAGTTTGCTACATCTTTGATCCCTACCTATAGCTCCACATAAGCTTTAGAGATAGGATGGAAGAAGGCAAAACTTTGATATGTGCCTTGGTAAGGAATCATACACCTTATGAGCGATTCGAGAGTACCATTCGAGGAACACTAAGTTTTCTTTTTACAAAACCTTACAAAACCTCCGATATGAAACTTGTGAAAGAATGAGAAAACTAGTGCTCAAGGCAAGTTGTTCTATCTCTCAACTTCTCAAGACAAGGGATAAAGCTATAAGCCCCATGAAGGACTAAGGTAATATGGGTGAGTCTTATTTGCTATTTTTTCCATTCAAAAGAGAAGTATATTGTTGTAACCTTAGTACTCTTGAAATATAAAGCATAGTAGAAACTACTGATCCATCGAGCTAAGTTTGAATGTTTGCTCGGGACGAGCAAAGGTTAAGCTTGGGGGATCTTATTGGCACAAGTTATGACTATCTTTTACATATCTGAAATGTTGCCACCAACCTCTGGATCAAGGATAAAACAAACACATCATGAGCATATTTTATCAAATAACCAGTTCCACATGTCCATGAGTGTTTGAGTGCAGGAATGAACAAATGAAGCAAGTGAGAGCCAGTGGGACCCACATAGGGGGTCGGCCGACCACCCTATGGGCCCACTTGGCTCCCCTCCCGGCCATGATCCAAGAGAAACATCCCAGAGTGATTTCCAACCCTTAGATCACTCTGTGCTTTCTCTCAACAGCTCACAAGCAAAGCACATGGATCCATGGGCCCACACCAAGGAGATAAACATGACATCCTCAGAACCAGCAATTAATATCAATGACAAGTGGGGCCAACATCAGGACAGCAGAGGTGGTCCAGAACCCCCAAGAGGGGGGTCGGCCGATCCACACCTGGGCCCACTAGGACCCACTCAGTCCCTGACCAGTGGGACTTCATCGAAGGAGGCAAGAGAGGGCCCACTGGCCATAGGGGGGATCGGCCGATCCACCCCCTAGGTCAGTTGGCTCCTCCCAACCGCCATACTCCTCCCCCCGCGTGTTGGATCACCACCATCCATGCCTTGGTCGGTTTCTAAGTCGGTTGGATCCAACGGTGGAGGATGGAAGGCCCTGGATCGCTGACGTGGCGCTGGAGTAGCCCCTACTCCACTCCCCACTATAAATAGAGGGCCATACCCCCTCTCTAGACATGGTGAAGAAGCCTATAAGCTCCATTCCTTAGAATTGTTCTAGTAGTTAGTCTAGAGTGGGAGTTAGAGTTGAGTCGAGCTTGCTCGGGATTCCGAAGTTGTCTTCTGGGAAGTCTGGTATAGCTCTTGTATCTTTCCTTCTTTGTAAGACTTTATCTTTATTAATATATTATCCTTTCCCTTTACTTTACTTAGTATTTACTTTGAGCATTACTATACTAGATATAGTATTGTTATATGCTCTTGCTCTTTAATAGCCTTTACATTTATAGTCTGTGATCCTTGTGACCTTTCCTGTATGCGATCATTGCCTGTCATAGGGTGCTTTGATTAGTGATCGTAGTCAAAGTATTAAGTTGTGTGTAAGCGTGGTGCTTATACATTAACTTATCCTTGGTTATCGCTTGCTGCACGGATTGTTTGTGGTAGCTAGCAAGAGGTGACAGCCTTGTCTAGTTGTTGTATTCCACCACGTGTTTATAGGCATGTTCTTAAAAGGTAAGGCCCCCATAAGAAGAGGGCGCAGTCCGGTAGGAGTTTTGTCCTCCTACTGATCTATCCCCTCGCCGAGCATACTTGTATTGAGGAGGCAAACTATAGTGTTTAGGACTAGTTAATTAGCTAAGTATATTGAAGTAGAGTGAATTCCTTAGGAGTCCCTTGTACTCTCTCGTTGTCCTCCCACCTAGCTAATCTGTCTAGTCCGTTCTAAGTATCATTTACCTAGGCTCTTTCATTCATCAACCCCTTCCTATCACATTTATCATTTACCCCCCTATACTAGTTGGTACTCAGTTAAGGTACTTTCTAGGATCTCTCTCTAATTATCATTTCTAGCTCAGCTTTCCCTCTGGATAAAATAAATTACGATACCTTGGAATACTCCTAGGTGAAGGCTACAGCAGTATAATCTGTGCGCTTGTGGATTTATCCAATAGTCATAAGAAATACTCATAAGCATTTCTAGCGCCGTTGCCGGGGATAGGGATTTATCTCTATTTTTGGTACGACGCTAAGAAGTGTCAACAAGCATTTCTGGCGTCGTTGCCGGGGATAGGGATTTATCTCTATTTTTGGTACGATGCTAAGAAGTGTCAACAGGCACCATCGCCCTCCTTCCACCGGCAGTGTTGATGTAAGCTTCCACCTTGTAGAAGTAATTCCACAGTGCGAAGTTGGGCTCCACCGCCAACATTCCCTCCGACATCACCGTGAAGGCCGCAAGGTAGAGGATGGAGATGGGTTGGAGATTTTGGAGCTCTATCTCGTAATGCTCGAGAATCCCGCGGAGGAAGTGGTGCGGTGACGTACCGAATCCACGCTCATAGAAGTTGGCGAAGTACATGATGAACCCCGGCGATGGGTTCGGCTCCCTCTCGCCCGTCAGGACGATCCACTCTACCACGCCCTCCGTCGTGCGCTTAGGGTGGAGAACTCCAGCTACCACCAACTTGAGCGCCTTCACGCGGGTGAAGGTGCACTTGGCCCACGGCTTCGATGGAAGCGGACCAACCATCAGAGGCGGGCTTGTAACGTGCCTACGTAGACAAAGGCGGCGGCGGTTGCGAGCTAGTAAAACCCTAGATCTAGACGACAGAACGGGCGAGGCGAGCGCAAGGAAGATGAACAAGCAAGCATACGGGATACAAAGCGATGCATAGATATTTATAGGGGCGGAGAAGATGAAATGGCAAGTTTCCCTCTTACCCACGACCCCACGCACATTAAATGCGATTGATCGGTACGTCTCGTCCATCGCCTGTGAAAATTTTGGGAATCGCACGCACGGCAGCAGGTAAATGCCATTTTCCCTCTTTCTTTGTCTCAATTCCCATTGTACCGTATTTATCATGATCATAGGAATCCAAGATGGGCCCACCACCTCACACGCCGCTCCTGCCTCAAACAGCTCCTGATCGCGGCTTACATCATCAAGCCGTGACCGCACCCGGGAAAGTCTCTGACTCGCCCGGGCACGACTTATGATCGCATGATGTAAGCCCTAGCCGGGGAAGCATCCCCGCAGCGCAACCGAAAGGAATGGCCCATGGGCCCAGGTAAGATAAAGGGATAGGGGTTGTCGATGCCTCGATAGCCCATTATGGTCCAAAGGTTCGGAGGCCGGCCCAACAGGCTCGAATCGGCCGCCTTAGGACAGCAAAGTCAGGGACAAAAAGGGAGTGGATCCACTAGCGGTCATCAGCCAAGCATCGGTATGCCAAGGTCATTCCAAAATTTCGTATTTGATTCCATTTGGATGTTGGCCCATGGTATCCCCTCGAAGGAAGGCATCGAGCCCTCGGATCCCGTCGAATGGATCCCGGTATTAAATGGGACTCCCAAAAGGAACCTGGGGTGCATCACAACCTTGACCACTAGCTAGGACCCTAACGAATGGGAACCAGGGCCCCACTCAAATCGACCCGTTAACAGCTCAGCGAGCACCATGGTTCGTCCGTGTGAGGATAGCATGGCCTATCTCCTTTTTCCTCTTCGTGGAGAGATGCGTGAGGTACGGATAAAAAGAAGATGCAAACCCGGGACGTATATTTACATCGAGTAAGGACTCGAGGGTTGCGATCACACTCGCCCCAGTTCTAGCAACTAGAATCGGAGAAGACGCATGGACCTAGCAATCAAAAACGGAGTAAATATGACAAATAAGCACTTGCAGGGATCACACATCCCTACAAGGCCTCGGGGGCTACACCCGATGGGTGCGCTCGCACGCACCCTCCAGAATCAGAACCATATAATCAATCATAATCGCTCCAAAAGCCTCTAATAGAGTCCCAACACTCTATCGCAGGCTCGGGGGCTACTGTCAGATACCTAGAAATGGGGTACCCCACCATCCTCATAACGAAAAAGCAAAAACCTCCAAAGCCATGTCCACCATGAATCCCTTCGCTAATAACAAACAGGCCCACCAAGGTCTAGGCACTAAAGAGGCCCAGCCCAAGGCCCATCAGGCTCTCATCGCCTCGGCCGGGAGCACTCCGCCTTGCTCGGGAAAAGTTGACGTCATCACCACCCGAGAGGCTTTTCGCTTCGCCTGGCCGGGGATGACGTCACCTTCACCCGGGACACGCTCCGCCTTGCCCGCTCAGGCTAGCATCATCGTGACCTAAGCCTAGGGACAACAGGAGCGTGCAGAGCCGCTCGTCTCTTACTGACCAAGGATTTTGGTCCACGACGGTTTGACCCACCTCGAAAGTCTCTGACAAGGGCTCGTGGGTCGGTGCCATGCTACCAACTCTCGAAGGATGACTTGCCATTTCTTGGCATGCCAGAAAATGGCTCGCAAAGTGAGCACGACAATAGACATGCACGAACTCATCACTATTCGAGGGGATATGGGGGTGCTTGACTCTATTTTGCCAACCTCTGTCTCTTCCAAAATATGGAAACAGGAAACGTCATCCCCAAAGTACCAGGAAGTACGCTGGCCACAAGAGACCTCATGACTGGTGGATGCATGGCCATAGTACACTTGAAGGACGAGGACCATCCCATGGCGTACCTCCACCGTTGGCTCCGTGAAGCTCGCCCAGGAAGGAAGCCGAACGTGGACGCACAGTACACCTATAGTTTTTGTACTTTAGTCCTTTTCTTTCTCTCTGACAAATGTACCACACCTTCTCCCCCTACACGGTATAAAGGGAGAGAAGGGACCCCCTGGCCCTCTGTCTGGCCATTCTTGCTTCCATGATCGAACCCCCACCAGAACCAAACACACTCTCACGCATGAGACCTGAGAACCGCATTCCTTCTCTCACCCTCTTGTAGCTCCCCTCTACAGGCACCTAATTCTTGGTAACACAATCGAGAACCACATTGGACGTAGGGCGTTCATGCCTGAACCAATATACAACATCATGTCATCCCTGCACACCATCCGAGCTCCGACATGCTTAGACATTACTAGTCGGTAGTCTAGACCACCATTTTAGACACCGACAAGAAGAGTATGTTTTCATCATATTCCCTAATGTCTAACTCAAGTGAGAATATTGTTTTTGGTGATAATTCAAAAGGGGAAGTAATTGGTCTTGGTAACGTTGCTATAACTCTTGAATATTCAATTACAAATGTTTTACAAGTGAATTCATTAAGTTACAATCTGTTGTCCATTTCACAATTGTGTGAGATGAGCTATAATTGTCTCTTTACGGATAAGGGTGTGGATGTCTTTAAGAGAGAGGATTCCTCTATTGTCTTTATGGGTTGCTTGAAGGGCAAGCTTTACCTAGTTGATTTCAACAAAAGTAAAGCCAAGCTCGAGACTTGTTAGTGGCAAAATCTAGCATGGGTTGGCTATGGCATCGCTGTCTAGCCCATGTTGGGATGAGGAACTTGGCCAAACTCCTAAAAGATGAACACATCCTTGGACTAACAAATGTTCATTTTGAGAAGGATAGAATTTGAGCGCTTGTCAAGCTGGAAAGGAAGTAGGTGCACCTCATCCACCAAAGAGCATTGTCTCCACCAAGCAACCTTTGGAGCTGATTCATATGAACCTCTTTGGACCGGTGGCCTACCTTAGCATTGGCAGTAACAAACATGGTATTGTTATTGTTGATGACTTTACTCATTTCACTTGGGTGTTCTTCATGCATGATAAGGCACAAGTGCAAGAAAAGGTGAAGACCTTCATTAGAAGAGCACAAAGGGAATTTGGGTTTCCAATCAAGAAAGTTTGAGGTGACAATGGAACCGAATTCCAAAATACTCAAGTGGAGGAGTTTCTTGATGACGAGGGCATCACACATGAATTTTCATTTCCATACACCCCTCAACAAAATGGTGTAGTATAGAGGAAGAATCACACACTCATTGATATGGTAGGGACGATGGTAGATGAGTAAAAGACTTCAGACATCTTTTGGGCCAAAGTTGTCAACACCTCCTGCCATGCAATCAACCGTCTCTACTTGAACAAGATATTGAAGAAGACCACCTATGAGCTGCTGACCGGTAACAAACCCAAGGTGTCTTACTTTAGAGTATTTGGGTGCAAATGTTTCATACTTAACAACAAACCCAAAACCTCTAAGTTTGCACCTAAAGTTGATGAAGGTTTTCTTCTTGGTTATGGATAAAATGAGCATGCCTACCGTGTTTTCAACAAGACCTTAGGGAAAATTGAAATAGCGATAGACGTGACTTTTGACGAATCTAATGGCTCTCAAGTAGAGCAAATTGATCAAAGTGTTGTAGGAAATGAGGAACCACCATGTGAAGCAATCAAGCAAATGGCCATTGGTGAAATGAGACCACAAGAAGGAAAGACTATAGAGGTGGAACCACTCACTCCTGAAGCTACTGCACCAAATTCTATAGAAGAAGGAGCAATAGTGCTGGACTACGGCATTGCCGCGCCAAACAGCGGCACTACCGCTCAACCTCAGGATGCAACAGCAAGTAGCACACCACTTTGAGCAATCAACCTACAACCTATATTTGAATAATATGAGTATGACAACCAAGTGGATGAGCAATAAGCCATAGAATACCCAAGACTAAGGCAAACAATACAAAGAGATCACCCCATTGATAACAACTTGGGAGTCTCCGAAAGGGGGTAACAACATGTTCTCATTTAGCAAATTTTTGTCAATTTTACTCGTTTGTCTCCTCTTTGGAACCTCTCAAGGTAGAACAAGCACTTGATGATCTAGATTGTTTGATGGCAATGCAAGAAGAGCTCAACAACTTTGAAAGAAATCAAGTATGGTCCTTGGTGGAAAGACCAAACAACAATGTGATTGGCACCAAGTGGGTCTTTCAAAACAAGCAAGATGAGCATGGTACTGTGACAAGAAACAAGGCAAGATTTGTTGCTCAAGGCTTCACTCAAGTAGAGGGCTTGGACTTTGAAGAAACATATGCACTGGTAGCTAGACTAGAAGCAATTTGAATGCTTTTAGCCTATGTTGCCCACCATGATTTCAAGCTATATCAAATGGATGTGAAGAGTGCATTTCTCAATGGCCCTATCCAATAAAATATCTATGTTGAGCAGCCATCGGGATTTGAAGATTCCAAGTTTACACATCATGTCTTCAAGCTCCATAAGGCGCTCTATGGGCTTAATCAAGCACCAAGAGCATGGTATGAATGCCTTAAGGAATTCTTGCTAAAACAAGGCTTTGAAATAGGAAAAGCTGACGCTACTCTCTTTACTCACAAGATTAATGATGATATCTCTGTGTGCCAAATATATGTCGATGACATAGTATTTGGTAGTACTAACCAAACCTTTTGTGAAGAGTTTAGTAGGATCATGACTAAGAGATTTGAGATGTCTATGATGGGTGAGCTGAAGTTCTTTCTCGGTTTTCAAATCAAGCAACTCAAGGAAGGGACTTTCTTATGCCAAACCAAGTACACCCAAGATATGCTAAAGAAGTTTGACATGGTGAATGCCAAGCCAATCAAAACTCCCGTGCCAACCAATGGACATCTTGATCTTGATGAAGGAGGGAAAGCCGTGGGCATCAAGGTATATTGTTCCTTGATTGGCTCTCTACTTTATTTATGTGCATCTTGGTTGGGCATAATGCTTAGTGTGTGCATGTGTGCTAGATTTCAAGCTAACCCGAAAGAGTGCCTGTCACACCCGGTTTTAAGAACAAAACCAGATATACCCTATATGTGAGCCCAGGAAGTCAACTCCCACATATAGTCACAGAACAAGGTAATATCAAAAGACAATACTTAAGTATATAACATTTATGGTTAAAGGAATAACCTTAAGAGAGCAAACAACGGAAAGACACTCCGAACTTCAGGTGAAGACTCCACTCCACAGGGACCAACTGACTGGTTGATCACAAACCTAACTGCTCGAGACTCTTGCAAACTGGTACCCATCCGGGATTTTTATCCAAAGATTGAAAAGGAAATAAACAAGCGTAAGTACTTTCGTACTCAACAAGCATATATGGGGTTCATGAGGCTCAAAAGGTTGACACTGGTTTACTGCGATACGCATTTTTAATTGGTTCAAAACTTTACAATTGATGTGTCATAAATTATGCTTAAGCCCCCAAATTAAACCACATAATCATATAGCAATTGAATGAACATCATAACATCATGATAAAGTGATTCATAAAGATAACCAACAAGTAACCAAAGAGTCTGTGAGTTTTCCGGGCCGCTCGTGTCCGTGAGCACGGCTATCATGATAGTTTTTAACACTCTGCAGAGGTTGTACACTTTACCCACGAGTCGTGATTTACCCTTTCGCCAGAGGACGCGACCCTCATTACCCACTTCCAAGGAAGGCCGGCAGGGTTCACTATGAAGTCTTTCAAAGGGGCTCGCTGACAAACAACAGACACTACGGATCCACGGGCAAGGGTATATAGGAGCCCGTCGGTGGTACACACACGCAGCGGTTCCCACACCAGCCGCTCCGCAACCGCTCGTCAATGGCAACTTTCGCGAACTGCCACATGCGAGAGAGTTGCCCTCATACTGAACTAAAGCCAGAGCCATTATAGCCCTCGTGGTTGTACTGTATGTCCCAGCTTTTGCTGACAGATAGGGTCCTAAATCCATGTTGCTAAAAAGTCAAGTTTTACTTTATCATCTCATGTAGTCATTAATCAAGATTAAAGATCATGCTTATTTAATGGAGCACTAGCAATAACTACCCAGATGCAAATAACCCATAGGATTCCAAGGTTCAAGGTAACAATTCTAGGTAAGCCGTATGGTAACAAGATTAGACACATGCGTATGATTTTATTCAAAAACATCATGAATAGGACATCAAGGAAGATCCCATATAATACTTGCCTTAAAACAGATCCTTTCTTCAAAGATCAACGTCTTCAAAGATTAACTTCTTCAAAAGATCTTCTGAAACACCAACTTCTCGATCTCCAACGTAACGCTCACCGATTGGACAGAATCACAAATCACCACACAAGCATTCTGATCATACAAAGCATACAAACATAGCTAAATTAGAACAATACACCAATCAATGAAAAGTATTTAAAAGAAAACTACGCAACTCTACGGTCACACAGTCGCGAAGAACACACTAAACGGTGCTACGGAGATCAAGCTACGACTAACGGGGATTTTGCTTTTTTAAAACAAGAACTAAGAGCTTTATTAGTTTTAGCTATGAAAAAGGATGGATAAGGTATTTCAAAGGAACACCCAAGTTAGATTAAGTCAAAGTTATATTTGGATCTTGAAATAAAAGTAGAACTAATCATATTTTATATATAAAACAAATTGCATAGTTATTAATCAAGTTAGGAGTTAACCATAAAATTACAAAGCTATTAACATGGTATTAAAGATCACTAATGAAAAGGTTATGCCGATACGAAGCCAACGCAACTTGAACGGGACGAAACGGATTAAAAACGGAGAAGATAGGATTTAAACAAGATTTAAAGATTAAACATAGAAATTAAAAGGCATTAAATAAATATTTATTTTCAAAGTTTGCAAAACAGATAGATTATGGTTTTAACATGTAGATAAAAACTCTACGAATCTAACGCAATTTGAATGGAGGAAAACGGAGTTAAAACGAATATTTTATGAGCAAAAGAATATCGGTAGAATTTTTAAAATAAAACGAAACTGCGGATTAAAAATTACCAAAACACGGGGGCCTTTTTGCAAAGCGGGAGGGGCTGACGGCGGGGTCCGACCGAGTGCCACGTGGCGCCGCGGGGCTGGCTGCTGCTGCTCCTCCTGCTGGTGGCGGCGTGCGGGAGGAGAGGGGCTGAGGGGGGGCTTTTATAGGGAGGGGGGGAAGGTGGCGGCCGGG
The DNA here is from genome assembly GCA_022036555.1 of Microstegium vimineum. Classification (NCBI taxonomy): domain Eukaryota; kingdom Viridiplantae; phylum Streptophyta; class Magnoliopsida; order Poales; family Poaceae; genus Microstegium; species Microstegium vimineum. Next base: position 20,125,208 of record CM039119.1, on the reverse strand, counting down.
CCTAGGGTTTGGGCGGTTGGCCTACTGGGCTTCTGCAGCTGGGCTGCAGGGGGGTGAAAGGGGGAGCGGCTGGGCCGGGGGGAAAGGGCGCTGTTGGGCCTCGGGGCCCAACGCGGGGGAAGGAGGGGAGGGGGAGAAAAAAAAGAAAAAGGGGGAAAACTGGCCAGAAAAAAAAAGAGAGTGGGAGGGAGAGAGAGGTGGGCTGGAGGGTTTTTCTTTTTTTTTTCTATTTTGTTTTTCTTTTCTTTTCTTTTATTCGAAAACTATTTCCAAATCCTTTTCAAAGACATTTTCAAAACCTTTTTATTCTCTTAATCCAAAACTCTTTTCAAAACATTTTCAAAACCAATTTGAAATATGTTTTATTTCTAAATCTCTTTTCAAAACAAGTTTCCATTTAAAGAGTTTTTAAATCCTTTTAAATTTCTTTTGCTTAGAAAACTTTTCAAGGTATTTTCATAAACCTTTTTGAAACCCACTTTTGAAATTCTTTTGAGTTTTAACAAAACCACACAAACATTGAATCATATGCAAAGGCATGAGTGCACAACCACGTTGCTAACTAAAGGGCAAATTTTAATTTAACGAAAACTTCTTATTTTCCTATGCTTTTATGAGCACCAAATCACAATTAAATCATTTTATTACTATTTTTTCCATAAAGCAAAATTTGGGGTGTTACAGTGCCATTTAGTGGCTATTAAGAGAACCTTGAGATATCTAGTATACACTCCAAATCTTGGCTTGTGGTATCCTAAGGGCTCTAAGTTTGATCTACTTGGGTATTTAGATTCCGATTACGCCGGTTGCAAGATAGACCGAAAAATCATTTCGGGGACTTGTCAATTCCTTGGACGGTCCTTAGTGTCTTGGAGTTCTAAAAAGCAAAATTGTGTAACCCTTTTCACCGCCGAGGTCGAGTATGTTGCAACCGGTGCTTGTTGTGCTCAACTACATTTGGATGAGGCAAACCTTAAAAGATTTCGGATGTCAATTCACCAAGATACCTCTCTTGTGTGACAACGAGAGTGCCATAAAACTTGCAAATAACCCTGTAAGTCACTCTAGAAACAAACACATAGACATCCATCATCACTTCTTGAGAGACCACAAAGTCAAAGGAGATATTGGAATTTGCCATGTGAGCACCGAAAAGCAACTAGCTGATATCTTCACTAAGCCTCTCGATGAGTCAAGGTTTTGTGCTTTGCATAGTGAACTAAATATACTTGACTCTCATAACATGGTTTGAAATATAGCACACATCTGTTTGCTCACCTAGTGACGTAGGAAAAATTTGAAAACTTACAATTATGTGTTTCAAAACCTCTTTGAAAAGACTCTTGCATGTTTTGGTCCTAGTATGTATTGTTGATCTGCCAACTATTGACGGTTGTTAGTATCAATTTTTAATGCAATTATAAATAGAATAAATAGATCAGTCAAATATAAAATCTATAAATATAGGGCTTTATCTAACAAATTCCACGAGTTTTGGTGTTTCATTATTTTCCAGGGACTATTCCAAAAAAGAGGATAAACGAGAAAAAAATAAGAGAAGATATCGAATAAATCCTACAGAGAAACACCTGCCAAAATACTCACAGAGCGTCCCGCACACACCGGAGCAAAGAGGGGCCCCAGACCCGACAGGGTGGGGCCGGTCGGCACAAGGTGGGGCTGAGAGGGACCCCCTAGGCCCACCAAGCCAACGTCTTCTGGAAGCTTCCTCCACGGCCTTTGAAGATTAATCTGAGCCCCACCTTAAGTCGGTCTGATCCAACGGCTAACGTGCATCCCTCCAGGCTATAAATAGAGGCATATACCCCCCTGAAGCCAAGCCAGATCAGAAGCTAAAGAGCTGAAACCCTAATTCCTATCTAGTAGACCTAGGTTAGCAATTCAAGAGAGAATAGATCCATGTAGATCTAGCTCTATTTAGAGATTAGAGATTTAGAGTTGGAGAGTAGAGTTGTGGAGGAGTTTTGGCCTGTCAGTTCTTCTTTCATCACTGTATTCTTTGGGATTAGATTCCTCTCGCACAGGATCTGTATTTTGAGATACCCTGGTATTCGACATCTGGTTCAAGTAAGCATTTACTCTTATTGTTCTTTATGTTTGTAATTCTTCGGAGTGCTTTCATCTTGGTCCTTACTTGATTGAAGTAGTAACACCTAGTGTAGGCATGGTGCCTAGGCTAAGTTTTCTTGCATTTGTCCCCTGATTTTCGCGACAACGGTAGCTCGCGTAGGTGACTCTTATAGCTACGTTGATTCCTCTGTAGTCCGTTTACCGTAATAGGTTTAGCAGACATATAGGTGCTTAGTAGGAGATAACTCTATTTTTTGCTCTTGTTTAAGTCATCATCCTTAAAGACCATAAGCTTACCCAGTGACTAGAACTAGAAAGTCCTTGATTATTTCTCCTCTTATCAATAGTTATCTATACTTGGTTGTGAAACAGGTTAAGTTATTATAGACTTGGTCATCCTCATACACCGTTCCTTTGGGTTTGATATTTAAAATTAGGTTATCTCGGTGAAGTGCTACATCGTTGTTTATCTGTGCGCTTGCGGATAATTAATTTACTCGTGTGCTCTAAGAAACATCAACAAGCATTTCTGGTGCCGTTGCCGGGGAACGGTTATTTCTTCTTTGAGATTGACTTTAAGTTTAGCTTAATCTTGTATTATACTTTTATCTTTGCTTTATTTACTTTATTGTTTTGTTTACCTTTTTAAATGGAATCCACACCTCAACTTTTATTCCAATTTGGAGCACCATCGGGTTTAAGTTTGCAGCCAGTAGAATCATCTAAACCTATCACATCACCTGGCTATGAACTAAGCCCGGAGTTAATTCGCTTAGTTCAGGAAAACACTTTTTCTGGCAATTCTATTGAAAATCCTTATTCTCATTTAAATGATTTTGAAGAAACCTGCTTGAGTCTTCACATTGAAGGCATAAGTAATGAAACGTTAAGGTGGAAGCTTTTTCTGTTCTCACTAACAGGAAAAGCCAAACATTGGTATAAGCATATGTTGGGAGTAGTCAAGGAGATTGGGGAAAGTTATGTTCTAACTTATGTCTTAATTTTTTCCCTTTCGATAGAATCGCTAAACTTCGTTTGGAAATAATAGGCTTTAAACAATTAGATAACGAATCGTTAGGTAAGGCTTGGGAACGTTTTGACAATTTTGTGAATTCAGGACCTTGTCTTGCTTTGCCAGAACATATGCTTTTGCAACATTTCTTTTTAGGCCTTAATGAAAAAATAGAGAATATCTTAATCTGGCCGTAGGAGGATCTTTTATGCATATCACTGCTACACATGCTAAAACAATTCTTATGAATATCTTAAATGATTTTTCTACTGAAAAAGAAGAGTTGATAGAAGTATAAACTCAACTAGCTAAATCGGATCCTTTGTGTAAACCTTTTAAACCTTTAGCTAGTATAGAACCTGAACTATCTAAAAAAGAAAAAGAAATAGCTCCACTCCCTGATTTTATGCTTGATTTTGAGGATGAACATTTTGATGATTATGGAAATACCTCAAACTATCAAGTAATTATGAAACCTCAAGGATATAAATCCAAAGTTTTAAATTACATTTATTCTGATGAGATAAAGTTCTTTAAAGAGACAACAAAAGAGTTAATCTTTGTTTTGAGTGATGAGTGGTTAGAAGAATCAGAACTTTCATTTGATCCTATTCATTTAGATTCTCCCTCTGTCACTCTTAAATTTCAAATTGATAAAGATCCTTTTGATGCTCTTTATAATCCTGTTGTGAGTGTTAATATCATGTCTGCTATGTTTGCAAAAAGATTTTTGAAAGATATGCCATTAACCCCTACAACTAAAATGCTAAAAAGTCTTTCAGGCCACATTATTCCTAGCTCAGGAGTAATATGTGCCTTTCCTATTTATGTTAATGGAGTCCAAGTCCTATTAAATTTCCACATCTTTGATGTTTGGGTATTTGACGTGTTGATAGGATTACCAATAGGGAGAACTAGATATTAGATTAGGAAAAAGTTTTAAGCTCTCCATACCTATAATTCATTCTTTAAAAATCAAGGAAGAGCTGCCTCTTTTTCCAGATCCAATAGAGGAAATTAAAGCTATAAATTTTGAAGAATTAAATGAACCAGACTTAGATGATGATGCCCAGTTCTTCATTGAAGAAGAGGATGAGGATCCCTCCGATTCTGAACCTCTCAATGAGTTACTAGAGCCACCTAAGCCCTCTATTGAACTTAAACCTTTGCCTGCTAGTCTTAAATATGTTTTTCTAAATAATGATCAAGATTCTCCAGTAGTTATAAGTGATAAACTATCTCAAGAAGAATCTTTATGCCTAATAACTATTTTAGAAAAGCATAGAGCCGCTTTTGGATATTTACTCCAAGACCTTAAAGGCATTAGCCCTGTTCTTTGCACCCATTTCATCCCAACTGATCCAGAAATTGCACCATCCAAAGAGCCCCAGCATAGGCTTAATAATGCGATGAGGGAAGTTGTTAAGAAAGAGGTCTTAAAGTTGTTGCATGCTGGAATCATTTATCCTGTGCCACACAGTGAGTGGGTAAGTCCTGTTCAAGTTGTTCCTAAGAAAGGTGGTATGACTGTTGTTAGAAATGAAAGAAATTAATTAATTCCACATAGAACTGTCACGGGTTGGCATATGTGCATAGACTATAGAAAATTAAATAAAGCCACAAAGAAAGATCACTTTCCGCTACCCTTCATTGATGAAATGCTAGAGCGTTTGGCTAACCACTCGTTCTTTTGTTTTCTTGATGGTTACTCTGGATACCACCAAATTCCTATTTATCCTGATGATCAAAGGAAAACCACTTTTACATGTCCATATGGAACCTATGCTTATTGTAGGATGTCTTTTGGATTATGTAATGCCCTTGCTTCTTTTCAAAGATGCATGATGTCTATATTTTCTGATATGATTGAAGAAATCATGGAAGTTTTCATGGATGATTTTTCTGTTTATGGAAAAACTTTTGATGGTTGCCTTGAATTTAGATAAGGTTTTGCAAAGATGTGAAGAAAAGCACTTAGTCCTTAATTGGGAAAAATATCATTTTATGGTTAGAGAAGGAATAGTGCTAGGACACTTAGTGTCTGAAAGAGGTATAAAGGTAGACAAAGCTAAAATTGAAGTTATTGAACAACTACCTCCACCTATAAACATAAAAGGAATCCGATACTTTCTTGGTCATTGTAGTTTTATCATCGTTTTATAAAAGATTTTTCACATATTGATAGACCACTAACTAGTCTCTTAGCTAAGGATAATCCTTTTGAATTTGATGAAGCATGCTTAAATATTTTAATATCCTTAAAGAAACGTTCATCTCTGCACCAATCATTCAACCCCCTGATTGGTCTTTACCTTTTAAAATTATGTGTGATGCTAGTGATTATGCTGTGGGGGCAGTTTTGGGACAAAATAAAGATAAAAAGCATCATGCAATTGCTTATGCTAGAAAAACATTGATAGGAGCACAACTTAATTATGCAACTACTGAAAAAGAGCTCCTCGCTGTTGTTTATGCTATAGATAAATTTAGATCTTACTTAGTTAGAGAAAAAGTAACTGTTTACACTGATCATGCTACTTTAAAATATTTGCTCACTAAGAAAGATGCTAAACCTCGATTAATAAGATGGATTCTTCTTCTCCAAGAATTTGATTTGGAAATAAAGGATAGGAAGGGAGTAGAAAATTTTGTTGTTGATCACTTGTCTAGAATATATTTTGATAATTTGCAGGAACTACCTATCAATGACTCGCTAAGGGGCGACATGCTACTCAAGGTAACAAAATCAGACCCTTGGTACGCAAATATTGTCAACTTTACGATTCCAGGTTATGTACCACCAGGGGAGAATAAAAGAACGCTTATATATGAAAGTCGTCTCCACATATGGGATCCACCATACCTCTTCAGAGTCTGTGCAGATGGCTTGCTCAGAAGATGTGTACCAGCGGATGAAGGCATTCAAATCATTCAAAAATGCCATTCAGCACCATATGGAGGGCATTATGGGGTATTCCGCACTCATCTGAAAATTTGGCAGAGCGGATTCTTTTGGCCAACCATGTATGAAGACACCAAAGATTTTATCAGGAGATGTGGATCATGTCAAAGGCACGGGAACATCAATTCAAGAGATGTCATGCCACTCACCAACAATCTCCAGGTAGAGCTCTTTGATGTCTAGGGAATTGATTACATGGGACCATTCATAAAGTCAAGAAACTACGAGTATATCTTGGTGGCAGTGGACTATGTATCCAAGTGGGTAGAATCCATGCCATGCAAGTCAGTTGATTCAAGACATTCTAGAAAGATGTTCGAAGAGATAATATTTCTAAGATTCAGAACTCCAAGGATGGTGATAAGTGATGGAGGAACACATTTCACGGATAGGAAGTTTCACTTATATCTTACAAGTCATGGAGTCCGTCACAATGTTGCTACTCCATACCATCCTCAGACAAGTGGCCAAGCAGAGGCATCAAATAAGCAGATCAAGAATATTCTACAGAAGACAGTAAATGAAATGGGGAAGTATGGAAAGATCGGTTACCCGGAGCACTATGGGCCTACCGAACTGCATACAAAACACCCTTGGGAATGTCACCATACCACTTGGTGTACGGAAAGACTTGCCATTTACTAGTAGAATTAGAGCACAAGGCTCACTGGGCTATCAAACGTTGGAATATGGATTTTGAAGATACTGGAGAGAAAAGAAAAATGCAACTATCGGAGTTAGAAGAATGGAGAGAAAAAACTTATCACAATTTAAAGATCTATAAAGAAAGAACCAAAAGATGGCATGAAAAGAGGATCAAGAAGGAGTTTGCACCTAGAGATAAGGTATTACTTTTTAATTCTAGGGTCAATTTATTCGGATTCGGAAAGCTAAGAAGCAAGTGGGAAGGACCATTCACGGTGGTAAATACATCATCACATGGAGCGGTGACTCTACAATCACATGAAGGTACGTTATTCAAGGTAAATGGTAACCGTCTCAAACTTTTTCTAGAACCTTCTAGACCACCTAAGGTAGTAGATGAAACTTACTTTAGTATTTTACCTTAAATGCAATTACCATTCTTCGTATCGACTAAAATTTGAAATTTTACCTAACAAGATCTTCGCAGACCATAGAGCCACACCACGGAAGGGCAAGCCTGGGGGCTGCCAGGTGGGGTAGGCTGGCCCTATAGGGTGCCACCCGGCACCCCATCTCCCCCTCGCAGATAACTTCGAATCCCAGAGATCTTCACTTACCTTTCTCTACCCTATCGCGATAGTTTAAACGGAAGTTCTCTTTAGTTCATACGAATGCCTACCTAAATAGATTTTGAACCTGCCGCTAAACCCCACTATAAATATGTACCCATACCTCCTTCATTCTTATCCCATCAAAGCCTCCTTATCTCTCTAGTTAAACCCTCTAGTTTATAGTTCCCATGGCCGGCAAGGAGATGAACATCAGCGGTGCCAACTGGGGCAAGAAGGAGGACTCCCAAGCTCTCGTCCTTGCTCAACCCAAGCCTCTTGCCACCGTTCCACCCAAGCACCCAGCCGAAGTACCTTCACACCAACACCATGAGAAAGCCTATCGTGTTCAAGAACTACCTCCACCTCTAGCAAGATTGCTGCTAGGAGAATCGTCACGAGGACCACGGATCGCTATTCCTCGGGGGACCAAGCTGCTACCCCCAGTGGAAAATGAGAAGCTGAAGTCTGTCAAGTTAAAAAAGTTTGAGGATGTTACTTGTGCAAAGTATACGTCAATCCATCCATCCTTTGAAGGCATTCGCGCATCCTCGAGGCAAGTTCGCTATACCAAGCCCAAACCGGAACCAAAGAGATCTGCTCCTGTGCTAGACAATGCACCTAAGTGCTCTAGAACTACCATCGCTATGCTAGAGGAGAGGATCAACTCGCTCTCTAATTCCACCCGCTCTCTTCAGTTAGAGAGTACTCTCAGAAATGCAACCATGACTACAATATATAAGCTCATTGAGAGCAATATAAGGAAGATCAATGCGCTAGAGAGAAGCAATAGTCATCTCAGAGCCTTAGTCCTACCAAAGCGCAATAATAATAACGCTTAGTTATCCATGTAATTAGGGCACACCTTAGTTAAATTTACCGTTTTAAAGTTAAAGTGTGTGTTAGTTAAATTTTAATTCCAGTCTTTAAATTCAGTTGTTGAGAGTATTTGCTTAATCATGAAAGTGCCCTATTGATTCCAATGCCTTTACTATTACTCTACTCTCTATATTTTTGGTATGTGTGTTTTTGTCTCCACATGTTGCACAGAAAGATTATAGAAAAGAAACAAGTGTGGGAGAAACGCACTACGACCACAAAATAAAACTAGCTCGGGAAGTTACTGCAATTCAGAAAAAGAATCAAACAAAGATCGCACCCAACAAAGCAGAACCGGCATCTCCCGTCCCACTTCGTCCAAGGTCAGGTTTGAGTTATCCACTTTGAAAATCATATTCTTTCTATTACTTTAATTAAAGTCCACATGCTAAATATTTTGAATTGCTAAAAAGATAATTTTAATTCATAGCTTAAGCATAAACTTACATAATATTCTTCCCGCAAGTCATGTTTCAATTCAATTAAATAAATATGACTACTTAAGATGATTTGAGACTAAGATATAGTAAGATATGAGAACTTGATTCATGATATCTTGTCTCTGGAGCATTTATTGTTTAAATTCAAAAACCTTTGAAAGATTTCAAGTTGAGTACTTTGCTATGCTCCTATGATCAGAATTAAATTTGAATAAAAAGATAATTTTACTTCATATGTTGAATCATCCTCCTCAGAAGAGTTGTATGAGGCTTATGCAAAAATATTTGAAAATAATCCATGCCAAAGATGCATGGGAGAAAATAGAGGGAATTAAAAATGGACAAAAGTCCAAAGCACCCTCAAGAGGAATTAAAAAGGGACAAAAGTCTGACGTACCTCTGAAAAAAAAGAGAGAAGAAGAAGAGAGCCCATACTTCTCAGAAGGAGAGGATGACAACATAGGAAGAATTAATAATAAAAGAACAATTATAACTAAAGTATTCTGATATAAGGAAATAGCAGAGTATTCTCTTACATCTTTTACAGGATTTCTTTTCAAAAATTCTACAAACTCTCCACGGACTTGACTGAGAGAAGAAGGTAATCTATTCGAGTTATTCTATTCTCCAATCACTTAAGATTCATGAAATATAATTTTTTTAGATGACTTAGGAAAAGTCTTATGATAAAGTTTATCTTCAAGTTATGTCTTAAATTTTATATTCCTTAACCATCCTTTTTCTCGAGACGAGTAAATGCCTAAGTGTGGGAGTGCTTGTTGGCAGTCGTTAGCATCAACTTTTAATGCAATTATAAATAGAATAAATGGATCAATCAAATATAAAATCTATAAATATAGGGCTTTATATAAAAAATTCCACGAGTTCTAGTGTTTCATTATTTTCCAGGGACTATTCCAGAGAAGAGGATAAAAGAGAAACAAATCAGAGAAGATATCGAATAAATCCCGCAGAGAAACACCTTCCAAAATACTCACGGAGGATCCCGCAAACACTAGAGCGAAGCGGGGCCCCAGACCCAACACGGTGGGGCCGGCCAGCACAAGGTGGGGCCGGGTGGCACCCCTTGGGCCCACCAAGCCACCGTCTTCTGGAAGCTTCCTCCACCGCCTTTGAAGATTAATCTGAGCCCTACCTTAAGTCGGTTTGATCCAACAGCTGATGTGCATCCCTTCGGGCTATAAATGGAGGCCTATACCCCCCTGGAGTCAAGCCAGATCAGAAGCTAAAGAGATGAAACCCTAATTCCTATCTAGTAGATCTAGGCTAGCAATTCAAGAGAGATTAGATCCATGTAGATCTAGCTCTATTTAGAGATTAAAGATTTAGAGTTGGACAGTAGAGTTATGGAGGAGTTTTGGCCTGTCAGTTCTTCTTTCATCACTGTATTCTTTGGGATCAGATTCCTCTCGCACAGGATCTGTATTCTGAGATACCCTGGTATTCGACTTCTAGTTCAAGTAAGCATTTACTCTTATTGTTCTTTATGTTTGTAATTCTTCGGAGTGCTTTCATCTTGGTCATTACTTGATTGAAGTAGTAAAACCTAGTGTAGGCGTGGTGCCTAGGCTAAGTTTGCTTGCATTTGTCCTCTGATTTTCTAGACAACGATAGCCCGCGTAGGTGACTCTTATAGCTACGTTGATTCCTCTGTAGTCCGTTTCCCGTAATAGGTTCGACAGACATATAGGTGCTTAGTAGGAGAGAACTCTGTTTTCTGCTCTTATTTAAGTCATCGTCCTTAAAGACCATAAGCTTACCCAGTGACCAGAACTAGAAAGTACTTGGTTATTTGTCCTCTTATCAATAGTTATCTATACTTGGTTGTGAAATGGGTTAAGTTATTATAGACTTAGTCATCCTCATACACCGTTCCTTTAGGTTCAATATTTAAAACTAGGTTATCTCGGTGAAGTGCTACATTGTTGTTTATCTGTGTGCTTGTGGACAATTAATTTACTTGTGTGCTCTAAGAAACATCAACACCAATTGACCAAAATATAGCAAGGGGTATGTGTTTATATCCATGATATAGAAAGTATAGCCGTGGCATAACTCCTGACTGCCTTGGTAGTGCCGCCCTCTGGCGTGGCAGTTCCACGACTTGTCTGCACCTAACAATAAGGGTCACGGGTCTAAGTCATGGGCCTCTTTTATATCTTTACCCCAGGCTATGAAAAACTCTATCTCTTTCGCCCCATCGCCCTGAACCTCTCTCTTTCTCTCTTTCTCTCTCTCCCTCACGGTCGAACAGAAGGAGGCGATTTCCTTCCTCCCACAGTGGTGTTGCGTCACGGTGGTGCCATGCTCGTGCAGGAGGAGTGTGGAGTCTCTTCCCCCTGCTCAAGCTCCATTCAAGCCGGCCCTTTACCTCTCCTTCCCTCTCATTCAAAGGTAACAACATCTAACCCTAACTTTGCCCTATCTATGCACTGGAAAACTTTTAAGATTGGATTTGAGTTGCTAGTAGTTGCCTAGTGTATAATGATGCATCTCTAGTAGTTTGATTTGATCAAATATAAGTTTCCATGGTTGAGTAGATGAGCATGGACATGGGTGTTGTCTGCATCCGAGCGGTAGTGCCACGTCAGGGAGCGGTTGCGCCGCGCCCTAGTCTATAGTAATGCTGCCCCTGTGTTGACGGTCGTTAGCGTCAACTTTTTATGCAAATATAAACATGATAATTGGATCAATCATATATAAAATAGAGAAGTATAGGGTTTCATTTAAAAATTTCCACGAGTTTTGGGGTTTCATTATTTTCTAGGTACTATTCCAGAAAAGAGCAATAAAGGGAATCAAATCAGAGAAGATACCGAATAAATCCCGCGGAGATATTCTAGAAGACCTACACCGCCTACGAGGAGTCATCTCGGCCCTACACTAAGTCGGTTTGATCCAACGGCTATCGTGCATCCCACTGGACTATAAATAGAGGGCAGACCCCCCTGGAGACAATCCCTAGATCATCTCAGATCCATTCAGTTTAAGTCATAGGAGATCTAGTCATCTAGAGCCATAAACCTTAGTTCATCTAGAGCTTTTCTAGTTCATAGCATAGCTTAGTTAGATCAAGAGTACAGGAAGTCAAGATACGTCAATCGATCTTGGACTCCCTATGTTATCAAGAGATTGGAGTATGGTACAGTTCTTATTCTCTTATTCTCTTTTAGTATTTATCTGTAGTGTATGATATTTATAAGCAACAATATTCTTCATTAATATGTTCTTGTTTACTTTGTTCATCGTCTATGTTAATATATCTAGTATAGTTAGTTGCTATTGAATTCATGCACATGTTCGTATAGCGCTCGTCTATTTGATCATATGGTGGGTGATAGGCAATATGTAGGTGTGGTGCTTAGATACATTGCTTATCTACAGATGCCCCATCTGTGCCGGGTCGTGGGGTAGGTCATGGACGTGACAGGTCCATTGAGTCCCTTGTAGGCCTCCCCCGTGCAGTGGTTTGGTAGGGAGGAATTGCCAGGTTGAGGATATCTTATTATATCTGAGGTTTCTGAACTCAACTCATCATGTTGATGGCCCCATTGTGGTTGGGAAAATTGGTAGTATTACTTAACAATGATTACTAGATGTACTTATACTAACTAGCGTAGCTTTGACGGTAGCTAGAATACTTAGGAGTTATTTCTTTATTACTTGTATTGGATGACGCTTGTTTAGTGACTAGAATGCTCTAGAAACTTTATCCTTATTATTATTATTATTATGACTGATCTATTTACCCTTATCATATATGTATTTATCATGTAACTTACCCCTGTTTAAGAGTAGAGATCATTGATGGTTAAATCCCTTCATTCATTTCATATGCTTGTTATCAATACTATAGATTATCAGTTTTAACTAGACCTTCCTAGTGGTAGAATATAAATGACAACCTGGTAATACTCTAGATAAAATGCTACAATGGTATATTTAATCTGTCCGCTTGCAGAATCATTAGTTCTTTACAATTTCATATCTATCATTATTTATTTCTGCCTAGTCATACATAAAATATAATATTTCATAAATACCATAAAATATTCCTAGCTCTATAATTAGGGATCCTAGTTCCATGCTTAGGAGTATAAGGTAAAAGATAAGTGGCTAGTTGCTAAAGGCAAGTTAATTACATATCATGCATTTTTGGCGCCACTGCTAAGAACTATGTTCTTGGTGATATCGTTAAGAAATGTCAACAAGCATTTTTTGCGCCATTGCCGAGGAAGGTATTTAACTTAGCAAGTATTGATAACCATATGAAAATGAATAAAGATCGATTAACCAATCAACCTCTTACTCAAACAGATTTACCCTTGTTTCTATCTATCTGTGTATCTTATGCAGGGTAAATGAACGCAAGGTTTTTCTCTTCCAAATAATTTTACTTCAAATCCAGAGAAACTCCTTCGAAGAAAGCCAAAGTTTGCATAAGTGAGGGATAATACCAAATCACAATCAAAAACACCCTCGACTGAAGCTCACTCTTCAGGAAAGTAAGCTCAAACATCGGAAGAAGAACAACTGGGATCCTATTTAGCAATTGCTTTTGAAGCTATGGCTGAGAAGACGCTGCGAGAGTTCTCTTCCCCAACTACTGCCAACATCCGCACTGGACCTGCAGTTAATGTTGGAGATAATGGATTTGAGCTCAAGCCTGCTCTCATCACCATGGTTCAAGCAAATCAGTTTTGTGGAAAGGCTCATGAAGATGCAAATGCACACTTATAACATTTTTTCGAGATCTACAGCACCTTCATGATCAAAGGAGTATCGAGAGATGCTACTCTACTCCACCTTTTTCCATTTTCACTTTTGGGGAAAGCAAAATAGTGGTTCTACACAAACAAGGATATCAACACTACAAATGATTGAGCTAAGCGCTTTGCAAACATGTGCATAAAATAATTACTAATCATAACTATATCAAATATATAACTAGAATAAACTATGAACATAATAAAGAGAAACGTAATAATATTAAAGTTGCACAAAGTCGAATAATGAGATAGAATGGAATTACTAGACCTCCTGACAGCGATCTGGAATCCTGAGCAATGCCCAACTCTACTTATACCTAGATATATCTAATCCTAAACTTGAATTAGAGCTCTACTCTCTCTCTAGAAAACCCAAATCCTAACTGAAGATCTGAATATGAAGTATAGAATAGGATAGGATGTCTTCTGGGGGGTCTACCCCTTTATTTATAGCCCGGGAAAGGTGGATAAGCCTTTTGAATAGTCGATGTGGTACTAATATGTTGCATCCTCTCCTTCCGGTGGGATGAACCGCAGCCCTAGGATCAAACTGACTTTGAACAACGATGTAAATTGGATCTTAATGTCGGTAAGAAGGAGTCGTGACGAGGTGGGACACATCGGGCTCGGGACTAGGCCAATCGGCCTAGGGGTGGGCCGGGCGGCCCCACCTGGTGGCCCCTCGGCTCCCGCCGCCTCGCGATGTCTTCTTGATCCTTCTAGATGCTTTCAACGTTGGTTTCCATCTTGATTACGCATTATCCCGATCCGTTAGAGTTGTAGCTTGATTCCAACAACTGTTGTTTTTCCTATTTAACCCTTGGAAAATCACAATTCACCAAAACTGTGGAATATTGTCAGTTTAACCCCTATTCTTTGGTGATGATTGCTTTTATATCCTTTTTCATGGTTTAATTGATGGTTTTTAATAGGAGTTAATTACCATCAACACTGCTCCTTGGGATTTTGGGTGGATATTTTATGGCATATTCATTCATTTACAGGTGTCACAATGCAAAATGCATGAACACAAGGCATGTGGTTTGTGTGGTCTATCAGCTGAAATGCACTTTAAGTTTCTTTTTCCTTTTGAAATAATTATTATTTGTTTCGATGAAGACATTTGTAAATTTGGCGCTGTTGAAGCTTTATGCCTTCTTTCTTCAACACTAATAGAGCTCTCCTTTCACTTGGCAAGCTTATACTCACTATATGAGCTTCTAATTTTGTACTGCTGCTCCGGCTATGTTCTAATATGCATTATTTAGTGGCACTACTGAATAAAATTTTGGTAGCAGAAACCTGATAACGGTAATGGTGTCAGGATCAAGCATTCAGATAGTGGGGTTCAGAACCCTACTGGGTAGAATGACATTGTAACCAATACCTTAAATCATGGAATTATTTTTTCAGAGAAAAACAATCTTGTGAGGTAATAGTCTTATCTGTCTTAGATGTTTGATCTCTGCTTCCGCACTAGCCACTACATGAAAACGGTGATTTGCCGAGTGCTAAATAAGTTGCCGAATGCAAAATATCGCAAACTTAGTAACTAATTTTTTTGCCCAGTTTCACACTCGGCAAAATAATGCACTCGGCAACTAACTATATGCCGAGTGCCTAGTACTCGGCAAAAAAAAAAACACTCGACAACTTAATTCTTTTTGTCGAGTGCCGACTCTCGGCAAAAAAATGCACTCAGCACTTTACCACGAGGGCTAACGCCATCCCGCTCCGTTTAAGTTGCCGAGTGCCACCCTAGGCACTCGGCAACTTAAATTTAGTTACCGAGTGCCAACCCTAGGCACTCTGCAACTTAATTTAGTTGGCGAGTGCCAACCCTAGGCACTCGGCAAATTATTTAATTTTTTTTTGCTCCCAATTTTTTGTGTGTGCTTATTGAACTATGAAAAACAACATGTTCAAATTTGGAAGCTTTTCATTACTTTTGGTATATTTCCATAGTTTATTTTGTTTTCTTCAATTTTCCCGCTTAATGTTCATTTCAACTGTAGGTGTATGAAATAATAGATTTCTTTCGTTCTAAAAATGATATCCTTGTTTGTTAGTATAAATGATGGCTAAATTCATGACCTGTCTCGAAAGTTTGATCAACGTGCTCACGGGACAATGTCGTCAACTTCGGTGCGAATAGTTTTTAAATTATATAAAATGCAAACAAATTCCGAAAATCACGAAACTTGTGCACGTGTCATGATCTCATGTTCGTATGTTGTGGTAAAAATTGGAAAAAGTTTCGAGCACGTCGTCACGTACGTTGCTCATAAATCTCAAAGTCCACATTCATATATGGACTTGGAGGTTTATGAACAACGTACGTGACGACGTGCTCGAAACTTTTTCCAATTTTTACCACAACATACGCACATGAGATCATGACGCGTGCATAAGTTTCGTGATATTCGGAATTTGTTTGCATTTTATATAATTTAAAAACTACTCGCACCAACCGTGAGCACGTTGATCGAACTTTCGAGACAGGTCATGGATTTAGCCATTATTTATACTAACAAACAAGGATACCATTTTTAGAACGAAAGAAATCTATTATTTCATGCACCTGCAGTTCAAATGAACATTAAGCGAGAAAATTGAAGAAAACAATATAAACTAAGGAAATATACCAAAAAGCAATGAAAAGCTTCCAAATTTGAACACGTTGTTCTCCATAGTTCAATAAACACACACAAAAAATTGGGAGCAAAAAAACAAAAAAAATTAAATAATTTACCAAGTGCCTAGGGTTGGCACTCGTCAACTAAATTAAGTTGCCGAGTGCCAACCCTAGGCACTTGGCAACTTCGTGTTGCGGTTAGAAAACGGGCCGGCCCACTCGGCTGGCTCTCTCCCACTCTCCCACTCCCACTCCCACTCACGCTCCACCCCGCGCCGCCGGTCGTCGCCTGCCCGCCCACACCCGCCCCTCCCCGCACTGCCGCGCCACCCCACCCCGCGTTGCCACCCGCCGCCCACGCCGCCCCGCCCCCACCCCCTACGCCCAGCAGTGCCCCCCTCGCCCGCTCGGGCCTGCCTCACTGCAGGGGAGAGGAGGAGGAGGTAGAAGAGAAGAGAGGAGGAGGGGAGAGGAGAGGAGGAGGTCGGGGAGAAGGAAGGAGGAGGAGGAAGGGGAGAAGAGAGGAGGAGGAGGAGAAGGATAAGGGGAGAAGAGAGGAGGAGAAGGAGGAGAGGTGAAGGTCTCGCTGACCTCGTCGTGTCAAGCCTCACGCCACTACGGTCGTTTCCGCCATCGTCGTCGACTCTTGCTTTTGTCGTGCTCGCCACAAAGGTATATGTCGTTTAGTACTACTACTAGTAGTTTTTTTCGACTACTTAGTACTTACTAGTTAGTAGTTAGTAGTTAGGATTTAGTAGTTAATAGAGTTAGTAGTGGTCGTGCTAGTGTTGGTAGTAGTAGTAATGTTAGTGTTAGTAAGTAGTAGTTAGAGAGTATCTATATGTGGTTGTGTTGGCCTTCGTTCCATATTTGGTGTATATGTGGTTGTTGGCCTTCGTGCCACTATTTTGTGCATATGTGGTTGTTGGCCTTTGTGCCTATGTTTTTTACAGGTTTGGTAACCTCCCCGTGCAAAGGAGGTGCTGTCGAAATTTTCAGTTGACACTGACCAATTGTTTTTCTTGCAGGAGGACTCGTGGATGAGAGTTCATCAAACCTTAGCCTTTTCAAAGGGCAACTCGACAAGGCAAGCGCACCGGGCACCAAGACCTTAAGGAAGACGAGTGGCACATTATCATGCATTACGTGTTGTTGAACCTTGAGGAAGTAAAGCCTTATGTGCAGTAAGTTCTCAATGAGCTTGTTACTGTAACACCCAGTTTTAAAGACAAAACGAGATGCATAAACCTTATGTGTGCCCAGGGATCAGTCACACACATAAGCTGACAAATCATCAAAAAGGTACCATTACAGGTGTTTATTACATAGCGAATAAATATCTAATTAATATCTATTACATAACAGCGGAAATAAAAGATAACTCGCACGAAGCTCCATCGCACAGGGACGTCAACTGGTTGACTCCAAACCTAGTAGTCCTCGGGATACTCCTCATAACCTTAATAATCTGGTACCCATCCGGGATTTTTATCCAAATATGAAAAGTAAAGCAAGCGTAAGTACTTCTAGTACTCAACAAGTAAACATGGGGTTCATGAGGCTCAAAAAGTATGACACTAGTTAAACTGCATCAGCTTTTATGTTGTCCCAATTTTAGCATATGGATAGCATCAATAATTTCAACAGCCCAATAACCATATGATCAAGTAAACACATATAATGAATAGCAAACGAGTAAATGGTAGATTAAAGTCATTCTGTTCCATAAGAATTACAGGTCGCTCGTATCCGTGAGCACAGCTAATATATTAGTTTTAAGACACTCTGCAGAGGTTGTACACTTTACCCATGAGTCGTGTTACCCATATGCCCGGGTTTATAACTCCCAAAACACTGCCGAGGTGAGCGGGCAGGGTACGCTATGAAGTCTTTCAGAGGGGCTCGCTAACATACAACAGACACTACGGATCCACGGGCAAGGGGTATACGGGGACCCCTCGATGGTACACACGCGCAACGGTAGCCACTCCGACCGTACCCCGCAACCGCGTGTCAATGGCAACTTTCATGAACTATCACATGCGAGAAAGTAACCCCCTTACTTAACTAAAGCCAGAACCATATAGCTCTCAAGGTTGTACCATAAATCCCAGGTGATCGCTTACAGAGGTTCTAGAGCACCTCAAAAACTGTGTTCTAGATCACCTTAATCCATGTTGCTAAAAAGCATATTTTACTGTTGTTGCATAAGTCATTAGTCAAGGTTACATGATCATAGTTATTGTTCAAGAGCACTAGCTTGATCTACCCAATGCATAAATCCTAGGGTAACAAGGTATAAGGTACAAATCTATGGTAAAACTACATAGGATGTCAAGGAAGCACATGCATAACATGAATTAATGTTTACTGTGATTAGGACAACAAGGATGATCCCATGAATACTTACCTTGCTCAAACGGTTCCTGCTGCTCCTGCTCAACAAAGAAATCCTCCTGGTCACCCACGTACTGCTCACCGTCTATACTCGATCACCACATCAACATACAATCGTACCGAGACATAACATGCAAACAAACAAAGCCTATAGATTAGAACAGTACACCAACCATAATAAAACAATATTAAAAGTTTATAAAACTAATCTACGTCTCACTACGATCACATAGACGTTTGGATCACGAAAAACGGAGCTATAACGATGAAGATATGATCTAATCAAGTTTTACAATTTGAACTAGAGATTAAAAGAGATTAAGTGATTAAATATTTTTAAAAGTTGTCTAACATGATCTATGAACTAACTAACACGTAGATCACGACGATACAATCCTAACGCAATTTGAATGGGTGAAAAGGAGTTAAAATGAACATTTTATGAGCAAAAGAAAATGGACGGCAATTCTGTAATTAGGGTTTTCTATTTATTTTTGAAATAAAACAGATCCGAAAAGAAATACGTTTTCCAGAGCCGAAAGCGTAGAGCGAGAATGCACTTTAGGACTGCGGGTTATGACTTAAAAAAGGGCGGGGTTCTTTTGGCAAAGAGGTCGGCCGAACCGGTATCGGGCTCTGTGAGCCATCCGATCCAAGGTGGATGGACATGATTAGATGGGGGGAAGAGACGGCGGTGCGGCGGCCGGAAACAGAGGTGGCGGCGGCGCCATTGCCGGAGTTGGGCGGCAGAATCCAATCCGAGGCCACGGTCCACGATTTTCGACGCGAAAAGGACCGGGAGAGAGAGGGAGAGACGGCGAACTCGATGGGGCAATCGGTTGTACCGATTCAACGACGCACACGGCGGCGCTCGCAGTGCAGCGGCTCGGCAACGCCGGCGAGCGCGCGCGGAGATAAAGGGAGGGCAAGAGGGAGTTCTGGAGCACCTGGGAGCTCCCTTACCACGGTGCAAAGCTCGGGAAACGGGTGAAGGCGGCGGTGGTATACCCCGACGGCCGAACAACGACGACGGCTCGACGCTAGGGCTACGGCGGCGGCGGTGTGTCTCTGTGGTGCTCCGAGAGGGCAAGGTGGAGGCGGTGGGTGCGGGGGATCGGCTTATATAGCCCCGAGGCCTCGACGGTGAAGGAAGGAGGAGATCCGCGGCGCCAATCACGCTTCGGCAGAGAAGGAAACCGCCGGTGCGTGAGAAAGGAAGGGAGGGAGGAGGAAGAAGGAAGGTGGCCTTGGGTGGCTGCTAGGTGGGCCCCACCTGTCGGCGAGGGAGGAGCACTGGGCGCGTTGGCTGGCTGCGGGGGAGGCTCTGCGCGAGGGGGAGGAGCTGGGCCGGTGAGGGAGCAAGGGAAAGCCGAGAGGGAAAAAGGGCCTCGGGCCAGAAAGGAAAAAGGGAGGGAGGAGAAAAAAGAAATTGCTTTTCTTTTATTTCTGGAATTTCCAAAACCAATTTCAAAGCACATTTGAACATCTAGTTTGAAAATTTAAAATACCAATCAATACAAAAACACTATGCAGCAGCATGAATGCAACAAAAATGTTTCTTCCATAAGATCCATTTTATTTAATGAAAGAATAATCATTTTCCTATATTATAATGTCCACTGAAAATGCATTTAAATCAATTTTAATCTATTTCAAAGAATGCAAATTTTTGGGTGTTACAGTTACATACGTCGTCACTATCCTCCATGTATCCAACTTCCTTGTCTCTTGTTTTTTTAGGGAATTTCTAAATATATACTGGAGAGGGAGTAGGGCTCCTTCCCCTCAAGAAGAAGATAGCCTTCTCAAACATGGCAAGCCCGATTTCATTTCCTGGTTCGATACGAAGGTACCTGGTTGAATCTTTGACATCTCACTTTGCTCCTATGAGCGACTAATGTAACGATCTATCCGGCCTCTCCTTGCAGGCTCGCAAAGATAGGGACATGAATGTTGAGTTGAAAGGGCTCGCGAAAGGGCTCGCCTATAAGGTCAAGACATTAAACGTTTATGATGTGAATGGCTATCGATTTTACACAAGAAACTATGAGCAGAGTCGGCCCAATTGGAAAACCACAAATACCGGAGTTCGTACGCCCGGCACCGATGAGCGCGAGTACTACGACATAGTAGAAGCCATATACGAGCTCTCCTTTGAGTGTCACAAATGTCCTAATCCAGTCGTATTCAAATGCCATTGGTTTGATCCTAATGTCACGAGAACATCTCCTGAGATTGAACAAGTCGAAATTCGACAAGATTCTATCTATCATGGAGAGGATGTCTATATTGTTGCTCAACAGGCCACGCAAGTCTATTACCTCCCATGGGTGTGCCAAAAAAATCCCCAATTTTATGGGTTGGTACCTTATGCAGTTGGTATCGCCGCACGATAAATTGTCTGTCCCAAACGATGAGGATTACTACTTTGACCCAAACATAGAGGAGTTCTATCAATCAGAGGGGCTAGAAGGGAGGTTTGACATAGACATGTTTTCGCTGATGGGCATGAAAGTTGACAATGACATTGATCGGGACGATGGATATGAGGACGAGGGAGAAGAGGTGCAAGATGTGCAAGACTTACAAATGCTTGAGCGATTACAGTTAGGCGTTGGCATGATGACAACAACGGAGATGAGGAAGAGGGAGAAGAGGTGCAATATGATAGTGATGACGACACCTATGATCCAGCAGCTACCGATCATTAAGAATATTTCTAATTCATGTAATACTATATTATTATTATTATTATTATTGCAATTATGTTTGATTCATTTTGCATCTCTTTATAAGTATTTGTAATTAACTATGCTAATTGGTTTACTATTTGAAATTACAGGCACTCGATAAAATGTCTGGCGGAAGGGCTACACGCCGTTCACTCCACGACCTCTACACGACACCGCCCGCTTCTGCCACAGAGCCCGCGGCGCCCGCGGTGGAGACCTCGCGGTCGGGGCGGCCGCGGCGGCCGTGCGAGGCTGACTGTGCAGTCGGCTCCCACACCGGCGGTGGAGGACCACCAGGCCATGGACGAGGACGACCAGGCGGCGGTGACGCCCAGAGCAGGAGATAGGAGAGGGTTCTACCTCCTCGTCGACAGTCTGGTTGCGTGAGCCCGCGAGGCTCCCATCGCGCCCGATCCCAGCTACCCACTGCCCGGTGATTCGACCCATGGGCGACGAGTAAGTATTATTTCAATACTATTTCATATGAAGTATTGAAAATCAAACTACAGACTAACATTTTTTGTTAATGACTCTTGCAGCAACTGGGTAGTTGTGTCCGGACAGAAGGGTTGTCACATCAATAGAATTCTTGGCCTTCTGATTCGGAAGCTCTACCCTGGACTAGTTGAGTACAATGGGGTGACGACGCCGCCCTGGACGTGGGCCCACTTCTACGCCGCTGAGGACAGCGACCACAGATCCATTGCGGGGCGGCCGAGGAGCAGAGGCTGCGGGACATGTTCAGCTTCATGGTCAGCCTTAGTGCAATTCCAGGTGTGGTCGTGTCAGAGTCGCTTCTCTGTCCAGTTGTGGCTCCTCCTCCTCCACAGCCTCTTGTTTTCGGGACTCCGGTAAGTATGTCTGCTGCTTTATTCCTTTAGCCTGTGCGAATTTCCTGCAGATACTCATTAATTGACATCTTCTTTGTGCAGCAAGTGTCTATGAGTTCGAATCCGAAGGATCAAGGCGGTGGTCCTTCTCCACAGCAGGGGTGGCCAACTGACACTCCTGCACAGGCCGCGTTGCCAGATGGCTCTTCTTCACGGCCCGGCGGGTCAGGATGGTAGTAGGTACTTGCCCTTTGTCTATTTTCATGTCCCTCAGACTTATATTAGACTTAGACTTGTGGCATATTCATAGCTATGTGATGGATTATGGACTCTATGTGATGGATTTATGGACGACATATGTGTATGTGATGTATTATGGACTTATGGACGTTTGTGATGGATATTTGTGATGCTATATGCATATGATGGATTGTGAATGATGGATCTGAGATATATATGTGATTCGAATGATGGATGCGATATATATGTGATTTGAATGGTGGATGTGATATATATGTGATTTGAATGGTGAATGTGATATATATATATATATATATATATATATATTATATATATATGTCTATTCTGGTCTCTGTATTGTTGAAAAGCAAAAAAACAAAAAAAATAGCAATTTTTTTAATTTGCCGAGTGCCACACTAGGCAACTAATTTAGTTGCCGAGTACAAGCAACTCTGGGAAACAGAGAGCCTAAAACTGCCAGGTTTCCCAGAGCTGCCGAGTGCAATGGCAATTGCACTCGGCAACTAATTATTAAAAAAAATAAAAAAAATAGTTGCTGAGTGCCAGGTGGCTGGCACTCGGTAAATAAATAAATAGCTGTCGAATGGCAGCCACCAGGCACTCTAGCAAATAATTTTGGCCCAAAAAATAAAAAAATTAGTTGCCGAGTGCCTTGTGGCCGGCACTCGGCCAACTAATTTTTTTTTTAAAAAAAATAGTTGCCGAGTGCCAGCCAGGTCAGCACTCGACAAAAAATCCGTCAAGGTTGAGGGTCCAATTTTTTTTGCCGAGTGCTTGACCAGGCACTCGGCAAATGAAATAACACTTGGCAAATTAGTTGCCGAGTACCCGAAATCTGACACTCGGCGACTAAATTAGTTGTCGACTCGATGTTTGCCGAGTACCACTTGCCGAGTGCGGTACTCGGTAAACCATTTGCCAAGTGCAAAAGGCTTGTTGCCGAGTGCCCCTAGCACTCGGTAACTCCGGGATTTCCTGTAGTGAGCGTGGTGTTCCCTTTAGCATTTGATAGCTGTGACGAATTATGATTACTTTAGTGTGTTGGAGTGCATCAATTGTTTGCCTTGGTAGCTGTTATTAACTTTGTATCTGCTGCATTATCTCCAACATATTAAGTTTATACCAATATCAATCTCTTCCATTCTTATTTATGTTCTTGTAACCACAAAGTATTTCTTTTTGTTTTGTTGGAACAAAAATGTACATCGAGGTCTGTGATGTACCACTGTTTTGCACATTTCATCAACATGGGAGAGTTGATGATTCTTATTTTTGACTGCTAGTAAAAATTTCAGTAACTTGTGCTTTGGGTTACAGGGGATTGGAGCATGCTGCGATAACAAGAATCACATATGAGACTGGTGTTTCTGGGAGCATCCTAACTCTTGTGTATGGAGATAATGGAAGCAACCTGGCCAAGCTTACAGAGGTCTTGCTGCGCAACTACTTAGCCTTATCTGCTTCAATGCTTGTTACGATTGCATTATACTTAATTTAACTCAGAATTTATATTAACTCTTCATCTATATTTTCGAATTTTATGATGAGTTTTTTAGATGATGGAATACAAAAGCCCAGCCTCCGTGACTGAACAAAATAAAATGATTTTCAGGATGAACACACAATAGTTGCTTTGTAGTGGCCAAGTCTTTAGGGTTTCCCATGATTGCACGTGTGCTGGGGGTGTTTTGGTAGTAGCCTTTGGGCCTCTTCCTTGTACTACTAGCTAGGAGCAGGCGTTGCCTCTCGTATGCATTGTTTTCTCTCTTATTCAAATGACATTCAGCTCTCAAGGGTCGATTGAGAAAAAAAAAGGATGAATACACAATATAAAATTCAGAGATTTGTATTTGGACCTGACCTTCTTGACATTGTTGTTTTTTTTTTTTGACAACAACCTTCTTGATCATGGTTACTTTCTTTTAAAAAGGAAAGTAATGTCCGACTTGGTAAAAAATTACCAGTTTTTTGCTTCCATCTGTTGAAACACAAGATGCATTGGGCCCTTGGTTTGCAAAATTTGAACCATGAAGAGGAAACTAGCTGTACAACTGTTACTAACAATTCACAACTGCTCGCTTCAAAAATATGGTTGCTACTTTAGTCTATTAAATCTGCATACTATTTTCTTGCATTTCTGTGCCACCGTACCTGTTCCATTTCAGTTGTGGATTCTTATTTTCGCCCTTGAAGTTATGACACCATTGAATTCTGTACTGGATATAATGTACATGTAGGACTACCATCATAGACCTTTATTTTATGTCTTCCATGACATTATATATATTTTTCATGTGAATTCAGGTATCTGGTGCTGACATTGCCATCTACAATCCACCTTCCGAGGGCAACGAAGCTATGATCCTGGTATCTGGACCACCGGATCAGGCACAATCAGCTCAGCGCCTGCTCGTCGAGTTGATCCTACAGGGACAATGATGAACGGTCACCCTGGCACCTTCATATGATAGCCTGACTTTCTGCTTAGGGCGGCAGATAACGTTGCCGTGAAATAGTAGTTCATGATGCGAACTTGCAGGATCAGAGGTATACAACGATGGCTGATGTGCAGACTGTTAGTTGGGCGACTGAATGTTATGATTCGAACTGCATGGGGAGTATGGAGTTTGGATCATTGGATTAATCGGCTGTGTACCTTTTATCTGTACGGCAGCGTGCTAGTAATTATCGTAGTCCCTATGTTCATTGCGTGCAGCTAACTTTGAAGCTCCTGCAGCTAGTGATAACATAAACAGCTGTCGATTCGGTGCTTGAAGTAATCTCATTAAATCCAATTTGAATCCTTCTTCGAGGTTCGAATTACACATGTTGGGGCTTTAGTTATCGCAGAAAACTTGCATGCTATTTTGTCCCAGAAATGCCAAAAGTAAACAATATCACATCCTGCGAGTAGTTCGCGGTTACTTATTGTGTGACGTGGCTTCGGTGATAACAATGTTATTATACCGTTGGCCTACTTCTGAGTTCTGATCACCCACGACCAGAAGCGCCTGCATACAACAGATGAGCAGAATACATGGTAGCAGTAGGCCAAGAAAAGAAAGGGAAATTGGTGTAACAGAATCCATGGAGGACTTCGTGTGCATGCAGCAGAGTATAGGTCCAGCAACATTGTGAGAACATCAATCCGACGCACGCCTATAGAGTACAGGTCCAACTTAAAACCTAAGGCTCGTTTCAAACTAATTTTCTAGTGTGCTCTACCTTAATTAATCTCAACCCAAAAGAAAGATGCAATAAAGACGGGGGTGGGGGGGGGGGAGAAAAGAACAATATAAACAAAAACATAATAAGTGTTATATAATAACTAGTTTCACTATCAAGAATATGTAGAATAGAAATAGAGACGATGAAAATGAGTTGTTCTCTATTCTTGTATTTCTCTACAGAACATAAGTCCTCCTATATATAGCTTTACATGAGGGGATGGAGTTACAAGAATTGATGCTAGAAGAGTTACACTATTGAGCATAAATGTTGTAGCTTTGATGGTATAGGGGTTATGGACATCCACATTAATATTTCATAACACTCCCACTTGGATGTTCATTAATAGGTGAATTGCATGCCTCGTTAAAAACCTTGCCAAGGAAAAACCCAGTGGAAAAAAATCATGGCCAAGGAAAAAAGAGTACACACATATTCACTCCCCCTGATGGCAATATCACTTGATGTCTTTCAACCGACGTAATCTAATACAATGTGTCAATTTCTTGAATACTGAAGTAGATAGTGCCTTTGTGAACAAGTCTGCTAGATTTTTACTTGAACAAATTTGTTGGACTCTTATAATACCATCCTTTTGAAGATCATGAGTAAAGAAAAACTTTGGCGAGATGTGTTTCACTCTATCTCTTTTTATGTACTCATCTTTCAATTGAATTATGCAAGCCGCATTGTCTTCATGTATAACCGTTGGTGCTTCATTTTCTAAAAGTAAATTGCACACCTTGCGAATATGATGTGTCATATTTCTCAACCAGACATATTCTCTGCTAGCTTCATGAATAGCCAAAATTTCTGCATGGTTAGATGAAGTTGCTGCTATAATTTGCTTCATTGAACGTCATGAAATAGTTGCACCACCACACATAAATACATATCCTGTTTGTGAACGACCATTATGTGGATCAGATAGATATTCTGCATCTGCAAAACCAACTAATTCCTCCACGCATTTGTTAGAAAAATATAGACCCATGTCGTTCGTACCTTGTAAATAACGAAGTATATGTTTTATCCCATTCCAATGTCTTCTAGTAGGACATGAGCTATATCTTGCTAGTAAATTAACAGCAAATTCAATATCAGGACGTGTATGAGTAGATCGATACATTAGGGCTCCTATAGCACTTAGATATGACACCTTAGGACCAAGAATTTCGCTATCACATTTTGGAGGTCAAAAAGGGTCTTTGGATATATCAAGGGATCTAACAACCATTGGGGTACTCAATGGATGTGCTTTATCCATACAAAAATGCTTTAGTATTTTCTCTATATAAGTTGCTTGATGCAAAAGAACTCCATCTTTAAGGTGTTCTATTTGCAAACCAAGGCAAAACTTTTTCTTCCCCAGATCCTTCATTTCAAATTCTTTCTTCAAACAATCTTTCGCCTCAGTGATTCCCTGAGAAGTGTCAATTAAGTTTAGATCATCAACATATACAGCTATGATCACAAATTCAGATCCAGATCTTTTTATGAATATACATAGACAAATAGAGTCATTCTTATACCCTTCTTTTATCAAATACTCACTAAGACGATTGTACCATATTCTCCCAGATTGTTTCAACCCATATAGAGATTTATTCAACTTAATTGAATATTGTTCTCGAGAGCCTGATCCTGGTAGTTTAAATCCTTCTGGTAGTTTCATATATATGTCACTATCAAGTGACCCATATAAATATATTGTAACAACATCCATTAGACACAAGTCAAGATTCTCTTTCATTGCCAGACTTATAAGGTATCTAAAAGTTGTTGCATCCATCACAGGAGAGTATGTTTCTTCATAATCAACTCCTGGTCTTTGCGAGAATCCTTGGGCAACCAGTCGTGCCTTATATCTTGTGATTTCTCCTTCCTTATTTCGTTTTCTCAAAAATACCCATTTATAACCAACGGGTTTGACACCATTTAGTACACAGGTTACAGGCCCAAAAACTTCTCGTTTTGTAAGAGAATTCAATTCTGCTTGAATTGCGTCATTCCATTTTGCCCAATCTTTTCTTTCTTTGCATTCCTCGATTGAGTGAGGTCCTCGATCCTCATTTTTATCGTAAACTTCTAGCGCTAGATTATATGTGAATGCATCATCAATGATGACTTTCTCACGGTTCCAAATTTTTCCTGACATGACATAGTTTAATGAGATCTCATCTTCTAAAGAATTAGGTACCTTTGTCTCCTCTTGAGTCATGTCTTCATTTCCTTCAGGAGTTTTTTCCTGAATTATTATTTCCTCTATTTGACCATCTTGATTCTTTGCTCCCTTTTGTTTTCGAGGATTTTTATCTTTGGAACCCAATGGTCTACCACGTTTTATGGTAGCCTTTGACTCATTAGCAATACATGGTTGTCCCTCTTGGACATTAATTTTTTCAGGAGCATTAGCAGCTGAAATATATGACTTGGTCACTCTTTTTAAGTCTGTAAAAGCATCTGACAAATTATTTGCTAAACTTTGTAAATGAATTATCCTTTGAACTTCTTGCTCACATTGTTTTGTACGAGGATCAAAATGAGATAATGATAATTCATTCCAGCTTATTTCTCTATTTAGCTGTTTATTTTCTCCCCCTGTTGTTCGAAAATTTGATTCATCAAAATGACAATCAGCAAATCTTACTGTAAATATGTCTCCCGTTGATGGTTCAAGATACTTTATTATGGATGGAGATTCATACCCAATATATATTCCCAACCTTCTCTGAGGTCCCATCTTTGTGCGTTTTGGTGGAGCAATTGGGACATACACCGCACAACTAAAAATTCTTAGATAGGAAATATTTGGCTCTTTGCCAAAAATCAACTGTAGAGGGGAAAAATTATGGTAACTTGTTGGTCTGATGCGAATCAATGCTGTTGCATGCAAAATAGCATGTCCCCATGAAGACATTGGTAGTTTTGACTTCATAAGTAATGGTCTTGCTATTAATTGGAGACGTTTAATAAATGACTCTGCAAGATCATTCTGTGTATGAACATGTGCAACTAGATGTTCAACACTTATTTCAATTGACATACAATATTCATTGAAACTATTCGATGTAAATTCACCAGCATTATCCAAATGTATAGTTTTGATCGGATTGTCTGGAAATTGAGCTCTTAACTTGATTATTTGAGCCAACAACCGCGCAAATGCTATGTTGCGGGTTGATAGTAAGGAGATGTGTGACCATCTAGTTGATGCATCAATCAAAACCATAAAATACCTAAATGGTCCACTTGGTGGATGAATTGGTCCACATATATCTCCTTGTATGCGCTCAAGAAAAGCGAGGGACTCATGTCCAATTTTAGCTGGTGAAGGGCGTACAATAAGTTTCCCTTAAGAGCATGCGATGCATGGGAAGTCATTCAATTGAAGAATCTTTTTGTTCTTTAATTCATGGCCACATGAACTATTAATAATTTTTCGCATCATTACTGATCCGGGATGGCCTAGCCGGTCATGCCAAATAAAAAAATTGTTATGGTTGGTGAACTTCTGTTCCACCACCATATATGACTCATTCTCTTTAAGACATGTATAGTATAAACCAGAAGGTAATTCTGGTAATTTCTCCAACACATATTTTTTTCCTGATGACATCTTTGTTATGTTGAGGTACTCCACATTACCCTCACACATTGTCTCTATGTGATAGTCATTTTGGCGTATATCTTTAAAGCTTAACAAATTTCTTTGAGACTTTGGAGAATAAAGTGCTTTGTTTATGTCTACCTTTGTCCCACAAGGTAACATTATTGTGGCTCTTCCTGAACCCTCTATTAATTTAGCACTTCCTGATATAGTATGAACAACTGCATCTTGTAATATAAGATAGGAAAAATATATTTTACTCTTCAAGATAGTATGAGTTGTTCCACTATCTATAATACATATAGTTTCTTCATTTACAAGCTCTTGAGGTAATGGTTCATCCATACTCTTCAAAATAAAACGTAATAATAAACATTACTTCTCTATTAAAGAAATATAGTGAAACATATAAAATGAATACTAATTAAATGGAAACATAATATAACTTTATTCATTCATTTATAAGATGAAACATGCTTCAATGGTACTACCATTACATTGCATTTATTCATGCATGAAGAAAATTAACAACAAGATCATTTATTCTTGGATGAAGAAATTAGAAACATCAAGATGTGTTGCGGTCTTGTGGTCATATTCTCCAATATCTGTCGCACTGAACATATTATCATCCAAAATATTATGACCACTACCACTTGCAAAGTTTGTCTCTATATTTTTGTTCTTCTTCTCAAGTGATTCTTGATAGAGATCAACAAGATATTTGGGTGTGCGACAATTGCGTGCCCAATGAGATCTTCCACCACAACGATGACATGCATTTTTTGTTACATCAATTTCGCCTTTATCTTTATTTCCCCTTTCTTGCCTTTTATTGAAATTCCCCATGCTCTTGAATTGGACACTATAATTTCCTCTACCACGACCATATCCATATTCACGACCACGCCCGCGTCCACGTCCGCGTCCACTCTCACTATTTTGATTATCATATCGCGTAGCATTTATTTCAGGGGTGGATTTGAACCAGTTGGATGTGTTTCATGGTTTTTCATCAAAAGCTCATTGTTTTGTTCAGCCACAAGCAAACAAGAAATAAGTTCAGAATATTTCTTGAATCCTTTCTCACGGTATTGCTGCTGAAGCAGCACATTTGATGCATGGAATGTAGAGAATATTTTCTCAAGCATCTCTTCATCTGTCACTTTTTCTCCACACAATAGTAATAGTGATGTGATTCTAAACATGGCTGAATTATATTCAGAAACACTTTTATAGTCTTGCAACCTTAGGTGCAACCACTCATAACGAGCTTTAGGGAGGATCCCTGTCTTTTGATGATCAAATCTTTCTTTTAGTTTGTTCCAAAGAACAAGGGGATCCTTATCAATAAGGTATTCAACCTTTAAACCTTCATGGAGGTGGCGGTGAATGAAAATCAAAGTCTTCGCTTTATCTTGGCTAGATGCATTATTTTTTCTTTGATCGCATCACCAAGCCCATTGGCATTCAAGTGAGTTTCAACATCTAGCACCCATGACAAGTAATTCTTGCCTGAAATATCCAGAGCCGTGAAATCAAGCTTGGCAAGATTTGACATAGTAAACTACAAAATATATAGATTGCGAAATTCAAACAATCATACAAGAATAAAATATAGAAACATATACAAACAGTAATGTCTTACCATGAAAAATATATTATGATCAATGTAAAGTTCCTTACCTAGTTCTTGATAGCTTTTAGAGACAGTCGTGCTGATAATGTGTTATATAATAACTAGTTTCACTATCAAGAATATGTATGTAAGAATATGTAGAATAGAAGTAGAGAGGATGAAAATGAGTTGTTCTCTATTCTTGTATTTCTTTACAGAACATAAGCCCTCCTATATATAGTTTTACATGAGGGGATGGAGTTACAAGAATTGATGCTAGGAGAGTTACACTATTGAGCATAAATGTTGTAGTTTTGATGGTATAGGGGTTATGGACATCCACATTAATACTTGATAACAATAAGAATACTAAATACCAGTTTTCTTAGTGAAGGGGAGGGGGCAAATAACAAATAAAGAGGCACATGAATGCTTAAAAAATGTTCATATGAAGGTATAGCGTTTTGTTTCTCAAAAAGAAAAACTAGGAATAGAAGTAATAAACAGATAAAGGAAACAACAAGTGAAATAAAAAAAAGTAGATACAAGAAAAAAAGGAAAAAGAAAAGATAAAAATGGCAAACAAGAGTCTCCGTGCCGCCGCATAGTCATGTCAGATGCATCATGCATATATGCTGCTTCACATGAAAACGATATGGTCGTGGCAGGCAAAAGAAAAGTGACATCCTTTCCCCCAGAAGCATATTTAATTGTTTCCATAGCACATTAAGTTATAATTATACGGTCGGTCGGATACAAATAGCAAAAGCATATCATTCAGCTGACAATGTGCTGATACTTAACAAGTTCTACTACCTCCAGAAAGGCAGAAACAGGAGCGAACTCACGACTGCACCATGTCTCTGTGCTGAGCACTCCGGATTGATCATTACTTCAGTACAGAGGCATCAATCCAACAGTTACTGGGCAAATATCCGGATAAATCATGGACGATTTCTCTGTGGTCAGTATGTTTGGAAAACTTGATTGACACCGTTTTCAGCACACTGGAATGCCCACACATGAAGTAGATAAAACCAGTTTCGTCGCTTGTGTGCATGAAGTCATAGAATTCCAGATGTTCCAGAGAGTCAAAGGAGATCTTTTGGCCTGTCCAAGTTGCGGGCTCATGGCACATGCACTCGGATGAACATAGCTTATAATATGTCTCCACCTGGTACAGAAAGAGGTCGAGGCCATATAGTACTAGTTCACGAAAAACATATACTCTATTTGTTCTAAATTATAAAATATTTTGAGTTTTAGATATGTATTCGCTTATATAAGTTCTTTTGTTTTTTCTAGATATATAGTTTTTGCTATGTCTTTAGACACAGTGTAGTATATAGCAAAAGTTATTTATCTAGAAAAACCAAAATGGCTTATAATTTGAAATAGAGAGAGTAACTTTTATTACGTATTTAGATATATAATATGTCTAGATATATATAGTAAAAACAATGAATCTAAAAGAATTAGAAATATCTTATAATTTGGATGGAGGGAATATAATATGAAGGAAGGGGAAGCGCGGAAGACGTACATTTCTGTCAAACATGACACATTTCAACTTCTTTGTATCATTGTATCTCTTAAGTAGAGATACTAGAGTTGATTCTATCGCGTGACCATTTCTTCCAATGTAGAGTTCCAGCTCCAGATAGCGAGGGAGTCGCATCTGTTCCATCAGTCTCTTGTGAGCTAGTGCATCCTGTAATGAATCATCAAATCAAACAACTAATAAATTCATAATCAAATAATACATGCAAAGCTGAGGTGCAAGCTTTACATAATAGAATCTTAAAAGGGTTTCGTTTTACATAGACGCTCTGGGAATGTTTTAAATATTTACCGGTGGCATTCTCTAAAACCTATATAAAATCTACAATACGCTATATCGAAAGCTATTCAGTTAGTGGTTTTATAGAAAACATGAAAAATGCACTCAATTAAACATGTATATCAAGTATTGCGCAACTGTGGTTCTTGTAGGAAAAAATGCAAAAGGCATCTAGGTATGTACTGTACTTACCGCTGGGAAGGTAATGAAGAGTTTGAGGCAGTCAGTCAGCGTGACTAAAATGCTCCATTATCATCGCATAGTTGGTGGGACGAATAAGCCACATCATATTATTGGGCTTGAACTCGCAGACACTCAGCATGTCAAGGTGCTTGTTCGCATCAAATCGCATCTCCTCGGGACAAAACCCCTCCCAAGTGACCTCCTTCAGCATCGGAGCAACGACTGTCAACTATGTGTCATCCGGATCTTTCCTGGCCTTCCGCATATAGCAACATGACACAGTCAACTCAAGGAGTTTCTCGGCTACAATGTGCAATCGCTCTAGGACCCATAGTTCAAATAGATGCAGCTCCAAGAGTTGTTTGGACTGGATGTTGAGCTCCATGACGCACATGACAGTAAATAGTCGCAGATATTGCAGCTGGGGGCAGCTCGAAGAGATGAGGTCACCCAGGGAAGCTCCGCGATCGCCAACACGAAGATTGAATAGGTCCAACATGTTTAGGCAGGAGAAGTTGCCTGTACTTGGCATCGGAAGCCTAAGCTCCGTGTTGGTCGTGAGGGTCAAGAAGATGTCCCTGGCCCTCGGGAAGCATGGAAGGTCAAGAACTTTGTGCTCATCAGCATCTTCCGCTACCACAATAATCCTGAATTGGCCACTAACCCGTGGGGCCACAACACGATCCCAAGAGGACAAGCGTGGCACATCCAGGTTGGCCGCGTCGGAAATGTAAATTTCAAAGAAATGGAGTATAGCAGAGGCCCGCGTCAACGGGGCATCAACAAAATTGACAAATCCCAAATTAAGGGCGCTAGTTTCATTATCGTTAAATTCAAGCTCCGGGAGTTGTGTCCAAAGATCACGCCACATGGGAGAGAGGACACAGGTGCGAATGGCCTCCACGGTAGTGAGGCTGAGGAGGATCGTCAGGAGGAGATCATCAGGGAGCGAGCTGATGATGCCTCCTCCTATGTTATTATAGTTTCCCGCCATTCTGTACAAAATGATGATGATGTCTAGAGTGAGTATTAAAAATGTAAACAAAGAAATTATGAAAAACAAGTACAGAAGATATATAGATGCATATGCATAGCACATAACAATCTACTACCAAGAATGTCTACGATTCCCTTACTCCCCAGCATATCCTATTGTCATCTAGAGCTAGCCCTATCCCACGCTTGCCCACCTGCCTTTGTTAACAATGTCATTGCTCTTGCTAGATACATGACCTCTATAGCTATTACGCAAATCTAGAGTCATTGATATCCTACTTTACCTTTTTTTGCATCGGTGTTCCTCTACCACCCATGGATATGGATGAATCCTGTCGGGCTCCTCACACTTCATCCACATCCACTATAGCACAAAATGATTAGCCTTGCTACCTCCTATCTCTAGCTAGTTCTTGACGGAAAGTGCTAGAACCATATAAGACCCCCTTTTAGACTATTGAAATCCCTCTGATGAACATGAATCGTATGATTATGCAATATGTCAATACAAAATTGTAAAAAAAAGCTATTCATGTAAACTCTCTAACTTTCACACTGGTTTGAGTAATCAAGATCCAACAAGACTTCTTTTGGGGAGGGATAGAATTAGGTATAGGGGATTCACTTTCCCCTAGCTCTAAACTAAGATTCTCAATGGCACCTATGTGACTCAAGGTATAAGTGCAAAAGGTCGATTTAAGATGGGTAGCGCAAGGCTAAAATAAATAACCTGTACTACTACAAAAATGATTTTACGAGACGTTTCAAAAATGACATCAGAGACAGGCGAGCTTTTCAACTACCTCGGATAATGCCTAAATTAACCGAGGCGGTCATTTTGCATTAACCAAGGCGATCACATTCAACCACCTTGGTTAATAGATTTATAGAGGCGGGCCTTACAAAGAAACTCACCTGCAAAAATACTTCTATTTTCGGAGGCCCACCAAAAATCCCATATCCATCCACTATCAGGCTTATATATATACAGGAGCGGGTGCCTGGGTGGCCGGCCTAGTGAGGTCGGCCACCCAATTACCATGGCGGGCAAACAAGGTGCACGCCACAGACCCCAAAATGGATACGCTGCGCAAAATGATTTATGTAGTACAGCACCCCACCCAGATTTCTCCCTTCTCCCTCCCTCAGCCGCCTCCCACCCTAGACTTCTCCCTTCTCCCTCCCTCACAGCGGGCTCACTTCTCACTCACGGCGGGAGAGGAGCGACGGATCCAGCGGGGAGGAGCCCGCCGGCCCCTCCTGACGGTGGCGCAGGGCGGCCACCTTCGCCCCGCTCTGCCTCTCCGACGACCCCAACCCCTCCGGCGACCCCGACCCTGACCCTGACGGCTATGATGGCCCCGACGCTCTACCTCTCCGACCCCGACCCCGACCCCGACAGCTAGGCCGCACCTCTCCCTCCGGTGAGCGCAGTAGCAGCAGTGGGCCAGCGGCTCGGGCACCACCTCCTCTAGGCGGATCCGGCGTCAGGGCTATGGATCCGGTGTCGATGGTCAGGGATCCGACATCGGAGCTGCTGGATCCGGTGGCGGTGGGCTCCGGGCTGCTAGATCTGGCAGTGGCGGGCTCTGATCCCCGTGAGCTCCGACTTCGGCGGGCTCGACTGGGCCCAGCAGGCCCAGATTCGGGTTTGGGCTCGGTTAGGGTTTCTTTTTTTTATTTTTAATTCATTTTTGGAGGCAGGCAGAAATCAACCACCTCCATTGATCGGGATTAACCGAGGCCTTCGATTGGAGGCCATTGGGTTTGCCCGCCTCCAAAAATCAAAAGTGATGGTCTCCATAAAGTTTTGTGTAGTAGTGCTAGATAAATAGGGAAAGTAGGCGATTTACCTGTCGATGTGCTCGGAACGAAGAAGGAAAATGGATCGTGGTCGGCGAGATGGTGGCGGCGGGGACCTAGAAAATAATGTAGATTTAAGATGGGTAGCACAAGGCTACAATGGATAACCTGGACAAACAGGGAAAGTAGACGACTAACCTATCGATGTGCTCGGAACGAAGAAGGAAAATGGATTGTGGCCGACGAGATGGTGGCGGCGGGACCTAGAAAATGATTTAGGGTTTGGGGTGTTGAGATTTTTATATAGGTGAGAGGATAGAGATAGAAACAAAAATGGGTCGTGGGGTGTAACTGGTGCTATATCCATGCATCTCAGGGCCCAAGATCCAAAAGGTCAAGCATTCTAACCCATGTAATCTATTATAAGTTGCTAAGAACACGTACAAAGGAATATTTGTTTATGTTCGACCTCATGTGTTTTTGCTTGATGTTGTGCTTCTACTAACTAACACCCTATGCTTCAATCCATATAAGCATTTATTGGAGCCTAAAGGTTGCACAATTGCTGGCTTGCTGCTAGAGCCCCTTTCCTCACTAGAGACAACATTGCTACATCATGACAACATTGCTTCAATCCAACTTATATTTCCTTCCATCTATTTTTCTTCATTCATTCAAGCAATGAAAAGCCCCTAAATTTGGAATATATGTTTCAAATAAATAACTACTTTTTCTTTGTCCAAGTGTAAGGTTATTGTTTCAAATAAAAATTGTTTACAATGATCAATTGAAGTTGCAAATAAGAGAACAAATTAAGCTTGAAGGGACCATTTGGGATCTCTCTTACCTTTGGAGAGAACCTACATGATTTAAATTGTTTAGGAGCAAGGCACATAGCATATTCTTCAATTGGTTATCTTATATGTTGTAAACTTCCAAATTATAGATGGCTTACCCCAACTACCAACTTCAATTGATGTTCACCATTCATATGTCATTATTTTTAATGGGTATTTTGACCTTTAAATCAATGTGCATGTCTCCTACAAGTAGTCTATGCATGTATGCACACTTTTAGGGAAAGCTACTCTACTAATTGGATGCTTTGAAACTAATACCTCTTGTCATGTGTGTAGTAGTCTCATTGCAAAGGAAAATGGGATCCCCGGAGCTAAGCATGAATTATCTTTGATAGGTATCATCTCATTTGATTTTGGTATTCTTAAAATGCTTTCTTCATGCATTATATAGATTAAACTACTTTGTGCATTAATTTGATAGCTATGCATATTCTTTGTCATCCACTATATGTATGCATACTTTTAGGAGGAGCTTAGTCTATATAATGTGAGAGTCAAATTTTGTGATCAATTCCACTCCACATACAAAGGATAACCAAAAATTGACCCTCCCTTGTGCTACTAATGTCTTCTTTTTTGGTGTTCGATTCTAAAGGGGGGAGAATTTGAAGGACCAAAAAAACAAGCCAATCCATAATAACATCAAATCCACAAATTTAAAATTTTGAAAGATGCCATGATAAAGTAGAAGCATTCATTTGGCATCAAGCATAAAAGTGGCTTTGTTAATGGGATGATCAAAGGGGAAGAACCTCATTTGGGAATGATCCAAGATAGGGAGTAAAGTGGATTATGGAGTTAGGGGGAGTATAAATCCATAATACCACAATGAGACATGTGCAAGGGAAATATAAGTTGTGAAAGCATGTTTCATTTGATATCTTTTGGCATCATATGAACTTGCATTTGCATTGCATCCTAGCAAGTAAATAGGCTTTTAATTCAATATTTATTTTTGCTTATTTTGTTCATGTTGTCATCAAGCACCAAAAAGAAGGAGATTTTAAGGAAAATGGACCCTTGGCCCATTTAGTTTAAGATTTTAGTTTTGATGATCAACAAGAACAAATTGGATTAATGAGTTTGTGAGTGTTTGTTTTGTAGTCAAATAGAATGCAAACATGATTTGGATGAAGGCAATGGTGTGATCTGAATATTGATACCTCAAGCAAGGCATTATGAGCACAATTGATGACACAAGATCAAGCAACATTCCAGATGACGGAAGAACTCAAAGAACATACACACTCTAGGGAAGAGACAAGGGGGTGGGCAAGGGCCCAGGCCCCTATACTTTGGTGTTTTAATAATCTTAAGAACACAATGGCTCAAATTGACAGTGTGATTGTCAAGCAAAAAGAGACAATGGTTGCAAAAGGACGACAAGGCTTGCGACTACAAATGATTGCATTAGGTAATAGAGTTTCTCATGTCTTTTTTGGCAACTAGAGTTTCTGCAGTATTTAAATTTAACTTGCTTTCTTTTTGTACTTAGGTGGTTGACATTCCAAGGTTGTCCCTTTAGAGGCCATGATGAATCTCCAGATTCCTTAAACAGGGGCAATTTCCTTGAAATACTCAAGCTTTTGGCTTCCTATAACAAGGAGGTTAATGAGGTTGTGTTAGAAAATGCTCCCAAAAATACAAAATACACTTCACATGATGTCCAAAAGGAAATTCTAAGCATACTTGCTAGAAAAGTGCAAAAATCAATTAGAGAAGAAATTGACAATAGCAAATTTTGCATAATGGTTGATGAAGCTCGAGATGAGTCCAAAAAGGAGAAAATGACGATAGTCCTCCGATTTGTCAACAAGGAAGGACTTATAAAGGAACGTTTCCTTAATCTAATCCATGTTAGTGATGCTACTGCTTTGACACTTAAATAGTCAATTTGTGTGGTCCTCTCAGCTAATGGCCTAAGCATACAAGATATAAGAGGTCAAGGTTACGATGGTGCCAGTAATATGCGAGGGGAGTGGAACGGATTGAAAGCTTTAATTCTCAATGTGTGCCTGTATGCATATTATATTCATTGCATGGCTCATCAACTTCAGTTGGCCCTTGTAGCAACATCAAGGGAGGTGCATGAAGTACACATTTTTTTCTCAGCATGCAAATTTCATCATAAATGTTGTTAGTGCTTCTCCTAAGCACAATGATGAGTTGCTAGCAAATCAAGTAGAGGTAATTGCCTGTGAAATTGAATTGGGAGAGCTTGACACGGGGCGAGGGGCATATCAGATTTCCTTACTACAAAGACCGGGGACACGAGATGGAGTTCCATCTACAAGTCTATTCTAAGCTTAAAGAAGATGTTTGGTGCCACAGTTTCAGTCCTACGCAACATTGCTAATGATCATTCAATTTCAAAGTATTCTCGGGGACATGCCAGTGGTGCCTAACGAATCATTGTCACATTTGATTTTGTGTTTATTCTACTCATAATGGAAAAGATTATGAAGATCACTGATGTGCTATGTCTGACACTCCAAAAGAAGAACATTGATATCTTAAATGCAATGGATTCTGTTTCTACCACAGAAGTGTTGTTTGGTGAGTTGCGAAATAATGGCTGGGAACCACTTCTTGAGGAGGTCAAATTGTTTTGTGAAAAGCACGAGATTGATATTCCTGATCTGAGTAAGAAGTATGTTTTTCACTAAATTATTTGAATGTGAAAGCCATGTCATATTTATTTATTTATTTTGTAAAATTGTTTGTTCATCAATCAATTTATATCTTCTCATTTGCAGGTATGTTGAGGTGACTAAATCTCGAAACAAGAATGACAACACCATAGCCTTTCACTATTACAAAGTAGATGTGTTTAATGTTGCAATTAATCAACAACTAGCAGAGTTAGAAGATCGATTCAGTTCTCAAGCGACGGAGCTTTTGTCCCTTTGTGCTTCTTTGGATCCTAGGCTGGACACATTCAACATAAACAATATATGCACTTTGGTGGAAAAAATATCATCAAGAAAGAGCTCAATTGGAGTGTCAACTCGCACATTTTCAAATTGATGTATGCAACCATTCAGAACTGAAGGAATTATCAACACTTGCTGATATAACAAGTGCACTATTTAAAATAGGTAAATATTCATCTTATCCTATGGTTGACAGGTTGTTAAGATTAGTATTAACTCTTCCAGTATCAACTGCAACCACCGAAAGATGTTTTTCAGCTATGAAACTTGCGAAGAAACATCTCATATGTACAATGAGAGATGGATTTTTGCGAGAATGTTTAGTAATTTACATTGAGAAGGAATTGACTGCATCTATCAAGACTAATGATATTATTATAGCCTACGATCTTGCTGCTAGTCGTAGAGCTAAATTTAAGTTGATAGATATGTAATTTTTTTTGTCAAGACTTGTGAAACGTGCTACTATTATATGTAACTAAAACTATCTAAAATGGCTATTAGTTCTACTTTGGTTTGTCCATTGCCCCCCTTACCTCAAATCCTGGCTCCACCCCTACTACTAGACATGAAACTTAGACAGGGTCCTAGCTTTTCGTTCATCGCCACCTCCTCCCTGTCAAGGGTTCTTCGAATCTATTTGGGACCATTGAAAAAGTAAATATAGATTTGATATTTGTAACACCCTAGTGTTAAGCATTGCATAATCCACATGATCATTGCAAATCATTCATTGCATAAGCATCATCATGAAGCATCATGGCATCTCCTATTGAAATCAAATTTAAGGTTTACTTTGCTTAGAATGGTGAAGTCAAATGGATTCATAAAAATTGTGATGTTTGAATCAAGACTTGAAAACAATGCACTTAATTAATCTTGCTTTTAAAACCCTAGATTTAATATGAGAAATAAAATTTAAAAGCCATTTTGAAAATCATTATCTTTTATTAAAAGAAAGGCTTCACTTTTGATTTTAAATTCTAATTCAAAAACTATAGAGAATTTGACCTTGACCTCTCAAGCAAAAAGATAACTTAAAATATTTGGAAAAACTTTGGTATTTACACCAAAGCTTGGTTTTGAATTTTTAAACCTGTTTGAAAAAGAAACAAATCAAAACAAGCAATGAAATTAGAAAAGAAAAAGAAAAAGGAAATTACTTACCTTACTGGGCCGGCGCCGACAAAACGGCCAGCAGCGCAAGCCAGCCCGGCCTGCCCGCGCGCGCCGCGCCGGTTCCCGCCGCGCCTCACATGCGCCGCGCGTGCGCCCGACCGCGCACAGGCCGTGGCCGCCGCGTGGACGCCATGGACGCCGCTGCTCACCGCGTGGCCGGCGAGCTCTGCGCGAGCCGCGCCTACACCCGAAGTGGACGCGCCCCGGTCCTCCCTCCCTCCATTTTGTCCCCTGCCGAACACCCTCCTCCTCTCTCTCGCTCTTGCCTCGCCCTCGCTCTTGTGCGCACCAGAGCACGCAGCCAGAGCGCCACCGAGCGGCATCACCGCTGTTTCGGCCACCGCGGAGCACCGTCGTCTTCTCCATCTCCACCGCAGCTCCGTCTCGCCTCCCTGACTCTGCAACGACGACCGGTGAGCTTTGGTAAGGCCCCTTCTCCCCGGTTGAGGCCAGCCCGAGCTTAGCGCCGGCTCCGCCGTGCACCGCACCGTGGTCCGCAACCCTCCGGCCGCCGTTGTCCCACTTAGCACGAGCCCCGTGCTCGCCATAGCACCGCGAAACCCTAGCCCCGCTCAATCACAGCCGTCGTGGCCTATCTCGGCCTGCCGCCGTGTGACCGCGCCGCCGCTCCGCCATGGACGCCGGCGAGCTTCACTCCGGCCACCATTGTACTCGATTAGGGTTGCGCTAGGTCCGTCTCACATAGCCGCGTCCGTAGAGCCAGACTGCATCGCCGGAGACCTCGCCGTCGGCGAGATATCGCCGGCGAAAGCCTCGCCTCCGCCCTGAGCCACCGACGCGTGGGATCCCCTCGCGCGGGCCCCCGCTGTCAGGCGCCGGCTCCCGTCGGGAGTGGGCCGCCTCGGCCGTTGGGCCTGCTTGGCATGTTGGGCCGAAAAGCCTCAGCCTTTTGTTTTTCCGATTTTTAGAAAATGTGAAACAATTTGTAAACTTCATATCTCATTGAATAATGATCTAAAAATCATGAAAATAATTGTGAGTACTTGTTACAAGTAGATCCACCCTGGAAAAATATTGTATGTGTATTTGTTAGTACTTTTCCGTGTAGGTTTAAATAAATCCTGAAAATAATTAAAACTGCATAAATCAATTAAGCTATTTTAGGCTTGTGCTAAAAATGTAATTCCTGTTCCAATAGATCTTAAATGCTTGTTAAAAGCTAGGAAAATTATATCCTGAGTAGTTTCTGTGGAAAAATAAATAACTAGCAATTAAAATGTGTTTTGGCTGTTAACTTGTAACATTTTTAGTAAATAGGGTTCTCGTTAAATGAAGTTGTAACTTTTTGTGTAGCTTTCCAGTAAGGAATTGTAACTAGTAAAAATGCTAATCTGGTTAGTTCAACACTTTCACTGTACTAAGTATTTTTAATTATTATTTAGCTTTAAACTTGTTAATTTTGTACAGAATAAAGTACTATCCCTTTTAACTTGGAAAATTTTGAGTATGCTAGTTTGCCCCTGCTTAAGCTACTGTAGGTTTTGTAGAATTTTATGAACTGTTTTCGTAGAGTGTGTAGTTCTGTGTTAATTTCTAGTTAGCTAGCTTGCTCCTAAGAAAGGTTAGGTAGTTAATTAAGCTTTGGTGTATCTTTGAAGCACTAATCAACCAGTTAGGTTAGTAACCTGAAACTGAACCTGCTGCTAGTATTAGTCTCTTGTGTGAGAAGTTAATTTGCTTAATTACAATTATAATAAGGAATTACAAGCGAAGAAATTTGCACCTACTCGGAAAACATTAAAGAAGGGAACATCATGAGCATGTCACATCTTAGCATATTCACCATCTTACATAAGTAATAATATACCTGGTCTCATATCATTTGCACATACGCGTCATACAGGATCGCAGGAGGAAGCACAGTACGACCTTCCCTAGGAGCAGGAAGAAGCCAGTCAGCAAGGAGCCAACGAAGGGCACGTGAACGAGGAACCAGAAGAGAAACTCCAGGAGTGTCCCGATCACCAGCATAGCTCGTTCGAGAAAGGCAAGCTCCGGTGCATTTTAACCATATCTTATGATATTAATTTACTATGTTACACTATGTTGTTGCATTAAGTATAGGAGTTGGATGAACCTAATTGTTGCATATTAACCTCCTTGCTTTTGATATCTGTATATCCTTGTTAACTTGGTAGCATAGTAAAGATAGATGCTTGGCCCTGCTAATTAAATATGACTTCCTCGGTAACACAAGTCACGTATTTCTCTACGTGGCGAAGGTGGGGTACGA
This sequence comes from Microstegium vimineum, assembly GCA_022036555.1. Taxonomy (NCBI): domain Eukaryota; kingdom Viridiplantae; phylum Streptophyta; class Magnoliopsida; order Poales; family Poaceae; genus Microstegium; species Microstegium vimineum. The sequence continues at coordinate 20,082,422 of CM039119.1, read as the reverse complement.
AAGATATCATGAAAGGGAAAGGCAACCAGGAAGGTTGATAAATTGTCCGTACGTCTGATACTGGCAACATCTAGGTGGGTTGTGCGCCCTAGGCTGGTATTTTGCGTATGTGTCTGCCATTTTGGCGGGCCGATCGGGTGGTGTCCCTCTTGTCATGTTGAACGCATGCCTCAACCCTTAGCTGGCAAGATAACTCGTTCGAGCCGCGAAACCTACCTACTGGCCGAACCAAGAACGAACATAACCGCAATTCGGTGCGGGGTGATGAGGACGCGGAGTGTAAGGCCGCGGGCCTGACTAGATGATCCCTAGTCAGGAGGAAACGGGTGTCGGGCGGTCCTCGGTTTTGTTCCGGGGTTATGGGAAGCGTTCTTGGTTTGAATGGTAGACTAGGCGACTGCCATGCCCCCGTCCAAGGGCTGCGAGGTTTGGGTGAGAAATAAACCCTCCAGCTGGATAGGAATTCGATTCGAATCGCGATCTCTCCCGTTAGTGAGAACTTGACAATTGCTACACTGACGTGGGAACAATTAATTACTTGAATGGTTCCGATGGAATGATATGATGAGACCAGATGGGCAAACTGGTCATTCTTTGTTTAATCAAGTGTATTGCTTATTACAGGTGCTAATTTAGAAGACAGGTAAAAATTATAAAATATGGCTTCATTTTTAAAGTATTCAATAGTAGATGCTTTTCCATAAAAGAGAGTTCGACCTTGTACCACCATAAAAGTCTACATTATCCTTGGTGTCTTTATTTTAGTTTAAGATGGGTAAGTCTAGCTGAGTACACTCGAGTACTCAGGGCTCTGTTCCCAATGTTGTTGCAGATGGACAGATGTACTACGGGTACTGCATCAACTGTCTCTACCCAGATATGAGCGACAACTGGGACCATGGGCGATGGTCACTTCTGCAGCCTTATCTATGCTTTTGTGAGAAACGACTTATTACTGGCACTGTAATGAACTAAGTGTGTGTGAGTTGGTTTCAAAACTATTTCCGTTGCAAGAGATTTGGTTCTGTAATAACTTTTAAACTTCGTACTCTGATGTATTCGTATTGGAACCTTATGTAACGTATGGATGGTCTGTTGAACTAAAGCGATTCTCGGCTAAGATTGAGCAAGGTATGAAATCCGTCGTGGTTTCACGGACTACAGGGATTATAAAAGCCTAAGGACGAAAATTTATCGCATCGGCGATCGGTTTTTGACTTAAGTTTTTGTAATTTAAACGGTTCTGTTACAATATTCATCATGGAGGAGTCTACCGTCCACCGTGAAGCTGTTTGGCTACACAATTAACTCTAGATCTACACAGAGGGGTTTGATTGGAATTACCAGATTTATCCTTTGTAATACTCTCTTCGTCCACGAAAGAATGGATTTCTAGGTTTGTCTTAAGTCAAACTTTTTAAACTTTGACTAAATTTGTAGAATAAAGTATTAAAAGTTATAATATCAAACTAGTATCATTAGATTTATCTAAGAACATATTTTCACATGGTGCTCATTTTAAGTCATAGATGTTGTTATATTTTTTATAAAGTTAGTCAAAGTTTTAAAAATTTGACTGATACGGATTCTAGAAATTGATTCTTTCGTGGACGGAGGGAGTAGACCCTAGGTGTCAATGTCTCAATAAAGGTTCTTCCGGTATTCTTCCTCCTCCAACTAGCAAACAGAGCTCGGCCAGCCTGACGTGCAAACCATCAAGGGTGTCGGAGATTGTTCAGCACTGTCTTTGATGCGTCGTCGTTGTCCTTGGCTAGCTGGCCTTGGAGCCGATTGCAGTGCCCCCGTCCTTCGCAACCACACACCACCCGCAGCGTGAAAATGAATCGCCTGGCCATGACTGTGCGTGCGGCCTCAGCGCGGGGGAGCCTCTGGTCATGGTGTCGGCGGCGCATGAACAAACTCAGGAAGGTGCGGCTCCGCGGCGGCAAAGAAGAATGAAAAGCAAATAAATGAACCGGTACGTGGAATGAGGATGTACGTCTAACCAGTGACAGTGATGAGTAATTTTTTTTCGTCATGTGCATTAACATTAGTTTGATAGAGCACCCTGTCAGGAGTTTCACCAAAATAAAATAGTGAATTTGGCTCTAGATCCACCATTTTAGTGATTTTGGATAAGGTGAAGATAGAGCGTTTGTGTAATATATATATATGATATTGCTCCATCTATCGTATGCTACGATTTCCAACCCAAAATATGGCTGTCGGCATTGACATCTGAAGTGTGCAATCTATACGTTACCTTGTTTCACCCCCGCCCATGGCTCCTCTGCCTTAGCGGCTCCACGTATGCATGCACGTCCAGACTTCGCACACATATATGAGTAGCTCTGGCTCTGCACGTATGCGGTATGCACAATGCCCGGCCCGGAAATAGGATCCATGTCGTCCTAAATTTGGCAAACACGACATGCGCCTGATAGATCGATCGACAGCGCTCCTAAAAGCTGAGCTACCACTTGTGCAGGAGACCGGTGACAACGCTGGTTCCTGATGCCTCTGCCTCTCGCGTTGAATTCCCGGTCCATTCTCGACGACCCAACGGAACGAGCTGCGAATTCCAATACCAATCAGTCGCCGGTCCATCGTGCTGTCGCCGGCGTCAGGAGGAGAATTCTATTGCAGAAGCTGGCGATCAAGGTGAATTTCATCAGAAAAGCCTTCCTGCTTCACATCACAGTTAGGACTTTGGCGCTGCAACATGATGACAGATTAATTTAAACATGACAAATTAGTTTAAATCTGCAGCTGACATTCTTGTGTGTGTACAAGGAAACCGAGGGAAACAACATTTTCTGCATGCAATTTGTCTTGCTAGCTTTGTCGATATATATCGGAACATTTAGAAAAATAGAGTTTTCTAACTTTTTTGAATTTTATTATTAAATGCATGAGTTGCTCCAGTTTTTTACATATATTTGAAAGAAAACAAGGTTGTATTTAGAAACCACTCTCCAGTAATTCTTCATGTCTTTTGCCACAACTTATTTTCAGGTTTCCTAATCTGCTCCGCACAGAATGGAAGGTGGCATCCACAGACCAGAGAGCACCGAGTTCAGGGACTTGCTCTACCTGACGTCAAAGCAGCCCTTCATACTTCGTCTTGCCTTCTCAGCCGGCATCGGTGGCCTCCTCTTCGGCTATGATACTGGTCCGTCAAACTACTAATCCTTCATAGTCCATTTTATTTTCAAAAATATATAACGCATGATTCGACTTTCTCTGATTTTGCAATGCTGAACTTTCATGGCTAGTTTCACTTAAACTTTACTCCCTCTCCCTCCATAAAAAATTACAGTTCTCACATTTCAAGAAGTCAAATGATTTAAACTTTAACTTAATATTAAATAAAAAAGTATCAACACTCATAAAACAAAATAAGTATTATTAGATTATTTATAGAATATATTTTCATAACAAATTTATTTAGAAACAAAAATGCTAATACTATTTACTATAATCTTTGTCAAACTTAAGGTAGTTTAACCGGCATGGTTTTCATAATTACATTTCTTTATGGATGGAGGGAATATTATAGTAGAATCATGCTAGTTCTCTGATGAAACACATTTAGACTCCAAATTCGTCTAATTAGCATCATAGGGCCTAGATCTTCTACTTTTCAAATAACCATAATTCACCACTTTTTGGCAGAAACTCTTGGAGCACTGCAATCAGTCCGCTTTTCTTTAGAGTATGTTAAATAAATCATGTCAAAATAAATGTGCTTCTTTTTAATCATGGTTTTTTTCCAATTTGTATTATTTTATAAACTGGGGTATATCCTTATTCTTTCCAATAGTTGGGGTAATCTTACCGTGAGAGTGGAGATTTTTTTTGATAAGTCTAGGGGGGAGAGGGACCCCGACCTGTTTTTGATTAATTTTGGGTCTGAAATAGCCTGATAGTGTTCACATTTTGATGCTAGGCTTACTTGCACTACAGATTACAAAACACCAAGTAGCTGCTATTGCCCTGTCATCTCTTGCTAGGCCTCCGTCTTGCATGCAACTAATAAGGCGTTGACCGTTGTTCTTTCACTCCTAAAGACAACGTTGTTTCTCCTTTTCCAAATGTGCCAACTACAGCCCCACAGCAAGAAGGTTGTGAAGTATTTTGCCAGGATGTGACTTGGTGGCTGGATTTCCTTGAGTGTCTGTATGGTCCATATATGTCGCATTCGTCTGAATTCCAACTGCTCCCCAGAACTGCCTTGCATAGGGGCAACCAAATATTATGTGTGACGGTGTTTCTTTGGTGGCCTAACATACCTCACATTCATCGGTGGCTACAATTCCTTTTCTTCTCAGTAAGGTCTTGCATTGTATCCTTTCCTGTGATAGTAACCATGCGAAGAACTTAACTCTTGGTGGTGCCTTGTTATACCACACAAAATTTGCCCATCCATCCGGTTCAGAGGAAGCAGTTTTCATTGTTCTGTAGAGCAGTGAGCTATCAAGATCTCCACTTTTCTTGAGCATCATGATCTGTCTGCAGTCTCTACTGTCCACTAGTGTGTATTGGTCCATGATATCTTCAACCTGTTCCAGGTGTGCCTCGGTCGCACTAGATTGGCGTGTGGTTAGGGACCTCTGGAGGCCGCCATCAAAAGTTTGTTGTACTGTTATCTCTTGATTTTGATAGTGGCTGAGCATCTCAGTCAGCAAGAGGATCATGCCCATCCCAAACATCATGCCAGAATGACGTTGTGGTTCCATTTGCCAAGGTCACTGTTGTGATTGCCCGGTAAACAGGCAGGAGGGATCTCAGTGTTTCCCAATGGTGCCCATTTATATTCCCAGTTAGCGAGGCAATGCTGGCATTTTGGCGAACCCACCTCGCCCAAGAGGATTCTGTGGATGAGTGAAGTGTGTGAATCATCTTCAACATGAGGCATGTATTCTGCGTGCTGACATCTTTTAACCCAAGTCCACCCCTCTCTTTGACGTCACAGACATGTTCCCAAGCAATGAGGTTCCTGGCGCCATTTGAAGTTGTTGATCCTGACCAAAGGAGGGATCGCCGTCTCCGGTCCACCTTACCTGTGTGAGTGGAGATTAAACCTTATCAAGGGGTAATCTAGATCAACTTAAATAGTTGGGGAGTAAATGCACAAATACTTTTAAGGGTTATGTGGACACATAAATGTTGGAGTAATTGGACTTTTTGTAGTGGAGGTTGGAGGACATATAACAACTAATCAGCAGAGTGGAACAGTGGCTTTCTTTGGGAACAAAATTGAGATTTTTTTCTTTCTTAAATTACTCTCTGACATTTTTTCTATATCCTGCACATACTCTACATTATCATCCTCGTTTTTTATATTTGGTTAGCAAGATATTTAGAATAAAGAATATTTAAAGATTTAATTAAAAACACCGTTGGAGGGTACTTTTTTCACTGTAATCTCTCACTATGTCATCTGCTTCTATTAATCCTGCGCGCGGTTTTAATCTAATCTCTACGCAGGCGTCATATCAGGAGCTCTCCTGTACATCCGAGACGATTTCGAGCAGGTCGAGAAAAGCACCGTGCTGCAGGTACGTACTTGTGTTCTGTTCTTGCTATTTGCATTGCTCGCGACACTCCCCATAATTCAACACCACAGTGCAAAGGGATATATATAGAGAGAGGGTGAGCATGCAAGAAGAAACTAAACTAACCGTGGGCGGGATGCTCTCCATGGCAACTAACAGGAGACGATTGTGAGCATGGCGGTGGCGGGTGCAATTGTTGGAGCCGGCGTGGGCGGCTGGATGAATGACCGGTTCGGGCGGCGGCCGTCGATCCTCATCGCCGACATGCTCTTCCTGGCCGGCTCTATCGTCATGGCTTTTGCGCCGTCGCCTCTGGTCATCATCGTGGGCAGGGTCCTGGTCGGCCTTGGCGTCGGGATGGCCTCCATGACGTCGCCGCTGTACATCTCCGAGGCGTCGCCGGCGAGGATCCGAGGCGCGCTGGTTAGCACCAACGGCCTGCTCATCACGGCGGGGCAGTTCCTGGCGTACCTCATCAACCTGGCCTTCACCAAGGTGAGCGGGACGTGGCGGTGGATGCTGGGAGTGGCGGGCGTGCCGGCGCTCCTCCAGTTCGTGCTCATGCTGGCGCTGCCGGAGTCGCCGCGGTGGCTGTACAGGAATGACCGGAAGAGCGAGGCCGAGGAGATCATGCGGAAGGTGTACCCGCCGGAGGAGGTCGAGGAGGAGATCGAGGCGCTGCGGGCGTCGGTGGAGGCCGACATGGCCCAGGAACGGTCCCTCGGCGGGGGGGCTCGGCGGCACGCTCAGGAAGGCGTTCGGCAGCGTGGTGGTCCGGCGCGGGCTCACCGCCGGCGTGCTCTGCCAGGTGGCGCAGCAGTTCGTGGGCATCAACACCGTCATGTACTACAGCCCCACCATCGTGCAGCTCGCCGGGTACGCGTCCAACAGCACGGCGATGGCGCTGTCGCTCGTCACCTCGGGGATCAACGCCGCCGGTTCCTTGCTGAGCATGTTCTGCGTGGACAAGGCGGGACGGCGGACCCTGATGCTGTTCAGCCTCACGGGCGTCGTGGTGTGCCTCGGCTTGCTCAGCGGCGTCTTCTTCGCGGTGGACAGCCACTCGCCGGACGTCAGCCTGGCAGGGACGGCGCTCTTCGGCGCCAACGGCACGTGCCCGGAGTTCGACCTCGCCGCCGTGGCCGGGGCGGAGTGGACCTGCGCGCAGTGCATCAAGGCTCCCTCGGGCTGCGGTTTCTGCGCCGACACCGACAAGCTCCTGCCCGGCGCCTGCCTCAGGACGACGTCGGACGCGTCGTCGCGGAGCGCGTGCCGGGCGGGGCGACGCGAGTGGTACACGCGGGGCTGCCCGAGCTCCTTCGGCTGGCTGTCGTTGATGGCGCTCGGCGCCTACATCATCTCCTACTCCCCGGGAATGGGCAGCGTGCCGTGGCTCATCAACTCCGAGGTGTACCCGCTCCGGTTCCGGGGCGTCTGCGGCGGCATCGCGGCGGTGGCCAACTGGACGTCCAACCTGCTAGTCACGCAGACGTTCCTCAGCCTCACGCAGGCGCTGGGCACGGCGGGCACGTTCCTGCTCTTCTGCTGCGTCTCGGCGGTCGCGTTCCTGCTCATATTCCTTCTGGTGCCCGAGACCAAGGGGCTGCACTTCGAGGAGGTGGAGCAGATGCTAGGGAGCAACGACTACAAGGCCTGGAAGAAGTTCGATCCACAGGCCTGAATGCCTGATATATATAAACATAATTTGGCCTTCCTTGGTCCACCACTAGCTATATCCGATCCGATAGGAGTAAACAGTTTGCGATTGCTTTGCATTTATTCATCTTTTATTTAAACTAATTGTAGAGAAGCCGTTGTATAGACTAGAGAGTCAATAGTTATTTTGTGGCAGATCAATATTGTAGATTTAGTATAAGTAGCCCTAATAAACCCATAAACTTTGAAATGGTTTCCATTAGGACAGTCTTAATGTTATACATTTACTGTGTAGTTTTTGTCTCAATTAATTATCCAGTTAACTAAGCAATTTGCTGACATGAAAAGAACGGGAACATAAAAAACACAAAAAAAAAATTCTAAATATAGACAACAATTCAGGCTGCTTGGGACGACACAACATGGCCTGACCAAAGCATGGTCCGCTAGCATTAGGTCAGGCATAGCATGACATGCTGTGGGGCCAAGTCGAGCCGGGCATCGTGTCTCAGTGTCTCACAGTGGCCTAGGCAAAACACGTTGGGCAGCCCGAGACGAACGACTAAAGCAAAAGGTCAGGGTAACCCGAAGCCCACTGAAGAGAAAAACCCCGCTATCAACTTCTTCCTCCATTCTATATATAGAGAGAGAGACACACACACACACCAAGTCACCCATATGCAACAGCAAACTGATCAAAAATTCATACAAGTACATATATGAAAACACCAAGTCACCAACAAAACAATAAAAAAGAAAGCCAAGAGTATGACAGGTGAGAAGACGAAAGAGGGAGATATTTGTGATCAGAGCGGCGAAATCCAGTGGGATTGGCAACTGGTGATAGAGGTGAGAGCCAAGAGAGTGTGATGGAGCTGGGGGAGAGGTGATTTAGGGTTAGGAGGTCAAGAGAGCCGAGTGGGGAGGGGTATAAACCCTCCCCATCTAACGTGACGCTACCGGGCCTCCCATTGACCAGCAGGCTGTATCGTGGCATATTTGTAATTCTATCATCTTATTAAAGTTATGTTGACTCTTAATCGTAAAAGTAAAACTATCCATTCTATTATTAATGATTTCTAGAATTTTATCATTGTAAGCAATCTTTCTAGACATGTTCTCAATAACTTTATTTTAATTAGAAATTATTTCTCTCAAGAGTGGTTGATTGAAATTATTACCTTGGTAGTTACTTGAGTAATTATCTGGGTAGTTTGGCCTTTGTTGTTGATTCCATCCTTAACTTTGTTGAGGACGACATCTTCTTGGATCTCGGGGCAGTTATTCCCTGAGTGGCCAATGCCTCCACACTCTTCACAGGTCATGCAAGAATCGTCGATGTACATGACTTGTTTCTTCTCATTGTCTCGTTCATCAAGCTTCTTCATGAGCAGGTCCATCTTGGCATACAACATGTCTACCTCTTTGACTTGATGCATTCCTCCTCCTCTCTTGCGTGGTTGAGAGCGTTCTTCGTTCCATCCCTGGTTGGAAGCCATCTTCTCCATAACAGTGGTTGCATCACGAATAGTGAGTGATAAGAATTATCCTCCAACAACTGTATCCATGTTCTCATGGGTACTGGTAGTTGAAAGTGCAATCAAGCCTTAAGTGGGTTTTGGTGACATGACAACGCAACTGAGAACTAATGAGATTTTACAAGTATGACAAGCAGGTTAAACTTAAGGAGGTTGATGAACAGGTTGGCGGACCCCTCCAATTACAAAAGTGCATGGCAACAAGCTCAAAAGAGTTTAAATTCTTTTATACTTTCAAATTGAGTTAGGTATGCCATACTATTAAGAGGGATTTAACACGCATGCCAACAAGTGAACCAAATGCAATATCTATCCAAATACATCACACCTCCACATACATAATGGGCAAATCAGCCAGCTACTTAAACATCTATACCTTGTTGTTCTGCCTAGGCCGGCAGTGCTAGCCTACAGACCGGCACTGCCGCCACTTGTTCAGCCAATGGACAGTGAGGGGGTATTTAACACCTCCTCACTCACCCCCAACGGCAAGTTCAGTGATTCACTTATTCAGACTTCGTGCAAACAGAAAGAGAAGCTCCCTTCTTGCTCTCCATTCTCCCTTGGTGCTCATCCACTCTCCTCCATTGATTTCCAATCATTCTTTGAGAGATTGAGCCTCCAAGCTTGAGAAGAAGCTTCTCCCTTGGATCTTCAACTCCTACAAGCATTTGGTTCGCGTGGTGGCCGACGGTTTGAGTTTGTTACTCTTGGAGCTTTGCTCCTAGCCGGCTAGGCGTTGCCCTTGAGCTTGCCAACTTGTGTGGCAGCCAAGGGAGGTTTGTAACACCACCAATTTGCTAATACATTGCACCTCATCTCAAGGGTTCATTCCCTTGACTTGAGACCGAGGAAAGAGCAAGCCTTTGTGGCAAGCTTGAGCCTTGTGTGGCGTACCTCAACAACGTGGACGTAGGCAAGCCTAAGTGGCGAGCTAAACCACGGGTCAAATCTTGTGTCACCGTGTGCTTGTTACTTTACTTTGATATATCTTGTGTGCAAGGTGATTTCTAGGGTTTGGACCCGATCTACTCGTTGCTACCACTTTTAGGTGGTGCTAGAGGTTCCCTATACCTCTAGAAAGGTTTCTATTCAAGCACAATTTACATTCAGCCTTTACTTTTTGAATTGTGTTCCATTCTGTTCTAGTGATCAGCACTGCTGTCTAGAGACCAGCAGCGCCAGCCACCCCGGCAGTGTCGGCCTCAACTGACAGCAAGTTGTTGAGTTGATTTTAAACAGGCCTATTCACCCCCTCCCCCTCTAGGCCAATCAGGTCCTTACAGTAGTGAGCCCATGATAGAAGGTCCGCATGAGTATCCAAATCTCCATCCCATGGTGAGGGCATTCTGATATGTAATCTTGAAAGCATTCCCATGCCTTTGAGATAGATTCATCTACTGCTACTAAAAGCTTGAAATTTTTGCATGTAGGGTATTCGTCTTGCCCAATGAAAAGAATTTTGCTAGGAAGGTTGTGGAGCATATTTCTCATGTAGTGCTTTTATCTTTATTGGAGTAGAACCATTGCTACACCTTTCCCAAGAGTGAGGATGGGAATAGACGGATTAAAATGGCATCTCTAGAAACTTCCTTGATGGTATAAGTACTGCAAATCTCCAGAACGTGTTGGAGATGAGCACTTGCATCTTCATTCGCCTTTCTGGAAAACCGATTGGCTTGCACCATGTGGATCAAAGCTGGCTTGAGCTCGAATCTATTATCCCCCATGTTGACTGTTGGTCCAGTCTGATGTTGGCAATGGTTGGAGCAGAGAATTCGTGGAGAGTCTTGTCGGCCATGGCTTCAAAATCTAGTGTTAAGCTTCTTCTTAATTGGTTGACTTCTGATAAAGTGTCCGGAATCCTCATTTGCCAGAATTCATGCTTAGAACCTCATTAGCGGCTTAGGGAGTAGCAAGTGTGCATCCATCTTCCTCATTAGGCTAGTCTTGGTCAAGTGATAGATTCCTACTTGTTACTCTTGGTGATCGACGACACCTAGATGACTTGGTGGCAATTGGAAGCTTGGTGACTATCAGGAGGCGATTGTGGATGGCTCAACTTCATTTGTGATCGTTTGTGGGCGATTCACCAAGCCGGAGCAGCGAAGAATTAGCCCGGAGAGAGCACTTGGTCCTTACGCGGACCAAGGGGGGAAATACCCTTGTGCGGGTGCTCCAACGAGAACTAGAGGGAGTGTCGACTCCTCGATACCTTGGCAAAACGTCGTCGTGTCAACTTTCTTTCTCCTCTTTCAAGCATTACTTTCAAGCATTTCCTTTTTGCAGTTACTTTCATCATAGTGTTTTGCTTTGTTTGATATGATGCTGGGGTGCTAGTTTTAGTGTACTTGCTTTCACACATTTATTTAGGCACTAAGGAGTAATTGGCTTTAGAATAGGTTTTATTTCCGCATAGAAATTTTAGAGAAGCCCAATTCACCTCAATTCTTGAGCATTTTGATCCTTTCAATGTTGTCTTGTGTTTTTTAACCTTCTATTCATGACCATAACCATCAAGTTTGCCAAGAGAAGACCTAAGAAACCAACTAGGAAAGGAAAGGAGCCACTTTTTTTTCTCCTCCGTCGGCTCTGCCGTAGTGTCACGGCTAGAGGCCCATCTAAACGGACCATATGTATGGTGTTATGCTATAGTTTGGACTCCAGATTTGGCCCAAGGTATGCAACTATTCCATTGCGCATTCATTTATTTCTAGAAATATCGTATCTGTTTTTTTAGATATAGATGTTAAAACTAGAGACAATTTAAGCCTTTTCTAATTACGTCCGATTGTTTTCATCCCTAACCTACCGAAAGCATTGTTACTTTCAAGATTTTTCTTTCGATCGCAAGTTCTACCTAGTTTGAATTCTGGGCTTGGTTCGGTGGAAGTGCTTGGTCCCATCTAGGGATGAAAACGGATCGGATACGAACGGATATCGTTGATATTGTATTTGTTTTTATATTTCTATTTGGATTCGAATACGGATAGTATCAGAAATATCGGATATGATACGATTAGATATCAACATCACAAATATACCGATTTTAGTATTCGAATACGGATACGGTATCGGAGGTTAATCTTCCGTCTTCAGACTCGGAGACAGACAGGTAAACTCCTCTAAACGAATTCGGTCGAACGGACGATTGAATAAATATCTGTCCACTTTTCATCCCTAGTCCCATCGCATGTATCTGCTGATCTCATTGCGGCCATTGCAAATTCTCTGCCGAAGAGAGATGGTATGGATCTAAGACAGAACCGATCGAAGCAGTTCAAACCTCTCGTTCTCATAGAAAGGCAACACATCCTTCATCATATTTGGTACCATGACATGTTCTAAACAGGTGCTAAACATTATTTAAATACTTGAATTAGCCCATAATCAAATGCCTAGCAGATGCTAATTGATATACCTAACAAAGGGAGCGAAAAAAAAGTCAAACCCCTGACATTGTGCTTGCGCTGCCTTCTGAAGACTACATCATCCACTATTCAGTGATACCGTGATGGTGGGTACTATACAACTAAGTCCTAGTTACATGCACCTGGCCAGGCTTTGCAAAAAAGTTAACAATAGCGTTCATCTGTTCCCACGAAAGGACAAAAACAACTTGATTCAAGCCTGAAAACAACCAATCAGATCATAAACCCCCTTTCATGCTTGCAACTTCATTGGCCGTTAGCTGATTCTGAAACAAAAGGCAAGAAACATCAATGATCTGTGTGCCTCGTCATCACACAACAGGCATCACCACAAGCTAAAGACTTTCCTAGTCATATAGATATGCATACCTGTTTGCTTGGTAGATCCATTTTGACTGTTTTCTGGAACTTCCTTGACTGTAGAAGATTCTGGAATATCAGAAGGCAACTTCAATTCATCTGAAGTGGTTGAAGCATCCTGCACCTTTTCTGTCCCCGGTATGCACTGCTGCTCTAGCATCATCTGAAGACACTTTCCTTGTTCCTCAATTCTTAGCTGCAAACTTCTTTGTATCTGAATTCCATGGAACAGCCATAATGATGAACTTCAGTAACATACAGTATGCTGCAGACAAGGTTACAGGCAAGTTTTGGGAACAAACATTTAAGGTTCAGATTGTTGGCCAGCTCAGATTTGAATCTGAAGTGGTTAGCAGCAGGGCTGTATAATCCAGTTTTGGTAAACCTAGCAGATTTTAAAGAACAAAAATATGAAGCCTATTGGCATGTAGTTCTTACTGTTCATCAACCAATGAAGCAACTATCATTATAGTAATTCTTCCAAGAAAAAAGACAGACTCTGATAGAGGTCATGACACTATAATATCTTAGTGCATGCACTCTTAAGAATTGACCATACTAACATACTAAATGGGCAATTATTTTTTTTGGAGATCACATTACAAATAGCAATACAAGGTCCAAAATAATGCAAATTAAACCTGTAGCACAAGATACGAAGGACAACAGTTCGCATATAAAAACAAAATTCAAAATCTCCTGGAATTACAAGCTCAAGATGCAAAGGAAAATATGAGGAAAGTTATACTGATTTTAGACCCATGCACTTTCAGACATCGAATCGAAAGCAGAGCAAAGTGTAATAGTACCTCAAGCTGTTCATGAAGCCGCTTTTGAAGTTCCAACTGGAGCCGAAGTGCTTCAGTGAGATCAAAATTCCTGCAGCAGTATAAAAATGATGCTTTGGAACCAGGCACTTAAAACAAAGACTAAAAATAACCGCATTTGTTCAGATGCAACTCTTGTGCCGTACAAAGAACCAAAGCTCAGGACCACATAACAAAGTAATGGATACCCATACAACTTGGCCAACACGGTAAGTTATTCCTTGACTAAAAAGTAATAAAAGTAATAAACCACTGTTTTTAAGGAAAAAAATATTTCAAATTGGATATAAAACTACTCAGAAAAGAGAAGGAAACTGAAATTCATCAAAATACGTAGGCAATGCTGACTCCATGATTCATGAATCTATGCTGTGACGGCAAATTCAGTAAAAAAAAGAAGTGTTGAAAATAGGTGTTTAGACAGATTGATTGATTGGTAAACTTATTGTGCTTCTATTGTTGAAACAACAAAAAAAAAATTACAGCATCATTCATGTTTTATGCAGAAAATATGATCAAAATAGTATCTACTGTAAACAAATTTCCAGATCAGACATTTCATGCAATAACTCGATGATCAAAAACTCAACCACAAGGATAAGACAACACCCTGGCTTTGTGTTATGAGAGGGGAGTACCAGACCCTTTTAGAGGTATGCGACCTGCAAGCACCCAGGTTTGAGCCCAGGTGAATGGACTCTCAACTGGAGGCTCTACCAACCAAGCTATTGCTCGGTTCTCTCATATATTAGAAATGATAGCTATATCCTGATTTCTCATTGTATATTGAAATCAAAACATCCACACAAACAAAATCCTAGGTGCAGACTCACCCTTTCAAGTCAATAGATGGTATATCTTCTTTTGATGCCACTTTCTTTTCAGAAGAGCCTGAAAATATCAAATCATCAAACTTGATAAAACACCTGAAGAAATTGCAGCAATGAATACAATAAAACAGAACATATAGGAAGTGGAACATGTCAGACCTTCAGATAACTCTGGTCTATATCGAGCTGTTCTGTATTTCTGAAACACAGTGTTAAATAAAAATCAGATACAGAATACTTTTCAACTATTTTCAATAACATCCAACAATAGGGATAGATATCAGACCTGAAGATGACTTTTTACATGATAAATGGTCAAATTGTCTGCCTTCATTAGCTTCAGGACACCCTTAGGAGTTGCTTCTGCAATAATTTAAGGAAAATGTCAAAATGAATATATTCAATCATGGGAGAAAATGTCTGCAAACAGTACACACTTTCACTGCCACCAAGTTGATTGACAGCATCCACAAAGCGCTCGTGAAGCTCAGGAGTCCATCTCATGCGTGCCTTGGCAGTATTGGAGCCAGCGGCGGGTGAGGGTGCCACAACTGCCAATGGTTCAACTGATTGAGACGGAACTATTTGTTGGGTAGCTGATTGGTGAACTGAGATGGATGATTGCACAGGTTGCCCAACCTATGTGAAGCATAAATTAATGCATAAAGACTATAAACAAAGAGTACAGTGCAGTAAAGGTTATAACAAAGAAAAGTGACCTAGCCAATACTACTCAGAAACAGTACAAAAAGTGCACCCACCAAAAATGGCAGAATTAACTAGCGTACCTGTTGAGTTTCTGCAGGAGTTGGGTTATCAACCATGTCCTTCCAATCCTCATTCATAAACTCTGTCCACCATTCAGTTTGCTTAGTAAGATCATCTGAAGCTCCCATAGATGTGGTCTCAGTCAAATTATTCCCAGCAGGGACATCACCAGAGTATCCAAGAATGCTCTCAACTGGATCAGGGCACCAGGTTGGTTCAATGTCTCTTGGAAAATCGGTTATGGAAGGTTCAAAGCCTCCATATTGTGACCCATAATTCAGCGTTGAAGAACATGCAGTGCTTGGTGCTTGAGAATTGTATGGATTGTGGTTGGAGTATTGCTCAGGATTTGAAAGCGAAGAGAACCTTACAGACGGAGGTGAGCACAGAGGTCCAATGGATCCAGTATTGGAGTGAAACTGACCACGGATAGGAGCCACAGTGGTCTGGTGAGGTGGTAGTGGAGTGGTCCTCAGTTCTCTCTCCATCAAAACGCTCTGTGCATCTGGAAGCCTCGGGAAGCTCTCATCCAGAGAGGCTGGTATAGAAGGCAGAGATGTTGGTAAGGTTACAGGAACACCAGATTTGTAGAGCTGGTTCGTGCTTAATCTCTCCATCTACAAACAACCAAAAGCCCTAGTTACCACCAATACAATGTTCCTCCAGTGTTCAATGCCCTTTCTATCTTGACTAGGATTATTCTGTCTGCAATTAGAGAAAAGGCATTCACGTTTGTCACAACGAGAAATCTTCAACAACATAAATTGAATGATACACTTGCCAAGAAACAGATGAATTCAATTTCATTAATCCAACTATGGAGTGTTTTCATACAAAGCACACACTAAACCAGAAGTCAGCCTTTGGTTAACCAATGAGTCACTACATAGGCGATTTTAATTGGGCTACAGGGCCATTTGGGCAACAGACCTATCAAATAAAAAATGAGTGACCACATCACACAGTCTGAATCGATCTCAGCTGCAGAAACACAGCAGTTCAAGGTCCTTCCACGGTAGCAGGAAGAACATGGCAACAGAGGCAGACTTTTTACATGGTGAAATAAGCTGTTAACTCGACAAGAAATTTTGATTGTCTGATCATGGCACTACAACTAGCCTGTAAGTGTCTCTACTGTCAAGATTAAACGCACTCCGTGTAGATTCTCCCTAGACAAACGCTCTTAAATAAAAACATTAGATATAAGAAATCAACAAATAGATGCTGGCCAAAGCACCACCTAACCGAGAACGACCCAAATTTCACTCGCCCACGAGGCTAGCTGACATACCTACCTGGAAAATAAATTCCACTCGCCCACGAGCCTAGCTGACATATCTAGGATAATATCGAGTCCATCCACCAATCTGAACCTAAGGCAATCATTAGGTCCTTATAAGGCGCGCCAACTCACTAACCTTCCCACAGAATTTTCCGTCCGCACCAATCGAACCACAAGGAACCCAAGCGAAAGAGGATCGAATCAATGACCCTAACAGAGCGCAGAGGCGAAAGAGAGGTCGAATCAGCTGGGACTAAACCGAGGCCGGGAGAGAGAGGGCTGGGCTCACCTCACCTCCGCTGCGGGCGGCGCGTGGCGGGATCGGCGGTGTCGAGAAAGAGGAAGAACTCGTGAACCGAACTCCCTCGCCTGGCCTGGCTTGGCCTGCCCTCCCCTCCCCTGCCCTCCTGCCTCCAACAGAGCTCGAGCGAGAGGGGCGATGAGATGTGAGGCGAGGGGGAGGAGAACTGGAGGGCGACCTTTCGCGTGGTGGACCGCCGCGCTCACTCCGCACGCTAGCGTCAAAACTCACCGACACGCGGGGCCCATCTAGGACGGGCCCGCGGGTGCCGTGAGAGCGGGTAGATGAGGGGTCGTGTAGGCGAGCGATTTGTAGCGCCGCTGGGAAATGATTCTGTCAATTTGGGGGCGGGGCAGTGGGTGGGCCGGGTGCAGGGGACGCAGCGTGGGCCGGTTGGCGTAGGCGGGGAGGTGGGGTCCAGTTGCAGTGGGCGCAGGCGCAGGCGCAGTGGGCTGGACGCGAGGGTGGGTTGACGACGGGGCCACGACCGGTGATGCGGGTTCCGTCTCGGCGTCCACAATTGGCAGTTGGCACCGAGGAGGACGGAGCGACGGAGAGACCTGGACGCGTCCAAGCCCAAAGAATGCAGCGCCAAGTTATTGCGCCCAAGTGGGGACGGCTCTTTAAAAACAGCTGCTGTTTTTAAAGAGCCTGCATTCTTTTTCACCTCCATTTCTTTTTCTAGAAAAAAAAAACTTAGTGAGGACAGTTCTTGTGGACCTACCGTTATCCACCATAGATTCGTGATACATTGCATCCAACATACGAAGACTTGACTTGTTGCTGAATAGTTGGAAAAAAATATGCTTTTCTTATATATTAAATGCATGCGCATAGACTTGTGTCGCAAATCTAAGATGTGCGTCCATGGTTGTTTTACTTTTATTTGCAATCTACGTGTGTTGGGATGGATTGTGGTAAAATTTTAAATTTTACTTTAATCCACTATAACATCTGTGGATCGAAGTGAATCCGACTATATCTAAATAAGATTTTATTCAAGTTTTTCCCTGTTTTCTTCTTCGTTTCTATTTCCGTGTTTGACTCCATTCCATACGTGTCTAGGCGACCCAATTTCTTTTTCGTGGATGGTCATATTTTTTTAACCTAGTTTCTTTTTTGTTGTGAGTTGTGACAATTTTTCTTTTTCTTCTCTGCTCGGTCCAATGAACATCTCAGATTAGTTTTTCCCTTGCTCCTATGATTTATTATTTTTCTCATATACTGTTGATACAAAAAGCGTCAGGATCTGCGAACACCTCGGGCTTACTGAAATTCGATATCCGGAGGCGTGCCAGTCGATTTGACCAGTTAATCGACAAGGACGCTAACTAGAACAAGATCCAATCCAGACAACGGCGATGCGCCCGGATGCTGGGATTGAGGCTTCATCAGGATAACTAGAGCAGAGCTGAACGAGGCAACAGCGATGCACCCGGATGCCAAAGCTCAGAGGTACTCCCACACGAAACTTAGAAGGATTTGACGGAGATCAAGGTGATACAACCCGTCGAAACTTGAAGAACTCGTTGATAAGCTATAACTAATGCAATAAAGGGTAAATTACGATAAAAGTAGAATAAGAGTAAAATTGGTTTGTTTGATATTGGATTGATCCTTATACTCCCGCATGGAGAGTTGTACAAAGACACGACTCGTATCCTTCCTAAAACAAATTCCTAACTTTAAGGAAACTGACTCACGCAGGAGTCGGATAACAATATTTACTTTTCTAAACACACCTATTTTAAAGGAAAATAAACGACTCATGCAAGAGTCGGACTCAAACTACTATAATAATACTGGTACAAAATCACCAGTTTCCTTATGCCTCTTCTCGATAGAAACTTTCCATCGGCAGACCCCTTCAATCCGCGACTTCCTTCTTTGACCACCGGCAGCCTTCTGCTGATATCAGGCGCTAAGTCACCCTGTACTCATCGGCACCCCATGCCCATTGGCATCGGCATCGGCAATACTTCCCGATCGGCAACCTTGTACTGGTAACTGTCTTCACCAATCAGTCCCTATTGGCAATCGGCAACCACTCTTCATCGGCAATCGGTAATCTATCAACAATCGGTATTAGCAACTTCATAGCTTAAGTTACTCGACTTCACCAATTAGCCTTTGTCGGCAAGAACCATCCAGCCTCCATCGGCAGCACACTTAGTCTTCCCGCAGCATATTCCCATCGACAATACTGGCTTATTATTTCCCGATACCGATGTAGAACGGCCGCTGACCAGTCAAACCTTAGCTCATTTGACACATGCTGAAAAACGGTGTCAACACATGCCCCCAGTTTCGGAGCGTATATTACTTTACGTGCCGAAATTCTCTCCACTGTAGCCGTTGCTGTAGCCGTTACCTTCGAGATAAATGCACAGTTTCCTCGATCCTCGCGCGTAGAACCGCAATTTAATAATAAAATCTCTCGATTGTAGCACAACAGACCACCTCGATCACCGCGCGTATCTACCGCGGGCCTCTCCACATTCCTGCACAGTGTGAAACGAAACCCCAAAATTCCCCTGAGTAAGCTTATAAAAGTTACCGGGATCCACACTGCTTTTTACCCGAGTCCATTTTCACTTTTACACTCCCTGCCTTCGTCTTCAACCTTCGGCGCCTCCGAAGAACACGAGCTCGAGCAACAGTCCTTCTCCGTAATCCAAGGACGAACCGCAAACACTCCCTCGACTCCAATGGCGATCCAAGTCGACATCCCCAAGGTGAGAACTATTTTCTTCCTAATCCAACCTTCTGCTGGTTCTTTTCTCGCACAAATCTAGATTTATCCCCGTTCCTTTTCTGATTTTTCTCCTTCTTTCCTTCGAACCCTAGGAACTGTACAATAAGGTAGTGATCCCGCTTGCTGGTTCCAACTTTAGCTGCTTAGGCCCCATGGGCAATCCGGATTCCACCTTCATAATCAACGCAGAAACCAACCGAATCCCCTTTAGATCCGAATGCTTCGGTATAGGACTGTGGAAGGATGCTTTCCGGTCATGGCCCAAGCCTACTAAGGGGTGGAAGAACTGGTACCTCAGAGTAGCCAGGGCGCAGCAAGTATACTAGCAAGAGCGCAACTTGGACCAGTGCATTAGGCTCTCCATTGCCGATATGGAGAAGAATGAGAATATGCTGATAGCTGCCTCATACTTTTGGTCCGACAGCATGAATGTCTTCCTATTTAGGCATGGACCAGCCACCCCAACCCTTGCCGATGTCCACATGTTGACCGGCTTGGACGTCACCTCTGCCGATACCTTCACCCTTTTCAACAGAAAAGCTGAGTACAAGGTGAACACCCGGAATATCGGCGGTTGGACGGGTTACATCAATGAGTACCAGAAAACCGGATCGGTAAACCAACGGGAGCACGCCACTTTCCTGAACATGTGGTTGGAGAAGTTCATCTTTTGCGGCAAAACCATCGGGCCGACCACCATGCATCTCCCTGTAGCCGAGTTACTTGCCGATGGGACAAGACTTCCCTTGGGCAGATACCTTCTTGGAGCAGTATTCCGTCTGCTACATCAAGTATCCCAGAAGCTACTGCTAGGCGAACCCATCGGCAATCTTGGGGGACCCTGGTGGTTTGTTAACATGTGGTTGAATGCACATATGCACAAGGCCCTTCATTTTGATCTACTCGCCCAACAATTCCCGAGGGATACATCGGAAGACTATCAGTATCGGGATGATGAATCGGCAACTCGCCCTCCACTCAACTTTGGAGAGGCTATTATAGTGCTGCCAGGGACCGATACCGATATAGAGCAGCTTGGCGCCCTTTTCCAGAAGTTTTATAATGGACTCTCCTCCACGGAATGGGTCTGGTGGCCATACATCGATGAACACAATCAATTCCCGCTGCTGTTCAACCTTACCGATGGGAATGTGCCTGGGAACCGAGCAATCATGAAGGCCAGCATCACTCCCCGAGCCATTCCAGTGAATATTTTTGGATCTGGGAAGAATGCCCCTCCATCTTATGAGTTCTACTATCCGTCGGCAGCAGCGAGACAACTGGCATTTGGCCAACTGCTAATTAAACTCTGCTACTCCAAAGTAGTGAAGCCAAGACAGACAATCTCCAGCGCTCTAGACTAGAATAAGGTCGTCAATCTCCCTCCCGATGCCGATGTATCAGATATTGACTTGTCCTCCTGGTCACCAACTTCCTTCATCACAAATGAGTACAAGTCATGGTGGCAAGAATGGAGGTGTCAGCTGTTCGCCAAGTCATCGCATTATTATCGGCACATGATCGACGCCAATCACATCGTCCCCGATGACGCAGTAAGTCCTTTATCCCGATGCATTCCTTATTATTTTGTTTCCATCATCGGTACTTAATCTTCTTACGTTTGACAGGCCGATGATCCGATCCCTACAACGAGCAACAGTGGCAGGCCCTTCAATCTTTGGATAATGGGTCCCATATCAATCATCGACAACAAAGCCCCTTCGCTAGCTGCCTTCACGCCTCAACAGGTACCTACGCCGACACCCACAAAAGCCCAGGCTACATCGACCACTGCTGTTGCCCTGACGCGGGTTCATGGAGTAAACTCATCTTTACCCGTACCAATTACATATTGTTTTATTGGCAACATTTTATTTTGTATAACTTGCTTTATATTCTTAGGCACTGTGGTCATCGGCAGCTGCTTCCAGCAGACAAGCTCCTCCAAGCTCGGTTGCCGATGCCCCCCAGTCCTCGTCGAAACGAGTCGGATCCCCCGCTGCTGCACCAAGGAAAAAGAGGCGTCTGAGGCTGGCTAGCCCATCATCGGCTCCAACTGAACCATCAACCACCGATGCGCCACCAGCAGGACTGCCATCAGTTCCAGTTGCACCACCAACAGTTGGCGCGTCATCGACAGAACCTCCGTCGGCTCCAGTTGCACCAACCGCCGACGTATCATCGGCAGAACCTCCATCGGTTCCTGTGCCTGATCAACCGATGGACGACGTCCCAGATCAAGAAGCAACTCCACCCGCTACAACAGCGGAGGCAGCATCACCATCGGCACCGTTGGCCGAAGTTCCCGATGAGAGAGCGGCGGCGCCGCCACAAGAACCGGCCACCACATCGGAAGCGACGTCGGCAATAACACCACCAGCACCAGCGGCGTCGGCTGCTTCTCTAGCAGAGGCCCAGTCATTGGCATCTGCTGCCGATGCCCAGGATGAAGTTGGACCATCCAGTATGCCAAGTCCTAGGCAAGAGATCCGCTTCAAGACAGTAAGTCAATCACCCTAAGCTCATAGTATAATCTTACGATCGGCATATTTTAACCTCTCTGTTTTCAGGCCCAAGACTCCCCGGACAGTCTCTTCTCCTTCAGTCTCAACCCTCAAGATGAAGATGAACGCCAAGGCCCCATTCAAGTGGACAGTCTATTCTCCTTCGCAGTCGACATCCCTGATGACGATGAGGAGGAAGAGAGCTCTGTCCCAGCTTTATCGGCAGAGACCAAGTCCAAGCTTGAAGAATTGCTCTCTTTACTGCTACAAGATACGTCCCAGCTCATTCAAGACTCATCGGCAGCAAGGATCACTTTCAAGGATATACAAGGCCATCTCCCTGCCGATATGGCAGAAATCCTTCTCCAGGCAACCTTCCTTGACATCAAACAAATCCAGTACCAGAAGCTTTCCCGTCGCATTGCCGATAGGGCCGCCCAATCCAAGAGCGAGGAAGAGAAGCTCAAGTTCAAAAACCTTGCCGATGAAAAACACAAGGGCATCGGCCAAGCAGAAGTCTCCATCAACGGCCTCGATTAGGAAATCACCCAGTTATCGGCCAAGAAAGAAGAGCTATTAGCTGAGTTACAAAAGGTCGAGGAGGCTCTGACTGCAGCCAACCAGCAGAAAACCCAATTGTCCGATACCATCAGGGTTCTGCGGCAAGAACGAGACCAGAATGCCCGACAAGCCATCTTGTGGAAGAAAAGGATCAAGCCGGTCGAGGGTTCTGCCGATGCCGACGCTAAGGAGATGGACGAAATAGAGCAAATTCGCCTGCGTGCGATATCAGCCATCCACTCCTTGCTGTAATTTATTTGTTGTATCGGCAAAAATGTAACTCTGACACTTGATTTTGGCCCTTGTAATATAATGTCAGTACGTTTTACCGATGCTTGTATAATTTTTCTTTCATCTACATTCAACTGAGCACTATGCATCCACCCATATGCTAGGGTAGTACCTCTTCAAGTATTTGCCGTTGATCGCTCTAGAAAATGCAACTCCTTCGAGAGTTTCCAGAATGTAAGCATTGCCAGGGGCGGACTGTTTTACCCGATAAGGACCCTCCCAATTAGGGGACCACTTTCCGAATTTAGAGCTCTTAGTTCCGATCGATAAAATCAACTTCCAAACCAAATCACCATCGACAAATTCTTTCATCTTTACCGTTTTGTCATACCATCTGGCAACCCTCTTCTTATTCTCTTCAATACTAATCAATGCCCTCAACCGATGACCTACTAAATCTTCTAACTCATCTTTCATCAGAGTAGCATAATCATCGGTCGTCAACTGATCCTGAAAAGATAACCGCCTAGAACCAGTTTTAATTTCCCAAGGCAGGACAGCATCGTGTCCATAGACCAACTGATACGGCGAGACCTTGGTTGCACCGTGACAAGCCATCCGATATGACCATAAGGCTTCATTTAGCACCACATGCCACCTTCTAGGGTTCTCTTCAATCTTGCGCTTAATAAGCTTGATGACTCCTTTATTAGTCGCCTCAGCTTGACCATTAGCCTGAGCATAATAAGGAGAAGAGTTTAACACCTTGAAACCCATGCTAGCAGCAAACTCATCAAACTCTCCCGATGTGAACATGGTTCTCTGATCGGTAGTAATAGTTTGAGGAATACCAAATCGGTAAACAATATGTTCTTTAACGAAATCCACCATGTTTGCCGATGTCACCTTCTTCAAAGGAATTGCTTCAACCCATTTAGTAAAGTAATCGGTAGCAACAAGTATAAACTTATGCCCTTTACTCGATGGCGGATAAATTTGACCGATGAGATCAATAGCCCATCCTCTGAACGGCCAAGGCTTAATTATAGGATTCATTGTCGATGCAGGCGCCCTTTGCACATTACCAAACTTCTGACAGTCCTGGCACCCCTTGAAATAATTGAAGCAATCTTCAAGGATTGTCGGCCAATAATATCCATTTCGCCTAATCATCCACTTCATTTTGAATGCCGATTGATGCGCTCCACATACACCTTCATGGATCTCACCCATCAACTCTTTCGATTCCTCTTTGCCGAGACATCTAAGCAAAACTCCATCAATCGTCCGATAATACAACTCATCGTCGAGGAGCACATACTTAGTAGCTTGGAACCTTAGACGCCTTTCAACTTTCCTAGATGGATCCTTCAACTAATCGGCAATCTCCTTTTTCCAGTCATCGGCAACTGTTACCGATGTCGTGACTTCTTGAATCGGTTGATACCCCGAAGCATTCTGTGCCAACCGATTGACCTCTTCATTATGCAACCTTGGAATGTGCTCAAGCCGATACTCTTTGAATTCTCTTAACAACTGCAAACACCGCTCATGGGCTGCAATCAAAACTTCACTTCGGCATTCATATGTCCCGATTAATTGATTAATCACCAACATGGAATCACCAAAGATTTCAACAGCATCGGCACACACTTCCCTGAGTAATTCTAATCCCTTAAGCAAAGCTTGGTACTCAGCCTGATTGTTTGTCGAAGTAGCAACAATCGGCAGCGAGATTTCATACTTCTGTCCTCGGGGCGAAATCAAGAGAATGCCGATACCCGCTCCGTCCTTGCACGTAGACCCATCAAAGAATAAAGTCCAAGGAGCAATTTCTACAGAGCTTACCACATTACAGTGCTGAGTAATAAAATCGGCCATCACCTGACCCTTAACAGCCTTAGCCGATTCATACCTTAGGTCAAACTCTGAAAGTGCTAGAATCCACTTACCGATTCGGTCACTCAAAATCGGCATCGACAACATGTACTTAACCACATCATCTTTGCAGATAACAGTGCATTCAGCCAACAATAAATAATGCCTTAATTTAACGCAAGAGAAATATAAACACAAACACAATCTCTCTATGGCCGAATACCTGGTTTCAGCATCCACCAATCTTCTTCTTAGGTAATATATTACACGTTCCTTCCCTTCAAACTCTTGAATTAAGGCTGACCCGATAACACCGTCATCGGCAGACAAATATAACCTGAAAGGCTTCCCGTGCTGAGGTGGAACTAAGACTGGAGGGTTCACCAGATACCTTTTGATCGCCTCCAAAGCTAACTACTGCTCTTCTTTCCACGCAAACTCCCGATCGGCCTTCAGTTTTAACAATGGACTAAAAGATTTAATCTTACCAGACAAGTTGGATATAAACCTTCTGATGAAATTAATCTTGCCAATCAAAGATTGCAGCTCAGTCTTGTTTGTAGGAGCAACCACCTTGTTAATTGCATCAATAGATTTTCTACCGATTTCAATGCCTCTCTGATGCACCATGAAACCCAGAAATTGACCTGCCGATACTCCAAATGCACACTTGTTAGGGTTCATCTTCAACCCATGCTCCCTTGTGCACTCCAATATTTTTCGCAAATCGGCAAGATGCTTCCCGAAGTCTCCAGACTTAACCACCACATCATCAATGTAGATTTCAACTATCGTGCCGATATACTTATGAAGGATAAAATTCATTGCTCTCTGATAAGTAGCACCAGCATTCTTCAAGCCAAAAGTCATGACTACCCATTCAAATAAGCCAACGTGACCTGGACATCGGAAAGCAGTCTTGGATATGTCTTCTTCAGCCATGAATATTTGATTATACCCGGCATTACCATCCATGAAGCTAATAACTTGATGTCCAGCAGCGGCATCGATCAGCAGATCGGCAACGGGCATCGGGTAGCCATCCATTGGCGTAGCCTTGTTAAGGTTCTTGAAATCAATATAAACACGAAGTTTTCCATTCTTTTTATACACAGGAACCACATTAGAAATCCAATCGGCATATGGGCACTGCCGAATAAATCCAGCTTCGACTAACTTGGTAATCTCCGCCTTGATGTCGGGCAGAATAGTGGGATTGCATTGGCGTGCAGGTTTCCGATGTGGTTGGAATCCAGACTTGATAGGTAACCGATGTGCAACTATCGATCGGTCTAAACCAGGAATCTCTGTATAATCCCAAGCAAAACAATCTTTATTCTCTTTTAATAAATCAGTCAACCGCTATTTACATTGGGAATCTAACTTAGCACTAATGAAAGTAGGCCTAGGTTTACTACCATCGCCGATGTCAATCTCAAGTAAGTCATCGGCAGACGTGAAGCCCTGCCCCAGTTTTCCGTCATCGGCGAATTGATCCATTAAATCTCTTCTTCAGAACCGACTTCTTGGATCGGTATGATGCGGTAATCGGCAACTTTGAGGAACTCCTTGTCCCAGGCTTCACCAGATATGCACCTGGTTTGCTCGTAAGTTTCCGATTCTGCCGATGCGACGGTAGATGGGGCCTCGCTTCGGACGACTTCAATTCTATCCCCGATCCACTGTACAAGACTTTGATGCATAGTAGAAGGGATACAGCAATTGGCATGGATCCAATCCCTGCTGAGGAGCAAGTTGTAAGTACCTTTGCCACTGATTACAAAAACGTTGTCGGCAAAGTTTTACTGCCGATGGTCAAGTCAACACATACGGCCCCCATAGCCGTCGACACGTTGCCTTCAAAATCCTTGAGCTTCATGTCGGCCTTGACTAAGTCTTGGTCGCCTTTCCCAAGCTTTCTGAACACGACATATGGCATTATATTGATCGACGCGCCGCCATCTACCAGCATCTTAGTCATCGGCTGACCATCCACTTTGCCCTTGACAAACAAAGCCCTCAGATGCTGCCTCTCATCATCGGCAGGCTTTTCAAAGACAACCGTCATCGGATCCAGCACCAATTGTGCCATATCGGCAGTCTCGTCATCACTGACGGGTGCCATGAATTCCATCGGCAACATGACGACCATGTTTATGTTTGCCGATGGATCCCTGTCCTTGCGCTTTGGCCTCCACTGCTTTTCCTTTGAGGGTTCTTCATCGCCATACAGGTCATCACGGCGTTGGCGCTGGATCCTTCTCTTCTGGGTCTTGGTCAGACCCTTAGGGCACCATTGAGGAAGCTTGGTTTTCCAGATGGGCTGGTGCTGCCCCCTACTGCCTGCATCGGCACTTCTTCCGATGTTGGGATCTCTGGAGAATATCCCTTCGTCAGGTACTCTTGCATTGGCCATCTCTTCCCGATCCCCTTGGTCAACACGTCTGCCAATCCTGTCATGGGCACTGAGCTTGCCCCCAGTCGGTCATGTGCTGATCTGTTCTCTCTGAGCGGTTTGACGTACCTGGGTGCCTGATCATCAAAACAAGGTCTCTTACCTGACCGATCGGTAGCGTAATATCCATTGCACTCTGGACAATTATCGGCAGTGGGCAGCTTGATGCCTTCTTCCCAGCAATGAACGAAGAAGGGACACTTCCAATGGTCCTTATGTCGAAGCCACTCCTGATGCTCTTCCTCTTCTTGCCGTTACCGCTCCCGATGATCTCGCCTTGGCTGCTTGTGCGTGATTACAACTCCAGGAGCCCTGTTGGCATTGCTACCTTCATCGGCAACCTTCTTACTCTTCCTGTCATCGGCAAACCTTCTTGCATCGCGCTCAGGTACTTGGTGGTTAGGATCTATCGATGAGTTCTTCCTGGCAGCTTCCGATGTCAGTACTCTGGTTTTTTCACTGATTTCCACCATATTGTTTGGGAACGGGTGCTGATCTATCTTCATCGGTTTCTAGACTTTAGAATTTTCAAACTTAATACGCCCAGATTCAATCTCTGACTGCAACTGCTGCCTGAATACTTTGCAATCATTAGTACTGTGTGAGGTTGCATTATGCCATTTGCAGTACCTAATCTTCTTGAGCTCTTCGGCCGATGGAATTACTTGGTTGGGCGCCAACTTGATTCGCCCTTCTTGCAGCAATAAGTCAAACATCCTATCGGCCTTGGTAATGTCAAAGGTGAACCTTTCAGTCTCTTTTCGGCCGAACGGACAAGACACAGGCTTCTTATCCTTCACCCATTCGGCCGCATCGACACTTAGCTCTTCATCAGATCCAGAGTCTTCTTTCCCGATAAAAGTCACCTTCTTGTTCCAAGTCTTCCTGGGTTCAAAGGTTTTGATATCTTGATCGGCAATCCTTTGCACCAGATGACTTAGGCTTTCGAATTCTTGGGACGCATACTTGTCCTTGATGTGCGGCAGTAATCCTTGGAAGGCCAAATCTGCCAATTGCCGATCATCAAGCACCAGACTGTAGCACTTGTTCTTCACGTCCCGTAGCCTTTGAACAAAGCTTTCTACCGATTCATCGTTGCTTTGCCTCATTTTGACCAAATCGGTAAGCTTTTTCTCATGTATGCCAGCGAAGAAGTACTTGTGAAATTGCCTCTCTAGATCGACCCATGTGATTACAGAGTTTGGAGGTAGTGATATGAACCATGTAAATGCCGATCCAGACAATGACGAAGAGAACAATCTCACCCTTAACTCCTCCCTGCCGGCAGCTTCTCCGCACTGGATAATGAAGCGGTTGATGTGCTCCATCGTTGATGTGTCATCTTGGCCGGAGAACTTGGTAAAATCAGGCACTTTGTACCGATTTGGGAGAGGAATTAAGTCATATGCAGGAGGATACGGAGTCCGATAAGAGTATGTATTGACCTTGGGTTTGATGCCGAATTGTTCTTTCATAACTTCGGCAATCTTACCGACCCAATATGCATCCTGCTGTTGCCGACTCATTGGCTGGTTGTTGACTGGTGGAGTCGGCTGATGCGCCTCTTGAAGATGATGCGGGGTAGTCACGGGCGCAGCACCAGTCATCTGAACACTATGCATCGGTTGACTTATCGATGCATAGTTTTGCACACTTGGCGGATTAGGCTGAATCGTCGCATTCATCGGTTGCTGCACCGATGGTCCGCTTTGAGCATGCACTGGGCCTCCATAATGATACATCGACACGCCAGGCTGTTGAGCTGGCGGCTGGTTGACCCATCCAGGATTGTAAAGCATCGGCATATGACTTACCGATGGCTGATAGCTGACCGGAGCATGTGGCTCTTGTATTCTGGAGCAATTGATCACCAGATTACCTTGGGGAACTAGCACTCCAACTTGAGAATTTGCCACCAGAGGTTGACTACCAGCTGTAGTAACATGTTACATCGGCACAGAGCTTGCCGATGGTGGCATCAGAGGTATCTTAGGAATTACTTGAAGATCATCTGATGGCACTTGCACAGTTGGAGCAAGCGCAGAGTTGTGCATCATAGGGGCCATCGGCTGTGACTGCGTTGCCGATGCCATAGAGTTCCTCCAAGCTGAACTATCTCCATGCACCAGATTAGAACCAGCATATAGATTCGGAGGCATACCGTATCCCCACCAGTTAGCAGGGGCTGGTCCTGAAATTGCCGACGCCGCTGGATCTGTGTTGAGCTTGGTGACGCTACCAGGGTTCGGTCTTGGTGGTGTAGCCACATCGGCAGACGGTTCCACAGGGGTGGAAGATGCCATTGGGGCTGCCGATGGGCTTGTAGATGCCAATCCAGGTTGATGGTACGCTGGACCGACATATCGTGGTGCATGTCCTTCTTTGAATGATTGCGTGACAACATTGTAGACAGTATTGGACAACACGTTGGAGTGGCTAATTAATGCTTGACTTACAACAGCATTAACCATCTCTTGTAGCTTACCAGGATTGGCGTCGTACGTGACCTGCCGTGGCAACGGCGGATCTTGCTTCTGGATTGCTTCGCCACTCCTGCTGAGGCTAAAGGATTTTAGATACAACTGTTTGTACTCCTCCATAGCCCGCTCCATGGCCTGCTTCTGATCATCTCTCAGATCGGCCTCGGAGACTTCAATGACGTTCCTCTGGTTAACGTCGGCGTGATCACCCATGATAGAGGTATAGATTTGTATAATCGTGTCCCAATGGGCGTGCCAAAAGAGGTGTTGACACAAAAAGCGTCAGGATCTGCGAACACCTCGGGCTTATACCCGAAATTCGATATCCGGAGGCGTGCCAGTCGATTTGACCAGTTAATCGACAAGGACGATAACTAGAACAAGATCCAATCCAGACAACGGCGATGGGCCCGGATGCTGGGATTGAGGCTTGATCAGGATAACTAGAGCAGAGCTGAACGAAGCAACAGCGATGCGCCCGGATGCCAAAGCTCAGAGGTACTCCCACGCGGAACTTACAAGGATTTGACGGAGATCAAGGTGATGCAGCCCGTCGAAACTTGAAGAACTCGTTGATAAGCTATAACTAATGCAATAAAGGGTAAATTGCGATAAAAGTAGAATAAGAGTAAAATTGGTTTGTTTGATATTAGATTGATCCTTTTTTTCATATCCCTCGGGCACATATTTATACTCCCGCATGGAGAGTTGTACAAAGACACGACTCGTATCCTTCCTAAAACAAATTCCTAACTTTAAGGAAACTGACTCACGGAGGAGTCGGATAACAATATTTACTTTCCTAAACACACCTATTTTAAAGGAAAATAAACGACTCATGCAAGAGTCGGACTCAAACTACTATAATAATACTGGTACAAAATCACCAGTTTACTTATGCCTCTTCTCGATAGAAACTTTCCATCGGCAGACCCCTTCAATCCGCGACTTCCTTCTTTGACCACCGGCAGCCTTCTGCTAATATCAGGTGCTAAGTCACCCTGTACTCATCGGCACCCCATGCCCATTGGCATCGGCATCGGCAATACTTCCCGATCGGCAACCTTGTACTAGTAACTGTCTTCACCAATCAGTCCCTATCGGCAATCGGCAACCACTCTTCATCGGCAATCGGTAATCTATCAGCAATCGGTATTAGCAACTTCATAGCTTAAGTTATTCGACTTCACCAATTAGCCTTTGTCGGCAAGAACCATCCAGCCTCCATCGGCAGCACACTTAGTCTTCCCGCAGCATATTCCCATCGGCAATACTGGCTTATTATTTCCTGATGCCGATGTAGAACGGTCGCTGACCAGTCAAACCTTAGCTCATTTGACACATGCTGAAAAACGGTGTCAACATATACATTTAAAATAAATCATAAATACAATATTATGGACGCCACCAAGTTATTGAGGTAATTTTGAATAGAAACAAAACTTATTTTTATTAAAACCTGAATCTAAACTAAGATTGTAAAATCACGAAACTCAATATCTTCTCCACACTCCCATCACTCTCTCCTTGTTTGCATACTACTACTTGAGCAGGTTTTTTCCTAAGCTAATGAGAGAGTAGTTTACTCCTTTGTGTCTACGCTAAAGAGAGAGTACTTTACCCCATCAGCATAGCTCAGACACACAATTATCTATTTAAAACTGATAACCTCAGAACGTGTATGCTAGGTGATAGATGAAACAATAGGGAGTGAAACCCTACCAGAGGCAACTATAGTGTTTTGGTGGTCTTACCTTTAAGAACTTGTCTTTCACACGTGGTGAGATAAAAAGGCTAGACAGGGTTGTTACCACCTGTTAGCTGCCACTAACAATCGGTGCGACAAACGATAATCAAACGCAAGATAGTGTATAAGCACCAAGCTTACACCCTCTCTTACTACTCTAGTCATTTACACAAAACCAACTAGAGCACCATGTTGCAAGTGATGATCACATAAAAGCATGGGAATATGATCACAATCTAATATATGACAACTATGAACTTAACTAAGACTATCAACATTAAGTATAATGTTGTACGTAAGAAAAGACTTAGTAAAGTAAATTGGAAATCTAAATAAGCAAAATACAAGAGCTATACTAGACTCTCCAAAAGACGACTCCGAAAATCCCGAGCAAGCTCTACTTGACTCTTAACTCCCACACTAGACTACACTACTAAAAGAGTGGAACTACACTAATGTTGACGATAGATAAGTCATGATTTATATATACAAAATATCGTCAACAGACTAGGGAATCAAAGGAAGAACAACATAATATGAATATAGTTTATCAATAATTGGTTCCACATGTACCTTGAGGTTTGTTAATGCAGGAGATGACAAATGGAGAAAAACAAGACCGGGAAGGGCCTAATAGGGGGTCGCTCGACCCCCTAGGATCCCTCTAGGCCCTTCCAAGGTGGCACAATCTAGGAGAAGTGTCTCAAAGTCAATTTCAACCTTCAGATCAATTATGTTCTTTCTCTGGATGGCTCAAGATGAAGTTACATGGATCAATGACATGGCAACAAAGTGATCCAGTGAGACAAAACTAGGAACACACTCTATGACATGTGGGGACACCTTCTAGAAGAAGGTGGTTGGGTCCACATGCCATAGGGGGGTCGACCGAGGCCCCTAGATGCCTCTAGGGTGCCACCTGCTCACACCAATATTTGCATGCCTCCTACAGCACAATGATCATGTGCACTATCTCCTTCATCCATTCTATGATGGTTTGATTCAAGGGAGGATGGAGATCATGCAGATCGCTGACATGATGCTGGAGTAGCCCCTATTCTACCTCCACTATAAATAGAGGGTCACACCACCTTCTCCATCATGATCAATCAAGGCTTCAAGTGAAGATTAGTGTAGTTGCTCTCTCTTAATTGTTAGTCTAGTGTGGGAGTTAGAGTCGAGTCGAGCTTACTCCGGGTTTCTGGAGTCATCTTCTAGAGAGTCTGGTATAGCTCATGTACCTTTCTATTAGGGATATTACCTCCGTATACCCCCAGGGACCTACATGAGCCTCTCGATCGAGGACGGTCCAGCTTGCGAGGCCCTGCGGCATGCGACTAGGCCTGACGTGCTCGCTAGGGGCTCCGAAGATTCTTGCTCGCCAAGGAAGATACTAGGAAATAGAATTTGGATCCTTTGCCGTAAGGGACCGATTGTAATCTGTTAGGATATGGAAATTGTAACCCTGCTCCCTGGCTATATAAGGCGAGCAGGGACCCCCCCTCAAAAAGATCCATCTACACCTCTTGTAACCTATCTCTCAGATCAATCTAGTCACCATAATACAGGACATAGGGTATTACGGAGATTTGCCGGCCTGAACCTATATAAACCGCCGTGTCTATGCTCTCTGTGTTACGCTTGACCGCCGTCGCCACACCTCCGCCTAACAATCTACTACCTTGGGGTACCCCCTAGGTAGACTGCGACACATATTTTGTCGACAGTTGGCGCGCCAGGTAGGGGTGTGTGCCATGACTCCATGGCTCGTCAAGCGGTCACCTTCCCCGGCTCCATGACCATCCCCGCAAGCGGCGCCACACTCTAGATCGGATCCATGACCTGGACTATTGACGGCACTGTTTCCATCTCGGAGGTTGCAGAACCAGATCGATTCCTCATGCCAAGCTCTTCTCCACCCAAGAATTATGCCGCCAAGGCAGTACAACACGCCCCTGCCTCCATCAGCCCTGACGATATGATAGAGGCCATTGATCACGCCAACGACAACCTCGCCGACTGTGTCAACCTTGTCGGCGCCGCATGGCGACAACTCCACCTCCATGCGCCGACGTGCGGTGAACGACCATCCAAGAAGACTTCCTCCGAAGCCACACGACGCCATTTGGTGCATGCTCCCACTGGTGCTAACACCAGACAAAAGCGCCTCCGTGGCGACGCGCACAAGGAGATCCTCGATGGCCAGTGTCTCCTACATGCAAGGGCGAAACACACCATGCGAGAGTGCATTGCTCTCAAGGAGGCCATCCAGAACAAGTCAAGCAAGAAGCAACCACACGGTGGCCCCGCCGAATATGAAAGAATAGAGCCACCTTCGCCTACTTTCACGCCAGCCACGCGCATCTTCCCCATATTTGGTGGACAACCTAACGACGACGGCAGACGACGCCATCGGGCCAGCTTCGATGATGACGGCATCATTGACGCCTCCCCTTGGGATTGGACAAAGTGTCAGATTGGTTTCTCCAAGGGCAACCAGTGGTCGCATCATGCCTACCCTGGTCCCTACCCGCTAGTGATCAGCTCAGTGATCACGACCAGCTGCTTCAAGAAGGTACTTGTCGACGAAGGCAGCGTCATCAATGTCATCTTCCCCAACACGTTGCGCCGACTTGAGTACTCAAAGGACCACCTCCGCCCGACGAATTTTCCCTTCTGGGGCGTCATTCCAAATAACACTTCAAGACCCTCTGGGCAGATCACTCTGCCAGCACGGTTCGGCTCCGTCGACCAGTCCCGCAAGGACCACATCAATTTTATCATCGCCGATTTCGAGACTCCATATGACGCCATCCTCGGTCGACCGACACTTACGAAACTCATGGCGATACCGCACTACACCTACCTGTTGCTCAAAATGTCGACGTAGCAAGGCGTCCTCAGCCTCCGGGCTAACCTTTAGGTGGCTTACGAGTGCGAGCAGCAAACACTCCACGATGCACAGCTAGGAAGGAACACCTACGTGGTGCGCAAGTCTGCCTCTCCAATGCCGCCAAGCTCCGCGCCGAGGACCTCGACATCCCAGAACCTCCGACCACGCATGCTTCCAAGAAATCTAGGGAAATGAAGACGGTGGCCCTGGTCGACGATGATCCCAAGAAGACCACCGTCATCGGCGCCGACCTCGACCCTGAAGAGAAAGCGCGCTCGTTAGCTTCCTATGGAGGAACGTCGACATTTTCGCCTGGAAACCAGCGGATATGCCCGGAGTTCCCGGGGACCTCGCCAAGCACTCCCTAAACATCTTCGACGAGGCTAAGCCAACTCGCCAAAAGCTCCGTCGATTAGCACCAGATCATCAAAAAACCATTAAGGCGGAAATAACCCGGCTCCTAGCTACGGGCTTCATTAGGGAAGTGTATCACCCCGATTGGCTAGCCAATCCAATACTTGTACGTAAAAAGAACAATGAATGGAGAATGTGCGTCGACTACATGAGTCTCAACAAACATTTCCCTCCCGATCCTTCCCCTCTCTCACGCATCGACGAAGTTGTTGACTCAACCGCCGGCTACGAGCTGCTTTTGTTCCTCGATTGCTACTCTGGCTACCACTAGATTGCACTGAAGGTGGAAGACCAAATCAAAACCGCGTTCATCACCCCTTCGGCGCCTACTGCTACACGACAATGTCCTTCGGACTAAAGAACGTGGACGCCACATATCAACGAGCAATTTAGGAGTGCTTGAAAAAACTCATCCCAGAGAAGGTCGTGGCATACGTGGACGATGTGGTCATCAAGACATACTCCACGGAAACGCTGGTCGCCGACATTGAAGCAACCTTCAAGGCTCTCAATGAGTTCAGATGGAAGCTAAATCTGAGGAAATGCATCTTTGGCGTACCCTCGGGGAACCTGCTCGGCAACATAGTCAGCCGCTCCGGCATCCGGGCAAACCCTGAAAAAACGGCTGCAGTCCTACAAATGAAGCCTCCCTCCAATGTCAAGGACGTATAGAAGCTCGCCGGATACATGGCCGCCTTAAACCGTTTCATCGCTCACCTTGGTGAAAAAGGCCTCCCATTCTTCGGACTCTTGAAGGGTGGCCAATAGTTCATATGGAACGATGAGGCCGATAAAGCATTCGCTGACCTGAAGAAGTACCTCATGGAACCTCCCATACTCATCGCCCTGAAAGACGACGAGCCGATGCTACTTTTTATTGCCGCCACCAACTGGGTCATCAGCATCGTCATGGTGGTCGAGCGCGAGGAAGATGGCCATGCTTATCCACTCCAGCGACCATGTTACTTCATAAGCGAAGTGCTCAATGAGTCCAAGACGAGATGCCCCAGGTGCGGAAACTCTTATACGCGGTCCACATCACCGCACGGAAGCTCCGTCATTATTTCCAACGGCTCTCCAAGGTGACTGTCGTCACTGAATTTCCGATGGGTGACATCTTGCGCAACAAAGATGCCACATGGTGAATTATTAAATGGGCGGTTGAGCTGGGAACGTTCAACATCGCTTTCCAGGGACGCCAAACAATCAAGTCAGAAGCGCTCATCGACTTCATCGTCGAATGGACCGACATCCAGACACCAATAACGAAGGAGGCTACGGAGCACTGGACCCTATTCTTCGATGGATCCCTATCCATTCATGGGGTAGGGGCTAGTCTTCTATTCATATCTCCATCCAGCGAGAAGCTATGCTATGTCTTTCGTCTGTTGTTCCCAGCATCCAACAATGCCGCCGAATACGAAGCAGCTCTCCACAGACTTCGCATCGCCAGCAAACTCGACATCAAACGCATCATCATAAATGGTGATTCAGCCCTGGTAATCAACCAGCTGAATAAAGATTGGAACTGCTCCAGTGATAAGATGGACATGTACTGCACCTCCATTTGGAAACTGGAAGGCGAATTCTTTGGTATCGAATATCACCATGTTCCCCGTGACCAAAATCAAGCGGCAGATGAGCTATCCAAGCTAGGGTCATCACGGTCACCCGCACCAATGGGGATCTTCGTTCAAGACTTGCCTAAACCTTCAGTCGATGATAACCAGGAAGGCCCATCCGACGGCGCTCCTCCTCCGCCTGCAGACAAACTAGTCGGAGCAATCCCCGCCTGACCAGCTGATTGGCGAGAAGACTTCATTCAATACTTCAACAACCTCGTACCGTCTGACGACACGGAAGCCGAGCGCTTGGTCCGCCACGCCCACAACTACATCCTCGTCGACGGAGCGCTGATGAGGAAGAACTCCAAGTTCGAGGCATTACAGAAATGCATCTCCAGGGAGGAGGGCGTCGCAATCCTACAAGACATCCACGTTGGCATGTGCGGGAGTCACGCAGCCGCAAAAACATTAGTACACAAAGCTTTCCGAGCAGGTTTCTACTGGCCAACAGCGGTCGCCGACGCCAAGAAAATTGTCCGCACCTGCAAGGGATGCTAGTTCTTCAACAAACAAACCCACCTACCCGCTCAAGAGCTTCAAGCAATACTGGCCTCCTAGCCTTTCGCCTACTGGGGTCTTGACAAGCTCGGTCCTTTCCGACCAGCACCGGGAAACTTCAAGTGGATCTACGTCGCCGTGGACAAGTTCTTCAAGTGGATTGAAGCCAAGCTGATCACCAAATCCTCCGCCGAAAATGCTATCACCTTCATCAACCAAATCGTACACCGATTCGGCCTACCAAACTCCATCATCACAGATCTAGGCTCCAACTTCACGGGCAGCCTCTTCTGGGACTTCTGCGAGGAGTACGACTGTTGACACAAAAAGCGTCGGATCTGTGAACACCTCGGGCTATTACCCAAAGCTCGATGTCGAGGGCGTGCCAGTCGATTTGACCAATCAATCGACAAGGATGATAACTATGACAAGCTGAACGAGACGACAGCGATGCGCCCGGACGTCAAGGCTCAGATTGGTCAAGGATAACTAGAGCAGAGCTAGATGAGGCAAACAACGATGCGCCCGGATTGCCAAAGCCTAGAGGTACTCCCAAGCGGAACTAGCAAGGATTTGACGGAGATCAAGGTGATGCAGCCCGTCGAAAGCTTGAAGAACTCGTTGATAAACTACAGCTAATGCAGTACAGGATAAATTGCTGGAAAGGTAAATAAGATAAAAAGTAATTGATTTGGTTTGAATTGGATTGATTGTTTTTTCCATAGCCCTTGGGCACATATTTATACTCCCGCATGGAGAGTTGTACAATGACACGACACATATCCTTCCTAAAACAAACTCCTACTTTAAAGGAAACTGACTCGCGCAGGAGCCGGATAACAATATTTATTTTCTAAACAAACACACCTATTTTAAAGGAAAATAAACGACCCATGCAAGAGCCGGACTCAAACTACTATAATAATACTGGTACAAAACACCAGTTTCCTTATACTCTTCCTCGATGGAAGCCTTCCATCGGCAGATCCCTGCAACTTCCTCCTTTGGCCACCTATAGTCTTCTGCTGCCACCAAGTGCTAAATCACGCCCATCGGCATCGGCAATACTTTTCCGATCGGCAATCGGCAACATCTCCTCATCGGCAATCAGCAATGGACCCTTATCAGCAATCGACAACTATCTTCCATCGGCAATCGGCAACGAGCCCTTGTCGGCAGTCGGCAACGAGCCCTTGTCGGCAGTCGGCAACGAGCCCTTATCGGCAATCGGCAATGACCATTCATCGGCAATTGGCAATGACCCCTCATCGGCAATCGGCAACGAGCTTCCATCGGCCATCGGCAATGATTCTGCGTCGGCAATCAGGTTCAGCAAGACCATATATTAACCTTTGTCGGCAAAGATCACCCAGCCTTCATCGGCAACACCCTTAGTCTTCCCACAACATTCTCCCATCGGCCACATTGGCTCATACTTTACCGATGCCGATGGAAAACGACCATTGACCAGTCAAGCTTCAGCCCATTTGACACGTGTCGAAAAACGGTGTCAACACATGCCCCCCAGTATCGGAGCGTATAACTTTACGTGCCGAAATTCTCTCCACTGTAGTCGTTGCTGTAGCCGTTACCCCCGAGATAGGCGTACGGTTTCCTTGATCCCCGCGTATGGAACTGCAATTTAATAATAAAATCCCTCGATTGTAGCACAAACAGTTACAGACCACCTCGATCACCGCGCGTATCTATCGCGGACCTCTCTACATTCCTGCATAGTGTGGAACAGAACCCCAAAATACCCCTGAGCAGGCTTATAAAAAGTTACCGGGGTCCACACCACTTTTCACCCGGAGTCCACTTTTACTTTCATCTCCTTGCCATCGTCTTCAACCTCCAGACGCTCTGAAGAACACGAACCTGAGCAACAGTACTCTTTCGCAATCCAAGGACGAACTGCAAGCACTCCCTCGACTCCAATGGCGATCCAAGTCGACATTCCAAAGGTAAGACTTGTTCTTTTCCTAATCCAGCCCCCTGCCAATTTTCACACGAATCTGGATCTGCCTCCGCTCCTTTCTGACTGCTCTTTGTTTTTCCTTCGAACCCTAGGAATTGTACAACAAGGTAGTGATTCCACTCACTGGTTCCACTTTTAGCTGTTTAGGCCCTATGGGCAATCCGGATCCTAGTTACATAATCAATGCGGAAACCAACCGAATCCCCTTCAGATCTGAATGTTTCGGTTTAGGGCTGTGGAAGGACGCTTTCCGATCATGGCCCAAGCCCACTAAGGGGTGGAAAAATTGGTACCTCAGGGTGGCTGGGGCACAGCATATCTATTGGCAAGAACACAATCTAGACCAGTGCATCCGGCTTTCCATTGCCGACATAGAGAGAAACGAGAACATGCTGATAGTCGCCTCCTATTTCTGGTCGGACACCATGAACGCTTTCTTATTCCGACATGGACCAGCCACCCCCACTCTTGCCGATGTCCACATGTTGACTAGTCTGGACATATCTTCTGCCGATACCTTCACCTTGTTCAACAGGAAAGCTGAGCACAGAGTAAATACCCGGAACATCGGCGGTTGGACGGGTTATATTCAGGAATACCAGAAGACGGGATCGGTAAACCAGAGAGAGCATGCCACTTTCCTGAACATGTGGCTAGACAAATTCATCTTCTGTGGCAGGGCAGTTGGACCCACTACCATGTACCTTCCAGCAGCTGAGCTGCTTGCCGATGGGACAAGGCTTCCCTTGGGCAGATATCTTCTAGGATCGGTATATCGTCTCCTTCATCAAGTATCCCAGAAGTTACTGCTAGTGAGCACATCGGCAATCTTGGAGGCCCCTGGTGGTTTATCAACATGTGGCTGCACGCACATATGCAGAAAGCGCTCCAGCTGGACTTGTTTGCTCAACGTTTCCCGAGAGACATACCAGAAGACCACCAGTGCGGGGAGGATGAATCGGCAACTCGCCCTCCACTCAACTTTGGAGAGGCCACTATTGTGCTGCCAGGGACCGATGCTGATGCGGAGCAATTCGGTCTCTTCTTCCAGAAGTTTTACAATGGAATTCCTGCCACAGAACGGCTCTGGTGGCCATATGCCGATGTAGATAACCAGTTCCCATTGCTATTTAATCTTACCGATGGGAATGTACCTGAAAACCAGATAATGATGAAGGCCAGCATCACTCCTCGAGCTATCCCAGTGAACATATTTGGATCGGGAAAGAACGCCCCTCCATCATTTGAGTTTTATTACCCATCGGTAGCGGCAAGACAACTGGCGTTCGACCAACTGCCGATCAAGCTCTGTTACTCTAAGGTAGTGCAGCCTAGGCAGACATTCTCCAGTGCTCTGGACTGGAACAAGGTTGTCAACCTTCCTGCCGACGCCGATGTATCAGATCTTGACTTGTCCTCCTGGTCTCCAACCTCCTTTATCACCAACGAGTACAAGTCTTGGTGGCAAGAATGGAGGTGTCAACTGTTCGTCAAATCGTCGCACTACTATCGGCACATGATCGATGCCGATCATATCATCCCCGATGACGCAGTAAGTCCTTATTCCGATGCATTCCTTACTTTCACCTTCGCCATCGGTATTTAACCTCCTCGCGTTTGACAGGTTGATGACCCGATTCCTCCAATGAGCAAGAGCGGCAAGCCCTTCAAGCTTCGAATAATGAGTCCCGTATCACTCATCGGCCATAAAGCTCCCTCGTTAGCTGCCTTCATCCCACGACAGGTACCCACACCGACACCTGCAAAAGCCAAGGCTACATCAACCGCTGCTGCTGCCCTAACGCGGGTGTTTGCAGTAAACTCATCTTCATTCATACCGATTATATACTGTTTAATCG
Source organism: Microstegium vimineum (assembly GCA_022036555.1). NCBI lineage: Eukaryota > Viridiplantae > Streptophyta > Magnoliopsida > Poales > Poaceae > Microstegium > Microstegium vimineum. Next base: position 20,041,993 of record CM039119.1, on the reverse strand, counting down.
GCAACATTTACTTCGTATAATTTGCATTGAACATTTTCAGGCTATGAGGTCATCGGCAACTGCCCCAAGCAAACAAGCACCTCCAAGTTCGGCTGTCGATGCCCCCCAGTCGTCGAAACGGGCTGGATCCTCTTCCGCTGCTGCGCCAAGGAAGAGAAGGCGTTTGAGGCTGGCTAGCCCATCTTCGTCATCGGCACAGGCCGCACCACCAACTGTCGGCACATCATCGGCAGAAATTCCCACGGCTCCTATCCCAGACCAGCTGATGGATGACGTCCTTGGTCAGGAGGCAGCTCCATCCGTTGCAGAGGCGGAGGCAGTATCGGCATCGGCACCGTCAGCCGAAGCTCCCGACAAAGAAACACCCTTAATGGCGGTGGAAGCGGCATCGGTATCGGCACCATCAGCCGATGCCCCTGATGAGGCGACCGCACCCACGGCAGTAGCTGAAGCAACATCAGCATCGGTGCCGTTAGTCGAAGTTGCTGATGAGACAGCTCCACCCGTCGCAGCAGCAAAGGTAACATCGGCATTGGTACCATCTGAAGATCCCGATGAAAGAGCGACATCACCACCACAACCAAGTATCACGCCAGAAGCAACGCCAGCGACAACACTACCATCACCAACGGCGTCGATTGCTCCTCTGACAGAAGCTCATTCATCGGCAACTGCTGTCGATGTCCAAGACAAGGCTGGGTCATCTAGAATGCCAAGTCCTGGGCAAGAAATCCGCTTCAAGATGGTAAGTTAATCACTTGAAAATTCTAGTATAATCCTTCGATCGGCATATTATAACCCTTCTGTTTTCAGGCCCAAGATTCCCCAGATAGTCTCTTCTCTTTTAGCCTCAACCCGCAGGACGAAGATAGGCGCCAAGACCCCTCCAAGCAGACAGTTTATTTTCCTTCTCGGTTGACATACCCGATGACGATGAGGAAGAAAGCTCCGCCCCAACTCTATCGGCAGAGATCAAGACAAAGCTTGAGGCACTGCTTTCCTTGCTGCTGCAAGACACATACCAGCTCATTCAAGACTCATCAGCAGCAAGGATGGTTTTCAAAAACCTCCAAAGCCATCTCCCCGCTGACGTAGCAGAAGTCCTCCTCCAGGCAGCCTGTATCGACATTAAACAGATCCAGTACCAGAGGCTTGCCCGTCGTATCGCCGATAGGGTCGCTCAAGCCAAGAGCGAAGAAGAAAAGCTTAAATTCAAACACCTCGCCGATGAGAAGCACAGAAGCATCGGTCAAACAAAAGTTTCCATCGGCAACCTGGACCAAGAAATCTCTCGACTGTCGGCAAGGAAGGAGGAGCTACTGGCGGAGCTACACAAGGTCGAGGGGGATCTGACCGCAGCCAACCAGCAAAAAACTCAACTGTCTGACTCCATCAAGGTTCTGTAGCAAGAAAGGGACCAGCACGCTCGGCAAGCCATCTTGTGGAAGAAGAAGATCAAGTGTAACACCCCGGGTGTTAACCTTGTTAATCTCTTAATTAAAATTTGATCATGTTATCATATGCATTAAGCATCATTCATTTGTTTGGAAACCTGGATATGCATTGAACTAAAATGAGTTTACTTGCTTGTGTTTGATCAATTGTTTGAATGCGGATCATCTTTTCAAAGTCTCAAAATTTAAAATGTGATTTCCAAACCCTTGTCCGAGAGGGGCGGATTAAACCCTAAACACAGTTTTCAAAATCTATAAAGTTTTTGCTAGTGGTTGTTTAAGCAAAGTTGTAGATCTCAAAATTTTGGACATCTTTCGTGTTCAGAGTTTTCCCTGAGAACCCCTGAAAGCTTGTGCATTTTTGCAAAAGAGCCGCAGGGTCAGTTCTGTCTTTTCATCGAGCAGTTGCATGGCGGGGTCGATCTCGACGTCGCTCCTGGCCGACACTTGTCACCAGCCGCACAACGCCTGTCCAGGGACTCCCATCTTGTCGTGAGTACGTGGCGAAAGCACGGAACCCGTTGTCGTCTTTAAAAGCGGGACGCCATTCCCTCTCTCTTTCCTTTCCGCGCCACTGCTCCACACTTCTCTTTCGCTCTGCTCTGTTCCGCCGAGCACTTTACCTTCACCATTGACGAACTTGTCCGAGTTGTTGGCTGCTTCCAATCACTCAATCTTTCGTCATTGCCTTCGCCTTGATCATGTGCATCTTCGGGGAAAGCTGGTTGAAGTCGTCAAGCCCGCATTCGTCCAGCGCGGATCTGTCTTCCTCAGCTCCGACGCAATCGCCGCTGCTCTGGTCAGTCTTCGATCAGGCTGCGCAGGAGCCGCATTGTCTTGTTGTCTCATGTTTCTTGCTCCTTGTTCATCTCTAAGTCTTGTCGGGTTTTCCGTTTTGCAAATGGTGGACCACAGCTCCGGGAATATCTTCGTTGCCGCACAGTTCTTCGTCTCCGCCGGCGCGTTCTCCATCGACGGTCGTCTCCGCTTCATCTTCGGCCACACTTGCTAACGCTCCGTGACCAGGGTGAGCCCTTCAACCTCTTCGTTGTACTTGTTTGTCCTTGTATCGAGCCTTAGCGCTCTGTCCTCGAGCGCCGCCGCTGTGCTTGTTCGTCGTGGCAGTGTGTTCGACGCCTTGTCGTTGTAGTTGATCTTTTCAAGATCCAAGTCTTGCGCTAGCTTCGCCTAGCCGTCCTGAGTCAGTCTCGAGGGGTAGTTGACCTCGAGCGCGTGCGTGTTCTCTTCGGCGCACGTCGAGCAGTTTCTCCGTCGACCGCCAGTGCTGTCGTCGAGGGTGTTGCTTTTAGCTCTCTGTGTGTTTGGCTTGCGCTTCGCGTTGTTTGGAGTCCGCTTAGCTTGCTGGAGTTGTTGGTTGTTTCGATCGAGGGTCGGATCGAGGCCTAGTGTCTCTGCTCGAGGCCTAGCTCCTTTGATCGAGGCCTGTGTCCGTCGGCATGTGTGTGCGGTCGAGCTCAGTTCACCGCCATGATCGTCGACGAGGTCAGCTGAGTAGTTTGTAGCCTTGCTTTCTGTTGGGCGTCTTGCTCGCAGTTGTCTTCTGAGTCGTGATCGAGGCCTAGCCTCGAGTTCGAGGGTCGGTCGAAGCCTCGTTTCTTTCGATCGAGGTCTGTCTTCGTCGATCGAGGCCCAGTTCCTTTCGACCGAGGTCTGTTCTCGATGGTGTGCGATCGGTCGAGCCCCGGCAGTTTGCCAGCACCCTCGAGGAGGCGTCTCTGAAGGTTTGTTTGAGTCATGGCGTACCTCGTTGGGTTCGGCTCGGCAAGCCGAAGCAAGTTCGAGGGGTAGCCGTTCGGTTTGGTCATCGACGGCAACTCACCGCCGTGTTTTGTGGTTCTCGACGCCACCGCTCGAGCCTCTGTGCCGCTGATGGTCGAGTCTCAGCCGTTCGAGGGTCTTGAGCAGAGTTCTTCCTGTTTTCTATTTTAGTTTTCTCTCGATAGCATGCTTGTTTGTGTTAAGCATCATGTTTACTATCCAAGCATCATCTAAGACATGTCATTTTATCGTGTAGATTGTTCGTTGGTTGGGTTGGATACCTCCAGTGCAGAGGTTTTCTCTCTTGAATCTGAGCCCGAGTTCGTTTATCCCTCCAACCAAGGCAAGCCCCGGTGCATTCAAACACTTCCTTGTATTTAAAATGTTTGTTTTAAATACGCTTATGTTTATACTATTGCATTACAGTATTCAATCAAACTCCTACTTGATGCATAGCCTTACCTTGAATTATTTATTCCTGTACCTTGACATTGTTTTAAAACTACGGTTGTTGCTGTGTGCTGCTTAGCAACGCTTAGACCGATAGAGTCAGATGATTTCCTGTCATCTGCGAGAATAGGTGGTAACCTGATTGCTTCGACAATGTTCCTGTTTCTAAGAAGAATAGTGTATTGCTGTGGCAAATGGCTATGTCTTCTTGGTGGAAGTAATAATCTGAGACCGGGCGGACACGGTGTTGGAGAGCCACCGGATGTGGATATCTGGTGAGTGGGTTCTTTCCGCCTGTGTCGATTAGGAACCGTCCGTTGTAGACGTCCAAGGGTTGTGACTTTGGAGTACTTATCACATACTCCGGGAAGCTGGACTTTGGCTATTCTCGCTTGAAGAACGGTTAACCCGCACTGGGAGTGGAGAGATGGCGAGAGTAGTGTGTACCCTCCAAGTTAGTGAACTGGATGGAGCTGTACTGTGCTCTCGGGTGGCGGAACCCCGGTCTTGGCGAGAGGATCTAGGGAAAGGTAGTCATATGCGTGCTTTAAGCGGCTGTATATGTCGTGTGATAGGGAAGCCCCAGCTGGGATAAACCGGTTCGAATCGTCGTGTTCCTCGGATATGGAAACATGACCCTGTCCTCTACCGCGTAGTAATACACTTTAACTGGATACTTGTTGGATCCCTTCGTGGGTGTTAATTACCCTGTCATCGATCATACCTCTAGGTCGATACTTGAGTAATCTTATGAATAACATGAATGATTTCAATTCTTTTATAAATACTCATTTATGCAAAATACTTGATTCTTGCAACCACACCTTGAATCCTATGACTTGCATACTGTTTTGTCCACCAAATACTTTTCTTTGTCGGATAAGTCTTGTGGAGTACTCCCGTACTCAGGGTTTGTTAACCCCTGTTGCAGATGAGGATCACAACCCGATGTGTGTGGCTCCTTGCTGCATGACCGTGGTCCGTGTAGATGAAGATGAAGAATAACCTGTCTTTGCTTGACTCTTGGGCAAGAGTACCTCGGTTATCTGTTCTTTCGCTATCAGCAGCTTGATGTATCTTTATCGTATGACACTAAGTTATGTTTCAAAACTTATGGTTTGTGATATGACTTTAAATTTCCGCTACTTTGATGTAATATAAAAATTTCGTATTACTTCTGTCATGATTGTGATAAGGTTGATCCTGTTCGGAAAGAGGTGGATGACCCGCTGCAAAGTGGCGACACCTGATGGGCTAATTAAGGTTTGGATCACCTGTTGGGATTAAGTGGTTAATCCTGGTAAGTGGGCCCTATCTTAAGAGGTTCTGTCACATCAAGCCGGTTGAGGGCTCTGCCGATGCTGACGCCAAGGAGATGGACGAGATAGAACAGATTCGCCTGCGTGCGATATCAGTTATTCACTCCTTGCTGTAATTTATGTATCGGCAACAATGTACCTCTGATACTTGACTTTGGGCCTTGTAATATAATGTTTGCATGTTTTTACCGATGTATTATAACTCCTTTTCAGCGGCATCCAAACGAGCACATCATGTGTCAACTCCTTCGAGAGTTTCTGGAATGTATGCTTTGCTGGAGGCAGACTGTCTTATCCGATAGGAACTTGATTGGAAAATACCCCAGGCCTAGAATTCAATCCTGATCGGTAAAATCAATCTCCATGCTAGAGTACCATCGGCAAACTCGTTCACTCAGTCATCGGCAATCATCACCGATAGCATAACTCATCGACTCGGCTAAAATCTTGAGTAATCCACCTCATCAACTGACCCTGGTATTTAGCCTGATTGTAACAACAATCGGCAACGAGGCTTTCCATCGGATCAGAATTAGGACAATGCCGATAGGCCCACCACAAAGTATGTAACTCCCAGGACGCACGCAACACACACTTAGTTATCGTGCGCAAGCGCAGCAGAACCATTCTTACAACTACCTCCTGGCGATTAACGAATCTATCGGCAGTGCAGCGTTCCGTATACAAACCATCGGTAGGTGCCCAAAGTATAATAATTGGAATCGCCAGTTTGCTGAATACAGCCCCCAAACTAACAGATCCAAGATTGACCTCAATCAGACCATCGGCAAATCATCGGCGTCTGCCGATGGGCCTCTATCCTTGCGCTTCGGCCTCCACCGGTTCTCCCTTGAGAGTGTTGTATCACCGTACAGGTCATTGCGGCGTTGGCGCTGAATTCTTCTTTTCTGGGTTTTTGTTAAATTTCCATCGGCTCTTGGACTTTAGGCTTTTCAAATTGGATCCGTCCAGAGCTAATTTCTGACTACAGCCGTTGCCTGAACACTTTGCAGTCGTCGGTACTGTGAGAAGTTGTATTGTGCCACTTGCAGTACCTGGTATCCTTGAGCTCCTCGGCCGATGGAATTACCTGATTAGGGGCTAGCCTGATTCGCCCTTCCCGAAGCAATAAGTCAAATATCCCATCGGCCTTCGTGACATCGAAGGTAAGCTTTCCAGTCTCTTTCTGGTCAAGCACACAAGGCACCGACTCCTCATCGTTCACCCATTCAACAGTGCTGACGTTCGTCTTCTCGTCTTACCCGGAGTCCCCTTGTTCAATAAAGAGCACTTTTGCGCTCCAAGTCTTCCTGGGCTCAAATGACTTGACATCTTGATTGGCCTCGATGATATCAAAGGCGAATTTCTCTAATTCGGCAACATCAAGGCTTGGCTCTTCGTCCATCTCTGAGTGTTGTATCTTTTCGGTCGAAAACGCCTTTGTATCTGGACTTTGCCGATGCGCAGATTCATTCTCTAGTGGGGCAAACGGATATGCTCCTTCATGTGGTGAGCAAGTTGGAGCAATTGATGCATCAGCAGCATCAATCTGTTGAACATCATGCATCGGCCGCCTAACCGATGAGCAATCTTGGACGCCTACTCTCTGAGTGGATTGGTGCATCTCTCTAGATCTTTGCATTAAGCAAGCCGGAATGATCGGCTCATCGACAGTACCAACCTGTTGAATACTGTGCATCGGTTGATTGACCGATGGGCCACTCTTGACGTCCACTAGTTGTACTTCATATCCCTGTGGCGAGCAACTCAGGGCAACCGATACATCAGTAACACCAATTTGCTGAATATCGCACATCGGCTGATTAACCGATGAACCATTCTGGATGCCTTTCAGCCGAGTATGTTGATCTATTTCTCCAGATCTTGACGTCAAAGCGCTTGGGACGATTGGCGTGTGCACAACACTAGTCATAATAACACTGTGCATCGGCTTTGCTGCCGATGAGTAATCTTGCACCGTTGCTAGCTTGTGCTGTGGCGTTATATCTATTGCATCCATCGGTTGTTGTACCGATGTCTCATTGTACACTCTTTCCTGCGAGTATTGCAGTGTAGTACTTATCGGTCGATGTACCGATACTTCATTCGAACGACTCGCTGGACGAAGCTGTGGAACTCCTGTCGTCTGGTGCTCAAGCTGCACATATTGCTGCTGAATCGATGATTGACTGATCCAACTCGCGTTAGGTGTCATCGGTATGTGATTTACTGATGGCTGATAACCAGCTGACTCTTGCAACCCTGGTATCTTCGAATGACAACGTTGATCTGTAAGTACCATAGGTTGAGCAATTATTACCGATGCAGGTCGACTGGCATTTAACACGCTTTGCACCAGCCAGGAATTCACCGTTTGTTGATCACCAGCTGAGATTTGTCGTTCTTGTACCCTTGAATAATCGTTTTGACCTGTAGGTACCACATCTTGGGCGGTCATTGCCGATGCAGATTGATTGGCAATCGGCACACCTCGTTGCATCGGCCAAGCAGTTGCCGGTGACGGATAACCAGCTGAGGTTTGCAACTCTTGTACTCTGGGATGATAACTTTGATTTGTAGGTACTAAGGGTTGAGCAGCTACGGCCGATGCGGGCCGACTGACACCTTGTTGCATCGGCCAAGAATTTGCCGATAAAGGCTGATTAACCGTAGGCATGTTTTGTCGCATCGGCCAAGCATTTGCCGATAGCTGATAACCGGCTAGCGCTTGTTCTCGTTGTACCCTTGGATGATTGCTCGGGCTCACGGGTACCACAACTTGAGCAGTGACCGCCGATACAGGTTGATTGGCGATCAGCACACCTTGCTGCACCGGCCAAACGGCTGCCGACGACTGATAGCCAGCCGAGGCTTGTTCTTGTGGCGCTTGGTAATTTATTGCCACCATAGGTTGACTTGCAGCAGCTGGACTTTGTTGTATCGGCAGGTGACTTGCCGATGCTTGGGTGTACAGCACGCTAGGTATTGCTATTTGTAGATTCCCTGTTGGCGACTGCACCTGAGAAGATGTAGTGTAATACATCACCGGAACCATCGGCTGTACAGATGTTGCCGATGCCATGGGAGCCTTCCACCCTGCATGGTTATTTTGGACCAATCTGGAATCAGCAGATAGACTTGGAGACATACCATATCTCCAGCAGTTGGCGGAAGTTGGCTGACTCTGGATTACAGGTCCAGATATTGTTGAAGTCACCAGATTTGCGTTCATCTGAGTAATGCTTATTGGGCTCGATCTTGGTGGCGCGACCTCATCGGCAGATCGGCACGTACCCGGTGTAGACGCCTTCGGAACCGCCGATGGAGTCGCAACAGATGCCGATCCGAGTTGACGATGCGCTGGACCAACATAATATGGTGCCTGTCCCTTGAAAGTTTGCTTGACGGCATTGCATACCGCATTGGACAGCACATTGGATTGGCTAATGAATGCATTATTGAATGCAGAATTAACCATCTCTTGTATTTTACTAGGATCGACGTTGAAAGTAGTCTGGCGCGGCGACAACGGATCTTGCTTCTGTATTGCTTCGCCGATCCCGTTTAGGCTGAAGGATCTAAGATACGAGCGCTTGTATTCCTCCATTGCCTGCTCCAGTGCCTGTTTCTGATGACCTATCAGATCTGCTATGGAGACTTCAATGACACTCCTGGAATTAGTCATGATAAATATATTTATATAATCGGGTCCCACTGGGCGTGCCAAAAGAGGTGTTGACACAAAAAGCGTCGGATCTGTGAACACCTCGGGCTATTACCCAAAGCTCGATGTCGAGGGCGTGCCAGTCGATTTGACCAATCAATCGACAAGGATGATAGCTATGACAAGCTGAACGAGACGACAGCGATGCGCCCGGACGTCAAGGCTTAGATTGATCAAGGATAACTAGAGCAAAGCTAGACGAGGCAAACAGCGATGCGCCCGGATTGCCAAAGCCTAGAGGTACTCCCAAGCGGAACTAGCAAGGATTTGACGGAGATCAAGGTGATGCAGCCCGTCGAAAGCTTGAAGAACTCGTTGATAAACTACAGCTAATGCAGTAAAGGATAAATTGCTGGAAAGGTAAATAAGATAAAAAGTAATTGATTTGGTTTGAATTGGATTGATTGTTTTTTCCATAGCCCTTGGGCACATATTTATACTCCCGCATGGAGAGTTATACAATGACACGACACATATCCTTCCTAAAACAAACTCCTAATTTAAAGGAAACTGACTCGCGCAGGAGCCGGATAACAATATTTATTTTCTAAACAAACACACCTATTTTAAAGGAAAATAAACGACCCATGCAAGAGCCGGACTCAAACTACTATAATAATACTGGTACAAAACACCAGTTTCCTTATACCCTTCCTCGATGGAAGCCTTCCATCGGCAGATCCCTGCAACTTCCTCCTTTGGCCACCTGTAGTCTTCTGCTGCCACCAAGTGCTAAATCACGCCCATCGGCATCGGCAATACTTTTCCGATCGGCAATCGGCAGCATCTCCTCATCGGCAATCAGCAATGGACCCTTATCAGCAATCGACAACTATCTTCCATCGGCAATCGGCAACGAGCCCTTGTCGGTAGTCGGCAACGAGCCCTTATCAGCAATCGGCAATGACCATTCATCGGCAATTGGCAATGACCCCTCATCGGCAATCGGCAACGAGCTTCCATCGGCCATCGGCAATGATTCTGCGTCGGCAATCAGCTTCAGCAAGACCATCTATTAACCTTTGTCGGCAAAGATCACCCAGCCTTCATCGGCAACACCCTTAGTCTTCCCACAGCATTCTCCCATCGGCCACATTGGCTCATACTTTACCGATGCCGATGGAAAACGACCATTGACCAGTCAAGCTTCAGCCCATTTGACACGTGTCGAAAAACGGTGTCAACAACGACATCCTAGTCAAATACGTCTTCATCGCTCACCCCAGAGCTAACGGCCAAGCAGAATGTGCTAATGACATGATACTCGACGTGCTCAAAAAATGCTTGTATCAGAAGGAAGAGAAGAACCCAGGGCGCTGGCTGCGCAAGCTACCACTGGTGCTATGGGGACTGCGCATGCAGCCTAGTCGCAATACCGGCGTCTCCCCATACTTCATGGTAGGTCTTCGGCTCCGAGGCGATCATCCCAGCTGACGTCGCCTTCGGCTCCCCGTGAGTCGAACACTACGAGGAGGAGACATCCGACCAGGTATGGTCCGACAACCTTGATCACCTCGAGGAGCAACGACTAACTTCATGCATACGGACGGCCAAGTACCTCGAGGGCATCCGCCACTGCTACAACCGCAACGTAAGAGACAGATCTTTCAACATAGGGGACCTCGTCCTCAAAAGAAAGCTCAAGATCGACGGCCTGCACAAGCTCTCATCACATTGGGAAGGCCCCTACGTTGTGAAAGAGGTCACCCAACCAGGGTCGTACCGACTTACAGACCAAGAGGGCACCGACGTCCCAAATTCCTGGAGCATAGAACACCTTAGATGCTTATATGCCTGAGAAGACCTGTACCATATTTACCTTTAGTAATGAATAAAGGTTTGATATTTATTCCATCGTATCGCTTTCCCCTTTCCCACCAAATGTTGTAAACGCCATCAGTGTTCGACGACGTCAAATGCTCTTAGTGTTTGACGACCACTTGGAAAATGCTCTCAGCGTTCGACGACCACTTGGAAAATGATCTCAGCGTTCAATGACCTCTCCAAAATGCTCTCAACGTTCAACGACCTCTCCAAAACGCTCTTAGCGTTCGACGACCTCGCCAAACAGCTTGGCTATAACCGGAAAGCTGTCGAAGCTGGCCCGACAGTTAGTCATAAGCATGATGGAGTACTTACCATATACGCTATGACTAAACCATTAGGCCTCCCGAATAATGCCTCTTAACCAGGAGGCAATACTCGGGTCAAGGCCCCTAAGGCTATATGCTCAGTAACTATATTCACGACCACGAAAAGGTTGACGACACTACAAGCAGCATGGCTAGCCGCCCAGTGTCTGCGTCTCCACACGCCCCAGTCACACCACGATCGAGCCTCTCGGAAAAGGACATGTCCCTGGCATCTCCCTACACGTGCACGAGCGTTCTCCCTCTACACCGCGGGTTGTCAGCAACATGCCCCTTGATAGTCCCCATGGCTCGCTCTTATGCGTGCAGCGGCGCTAGCCCTATGATGCAGACCATGGGAAACCCAAGGCCAAATGATTCATCGCTATAGCTCACGACAAGGTTGGCACGTAAGAACATACAAGTGAAATAAAAGCTCACCGCCTCGATAATAAAATCTTTGATACATTTCACTTACAAGTCCACATACATCTTGTATCCTAGATATAATCGACGGCTACTTTGTAGCAAAAAAACTCCATGTCTAAAAGGAGCTCTCAGACAACCAAGTCCGTGTTGACGGTCCTTAGCGTCAACTTTTTAAGTAATTATAAACATAATAATTGGATCAATCAAATATAATATATAGAAATATAGGACATTAATTAATAATTTCCACGAGTTTTGGGGTTTCAGTATTTTCTAGGGACCATTCAAGAAAAGAGCAATAAAAGGAAATAAATCAGAGAAGATATCGAACAAATCCCACGGAGAAACACCTCCCAATCAACTCACGGAGGATCCCGCAGACACCGGAGCGAAGCGGGGCCCCGGACCCCACCATGTGGGGCCGGCCGGCATGGGGTAGGGCCAGGCGGCACCCCCCTGGGCCCACTTGCTGTCGTCTTCTAGAAGCTTCCTCCACTACCTTTGAAGATTGATCTGAGCCCTACATGAAGTCGGTTTGATCCAACGGCTGTCGTGCATCCCACCGGACTATAAATAGGAGGGCATACCCCCCTGGAGGTATCCCTGATCATTCTCAGATCATTTGGAGATCCATTCAGTCTAAGTCATAGAGATCTAGTCATCCAGAGCTACAAACTTTAGTTCCTCTAGAGCACCTTCTAGTTCATAGCATAGCCTAGTTAGATTCGAGAGTAAAGAAAGTCAAGATGCATCAATCGATCTTAGACTCCCAACGTTGTCAAGAGATTGGAGTCTGATACAGTTCTTATTCTCTTTTAGTATTTATCTGCAGTTGTATGATATTTATAGGCAACACTGTTCTTTATTAATATGTTCTTGTTTACTTTATTCATTGGGATGAGTGCGGATGAGAAATTGAAAAGATGGAACTACACGCAAAAGAAGAAGCAGAAGAGACACTAGTACAAACACAACAATGGTGGGAGGAGAATAAAGATACACCACTAGACAAAGAGGAGTCGTCTGAGTCAACCTCAGATGATAAATCTGACAAGTAAGTACTCTCTCCTATCTAGTCTTATCGGTAGACGATAAATCCCATTCCTTAGCCACAAGGTAAAAATGGTAGTTACCTAATTAGTTACCTAATTAAATAACATTAGTAATTTCATCACCGTTATCTTTCAACATATTAAAACAAAATAAATATTTATTTATCATTGCATCATAAATATACTAAGCCCCATGTGAGAGAACTCATGGTACTACCATAAGGAAATTTACTGTGGTGACATAAAAATATTTTTTATTTCTTGCATTATAAAATAGAAAATTCTAAAAAGATGAGATATTCAATTTCTGCTAAAATCTATTAAAGTTTAAATTAACTCATGTGAATATTCAATCACTCTTTTGGCTGGCCACTAACCCATTGTCATAATGGAGCCTCGAGTTTTGTCTGTTCTTGTCGGAGTATAACCATGCAGGATTGAAAGCACCAAGGAGGAGTGAGCCCAACCAGGAGGCTACTTCCAAAGATCATTAAACTCAACCATAGCAAAATCAAGCTTTGGGGAGGGCACCCCCAGTTATCAGGTAAGTATATCTGTGCTATTTATAGATTCTATCTTATAGTCATAAAATATTAAAAACATGTGAGCACATGAAGGTTCACCATAGTATCATAAGAAAACTTAAAATTACCAAAAATATATGGGCACATGAAGGTCCATGGCTGTTGAGTCTTAAGAGTCCTAAATAATGATATGTTTAGTTAGGGTGTGTGTTTAATTTACTTAGAGTTAATAAAAGCTATGAACTTTAATTTTGTCTAGGAAATGATGAATAGTTTCTCTGTCGTAATCCCTTTTAAGTACCTAGTTTTCAATCTTGAATTCTCCTAAGTTTTGGTTAAAACTACTTTGATTTGAGAATTTACTCTGAACCTGCAACTTGTGGAGGAATATACTTAAACTAAGTCTAGGTAGTTGGGAGATATGACATGAAAGTCTGAGCAACTATTTATCTTACTCCTAGCAATACTAAGTTCTGGTGATTTATCTTTTGAAAACTTGAAATCTTACATGATGAGCTCTTGTATAACATAGTTTAAATTCCTACCAAAGCCATATACATATACATTTAGATTAGGAAGACTCATTCATTCTACTTGTCTTTGTATTAAGTGTTGTCAACCTTTAGACCATGTGAAGAGTCTCGTCATGCTTTTAAATCAAGGTCACGTACATACCACCCAAATATGCACTATTCTACACTGGAGTAGGCGCAACAACATGCCATTCATCCACCAGGAAAAGGTCTTACTCTTACACTGAGAGTAACCACCACCAAAAATATCCATTTCCAATAAATGTTCCAAATTCTTGTTATATTCTCTCAGTAGTTTTTCTTGGTGATGAAGGTATGAGCTATGCAAAAGCTATCTGAAAAAAAGAAAAGAAGAAAAGAGAGGAATTAAAAATGGATAAGTGTTCGACGCACCTCTCAGAAAAAGAATAAGATAGATCATACTCTCTAGTCATGTTGTTCAAAATTCCAAATTCCAAAAGAGAGAGATTTATTCCAAGGAGCAAAGTAGAATTAGGTTTTCACCATCACCATCACCATCATATATCCACTATATATCCACCATATCCATACACCTACACATCTTGACTTGATTGTATGACTTGACTCTCTGTGGACCTATTGTTTGACTTTACAATATATACAAAGTAAGTATGCTAACCTTGTTAAGCCATTCCTATGAACTCCACTATATTTACTAGTATAGGAAGGCATGACATTTAATGCCTCAGTGATCCACAAATACCACATACATAAGAGACTTGAGGGTGTCATACAATTAAGCTCTGAGTTTTATTTCGAAAAACTTGCAAAACCTAAAATTTTGGTAGTGAAGAGTTTAAGACGTAGTGTCTGACTCGATTACTTTGTCTTTCAATTACTCAAGACCCAAGTGATAATAAAAGCCCCATGGTTAAAGGTAATACGGATGAGTTCGAAAGTTAGAGTAATTTTTTCTAATTCATAGAAGAATTTTTGTTTGAAAACATATGAACTATTGAGGTGTGAAAGCATTGCAGCAACTCCTGATCCAAGTTTATTAGAAAGGCTTTGCTTATGGACTAGCAAAGGCTAAGCTTGGGGGAGCTTGTTGATGATCCTTAGCGTCAACTTTTTAAGCAATTATAAACATGATAATTAGATCAATCAAATATAATATCTAGAAATATAGGGCTTTAGTTAACAATTTCCACTAGTTTTGGTGTTTCAATATTTTCCAGGGACCATTCCAGAAAAGAGCAATAAAAGGAAACAAATCAGATAAGATATTGAACAAATCCCGTGGAGAAACACCTGCCAATCAACTCACGGAGGATCCCGCAGACACCAGAGTGAAGCGGGGCCCCAGACCCCACCATGTGGGGTTCCCAGCATGGGGTGGGGCCATGCAGCACCCCCCTAGGCCCACTTGCCGCCGTCTTCTAGAAGCTTCCTCCACTGCCTTTGAAGATTGATATGAGCCCTACATGAAGTCGGTTTGATCCAACGGCTATCGTGCATCCCATCGAACTATAAATAGGAGGGCATACCCCCCTGGAGCCATCCCTAATCATTCTCAGATCATTTGGAGATCCATTCAGTTTAAGTCATATAGATCTAGTAATCCAGAGCTACAAACCTTAGTTCCTCTAGAGCACTTTCTAGTTCATAGAATAGCCTAGTTAGATTCGAGAGTAGAGGAAGTCAAGATACGTCAATCAATCTTGGACTCCCAATGTTGTCAAGAGATTGGAGTCTGGTACAGTTGTTATTCTCTTATTCTCTTTTAGTATTTATCTGCAGTTGTATGATATTTATAGGCAACACTATTCTTTAATAATATGTTCTTGTTTACTTTGTTTATTGTCTACGTTAATATGTTTAGTATAGTTAGCTTGCTATTGAGTTCATGCACATGTTCATATAGCGCTCGTCTATTCGGTCGTATGGCGAGTGGTAGGTAGTATGTAGGCATGGTGCTTAGATACTTTTCTTATCTGCGGATGCCCCCATCTGTGCCGGGTCGTGAGGTAGATCGTGGATGTGACAGGTCCATTGAGTCCTTTATAGGCCTCCCCCCGTACAGTGGTTTGGTAGGGAGGAATTGTTAGGTTGAGGATATCTTGTTATATCTGTGGTTTCTGAGCTCAACTCATCATGTTCATGGACCCATTGTGGTTGGGCACATTGCTAGTATTACGTAACAATGCTTACTAGATGTATTTTCACTAACTAGCGTAGCTTTGACGATAGCTATAATACTTAGGAGTTATTTCTTTACTTGTATTAGACAACGCTTGTGTAGTGATTAGAATGCTCTAGAAAACTTTATCCTTAATATTATTATTATGATAACTAATCTATTTATCCTATATCATATATATATTTATCATGTGACTTACCCCTATTTAAGAGTAGAGATCATTGATGGTTAAATCCCTTCATTCATTTCATATGCTTGTTATCAATACTATAGATTATTAGTTTTGCTAGACCTTCCCAGTGGTAGAATATAAATGACAACCTGGTAATACTCTAGGTAAAATACTACAATGGTATATTTAATCTGTCCGCTTGCAGAATCATTAGTTTTTTATAATTTCATCCATCATTATTTATTTCTGCCTAGACATGCAAAAAATATAATATTTCATAAATACCATAAAGTATTCCTAGCTCTATAATTAGGGATGACAACCTAGTTCCATGCCTAGAACTATAAGGTAAAAGATAAGTGGCTAGTTGCTAAAGGAAAGTTAATTACATACCATGCATTTTTGGCGCCATTGCTAAGAACTATGTTCTTGGTGATGATGTTAAGAAATGTCAACAGTCCACTTTCTTCTCCAGACGATACATGTCCGCCTCAGAAGTGTCGGCCACGAAACCGCCCTGCACCCACTCCAAGTCAACTCGCGGATAATGTGACCGGAGTATGGCGAGACCATGGGTGAGCAGCTCCCGCGCTGCCAATGACGTGAAAGACTTAAAACGATCCACAAGGCCTCGTGCCCTTGACAAAATACTGTCGACGACCCCCTCTGACGGAGGCTCTGGGATGAATGGCTCGTCATCTATGTAGCCGACCACCGGGCTGACCTCATGTGCCAGCTACCAGAAGCGGTCGCGCCCGACACCAACCTCGATCTCCAGCCTTGGAAGAAGGTACCAAGGTAAAAAGTTCCACGACACCATGCAAGAAAACACATGCGATCAAGGAGGCAACAACGAGAACTACCTCTCTGTGCCACCTGCATCTCCTGAACCTTCAAGTTCGCAATAGCGACCTCCTCTAGAGCCTTCGCAACCTGGTCGCGAAGCTCCATGTTCTCGCGTTCCGTCCCAAGAACGGCGACCTCCAACTCGCGCGATCGGGCGTGGGCCTCCTCCAAAACCGCCTCCAGAATAGCAACCAAGTCCTTCACTCGGCTGACCTCCTCATGCAACTGCACGCTCTCCACCACCAACGGTGCCAATATATCAATCTGGAGCTTGCGTTCCCTCCCCACCTTTAGTAAAGCCTGTAACAAGGTAGACAATAGGTAAACTCAAATGAGAAGGCGATCAACAACCGACCGAGAAGGGGAAATATGTTGTTCACCTTAATGCGCCCCATCATGTTCTATGCGTCGCCAAGAAACGTGACCTCCTCCTCCTCAGCCTCCGCATCATAAAAAAATGCATTTATCTCTATCCGCCCAGAAGACATGCACCGGACCACGTTTCGGCGCCTTCTCCAAACGGGGGAGCTCTTCGCAACCAGGCTCTACGATGGGCAGAACCGTCCTCTTCCGTTTCTTCCTTAGGTGAAGACCGAGCGAGAGCGACATGGTGGCGTCGTCGGACTCCACCCCTAGATCAACAACACCGAGCACATCACCAACGACAGTTGTAGGAGCTGCTGGTACTGTTGAAGACCCAGGCGTTTGTAACACCTCAGGTGTTTGCCACGAGTTAATCACTGACTAAGCTCAAACATGATTGGATCAAGTCATAATCAGAGACTATAGTCCTGTTAACACTGAATTTTAGTGCGCTCAGGAGGATGACAGGTGGGCCCGCGCACAACAAATTTACAGAGATGGGTGTTCCGAGCATTCGGTAAGTATCTGTGCGGTCGGCTAGTCTCGGAGCATTCGGCAAGTGTCCGTGCTATCGGCTAATTTTCAAAGGTTCGACAAATGATCGTGCGGACGGCTATTCTGATAAAGGACAGTTTTCCGTTAGGGAAGCGACAAAAACGGCAAGCAAAGGACCAATCGGGCAACGAAGACCGCGACAATTAAGGTAATGAAGACTCCGGAGGAAATTAAAGTCAAAGATATTATGTTTTTCCTTTAATATTTTGTAACTGTGTCCTTTTAGGACTCATGTCACGACCAGGGTATAAATATAAACCCTTGGCCATTGTAAAAACTGTTCACAACCAATTCAATACAACCGGCCTCGTGCCAACTTCGAGTCCTTTGTCGTGTCGTCGAGTTCTCTGAGAGGAATCATCGATCCGTCGACCTCCGTAAGTCCCGGCAACCTTGTTATCATGTCTAGTATCATGCGGTGGATTTAGATGTTGATGCAAGTAGTTTTGTTTGTTTTCAATGATCGTGCGGCGGATCCTTGCTTGACAATCAAGAAGTCTTCGCTTATGTTTCGTTTACAAGTAGATACCGTGCGGCAGACGTTTGCTCGATATGCTTAGCAAAAGCAAGATAATTATCAGCTCTATTAGATTTGGCAAGATCTAGTAGATTCATTAAGTTATCACGTGTTGCATGTTTTAGATATTTTATATATTTGTAACACTCTTTTTGCCCAATCTAGATTGATACGGTTCGGCTTTATTCTTTGTCATAGATCTATTTATGCTCTAATAGTTTTTCATGTTATCTCTACAAATAGATCTTACATTTATAACAGCCGAATTAGTTTAACCTAGATTGCTACGTGTTGCGGGTTCATGCATGTTTATTACGCTTAAGCTTCGATAAGGCTAGGTATCGTGCGACAGATACAGGCTTTAGATTAGTTTGATCGTGTTAGCTTACTTGTTCCTTCATCATGGATCCAAACTCGGTTGAATTGCCGAGCTTGGTTATGCTTTAATTCATAGCTAATTATGATTCGTTCATACGTACTTTTCCTATGCACACACATTCGGCAATCAATGTTTTACGTACTCCATATTTGCTTTAGTCGACTGACCTATAAAACTTGTTGGTAGACAACTTCTATAGCTGTATGTCATCGTAAGTGGCTTCAGGGCCGTATATATGGAACTGTCTGGTCTCACTCGGCATGTTCCAGTTTTGTATCTAATGATTTCATCCCTTGTTAGTTTCAGGTCAAACTGACTGGCACACTCCCAGATTTCAAAACACTCGAACACCCGATTGAAGCTACGCTTTCCGGCTTGCTGTGTGTGAGGACCCTACATTTTGTGTCAACACACTTTTTGGCACACCCAGTGGGACCCTACATTTCAAGATGGTCGAAATCGACAATAGCCAGGTTCTGGACGTGACTATGGATGAGTTGCCAGAAGACCTGAGGAACATGGTTCAACAAGCGTGTGTTGAGTTTCAACAGAAGTGTCTGCTGTCCTTTTCAAAGAACAAAAGCAACAAGGTTTTTTAGAAGTAGTCACTTCCGAGAACTCTCCTTCCACATCAAACGGATTACACCGAAGAGGAAGACGCTCGGAAGCTGACTGAAGTGGTTTACAAGGCCATTAGTGAGACGATGAGAAATCATCATACGGCTTTCCTGAATACCTTTCGTGCGATCATGGTCAATACTTTCGGTCTGTCTGCTGATAAGTACTTTGAAGAGTTTTCTGGTTCAATGCAAGGACCAACATTGTTCCATGTGCCTAAGCACCAGGAGAAAGCTGCTGAGAGTAGCGGCGCGCCTGGCATGGACCAAGGTGGGATGGCTCCTCACCAGAAATATTAACCGCCCATGACATATGCCCAGCTCGCGTTCGGCACGTCGGGAAACATTCCACAATCGGCTTTCAGGGTGTCTCCAGCAGCAAACAGATTGCAGAAAAATATGTATGGAGATGGATATCAAGAGTTTGCCGATTACGGTGGCATCGATGCTCTCCCGAATCCAGGGTATAAAAACTCAGCAGGGTTGCCTTTTGAGGGGCAAGCACATGGAGCTCCAAATTCAAATATTGATGTTATCATGCACAGGATGACAGACATGATGCAGAATCAGTTTGGCTTAAAGCTAAAGAACCAGTCCTATGCGTACAAGTCCTCTTATCCAGAGTGGTATAACCGAGTGACACTTCCTCCGAGGGTGAAGTCTCCCACAGATCTGACTAAGTTTTCTGGTAAGGATGATACTAGCACCATAAAGCACATCAGCCGATATTTGATGCAGCTTGGAGAGGTGTCCGCCAATGAAGCTTGGAGGATTCGGTATTTTCCATTGTCTCTGACAAGACCAGCTTTCAAATGGTTCACATCTCTGCCGGCAAATTCTATTGGTACATGGGCAGAATTAGAGCAAAGGTTCCATGCGTATTTCTTTACGGGTACTAATGAGAAGAAGCTAGTTGATCTTATGAGCTTGAGGCAGAGGGTTAATAAAACACCACAGGAGTACCTTCGCAGGTTCAGAGAGACCAAAAACCTCTGCTACTCCTTGAATCTACCAGATGATCAATTGCCAGGGATGGCGATAGCAGGTATGCAGTCGAATGTCAGGGAGAAGCTGTTCGGCATAGACTTTGATGACCTTGGTCAGTTGTCGCAGCGGTTAGCAATGATGAATAATCAAGCTCAAGGGTTCAGGAGAGATAACCGATTCTAGAAAGGTGATGTCGCCAATGAGATGTATCAAAGTTTCCTGGAAGAAGCTGCAGAGTATGACGATGAAGATGAAATAGCCGCAGCCGAGTTGGTTTGGGCAAAAGAGCCGACTCAGGTTAGTCAATGATGATTGAGGCAGCAGAAGGGTACTTATGACTTTGATGTCTCTAAGTTAGACAAGTTGTTTGAGTTGTTGTTAAAGGAGGGACGCATCAAATTGCCGGAAGGGTACCCCATGCTGCGCCCTGAAGGGGTAAAAGACAAGAAATTTTGCGGCTACTACAATACTAATTCCCATTCCATCAATGATTGCCGAGTGTTCAGAGTGCGAATCCAGAAGGCCATTCAGGAAGGACATTTGAAATTTGATGGTAAGATGAAAATTAATGCTAATCCTTTTGCACAGAACACGGTGTCTTTCTCTGTGAACATGGTTGCCATAGAAGACCCCAAAGACAAGGGCAAGATGAAGGTGTTGACCTCAGACAGAGCAAGAAAAGCTGGTGCTATTGACCCTAATCGGCAGATTACAAATGAGGAGTTTCGGTAACGGGCTCAGTTCCAGAATAGCCGAACCGAGAGAGAGGAAGCTTCCAAACCCAGGGTTACAACATGAATTCTGTTAAACAAATGGCGACAGGAGCGAGAGCAGTATCAGAGGCAGAGGTATTCCGAAGAACAGGAGTTCATAGAGGAACATCAAAGGTACGAGGAAGAGATGTGCCGGAGAGAACAAGAGTACGTGAGAGAGCAAGAGCAGTCTCATTGGGGATGTCCGTTTTTCAAGCATTGCTGGAATGAAGGCCTCAAGCTGCCTGCTAAGAACAATTGCCCCGAATGCAGTGATCAATATTCAGGGTACAGGCAATCTTGGGTCAACCGCCGTCCGGTCCATGAAAGACTTGGAGCACAGTTTCTTGAGTACGATCGGCGTTTAAAAATAGGCAGCTCTGAAGATTGGCGAGGCAAGAGATTTGCCGATCAAGAGTGGGTCCATTATGAATAAGGTGTTGTAGAAGAAGAACACCATGAATATGTGTGGCAGAAGGGACAATGGTGCCCACCAGGGCTGAGGAAGAGACAGAAAAGGAGAGTGCAACGCTTGAGAAACAGGGAGCTGGCACAGACAGTTGCCGAAAAGAAACATATTTGGCATCCTAAGAAAAAGCCTGTTGAGCAAGATCGTTCGGCTGATGCATGCATGGATTTCTTCATCCCATCAGATTTCATAGCTCCCGAAAGCCAAAACATCCAAGAGGAAGTGTACTCAGATTTCGATGAAAGCGAGTGTCAGGATCTAATGGCCTAGCTTGTCCTGACTCAGCAGGTAGTCTTCCATAAACCGGCTAAGCATCGACATTTGAAGGCGCTTTACGTGAAGGGATATATCAATGGCAAGCCTCTAACCAAGATGCTTGTTGATGGAGGAGCTGCCATCAATATTATTCCTTATACCACTTTTAGGAAGCTCGGGATTGTTGACACCGTTTTTTGACACGTTTCAAGTGGGCTGAGGCTTGACTGGTCAATGGCCGTTCTCCATCGGCATCGGGAAAATTCTGAGCCAATGTGGCCGATAAGACTGCTGCAGAAGGCCAAGTGCGTTGTCGATAAAGGTTAGATGATCCTTGCCGGATAATTGGTGAAGTCTTGCTGAAGCTGATTGCCGATGAAGAGTCATTGCCGATTGCCGATGAAGGGTGGTTGTCGATTGCCGATAAGGGCTCGTTGCCGATTGCCGATAAGGGCTCGTTGCCGATTGCCGATGGAAGATGGTTGCCGATTGCCGATAAGGGCTCATTGCCGATTGCCAACGAAGAGATGCTGCCGATTGCCGATCGGGAAAGTATTGCCGATGCCGATGGGCGTGACTTAGCACTTGGCGGCAGCGGAGGATTACAAGTGATCAAAAAAGGAAGGTGCGGATTGAAGGGGTCTGCCGATGGAAAGTTTCCATCGAAAGGAAGTATAAAGAAACCGGTGTCTTGTACCAGTATTATTATAGTAGTTTGAGTCCGACTCTTGCATGGGTCGTTTATTTTCCTTTAAAATAGGTGTGTTTGTTTAGGAAATAAATATTGTTATCCGGCTCCTACGCGAGTCAGTTTCCTTAGAAGTAGGAGTTTGTTTTAGAAAGGATATGTGTCGTGTCTTTGTACAACTCTCCATGCGGAAGTATAAATATGTGGTCGAGGACCATGAAAAAAAACAATCCAATTCAAAAACAAACCAATTTTATCTTATTCTACTTTTTATCGCAATTTACCTTCTACTGCATTAGTTATAGTTTTCAACGAGTTCTTTCAAGCTTTCGACGGGCTGCATCACCTTGATCTCTGTCAAATTCTTGCTAGTTCCGCGTGGGAGTACCTCTAGGCTTTGGCAAACCGGGCGCATCGCTGTTTGCCTCGTCTAGCTCTGCTCTAGTTACCCTTGATCAATCTAAGCCTTGACGTCCGGGCGCATCGCTGTCGTCTCGTTCAGTTTGTTCTAGTTATCATCCTTGTCGATTGATTGGTCAAATCGACTGGCACGCCTCCGGAATACCGAGCTTTGGGTAATAGCCCGAGGTGTTCACAGATCTGACGCTTTTTGTGTCAACACCTCTTTTGGCACGCCCAGTGGGACCAATTATACAGATCTACACATTCGGCATGGCTGATCACGCCGATGTTAACCAGAGGAATGTCATTGAAGTGTCTGAGGCCGATCTGAAAGATGATCAGAAGCAGGCCATGGAGCGGGCTATGGAGGAATACAAGCAGTTGTATCTCAAGTCCTTCAGCCTCAGCAGGAGCGGCGAAACAATTCAGAAGCAGGATCCGCCGTTGCCACGTCAGGTCACGTTCGACGCCAACCCTGGTAAGCTACAAGAGATGGTTAATACTGCTGTAAATCAGGCATTGATTAATCACTCCAGCGTGCTGTCCAATACTATCTATAATGCCTTCGCGCAAACATTCAAAGAAGGGCATGCACCGCGATATGTCGGTCTAGCATACCATCAACCTGGATTGGCATCTGCAAGCCCATCGGCGGCCCAAATGGCGTCTTCCACCCCTGTGGAACCATCTGCCGATGTGGCTACATCACCAAGACCGAACGCTGGCGACACTACCTAGTTCAACGCAGATCCAGCCGCGTCGGCAACTTCAGGACCAGCCCCCGCTAACTGGTGGGGATACGGTATGCCTTCGAATCTATAGGCTGGTTCTAATCTGGTGCAGGGAGACGGTTCAGCCTGGAGGAATTCTACGGCATCGGCAGCGTAGTCACAGCCGATGGCTCATATGATGCACAACTCTGCGCCTGCTCCAACCATACAAGTGCCATCAGATGATCTCCAAGTAATCCCCAAGATACCCCTGATGCCACCATCGGCAAGCTCTGTGCCGATGCAACACATTATAACCACCGGCAGTCAATCTCTGGTGGCGAATTCTCAAGCTGGAGCGCCGGTCCCCCAGGGTAATCTGGTGATCAATTGCTCTAGAATTCAAGAGCCGCATGCTCCGGTCAGCTATCAGCCATCGGCAAATCATATGCCGATGCTTTATAATCCTGGACGGGTCAACCAGCCACCAGTTCAGTAGCCTGGCGCGCCGATGTATTGTTATGGAGGCCCAGCTTACACTCAGAGCGGACCATCAGTACAGCAACCAATGAATGTGACGGTTCAGCCAACTCCGCCAAGTATGCCAAACTATCCATCGGTAAGTCAACCAATGCATAGTGTGCGGATGACTGATGCTGTGCCCGTGACTACTGCACATCTTCAAGAGGCGCGTCAGCCGACTCCACCAGTCGACAACCAGCCAATGAGTCGGCAAGAGCAGGATGCGTACTGGGTCGGTAAGATTGCCGAAGTCATGAAAGAGCAATTCGGCATCAGACCCAAGGTCAACACATACTCCTATCGGACTCCGTACCCTCCTGCATATAACTTGATTCCTCTTCCAAATCGGTACAAGGTGCCCGATTTTACCAAGTTCTCCGGCCAAGACGACACATCAACAATGGAGCACATCAACCACTTCATTATCCAGTGCGGAGAAGCTGCCAGAAAGGAGAAATTAAGGGTGAGGTTGTTCTCTTCATCATTGTCCGGATCGGCATTCACATGGTTCATATCGTTGCCTCCAAATTCTATAATTACATGGGCCGATCTGGAGAGGCAATTTCACAAGTACTTCTTTGTTGGCATACATGAGAAGAAGCTTACCGATTTGGTCAAGATGAGGCAACGCAACGACGAATCGGTAGAGAGCTTTGTGCAAAGACTGCGGGATGTGAAGAACATGTGCTACAGTCTAGTGCTTGATGACCGGCAACTGGCAGATTTGGCCTTCCAAGGGTTGCTGCCGCACATCAAGGACAAGTACGCGTCCCAAGAGTTTGAGAGCCTAAGTCACCTGGTGCAGAGGATTGCCGATCAGGATATCAAAGCCTTTGAGCCCAGGAAGACGTGGAACAAGAAGGTGACCTTCATCGGGAAAGAAGAAGATTCTGGGTCGGATGAAGAACTGAATGTCGATGCGGCCGAATGGGTGAAGGATAAGAAGCCTGTGTCTTGTCCGTTTGGCCAAAAGGAGACTGAGAGGTTCACCTTCGACATCACCAAGCCCGATAGGATGTTTGACTTGTTGCTGCATGAGGGGCAAATCAAGTTGGCGCCCAACCAAGTGATTCCATCGACCGAAGAGCTCAAGAAGATTAGGTACCAATGACTGCAAAGTATTCAAGCAGCAGTTGCAGTCAGAGATCGAGTCTGGGCGTATCAAGTTTGAAAATTCTAAGGTCCAGAAACCGATGAAGATTGATCAGCACCCCTTCCCAAACAATATGGTGGAGATCAGTGAAAAAACCAAAGTGCTGACATCGGAAGCTGCCAGAAGGAACTTATCAGTAGATCCTAACTACCAAGTGCCTGAGCACGATACAAGGAGGTTTGCCGATGACAGAAAAGGTAAGAAGGTTGCCGATGAGGGTAACGGTGCCAACAGGGCTCCTGGGGTGGTAATCACTCACAAACAGCCAAGGCAAAATCATCGGCAATCACGTGAAGAACGGTATCGGCAAGAAGAAGAGGAGCATCGGGAATGGCTTTGACACAAGGACCACTGGAGGTGTCCCTTCTTCGTTCATTGCTGGGAAGAAGGCATTAAGCTGCCCACTGCCGATAACTGTCCAGAATGAAATGGGTACTACACAGCCGATCGGTCAGGTAAGCGACCTTGTTTTGATGATCAGGCACCCAGGTGCGCCAGGCCGCTCAGAGAGAACAG
This sequence comes from Microstegium vimineum, assembly GCA_022036555.1. Lineage (NCBI taxonomy): Eukaryota > Viridiplantae > Streptophyta > Magnoliopsida > Poales > Poaceae > Microstegium > Microstegium vimineum. The sequence continues at coordinate 20,016,536 of CM039119.1, read as the reverse complement.
ATCGGCACATGACCGACTGGGGGGCAAGCTCAGTGTCCATGATCGGCTTGGCAGGCGTGTTGACTAGGGGGAGCTGGAGGAGATGGCCAATGCTAGAGTGCCCGACGAAGAGATATTCTCCAGAGATCCCAACATCGGAAGAAGTGCCGATGTAAGCGGGGAAAGCAGCACCAACCTGTCTGGAAGACCAAGTTTCCTCCGTGGTGCCCTAAGGGTTTGACTAAGACCCAGAAGAGGAGGATTCAGCGCTAGCGCCGCGACGACCTATATGACGGTGCAGAACCCTCAGGAGAGAAGCAATGGAGGCCGAAGCGCAAGGACAGGGACCCATCGGCAGATATAAATATGGTTGTCATGTTGCCGATGGAGTTCATGGCACCCGTCAGCGATGATGAAGAAGCTGCCGATATGGCATAATTGGTGCTGGATCCGATGACGGCTATCTTTGAAAAGCCTGCCGAAGATGAGAGGCAGCACTTGAGGGCTCTGTTTGTTAAGGGCAAAGTGGACAGTCAGCCGATGACCAAGATGCTGGTGGATGGCGGCGCGTCGATCGATATAATGCCCTATGTCGTGTTCAGAAAACTTGGCAAAGGTGACCAGGACTTAGTTGAGACCGATATGAAGCTCAAGGACTTTGAAGGCAATGTGTCGACCGCCATGGGAGCCGTGTGTGTTGACTTAACCATCGGCAGTAAGACTTTGCCGACAACGTTCTTTGTAATCAGCGGCAAAGGCACTTACAACTTGCTCCTCGGAAGGGATTGGATCCATGCTAATTGTTGTATCCCTTCTACTATGCATCAGAGTCTGGTACAGTGGATCGGGGACAGAATTGACATCGTCCGCGGTGAAGCCCCATCTACTGTTGCATCGGCAGAGTTGGATACTTATGAGCAGACCAGGTGCATATCCGGTGAAGCCTGGGACAAGGAGTTCCTCAAAGTTGCCGATTACCGCATCAAGCCGATCCGAGCAGTCGGTCCTGAGGAGGAGTCTTAATGGATCAGTTCGCCGATGACGGAAAATTGGGGCAGGGCTTTACGTCTGCCGATGACTTGCTCGAGATCGACATCGGCGATGGTAGTAAACCTAGGCCTACTTTTATTAGTGCTAAGTTAGATTCCCAATGTAAGCAACAGTTAACCGATTTGTTGAAAGAGAATAAAGATTGTTTTGCTTGGGATTATACAGAGATGCCTGGTTTAGACCGATCGATAGTTGAACATCGGTTACCCATCAAGTCTGGTTTCTAGCCACATCGGCAGCCGGCACGTCGATGCAATCCTACTATCTTACCCGATATTAAGGTTGAGATTACCAAGTTGATTGAAGCTGGATTTATTCGGCAATGCCGATATGCCGATTGGATTTCTAATGTGGTTCCTATGTATAAAAAGAATGGAAAACTTCGTGTGTGCATTGATTTCAGGAACCTTAACAAGGCTACGCCGATGGATGGCTACCCGATGCCCGTTGCCGATCTACTGATCGACGCTGCTGCTGGACATCGGATTATTAACTTCATGGATGGTAATGCTGGGTATAATCAAATATTCATGGCTGAAGAAGACATGTCCAAGACTGCCTTCCGATGTCCAGGTCACGTTGGCTTGTTTGAATGGGTGGTCATGACTTTTGGCTTGAAAAATGCCGGTGCTACTTATCAGAGGGCGATGAATTTTATCTGTCATAAGTACATCGGTACAATAGTTGAAATCTACATTGATGACGTGGTGGTTAAGTCTGGAGACTTCAGAAAGCATCTTGCCAATTTGCGGAAAATATTGGAGTGTAATAGGGAGCATGGCTTAAAGATGAATCCTAACAAGTGTGCATTTGGCGTATCGGCAGGGCAGTTTCTGGGTTTCATGGTGCATTAGAGAGGCATTGAAATCGGCAGAAAGTCTATTGATGCAATTAACAAGGTGGTTGCTCCCACCAACAAGACTGAGTTGTAGTCTCTGATCGGCAAGATTAATTTCATTAGGAGATTTATATCCAATCTGTCTGGTAAGATTAAATCTTTTAGCCCTCTGTTGAAATTGAAAGCCGATCAAGAGTTTATATGGAAAGAAGAGCAACAGTCAGCCTTAGAGCAGATTAAGAAATACTTGGTGAATCCTCCGGTCTTGGTTCCACCTCAACACGGGAAGCCTTGCAGGTTATATTTGTCTACCGATGACGGTGTTATCGGATCGGCCTTAATTCAAGAGTTTGAAGGGAGGGAACGTGTAATATATTACTTGAGCAGAAGATTGGTGGATGTTGAAACCAGGTATTCGGCCATAGAAAGGTTGTGCTTATGCTTATATTTCTCTTGCATCAAATTAAGGCATTATTTACTGTCGGCCGAATGCACTGTTGTCTGCAAAGATGATGTGGTCAAGTATATGCTCTCGATGCCGATTTTGAGTGGACGAATCGGTAAGCGGATCTTGGCACTATCAGAGTTTGACCTGACGTATGAATCGGCTAAGGCTGTTAAGGGTCAGGTGATGGCCGATTTTGTTACTCAGCACTGCAATATGGTGAGCTTTGTTGAGATTGCTCCTTGGGCTTTATTCTTTGATGGGTCTACATGCAAGGATGGAGCAGGTATCGGTATTCTCTTGATTTCACCCCGAGGACAGAGGTACGAGATTTCGTTGCCGATTGTTGCTACTTCAACAAACAATCAGGCTGAATACCAGGCTTTACTCAAGGGGTTGGAGTTACTCAGGGAAGTGCGTGCCGATGCTGTTGAAATCTTCGGCGATTCTATGTTGGTGATCAACCAATTGATCGGGACGTGTGAGTGCCGAAGTGAAGTTTTGATTGCTGTTCATGAGCGGTGTTTGCAGTTGTTAAAGGAATTCAAAGAATACCGCCTTGAACACATTCCAAGGTTGCATAATGAAGAGGTCAATCGGTTAGCATAGAATGCCTCGGGATATCAGCCGATTCAAGAAGTCACGACATCGGTAACAGTTGCCGATGACTGGAAAAGGGAGATTGCCGATTACTTGAGGGATCCATCTAGAAAAGTTGAAAGGCGTCTGAGGTTCCAAGCTACTAAGTATGTGCTCCTTAATAATGAGCTGTATTATCGGACGATTGATGGAGTTTTACTTAGATGTCTTGGCAAAGAGGAATGAAAGAGTTGATGGGCGAGATCCATGAAGGTGTATGTGGAGCACATCAATCGGCATACAAGATGAAGTGGATGATTAGGCGGAATGGATATTATTGGTCGACAATCCTTGAAGATTGCTTCAATTATTTCAAGGGGTGCCAGGACTGTCAGAAGTTTGGTAATGTGCAAAGGGCACCTGCATCGGCAATGAATCCTATAATCAAGCCTTGGTCGTTCAGAGGATGGGCTATTGATCTCATCGGCCAAATTTATCCGCCAACAAGCAAGGGCACAAGTTCATACTTGTTGCTACCGATTACTTTACCAAGTGGGTCGAAGCAATCTCCTTGAAGAAGGTGACATCGACAAATATGGTGGATTTCGTTAAGGAGCACATCATTTACCGATTCGGTATTCCTCAGACTATCACTACCGATCAAGGGACTATGTTCACATCGGGGGAGTTTGATGACTTTGCTGCTAGCATGGGTTTCAAGGTGTTGAATTCTTCTCCTTATTATGCCCAAGCTAATGGTCAAGCTGAAGCGACTAATAAGGGAGTCATTAAGCTTATAAAACGCAAGATTGAGGAAAACCCTAGAAGGTGGCATGTGGTATTAAACGAAGCTTTATGGTCATATCGGATGGCTTGTCATGGTGCAACCAAGGTCTCGCCGTATCAGTTGGTTTATGGACACGATGTTGTCCTACCTTGGGAAATTAGAACTGGTTCTAGGTGATTGTCTTTTCAGGATCAGTTGACGACCGATGATTATATTACTCTGATGAAAGATGAGTTAGAAGATTTGGCAGGTCATTGGTTGAGGGCATTAATTAGTATTGAAGAGAACAAGAAGAGGGTTGCCCGATGGTATGACAAGAAAGTAAAGGTGAAGGAATTTGCCGATGGCGATTTGGTTTGGAAGTTGATTTTACCGATTGGGACTAAGAGCTCTAAATTTGGGAAGTGGTCCCCTAATTGGGAAGGTCCTTATCGGATAAAACAGTCTGCTCCTGGTAATGCATATATTTTGGAAACTCTCGAAGGAGTGGCGTTTTCTAGGGCGATCAACGGCAAATACTTAAAAAGATATTACCCTAGCATATGGGTAGATGCATAGTGCTCAGTCGAATGCCGATGAAAAGAAAAATTATAAAAACATCGGTAAAAACAAACTGGCATTATATTACAAGTCGAGATCAAGTATCAGGTTACATCCTTGCCGATACAACAGAAATTACAGTAAGGAGTGGATAACTGATATCGCACACAGGCGAATTTGCTCTATTTCATCCATCTCCTTGGTGTCAGCATCGGCAGAGCCCTCAACCGGCTTGATTTTCTTCTTCCATAGGATGGCTTGTCGGGCATTATGGTCTCTTTCTTGCCGCAAGACCCCGATGGAATCGGACAGTTGGGTCTTTTGCTGGTTGGCAGCCGTCAGATCCCCCTCAACCTTTTGCAGCTCCGCCAGTAGCTTCTCCTTCCTTGCCGACAGTCGGGAGATTTCTTGGTCAAGGTTGCCGATGAAGACTTTTGCTTGACCAATGCTTCTGTGCTTCTCATCGGCAAGGTGTTTGAATTTGAGCTTCTCTTCCTCGCTCTTGGCTTGGGCAGCTCTATCGGCAATGCGACGAGTAAGCCTCTGGTACTGGATCTGTTTGATGTCAAGGAAGGTTGCCTGGAGAAGGGCTTCTGCTGCATCGGCGGAAAGATGGCTTTGGATATCCTTGAATATAATCCTTGCTGCCGATGAGTCCTGGACGAGTTGAGATGTGTCTTGCAGCAGCAAGGAAAGCAGTTCTTCAAGTCTGGACTTGATTTCTGCCGATAGAGCTGGGACGGAGCTTTCCTCTTCCTCATCATCGGGGACGTCGACTACGAAGGAGAACAGACTGTCTGCTCGAATGCGGCTTGGGCGTTCATCTTCGTCCTGAGGGTTCAAGCTGTAGGAGAAGAGACTGTCTGGAGAATCCTAGGCCTGAAAACAGGAGTTAGAGTTTGCCAATCGGAAAATTGTACTGAAAACTTTAGGGTGATTAACTTACCGTCTTAAAGCGAATCTCCTGCCTGGGACTTGGTATGCTGGATGGTCCAGCTTCATCGTGGACGACGGCCGCAGATGCCGATGATTGAGCCGGAGAAGGAGTCGGCACCGCCGGTGGTGTTATTCTCGGCGCTACTTCCGACGTGGCGGCCGGTTCACGTGGTGGCGATGCCGCCCTTCCATCGGTTGACGGTGTCGATGCTGATGCTACCTCCGCTGCTACGGCGGGTGTTGCTTCTTCATTGAGCCTCGTCGGTACCGATGCCGAAGCCGCTTCGGTTGTTGCAGCAGCTGCTGTCTCCTGGTCGGGGACGTCATCCATCGGCTGATCAGGCACGGAAGCCGATGGAGGCTCTGTCAACGACCCGCCGGTGGGTGGTGCGACTGGAACCAGAGGCGGTCCTGTTGTTTGCACATCGGCGGTTGATGGCGCAGTTGGAGCCGATGGTGGAGGAGAAGCCAATCTCAAGCGCCTCTTCTTCGTCGGTGCAGCAGCAGGAGAGCCGACCCGCTTTGAAGACCGGGGGGCATCGGCAACCGGGCTAGAAGGTGTTTGCCTGCTGGAAGCAGATGCCGATGACCATAGCGCCTGAATACAAAGCGAGTTATACAAGATAAATGTAGCCGATGAAACAACATGTAATCGGTATAAGTAAAGATGAGTTTACTGCATAAATTTGCGTCAAGGCAATAGCGGCAGCCGATGTAGCCTGAGTTTTTGTAGGTGTTGGCGTGGGTACCTGTTGAGGCGTGAAGGCGGCCAACGTCGGAGCTTTGTTGCCGATAATCGATACAAGGCCCATTATCCGAAGATTAAAAGGCCTACCACTGTTGCTCGTTGTGGGGACTGGATCATCGGCCTGTCAGGCGCAAAGGTGCAAAGGAGTTAGGTGTTGATACCGATGACAAATAAAGTAATGAAAGGACATCGGATAGCAGACTTACTGCGTCGTTGGGGATGATGTAATCGGCGTCGATCAAGTGCCGATAATAGTGCGAAGACTTGGCGAGTAGCTGGCACTTCCACTCTTGCCACCAAGACTTGAATTCGTTGGTGATGAAGGAGGTTGGCGACCAGGAAGATAAGTCGAGGTCTGACAGATCGGCATCGGCAGGAAAGCTGATGACTTTATTCCAGTCCAGATTACTGGAGATTGCCTGCCTAGGTCTCACTACCTTAGAGTAGCAGAGTTTGATCGGCAGTTGGCCAAATGCCAGTTGTCTCGCTGCCGCCGATGGATAGTAGAACTCGTAGGATGGTGGGGCATTCTTCCTAGATCCGAAGATATTTACTGGAATAGCTCGGGGAGTAATGCTGGCCCTCATGATTGCTTGGTTCTCGGGCAGGCTCACATCGGTCAAGTTGAACAGCAGCGGAAACTGGTTGTTTTCATCAAGATATGGCCACCAGGTCCGTTCCGAGGAGGGGAGTCCGTTGTAGAACTTCTGGAAATAATAGCCGAAGTGCTCTGCATCGGCATCGGTACCTGACAGTACTATGATGACCTCTCCAAAGTTGAGCGGAGGGCGAGCTGCCGATTCATCATCATCGTATTGGTAATCTTTCGATATGTCCCTCGGGAATTGTTGGGCGAATAAATCAAACTGGAGGGCCTTGTGCATATGTGCGTTCAGCCATAGATTGACAAACCACCAGGGGCCTCCGAGATTGCCGATGGGCTCTCCTAGCAGTAGCTTATTGGATACTTGATGCAGCAATTGGTAAACTGATCCAAGAAGATACCTGCCTAGGGGAGCCTCGTTCCATTGGCAAGTAGTTCAGCCGCTGGGAGGTGCATGGTGGTCGGACCGATGGTTTTGCCACAGAAAATGAATTTTTCCAACCACATGTTTAAAAAGATGGCGTGCTCCCGTTGAGTTACCGATCCGGTCTTCTGGTTCTCTTTGATATAGCCCGTCCAGCCGCCGATGTTCCGGGTGTTCACCTTATGCTCAGCTTTCCTGTTGAAAAGGCTAAGCGTATCGACAGAGGTGATGTCCAAGCCGGTCAGCATATAGACATCGGCAAGGGTTGGGGTAGCTGGTCCATGCCTGAAGAGGAAAGCGTTCATGCTGTCGGACCAGAAGTATGAGGCTGCTATCATCAAGTTTTTGTTCTTCTCCATATCGGCAATTGAGAGCCTAACACACTGATCCAAGTTACGCTCTTGCCAGTACACTTACTGTGATCTGACTACTCTCAGGTACCAGTTCTTCCATCCTTTAGTTGGCTTGGGCCATGAGCGGAATGTGTCCTTCCACAGTGCTAGATCAAAGCGCTCGGATCTGAACGGTACCCGGTTGGTTTCTACATTAATGATGAAGATGGGGTCTGGATTGCCCAATGGGCCTAGGCAGCTGAGGTTGGAACCGGCGAGTGGGATCACTATCTTATTATACAGCTCCTAGGATTTGAAGAAGAAGGGACGAATCAGAAAAAGAATGGGGATAAAACCAGATTTTTACGGGGAAAAGAACCATGCAGAGAGGTTGGATTGAATGGAGAATGAGTCTTACCTTTGGGATGTCGACTTGGATCGCCATTTGGAGTCAGAGGGATGCTTGGTTCGTCCTTGGATTGCGAAGGAGTACTGTTGCTCGAAACTGTGTTCTTCAGAGCGGTCGGAGGTTGAAGACGAAGGCAGGAAGGTGAAAGTAAAAATGGGTTCGGGTAAAAAGGACGGTGTGGATCCCGGTAACTTTTATAAGCCTGTTCAGGGGTATTTTGGGGTTCTGTTTCACACTGTGCAGGAATGTGGAGAGGCCCGCGGTAGATACGCGTGGTGATCGAGGTGGTCTGTAACTATTTGTGCTACAATCGAGGGATTTTATTATTAAATTGCAGTTCCACACGCGGGGATCGAGGAAACCGTACACCTATCTCGGGGTAACGGCTACAGCAACGACTACAGTGGAGAGAATTTCGGCACGTAAAGTTATACGCTCCGAAACTGGTGGGCATGTGTTGACACCGTTTTTTGACACGTGTCAAGTGGGCTGAGGCTTGACTGGTCAATGGCCGTTCTCCATCGGCATCGGGAAAATTCTGAGCCAATGTGGCCGATAAGACTGCTGCAGAAGGCCAAGTGCGTTGTCGATAAAGGTTAGATGATCCTTGCCGGATAATTGGTGAAGTCTTGCTGAAGCTGATTGTCGATGAAGAGTCATTGCCGATTGCCGATGAAGGGTGGTTGCCGATTGCCGATAAGGGCTCGTTGTCGATTGCCGATAAGGGCTCGTTGCCGATTGCCGATTGCCGATGGAAGATGGTTGTCGATTGCCGATAAGGGCTCATTGCCGATTGCCGACGAAGAGATGCTGCCGATTGCCGATCGGGAAAGTATTGCCGATGCCGAGGGGCGTGACTTAGCACTTGGCGGCAGCGGAGGATTACAAGTGACCAAAAAAGGAAGGTGCAGATTGAAGGGGTCTGCCGATGGAAAGTTTCCATCGAAAGGAAGTATAAAGAAACCGGTGTCTTGTACCAGTATTATTATAGTAGTTTGAGTCCGACTCTTGCATGGGTCGTTTATTTTCCTTTAAAATAGGTGTGTTTGTTTAGGAAATAAATATTGTTATCCGGCTCCTGCGCGAGTCAGTTTCCTTAGAAGTAGGAGTTTGTTTTAGAAAGGATATGTGTCGTGTCTTTGTACAACTCTCCATGCGGGAGTATAAATATGTGTCCGAGGACCATGAAAAAAAACAATCCAATTCAAAAACAAACCAATTTTATCTTATTATACTTTTTATCGCAATTTACCTTCTACTGCATTAGTTATAGTTTTCCATGAGTTCTTTCAAGCTTTCGATGGGCTGCATCACCTTGATCTCCGTCAAATTCTTGCTAGTTCCGCGTGGGAGTACCTGTAGGCTTTGGCAATCCGGGCGCATCGTTGTTTGCCTCGTCTAGCTCTGCTCTAGTTACCCTTGATCAATCTGAGCCTTGACGTCCGGGCGCATCGCTGTCGTCTCGTTCAGTTTGTTCTAGTTATCATCCTTGTCGATTGATTGGTCAAATCGACTGGCGTGCCTCCGGAATACCGAACTTTGGGTAATAGCCCGAGGTGTTCACAGATCTAACGCTTTTTGTGTCAACAGGGATGACTAATGAAGAATTGTTGAAAACTGACTTAGTGCTCAGGGACTTTGCTGGTAATCCTTCTGACACCTGGGGAGTTGTTCACGTTGAGTTGATGACTGGATCAAAAACTTTGATCACTACCTTCTTTGTCATTGATGGCAAGGGGGCATATAGTCTGCTCTTGGGAAGAAATTGGATCCATGCTAACTGCTGCATACCCTCAACCATGCATCAGGTTCTCATTCAATGGATTGGGGATGATGTTGAAATTGTTTATGCTGATGATTCGGTAAGTGTTGCTACCGCAGAGCCTGCCTACTGGGAGTATAATGGCTTTGATTGTTTCTCTGGAAAGATCTGGGGAGAAGGTCCCATGAATGTCTCTAACAAGGACCAACAGCCGATCCAAGCAGTCGGCTCTCATAGCAATTTTTAATGGGGAACCCAATCGATGTCAATAAAGGAAAGTTGGGACGTGGCTTTATGTCGGCCGATAAGCTAGAAGAAATAAATATTGGTGATAATGTCAAGCCAAGGCCGATGTATATCAGTGCAAATTTAAACCCAGAGTATAGATTAAAGTTGATAGATCTTCTAAAAGAATTCAAGGATTGTTTTGCTTGGGATTACACAGAGATGCCTGGACTTTATTGTTCTATTGTTGAGCATCGATTGCCGATTAAGCCCGGGTATCGTCCTTACAAACAACCTCCTCAGAAGATTTTCAAAGAGGAGGTACTGGCCGATGTGAAAAAATAAGTTGAAAGATTGTTAGAGGTAAATTTCATTCGGCCATGTAGGTATGCAGAGTGGATTTCGAGCATAGTTCTAGTGTACAAGAAGAATGGAAAGATGAGGGTATACATTGACTTTAGAGATCTCAATAAAGCCACTCCAATGGATGGTTACCCAATGCCGGTTGCCGATTTGTTTGTCGATGCAGTGGCTGGTTATGAAATCATCAGCTTTATGGATGGTAATGCTGGCTATAACCAAATCTTTATGGCAATAGAGGATATTTCAAAAACAACTTTCAGATGTCCTAGTCATATTGGATTATTTGAGTGGGTCTTCATGACTTTTGGTTTAAAGAATGCTGGTGCAACTTATCAGAGAGCCATGAACTATATTTTTCACGAGTTGATTGGCAAAATCGTGGAGATCTATATTGATGATGTGGTGGTTAATTCTAGAAATCACGGTGGACACTTAGCTGATTTAAAGAAGACTTTGGAGTGCACTATGAAGCATGGTTTGAAGATGAACCCGAACAAGTGTGCCTTTGGGGTCTCAGCTGGTGAGTTTTTAGGATTTCTAGTCCATAAAGGAGGGATCGAAGTCGGTAAGAAAAGCATGGAAGCAATAGACAAGGTTGTGCCTCCAACTAATCTCACAGAATTGCAATCACTGCTCGGCAAGATCAACTTTGTAAGAAGATTCATATCTAATTTGTCGGAAAGAGTTTTGCCTTTCTCTCCTCTGTTAAAGCTTAAAAAGGATCAAGAATTTGTGTGGGGTGACGTACAACAAAAGGCTTTTGATGAGATCAAAGAATACATGAAGGCGCCACCTGTGTTGGTACCTCCACAGCTTGACAAGCCTTTTAAGTTGTACGTGGCGGCCGACAACCTGACAATAGGGTCGGCCCTCATGCAAGAGTTTGAAGGAAAGGAAAGAGTGATAGCTTACCTTAGCCGAAAGCTGCTAGATCCAGAGACAAGGTATTCGGCTATGGAGAAACTTTGCCTGTGCGTGTATTACTCATGTACCAAATTTCGGCACTACTTGTTGAATGCCGAATGTGTGGTAGTTTCTGAATTTGATGTAATAAAACATATGTTATCAATGCCAATTTTAAACGGAAGAATTGGCAAATGGATTTTGGCTTTATCAGAATTTGAATTAAAGTACGAATCGGCAAAGGCGGTAAAGGGTCAAATTATTGCCGACTTTATTACCCAACATCATGATCCTTCTGCTAACATGATAAGTATTGCACCTTGGACTTTGTTTTTTGATGGTTCATCTTGTAGCAAAGGTGGTGGTGCTGGCATTCTTTTGATCTCTCCACGAGGGGTGACTTTTAAGTATGCCATCCCTATTAAATTCCATGTTACTAACAATCAAGCTGAGTATGAAGCACTGCTTAGAGGACTTTGGTTTCTTGTTGAAATAAAGGCTGTTGCTGTTGAGATCTTTGGAGATTCTGAGTCAGTAATTAATCAATTGATTGGCCAATATGAATGCAAGAGTGATATATTAAGGGAATATTATGAAGAATGCCGAGAGCTTTTGAAGAATTTCCAGGTGTCAACCTTGCCTCATATCCCTAGGGGGCATAATGAAGAAGCAAATAAACTGGCTCAAACTGCTTCGGGATACCGAGAGGATCAAGAGATTAATGTTGTGGATGAGAATCGGGCAATTGATGACTGGAGAAACAAGATTGCCGATTACTTAAAGAATCCATCACAGAAGGTTTCCTAAAAACTCAGGTACAAAGCTCTCAAGTTCTTGCTCCTTGATGACCAGTTGTACTACAAATCCATAGATGGGGTACTCCTCAAATGTTTGAATCAAGAAGAAGCCAGAAAACTGATGTATGAAGTGCATGAAGGAGTGTGCGGTGCACATCAATCGGCTTACCGGATGAAGTGGATGATTAGAAGAACTGATTATTTTTAGCCAACTATGCTTGAAGATTGTTTTGAATATTACAAAGGGTATCAGGATTGTCAGAAATTTGGTAATATTCAGAGAGCTCCAGCATCGGCTATGAACCCAATTATCAAACCTTGGCTGTTTAGAGGATGGGGCATAGATTTGATTGGTCAAATTCATCCTCCTTCTAGCAAAGGACATAAGTTTGTACTGTGGCCACCGATTATTTTACAAAGTGGGTTGAAGCTATTTCTTTGAAGAAGGTTACATCAGAGAACATGATCAATTTTGTTAAGGAGCACATAATTCACAGATTCAGGATTCCTCAGACTGTAACGACAGATCAGGGAACTCAGTTTACTTCGTCTGAATTTTGTGATTTTGCTAAAGAGATGGGGATCAAGTTATACAATTCTTCTCCTTATTATGCACAAGCTAATGGTCAAGCCGAAGCATCAAATAAGATCATGATCAAAATTATTCAGAAGAAGATTGATGAAAAGCCAAAAAAGTGACATTCGGTTCTTAATGAAGCTTTGTGGGCTTACCGAATGGCTGGTCATGGGTCTACGCAAGCATCTCCCTATGAGTTGGTTTATGGGCATCATGCTGTATTACCGTGGGAATTGTAGTCAGATTTGAGGCGAGTGATCTTGCAAAATGATTTGAGGAAACAAGATTATAAGGATCTGATGACGGACGAATTAGAGGATTTGCATTTGGTTCGTCTGAAAGCATTGGAAAATATTGAGAAAAACAAATTACATGTTGTCAGATATTACAACAAAAAGGTCAAAGAGAAGTAATTCGCAGAAGGAGATTTAGTTTGGAAAACTATACTGCCGATTGGGACAAAAGATAAGGCATTCGGCAAATGGTCTCCGAACTGGGAAGGACCTTTTCGGATAGTGAGACGTGTGCCTGGCAATGCGTATATATTAAAAACTCTACTGGGAGAAGAGTTTACTAGAGCTATTAATGGAAGGTTTCTCAAGCAATTCCATTCTAGTGTTGAGGTTGGTGCATAAACAGACTTAAGGAGCTTTGTACACAAAATAGCCGATATGGAGACATCGCCTTTAGCCGAAAAATACTCTGAGAGTTCAGAGAATAGCCGACGCGGTATGTGTCGCCTTTAGAGTAAAAAATATAAACACAATCATGCAGTTCAGGCAGCATTCCTCAAATTTGCTATTTTCAGAAAGATTCAAAGAGGAAAAGACAAGTGGAAATCACAGATTATATTTCACAGGATAAGTAGTTTTTACAAAGAGTTTCTAGATACAAACTACTCCTCAAACAACTTGTTGAGGACAGACTGGATGTCTGTGGCTTGAGCAAGGACGGTTGCATGGTCCTCATAACTATCAAGAAGATCATCAATGTCTTCGACGTCTTCTGGAGGCACGCCACCACGGAAGTCGACTGGCATGCAGGAGAGATCTTCACGCCGCTGGGTGGACATTTCCGCCAACCCCAGAGCTACGACGTGGTGTACGCCTTGGATGACGGCCTGATCTATATGACCGTCCGCATCATCAAGGCGTGCCTCGACAGTTTCTCCCTGGGCATTCACCTTGTCGGCAATCTTGTTCGCCGCAGTCTTCAGGCGCTCAACCTCTGCAGAGAGCGCTGAACAGAGAATACGAATCGGGTGAACAAGATGGAATCAGAAAAGGGAGTTCGAGCGCGTTTATTTTTACTAACCGGTAATGGCATCGCAGAACTGCTTCCGCTGGTTCTCCCACTCGAGTTGGTCGATGCCGTATTGTTTTGGAGATCTTCTCTAGCTCTCCTCGGGCCTCGTCCCTTTGACCCTTGAAGGTGACTGCCTCTGCGTGGGTGTAGGGGACGTCCATGGCACCCGAATCCAAATCCCAAGGTTGGGAGTGGTAGGAGCCTGAGGACCCGAAGGAACCAGATGATGGAGTCCCCAGTTGAGATGCTGTCGCCGGAGGAAAGGGAATGGTCTGGCTGGTGGAGATCACCCTGATCCTGATAAGTAAGAAACAAAGATCAGGACTAGAAAGATGAACAAGGAGTAGAACTGTAAGGGGGCAAGAAGCCGATTCTCACCCACGTTGCCAATTACGCCATGCTCGACTTCCTTCAGCTTCTCCTTCGGCAGGACGCTTGCCACGGTTATCACCTCCCGCCATTGCTACTATAGAGGTTAGGTTTTCCTCTGGGTTGACCTAGGCGAAGAAAGTGGAGAGGTGGAGATGAAAATGCTTGACTGGAACTGTTGGCAGAGGCGGAAGAAGGAAGGTTTATTTATAAGCCGATGAGAATACCAAACGACGAATTAGGGTTTTTCCCTTTCGGATGGGCCATTAGTGGGCTGGGCCAGGCTCGGATAAATCAAGAGTCGCTCGGCTGTGTCCCCGAATCGGAAGAACGAAGTGCAATCAGCTATCCAAGAGCTAGAGGCGAATCGACTATGATCTAATCGGAAAATAACAGAAGTCGATTATGTTATCATACAAACAGGAGTATATAGAAATGAACAGTAGAGACATCTAATTGTTCAGAGACAAAATGAGTCATGGTTAAACTATTACAAGTCGTGTTTCTATTCGTTCAGAAGCTAATTAATGGCATCTAGGGCCTTGGTCCTGATTCGGCTAACATTATCCAGCACTTTCTGGTCTTAATTTTCAGAGCTCTGAATGCTGGATAGCTTTGCTTTGAGCTGTTGGTCTTATTTGAGGACAGTTGACATCCTTGATGAAATTGCCTCTATGGAGTTTGGTAAATCTGCTATCTTGGCTTTGTGAGACTGAATTCTGGTATTCAGTTCGGCTAACTAAGCCTCCAGCCTGATTTTCTCATCCTCCATGACTTTCAGCTCAGGCTACAAAGTTGCCAGTGAATTCTTGGCAGTTTGAATTTGAGAATGCAAGGCTTTGGAGACCTATTGTTCTTCAAGACAGTCCTAGAGGCTATGTTTTTATTTTCCCTCTTCACCACAGCAAAATAATCATCAAGGTTGGCTGCAGATTCCAGAGAGGCCTTAAGGACAGGTGGAAGGTCTTGGTTGATGAGCTGAAGGAGATCTTTTATTTGATCTGAATCTTGGACCAAAATTTTGATGTCCTTGTTCAGCAAATTAGCTATATCCTTCAGCCGGGCTTGATTTTCCACTGACAACGTCTGCTGGGAGGTGGCTTCTTCACCCTTCTCACTGATGTAATCCTCAACAGCAAAAGAGTAACTAGTAGTCGGTTTGGTAGTCTTCTTGAAAAAGGAAAAGTGTTAGCTGACTGGATAAGTGTACTAAAAGAATAGCTTGAGGCAAAATATTACCTGCTGTATTGGGCGATCATCAGGATAGGTCGTGTCCTGCTCTGGTTGAGGGCTTGACTGGGTATTCAAGGATGGTGAGCCTGGAGCTGGACCAGAGGAGTGCTCTTCTACTAGATTATCTAGCATTTCATCTATTTCAATGATGCAGATGATAGAGCATAAGAACAGATAATAAATGCTATATAAAGAGAGGGAAGTGATTAGCCGAATAATATCAATATGTTTGAAGGCTTCATGGACATTTGTGCTTTCGGCTTCATGAACTTCTATATTTTCAGTTTCATGAATCTCTGCATCCTCAGTAGAGGTTTGAAGAGGGATATCCACTGTTATCGAGGCATTGCTTGATCCAGGGATGTCAATGTGTGGCTGTAGTAGAGATAATTGATATAAAATAGTCAGAGTTATTGCCAAGTGAAATTTATTACCAAATAGAAGATTTATACCTTGAGAGACTGCTTGACTGTCTTGGATCTTACCCTTCTAAATACATTGACATTCTCAAGTACCTTCTTTTTGCCTTCTCCTCCTGTAAGTGCAGTAGCTGCAGCTGCATAGATCTTCATAAAAGTTGCCAGAGTTGGAGCATTAAAACCCAAGGCAGGATTAGGTCCAGTTGAGTAGTATTGAACTACTTTGTTAGGAGGGGTAGGCTCGAAGTCCTGTGCATAGCCAGATTTTAAAATAAGAGGAGGTGAATTCAAAAGCAGGAAGTAGCAAATGTAATGAAATTACCTCACTATCAGAGGCAAATTGGGGATACAAATCTTGGCATAAAGGGTGCACTGGTATATTGAAGGTGTGATTGTGCCACTCTTGCCACCAAGAAGCAAAAAGGGAGTGGGCAACATCTACTAATCCAAATGGGGAGGGTTCATATGTTGGCAAATCCCATCCAAGCTCAAAAACTTTTTTGGCTTTTGTTTCATTTGTGATCAGCTCCCTGTATCTTATGATTGTTGACAAGAAAGACCTTGGGGGCAGTTGTCCACATCCTAATTATCTTGATACCATATTGGGATTGTAGAATTCATAGGTAGGGTGAACTAACCTCCCATGATGGAATTTAGATGTTGATGCAAGTAGTCTTGTTTGTTTTCAATGATCGTACGGCGGATCCTTGCTTGACAATCAAGAAGTCTTTGCTTATGTTTTGTTTACGAGTAGATACCGTGCGGCAGACGTTTGCTCGATATGCTTAGCAAAAGCAAGATAGTTATCGGCTCTATTAGATTTGACAAGATCTAGTAGATTCATTAAGTTATCACGTGTTGCATGTTTTAGATATTTTATATATTTGTAACACTCTTTTTGCCCAATCTAGATTGATACGGTTCGACTTTATTCTTTGTCATAGATCTATTTATGCTCTAATAGTTTTTTATGTTATCTCTACAAATAGATCTTACGTTTATAACAACCGAATTAGTTTAACCTAGATTGCTACGTGTTGCGGGTTCATGCATGTTAATTACGCTTAAGCTTCGATAAGGCTAGGTATCGTGCGACAGATACAGGCTTTAGATTAGTTTGATCGTGTTAGCTTACTTGTTCCTTCATCATGGATCCAAACTAGGTTGAATTGCCGAGCTTGGTTATGCTTTAATTCATAGCTAATTATGATTCGTTCATACGTACTTTTCCTATGCACACACATTCGGCAATCAATGTTTTACGTACTCCATATTTGCTTTAGTCCACTGACCTATAAAACTTGTTGGCAGACAGCTTCTATAGCTGCATGTCGTCGTAAGTGGCTTCAGGGCCGTATATATGGAACTGTCTGGTCTCACCCGGTATGTTCTAGTTTTGTATCTAATGATTTCATCCCTTGTTAGTTTCAGGTCAAACTGACTGGCACACTCCCGGATTTCGAAACGCCCGGACACCCGATTGAACCTACGCTTTTCGGCTTGCTGTGTGTGAGGCACAGTGCGTCACATTTTGTGTCAACAAGTTCACAAATTGGAAAGTGGTGATATGGTGTTCATTCCATATGCCTTACCTCTATTTTCATCTATATGGACCAGTGGAAAGTTTTGTAAACTTTAGAATCAAAAGTCACCCGGAATAAGGATTCCTATAATTATCGGATTTACCTTGTGAAGTGAGAATAATTATATGAGTTAACTAAGTCTCACAACCTTGCCCAAAAGACTCCAGTTGAACTTTACAACAAAAGTCATAAAAGGTTCATGTTGCCCGGAAACAGAGAAAATGTCCGGAAAATGTTCCGAACCCTGATCCGAGCACAACCGATAATGTTTTTGACCGGCGTTGACCTATAATTTGGAGATCTCGCATGTCGATGCACATTGAACGAAAGTTGTAGATCAGATCGAGACGGACAAACTCCGTTCAATCGTCGAGACCTGAATTAGAGCCTAAAATGGTGAAACAGATGACCGAAGATCGTCGGAATGCCATTTTTCGGTACCCGCAAGGTTTTCTTCGGGAATCAATATTTCGCAAACCGTTTGGAGTTTGACTGTGGTTCGTGAAGCAAATTGTTCTACTCGTTGGGATCTTTGCAACGACGCAATCGGATTTTCGAAAAGAGTTACGGTTTGTCAGTGGCAATTTTGTGGATACCCCTAAATTTAAGTGACAATTAATGAATTTGGGGGAGAGGATGAGAAAGGGGATAAAAAGGGGAGGACAGCATGATGTCGACATTTTCACTCGGCCGACTCCTGCCTCCACCCGCGCCTCCCTCCTCTTTTTCTGCCGTGAGAACAGCTCTGCCCCTCTCCACTCTTCCTCCTCCCTCCACCAGGAGCTCCCCCCCTCTCTCCCATGGCTGCCCTCCTCCTCTACCCTGCAGCCATGGCCGAACTTTGCTCCTCCCTGCAAGCCGCCGCCCTTTCTCCCTTCCTGGCGCCCCTGCCTCCCCTCTGCTGGCAGCGGCAGCACCCCAACCCTAGCTCATCCCTACACCGGCGCCTCCCAAAATCGGCGAGCTCCAGCAGGAGCCCTACGCCTCCCCTCTGCTGGCTGCTGCTTGCAGCAGCGCTGCTCCGCCCCGGCCTCGCCTGCTGGCTACAACAGGGCAGCGCTCCTCCAGGGCCTCCTCCTCGCTTCTGTGGGAAGGCAAGGCAGCGCCTCCACGGCCACAGCGACCACGTCGACGACCCCCTACACCGTTTCCTTGGTGATGAACACAACAAGGACTACAAGAACAGGACCCCCCATTCATCTCCTTTTCGTTTTTCAGTTTTCCGATTTCCTGCAGCAGTTGTTCAAAAATTCATGTAAATTCGTAGAAAAATCGCATGGATGTGTGGTTGTGCTTGTTGGAAAGCTTGTTAAATTCTCTACGCAGTAGGTCTCTTGGATGACATGCTTTGTGTGGTTCAAATTGCTCAAAAGTTTGATTATGCAGTTAGGGTTACAAATGTGAGTTGTGTGATTTATATATTTGTCGACGATAAGGAGTGCTCCAAAAATTGTGCAAAACTTATGGTGTATTTCTAGTGCTATGAAAAGTCTATGGTTGAAATTTCATGACTAGAGGTTGGATAGTTTGTGAGTTATGAAGTTAACAAAGATCATATTTGCTGTTTTTGAATGCATGCCTGAACTCTGAAGATTTATGTTTTGCATGTATAAAATCTTATTTTATGTTGGTATAATGAATACCAAAGTTGTAGATTATGATATGGTGAAGCTTGTGTTAAATTTTCATGGCCATATCTCTGATAGTTTAGGAGATATGAATTTATTAAGTTGCAGACTGAAATCTATCATTCTCTAAACTGATATGCATGTTTACGTTGTGTGGCCAAGATAAACTTGGAATCATGTCTTGAGCATGTGAAAACATTTTTAAAATCTTGTAGGGGATGTAATTACCTTTCCAAAGAGTCCAGAACCATGTTTGTTGAATGAGTAGAACTTCGGTTGTGCTTCTCTGAACTTTAGTTCAGTTGTATGCCTTAAATGGTGTCACTGCTATGTGGGCTACATGTGTAGGGTTTCGTAAGCAAGCATTTTCATAGTATTATTGTGGTTTGCTATGGTTGGTATGAATATCAAAGTTGAGCATCATGTTCTAATCTTTCTAAAATATCTAGAACCATCTTTATATCACTTCTAGAACTTAAGTTATGAATATTTCAAGTTATATGTCAAATCTATACAAAGTATAGATAAAGTTGCTCTCTTATGCTTGTTTGACCTTGTTAATTATAGAATCACCTTGTTACGATAATAAGCATGTTTTAGATAACTTACTAAGTTTTTTATTAAGTTATGATTCATGCTCTTTAGATGTTTGTAACTCAAGTTATGCATTCTTGATGTAATGTTGCTTTTCTGTCCTAGTTAGAGCAGATCTGAAACATTGACATGTTTGACTTGTTTAACCTTTGAACTAACTTTTGGTGGTATTAACAATATTGTAGATAATTTCAATATCTTTTCCAGAAAGTCTAAGTTCACCTCTTTTGGATGCTTATATCTACAGTTATGATTAAAACTGTGACTGCATGTTGCTGTCCTGAACTTGCATGTGTAAGTTAAATGCTTTAGCTTGTTCTTGCTAGTTGAATATATTAAGTAAACTTGATGGATGAATACTTGTCATGGTTTGACTTGAATTTAATAGTAGATCATGCTTGAAATGCTTTTTATCTTCTATGTTAAGCTTGGGTGATAATTAGCTAAACAATTATAAGTGACTAGGTATGTCATGTAATGTGCTTCTATCTCCTAAGTTATGCTCCAATTCTAATTGGTAATTAAATCTAAGTGCCTCTGTATATCATGTATGATCTTGTACTTATCTTGGATGGTTATTTAAATAATCCTTGTGTTTACCGATTGCTTGCGATAGCGTGATTGAGTTAGTTAATAGGTTATGCTTGGTATACTTGCTATGCTTCGGTGTTAGCGAAACTGTTTTACATTTCAATAAAAGGGAACAGAGAACACTCAGAAAAATTGCGCTTTCAGACAGCACCAAATCCACTCGCCTACTCGGTTTCACAGTTTTCGTTTCTAACAAGTGGTATCAGAGCTGAGATTCGAGGGACTTCGCCGTCGCCCATGGTGTCTCCGACGAGACCTCGTGGGCGGTCACTGCCCAAGAAGAAGACTGACGGGAGTGGCGGTTCAGGCGACAAGTCGCCACCGTGCGCCAAGACGCCACCCCGCGAGCGGTCACCCCGCCGATCTCCACCACACGCCAAGACGCCACCACGCCCGTGGTCACCCCGTCGATCTCCGCCGCGCCGATCACGCGGTCGACGTCACTCACCCTCCCGGGATGCAGGCCGTCCCCGGGATGTCGTCATCGAGCGGGTCTTCAGGGAGTCAGGGACCTCCAACAAATGGCCCCAACTCACGACGACTAATTACCATGAGTGGTCTCTTCGGATGAAACTGAAGCTCCAGACTCGTGACCTCTGGGAGGCCGTGGAGTACGACGATGTCGATTTCGGCGACGACCGGAACGCGCTCGACGCCATCTGCAGCGGGGTTCCAGAGGAGATGGTGTCGGTTCTCTTGTCCAAGGCGAGCGCCAAGGAAGCATGGGAGGCGATCCGCGTGCTCCGCATCGGCGATGATCGCATGTGGAAGGCGTCGGCGCAAACCCTCCGCGCGGAATATGAGAATGTCGCGCTCAGGTAAGGCGAGGCAATCGAAGACTTCGCCCTCCACCTCACCGGGATCGTTCAGCGTCTGGCCACGCTCGGCGACCCCGAACCCGACGACAAAGTGGTGGCGAAGTATCTGCGCGTCGTCCGCCCACGGTACAAGCAACTGGTAATTTCAATTGAGACTCTCCTTGACATTTCCCAGTTGTCAATCGAGGAGGTTACGAGGAGACTCAAGGCGGCCGATGATGTCGAGCTGGCGCCAGCACACACTGCGAGCGGCAAGCTGCTCCTCATGGATGAACAGTGGATCGAGAAGTATAAGAAGAGGGGGCATGAGTCCTCTCGTGGCGGCTCCAGCTCTAGTGGCCGCGGAAAGGGCCGAGGCAGAGGCCGCGGGCGCAACACTAGCGGCGAGTCCTGCGACGGCTCTGGCTCTAGTCGTCCTCCCCGGACGATCCGTGCCCGCGCTACGGCAAGAAAGGTCATTGGGCCAGTGATTGTCGCAACAACAAGAAGGAAGAACCATCACATCAGGCCCATGTGGCCCAGGAGGAAGAAGAGGCCACGTTGATGCTTGCAGTCGACATGGCCCAAATGGAGGAGTCCACAACCCCTCTCCTGTCGGCGCACCCTCCGGTGCAAACTACGCCGGCGCGTCCTCCAGCACAACCACCCACCTCCAGCGAGCTCCACTTCATCGAGCGCAAGGTGTACGCCGCTTTCGACGGCGATGAGGACCGGGATCCGAAGCGCTGGATCCTGGACACCGGAGCGTCCAATCACATGACGGGATCGCGCGCCGCCTTCTCTGATCTCGACACCGCCGTCACAGTCTCGGTGCGGTTTGGTGATGGGTCGGTGGCGTGGATCGAAGGAAGCGGGACCGTCCTGTTCTCCCTCAAGAACGGCGAACACCGCTCCCTCTCCGGTGTCTACTACCTCCCGCGACTCACGGCCAACATCATCTCCGTCGGGCAGCTCGATGAAGGCGGGTTTCAAGTACTCGTGGAGCACGGCGTAATGCGCATCCGCGACGAGGATCGACGTCTGCTGGCAAAGATCCCTCGCGGAGCCGGGCGGCTGTATGTGCTCAATGTTACTTTGGCACGTCTAGTTTGCCTGGCTGCGCGCACCGACGACGAGGCCTGGAGGTGGCACTCACGCTTCAGGCATCTCCACTTTGCCGCCCTCCACAAGATGGCAAGGGAGGAGCTTGTCCGCGGCTTGCCTCTACTCAACCAAGTGGAGCAAGTGTGCGAAGCCTGTCTTGCCGGCAAGCACCAGCGCGCACCGTTTCCACAACACGCTCAACGGCGTTCCATCGAGGCGCTCCAGCTGCTACATGGTGACATCTGCGGCCCAATCATGCCGGCCACCCCAAGTGGGAACCGATACTTCCTGCTCCTGGTGGACGACTACTCTCGCTACATGTGGGTGTGCCTCCTTCCCTCCAAGGATGCGGCTGCAGAGGCAATCAAGGGTGTCCAGGCGGCAGCGGAGAGAAAGACGGGCAAGAAGCTCCTGGCGCCGAGGACAGACCGTGGCGGTGAGTTCGCCGCCATTGACTTCATCAAGTACTGTGCACAGCTGGGCGTCCAACGCGAGCTCACAGCGCCGTACACACCTCAACAAAACGGCGTCGTCAAACGCCGCAATCAGACAGTTGTCATCACCGCAAGGAGTATGCTGAAGGCGAAGGGGCTTCCCGGAGCATTCTGGGGAGAGGCGGTGACGACCGCCGTGTATCTTCTCAACCGGTCATCATCCAAGACCATCCAAGGGAAGATCTCGTACCAGCAGTGGACAGGCAGTGCGCCAGGCGTGCAGCACCTCCGCACGTTTGGGTGCATCGCCCATGTCAAGGTAAACCCGCCGCACCTCCGAAAGCTTGATGATCATAGTCGCAAGATGGTGTTCGTCGGATACGAACCAGGTTCCAAGGCATACAGGGTCTATGATCCAACGACTCGGCGCGTCCACATTAGCCGGGACGTCATCTTCGATGAGGCTACCCACTGGACCTGGTCCATCGAGCATGGCGCCGGGCCAGCAGACTTCGTCGTCGAGGAGCCCACATCAACGGAGGTGGAGGTGATCACCACCTCTACCAGGACCGCACCAATGCCTACAACTGGGTCACCTTCTCCGGGGTCCTCTCCAGCGCCAGCGACACCATTCCCCACGGGCAATTCCGGAGCGGCAACACCGGTTCACGGCCCCATGGCCACGACGTCGAGCACGATCCCGTCGCACGGGGTTGAATTTGCGTCCCCGCCAGGCTCCTTCGTCAGGGAGTAGCTGGACATTGATCACGACGACGATGCACCGCTGCAGTTCTGCCACGTCAGCAACGTCCTTGGCTCGGCGGGGGTCCCTGACCTCGCTAATCGGGACCTGGAGGAACACCTTCTCCTCGCGAGTGACGTCGAGCCAACGTCACTGGAAGAGGCGTTGTGTCATGAATCGTGGAGGTACGCAATGTTGGATGAGATGACATCCATTGAAGCAAGCGGTACCTGGGAACTCATCGAACCACTGCCGCGCTTCAAGCCAATAGGCCTCAAGTGGGTCTACAAGACTAAGAGGGACGCGGCCGGCTTCGTCACCAAGCACAAAGCACGGCTCGTCGCGAAGGGCTATGTTCAACGTCAAGGCATCGACTTTGACGAGGTGTTTGCTCCGGTCGCACGACTGGAGTCCGTGCGACTTCTCCTGGCGCACGCAGCCTGCAAGGGATGGGCAGCCCATCACATGGACGTCAAATCCACCTTCCTCAACGGCGTGCTCTAGGAATAAGTGTACGTAGAATAGCCGCCTGGTTTCATTCTGCGCGGCCAGGAACACAAGGTGCTTCGCCTCGTCAAGGCCCTATACGGACTTCGGCAAGCGCCCCGCGCCTGGTACGCCAAGCTAGATGAGTCCCTGATCGCGCTCGGCTTCGCAAGGAGCATGTCCGAGCACGCTGTCTACCTCCGGGGCTCTGGTGCACGCTGGTTGGTGGTCGGGGTTTATGTTGACGACCTCATCATCGCTGGTGGTCATCAGATCGCTATCGACACATTCAAGCAGGAGATCTAGTCCACTTTTAAGATGAGCGACTTGGGACTCCTACGCTACTACCTCGGTATCGAGGAGTCGACACTCCCCCCTAGTCCTCGTTGGAGCACCTCGCAAGGTATAGCTCCCCCTCAATCCCGCGCAAGGGATGAGTGCTCTCTACGGGCTGATTCTTCGCCACTCCGGCTCGGTGAATTGCCCACAACCGATCACAACGTCGATGAAGAAGAGCCGCCGACAATCTCCCGCGATCACCTTCCTCCAAGCACCACCGGACCGTCTAGGTGATGTCGATCACCAAGAGTAACAAGCTTCGATCTTCGCTTGACTCACTAAGGCTTCACAACTAGAGGATGCACACTTGAACTCTTGGATGAACTAGAGGAGAGGATGGATGGATTCGCGAATCACTCTCTCACTCTAGGGCTCTTGCTCTCTTCCCAACCTTCTCAACAAACTCAGCAACTCAAATGAGCAAAGGCCAGGTGGGAGAGAAGTGTGAGAGGCTATAAATAGTCCCTCAGAAAACTGCCTCGGGCTGACAACTTAAGCTGGCGACGGATGCTCCGTCGCATGCCCCAACGGCTAGTTCTGTTCATAGTTTGGGCGACGGACGCTCTGACGCCTAGGCGAAGGATGCTCCGACACCCTGCCCAACGGCTACTTCTGACACGCTTTTCCCAGCGACGGACGCTCCGTCACAGGGGCGACGGACGCTCATCTCAGCGTCCGACGCAACACTCTGGCTCGGGCTGAAAAACACCCTCTCTGGAAGGTCGACGGACGCTCTCCAAGCGTCCGACCCCTGACTGACGGACAGCGTCCGTCGGACCCTAAAAAACTTAGCCAGAAAACATCTCCACTGGAAGGTCGACGGACGCTGTGGACTCAACCACCCAGCGTTTGACGCCTTTGTCCGACGCGACGGACAGCGTCCGACGCCTCCGTCAGGAGCGTCCGTCGCCTAGAAAACAGTTCTATCAACTTCGTTTTTCGTCGCGATGAATATGGAAGTTGTTGTAGGCTATCTTACGGTCAACGTAGGCTTGCTTAGAGCTATGGAAGACAAGTGTGCACCACACCTAGTTCATGAAGCTTTCCTAAGTCAAGCTACTAGTCTCAACCCCTCTTAATAGTACGGTCAAAGATAAAAAGAGAAGTCCTATCTATTTCTAAGTGCCCTTTATCACCTTATGGCACTTAGCCTATCATTCTAGGGTCTTCATCATGTCTCCTTGAAATCCGAAACGATATCCATCTTGAGGGCTAAGTGATGACCATTAATGCCCATTCTTGTTGATCACTATGGCTAAGCTACGCATAGCCTCTGCAAAACACACGTTAGCCATAATAATCTCTAATTGTCGTTAATCACTGAAACCAACTAGGGCAATGATTCTTCAATCTCCCCCTTTTTGGTGATTGACGACAATAAATCCTCGAGTATGGATAAGAGTTATAGTTTAGACTTTAAGGTGACTTGGAATGGTTGAGCAAGGGTTAGTGGATTTGTAATGAAGCATACTTGCTCACTCAAGCCAAATCACAAACCATGGTACTCATGGATATGAATGTAAAAAGGAGTACCTCATGATATTCTCAAAAGATGTATCGGAGTATAGCGCGGAAGCTCAATTATCATTTAAGCATAGAGATATATCATGAAACATGAGACAACTCACAAGATATATTAGTGATAATCAAGAGTTTGTCACATCCAAACATATTTCACATAAACATCAACCAAAGTATTCATCACACATAGATACAAATGCATAAACGTAGACATGATGAAAGAGTACGGGGAATTTAAGCAAACAAAGATCAAAACCCTCCCCTATCTCTATACTCGACCCTCTCTCCCCCTTTGGCGTCTAGCACCAACAACTAAGCATCTGGGCTGGAGAAGAAGGTGGAGGAGCTGCAGCCTTGCAATCGAGCATGATGAAGTCCTGAAGATCTGACTCGTCTGACTTAACATTTGCCTCGGCCTCTGCAGGTGTAGGCGCAGCTGGGGTGACCTCTGGAGCTGGCACTGAAGGCTCTGGAGCTGCTGACTCAACTGACTCCCCCTGAGGCTCAGCTGGTGCCTTTGACGGTCCTGCCTCTGTAGTAGCGGGCCTGGAAACCCGACGAGTGAAGACTCGAGGTGTGGGGGAAGGTGTCACTGCCAGTGCAACTAGTGACACTGCTGCTACGAACTCTGCTGGGTGAGTCTGAGCTGGAGAGGAGACTGCCACTGTAACTGCCTCATCCTGAGCCTTTATGATAGCTGTCTCAACTGCTAGTGAAATAGCATATGTCTGAACTACAGCCGGAGGGGTGGTAACTGTCTGCGTGGACTGCTCGGGTGTGATCTCTGACGAGGCAACTGAAGAGAGGTGAGTGCCCGTCGCCGGAGGATCTACCTCAACCCCTGGAGCTGGTGAGACTAGCTGAGCTGCTCCTGGGGAATCTTCTCCCGTGATCTCTAAGTATGAGGCTGAGAGGCCTCGCGAGGCCTCTGCTGTGGTAGTTCCTCGAATAGGAGTAAATCCTGTCTGAAACTCACTGGGCGAAGCTAACCAAGAGGACACCTGGGTCCTCGGAGACTGGTACTCGGTAGAGGCTGGTGCCTGGAACGGAGGAGTAGCTAGTGCTTGACTTTGCTGTCCTCTGGACGGTAACGCTGGAGTCGGAACCACTACTACTGGAGTCTGCTGTGGAGGTGAGGTGAACTGCTGCTGCTGCGAGACTCCGGGCAACTGAAACTGAGGAGTGGAAGTCTGCCCGGAGCTGGAGGCTAGAAGACGCTCAAGGAACAAGGTCTGGGTCTTCTGAATCTCTGCCTGCTGCAGCTGATATGCCAAGAATTAGCGCTGGAACTCATTCTGCCTGGCCTGTGTCTGGGCCTGAGCAACCAACTGCTGCTCTGTGAGCCTCCGTAAGTCGGCAGCCTGTCGTCTCTGCTCCTCTGCCTGGCGTGACTGCTCCTCCTGCATCCTCGAAAGAATGGTAAGCAGTGTAGCCTCTGAGGTGCTGGAACCTGGAGCTGGAGCTGCAGCTGTGCCTGACCCTCCTGCCTCATGGTCATGAGGCATCGGTGCGTACTCGCGCACTGGCTGGTAGTCCTCATCGGAACTATCAGAGTCTAGGTCCTCTCTATAGACTGTCTCGGCAGCTATGTCAATCTCAGCATCTAGATCTGCAAGCTCTGCCTGAGCAATCTGCTCAACTGTGGCGTCAGTGACTTCGGCCGACTGAGGTGGCACACCTGCCTGCCTGGTGCCTGGTCTGTATGCTCTGCTGGGGCGAGGCAGGTTTCCATGCATCACTAGCTGACTCATCGAGTATACTGGAAACTCAGTAGCTGACCTCGTGAGAGTGACTCTCATAGCTCCTGATCTGGTCTTGGCAACTATCAGATATGAAATCCAGTGAGCAAACTGCAGCTGCCAGTGACCCCTGAATCCTGCAGCTATTATATCCTCAAGCTCGCTGACAATAAGATCCCAGAGGTCAAACTTCTCTTTCCGCACGATATGAGCAAGGAGCCATAGCTGTAGTCGTGTAATCGTGTCCCGAGCTTCAATCCAAGGAAGGATGGTACGCCTGAGTACCTCGTGAAGAATCCGAGCAAGTGGAGTGAGGTCTTGCGGTGTACGGCTCGAACCCTCAGTGAACGGCAGCTGAAAGCACGGCCTCACGAAGTCTGTAGATGGCACTATCCCATCGTGAGGTCGGCGAGGGGCCTCCTGATCCCCATAGCACAAGCTGTGAATCCTCGTAGGAGAGGACTCTAGGTGAAAAAGCTCTCTGAACCGAGCTGCTGAAACCCTGAAGTCACGTCCCTGAAATCCGAAGTGAAGGAACTCGTGATCAGGGGAGATCCATAGAGCTGCATAAAACTGATACACCCAGTCCTTCTGATACACTCCTGATCGTCCCATCAAATCTGATAACCCCTGAAGGTACTGAAGGTGCTGTAGGATCTCTGGACCACCGACCCCCTCTATGTGGGCAGATGGGCACACTCTGTGAGCCCTAAGAGGAGCGTCAGTGTCGACGTATGCTCTGTAGAAGTCCTCGTGAATCGTGGTATAGAAATCACGTCCGGCATTGGGATCTCTCTGAGGTGGGAACCAGGACTGAAAGTCCACAAAGCGAAGTAACTGAACTTGCTTCGCTGTGAGAGCTCGGACTTGATGCCTCACTGGGTCTGGTAGCTGAGGTCCTGGAGGACTAGGTGGTGCACCAGAGCCTCTAGACCGGGTAACTCTGCGGCTCATCAGCTCACCTATCGAGGAGTGGCCCGCGGCCTCTGTCTGCTCAATCTCTGGGACTGGCTCTGTCTCCTCTGCCTCAGTAGCCTCGGCGGGCTCTGTCTCTGGACGCGTAGGGGACTCACGACGCGCTCCACGGCGAGGCAAGAGCCTCAAACCGGCGCGACGTCCTCCTCGCTCTGCAATCTCTGCGGCCTCGGCCACTGCAAGCGCTGCTGCTGAGTCTGGATCCATGAGTGGCCTCTTGCGCTTCCGTGACACGACCTTTTGCTTGCCCTTTCCCCGGTCAGTGGGTGGACGCGGTGGAGGTGGAGGGTCACCACCACTACCGGGAACAGGACCGGCATTCTTCGTTCTTGCCATGTATCAAACTCTGCTATCAAAAATGTGACAAAAAGGATCCTCAAGAGTCACACCCTCAAACTCTCTGCCCCACTGACAATGAAACCCTAACAATCCGCAGACCAAACAGCTACAAGAGTGGCACGCAGGCCCTGGACTGACCTTTCGAGGCTTTGCCTCGTTCCGTACTCGCGGGCTTTGCCCCGAGTTCACTGTCACTGACACACTGACCCTCTGATCAACTGACCCTGCTCGTTAGATAGATAGGAGTATAACACCATAAGCATATAACTAGAGAGAGGAAAAACTAGCGAGAAGCATGAAAGGGATAAGACGAGATCGAATTGCCAACTGCCATACCTTAGACACTGATCAAAGCGAGAGAAAAGGTAAGAGCCCTCGATCAAATGTCCACAATCCGCAGCCTAACAAGGAAATGCAGAGTGGTGGTTTTAGGTAAAGGAAGAGGAAAGGGGGCAACAGCACCAGGATAGAGGGAAATGCAGGATAGCAATTCACCTTGGAGATACAGAGAAGGCCTTAAGGGAATCCTGGAAGAATACCCTGGTAAGCACTGCGAGCACTCCGGTGAACGGTGAAGGCAGCGCAGGGTGTGGAGCAGAGGGGGTCTCGGGCGCTGCAGAGCTGGGTGGCGGCGCTGGGAGAGGCTGCGGCGCAGGGATTGCAGGGGCAGGCGGCGGCGCAGGAGCAGCCTGGATCACGCCGGCGAGGAGTGGTACGTGGCTCAGCGGCGACGGTTAGGGTTTGGCAGGAGCGGCGGCGTACGGACAACTCAGAGCGGCCGAGAGAAAGAAGAAGAACCGGGGATTTTTTTAAAAAAAATTTGCGCCTTAAGTTCGCGACGGACGCTCCGTCGGACTGCGACGGACGCTCGGAGAGCGTCCGACGGCATCGTCTGTCGGGCTTCCAGAACAGGTTTGAAACGCCTGAGCGCATTGACCGCGTTGGACGCTCCGCGACGGACGCTGGGGGAGCGTCCGTCGCCCTGTAAGCGGGCAACTTTCAATCTCCGGACGATCGCGACGGACGCTGAGGCAATTGACACCGAGCGTCCGTCGGCAGCGTCCGACGCCTTTTAAATAGAATTTTTCAAATTTTGTTTTTGCATCTTTCTCCCAACCAAGTTCCAATCCCAATAAGATCCAAATAACACATGATTGGACATGATATGAGAACCATCTCTCAAACTCTCATTTTCAAATAGTTTGCCATAGGCTTAGATTTTAGTTTTAGCTCAAAATATTTGAATGGAAACATCAAGGAGTCATCATATGGCCACAAGAGGGGTATAGAAGTGTCTTGAGCTTGGAATGCTCCCCCTAAGTGGACGAACACAGAGGATGCTCAAACTTAACCGAAAAGGAACGACAAACAACACACATGCTTATGTTATGCAATACGAAAAATGAAACTAGGTTGCTTGCAAGTTTAAACCGCGGTTAAGCTTTTTCACACGCTTTGAAGGCGGTTATCTCAACCGCGTTAGCCAAGCCTATGTGCATTACCAAATTAAGCATGTTATATTACATATGAATGCATGGTTCACAAACTCATCTTTTAGTGAAGTTAGAGTGATCAAGCACATTCAACTCGCTTCTCAACCTACAAAAGGTTGTTTCATCGAGTGGTTTAGTGAAGATATCCGCCAATTGATCTTCGCTCTTAACTCCAACTAGTGTTATGTCTTTCCTAGCCACATGATCTCTAAGAAAATGATGGCGAATATCTATGTGCTTGGTGCGAGAGTGTTGAACCGGATTGTTTGCAAGCTTTACGGCGCTTTCATTATCACACAAAAGTGGAACTTCTTTTAAAAACACGTCGTAATCAAGAAGTGTTTGGGTCATGTATAAGATTTGTGCACAGCTTGCTCCCATGATAATATATTCCGCCTCGTCGGTTGACAATGCCACACTATTTTTCTTCTTTGAGGACCAAGAAACAAGTGATCTTCCTAGCATGTGGCACCCGCCGGAGGTACTCTTCCTATCAACCCTACACCCGGCGTAATCCGAATCGGAATAGCCAACTAGTTGGAAGGGAGCTCCTTTGGGATACCAAAGACCCATGCTAGGGGTGTGCCTTAAGTACCTAAGGATTCTTTTAACCGCACAAAGATGTGACTCCTTAGGGTTTGCTTGAAACCTAGCACACATACACACACTAAACATGATATCCGGCCTAGATGCGGTGAGGTAAAGTAAACTACCGATCATAGAACGATAGAGAGTTTGGTCAATCGGTTTACCTCCCTCATCGAGATCGAGATGCCCATTAGTAGGCATTGGGGTCTTGATTGGCTTGCAATCCTCCATCTTGAATTTCTTGAGCACATCATAAGTGTACTTCTCTTGAGATATGAAGGTGCCCTCCCTCAGTTGCTTCACTTGGAAGCCAAGGAAGAAGGTTAGTTCGCCAATCATCGACATCTCGAACTCCTTGGACATCAATGCACCAAATTCCTTGCTATGATCTTGGTTTGTTGACCCAAATATAATGTCATCGACATACACTTGGCAAACAAAGATCTCTCCATCTAGCACCTTGGTGAAGAGTGTGGTATCCACTTTCCCGATCTTGAAGCCCTTCTTGAATAGGAAGTCCCTTAGCCTCTCATACCAAGCTCTTGGAGCTTGCTTCAATCCATAGAGTTCCTTGGACAACCTATACACATGATTAGGACAATTGGGGTCTTCAAACCCGGGAGGTTGTGAGATAAAGACAAGTTCATTGATGAAACCATTTAGAAAGGCACTCTTCACATCCATTTGAAAAAGTCTCATTTTATGATGTGAAGCATATGCCAAAAGGATACGAATGGCTTCTAGTCTTGCAACCGGTGCAAAGGTCTCCCCAAAGTCCAAGCCTTCAATTTGGGAGAACCCCTTTGCCACCAATCTTGCCTTGTTTCTCACAACCACGCCTTGATCATCTTGCTTGTTTCTAAACACCCACTTGGTGCCAATGATTCTTGCTCCTTTGGGCTTTTCTACTAGTGTCCACACTTCGTTCCTGGTGAAGTTGTTCAATTCTTCGTGCATGGCATTCACCCAATCTGGATCCACAAGTGCATCCTCCACACTAGATGGTTCAACAAAGGAAACAAAAGAGTGATCTTCAACATAAGAAGCAAGTTTAGATCGAGTTGTTACCCCCCTTGATGGACTCCCTATAATGAGGTCTTGTGGATGAGCTTGAAGCATAGGTGTAGATCTTCTATTAATCACTTGAGGAGGAGATTGTTGTGCATCAACATCACTCGCTTGAGCCTCGGCTTGATCTTGAGGGATGAAGGTATCTTCTTGTGCTTCCCTCACTTGTTCTTCATCAACTTGAGGTGTGTGAGGTGGAGAGGGTACTTGATTTACATCATCTTCAACTTCTTCCACCTTTTGTGGGTTGATTGCACCAACGGGCATATTCTTCATAGCCTCCCTCAAGGGTTCATCACCTACATCATCAAGATTTTCATGCTCTTCTTGAGAGCCATTAGTTTCATCAAACTCCAAGTCATATGTTTCTTCAACTAGGCCGGAGGCTTTGTTAAATACTCGATATGCCTTGGATTTAAGAGAATAACCAAGTAAGAAATCAATGTCACATCTCCTTTGGAACTTGCCCAAGTGTTGGCGCTTCTTGTAGATATACACTTTGCATCCAAACACTCGGAAAAAGGATATATCCGGTTTCTTCCCATTCACAAGCTTATAGGGGGTCTTCTTGAGAAGCCTTTGGACAAATAGTCGGTTGGCCGCATAGCATGCGGTGTTGATTGCTTCAGCCCAAAACTTCTCGGGGGTGTTGTATTCATCAAGCATTGATCTTGCAAGAGTAATAAGTGTCTGGTTCTTCCTCTCTACTACACCATTTTGTTGAGGAGTATAGGTGGCGGACACTTCATGCTTGATCCCAACTTCATCACAATAATCTTCAATTTTGGTGTTTACAAACTCGGTCCCATTGTCACTTCTTATCTTCTTGATCTTCACATCAAACTCATTTTGGGCTCTAGTTGCAAACTTCTTGAATATTGATTGAGTCTCTCTCTTGTCTTGAAGAAAGAACACCCAAGTGTACCTAGAGTAGTCATCAACTACCACCAAGCAAAAGAGATTGCCACCAAGGCTAGCATAGGTGGTAGGTCCAAATAGATCCATGTGAAGTAGCTCTAGGACTCTTGAGGTTGACATGAAAGCTTTGGTTGGATGAGTGTTTGCCACTTGCTTGCCAGCTTGACATGCACTACAAAGTTTGTCCTTCTCAAACACAAAATCCTTCACACCTCTAACCAACTCCTTCTTGACAAGCTTCTTCAAAGTTGACATTCCCACATGTGCTAATCTTCTATGCCATAGCCAACCCAAAGAACTCTTGGAGAATAGACATGTTTGCAAACTAGCTTCATTTGAGGTGAAGTCCACTAGGTACAGATTGTTGTGCCGAAACCCTTTGAATATCAATGATGAATCTTCAATCTTTGACATAACTACCTCATTTGGAGTGAAGAGACATTGGAAACCAAGATCATATAGTTGTCCCACCGATAGCAAGTTGAAGCTCAAAGATTGTACTAGCAAGTCATTTGATATTGATTGATCATTTGAGATTGCCACTTTGCCTAGGCCTTGCACTTTACCTTTTGAATTGTCCCCAAAGGTAATCTTGTCTTGCCCTTCACAATCTTTCTCAAGTGTGGTGAACATCCGGGAGTCACCAGTCATATGTTGAGTGCATCCACTATCAATCACCCAATGACTTCCACCGGTCTTGTAGTTCACCTACACACAAGCAACTTGAAGTTAAGCTTGTTGTTTGGGAACCCACACTTGGGGAGGTCCCATAGCCTTATCCACCAACTCCTTAGAAACCCATAGCACTTTGGGCTTGTTCTTCATCTTAGGACCGAGAAACACAACTTGGGGTTTACCCTTGGAGTCCTTGTTGATGATTAAGTGTGCATCATAAGCGAAAGGCCTTATGTGCTTGGGCAAGGTCTTGGGAGGTGGAGTCTTGCATTGGGATTCAAAGTGACCCTCTTGACCACATCCAAAGCACTTCTTGGACTTGGGCTTTGGTGTGTCATAGTTGTTTCTCATGGCCTTGTTCTTGTAGTAGTTCTTAGCTTCTATCTTGACCTTGGCCTTCATGATTTGGTTCTCCTTGAACCCAATGCCGGACTTGTCGGTCTTAATGATAGTGTTCATCAAGAGCTCACTTTGGAGGTTGTGGCCCTTGGTGAACTTCTCCATTCCACTTGCAAGCTTGATCTTCTCAACCTTGAGCTTCGCATTTTCCTCTTTGAGAGAGTTAATCAAGGTCATTGCATCATTGTCATCTTGCTTGGCCGACTTGATAGTGAATGATTTGCTTGCCTTGAGGTTGAGTAGCTCTTCCTTGAGCTTGGAGTTTTCTTGCCTCATTTTCACATAGTCATCATGCTTTTCAGCCTCAACTACCTTCTTGCCCTTGCACTTAGCATTTTGCTCACTAGCAACTTCATCAAGCAAGTCCTCACAAGAAGTAGCTATATGACACTTAACAACCGGGTTAATAGCAACATGTGTAGCAAGATCATTTGTAAGCAATTCGTTAGCTATCACAAGTGTACCATGTTCATTCTTAACTTGGTTGTAGTCATCTTTTAGCAAGTTGTATCTTGTATGGAGCTCTTGTATTGACCTCTCAAGCCTATCATGTTTCTCATTAGCTTGCTTGAGTGAGGCTTTGAGCTCCCTAATGCTAGATGAGAGAGATTTGTTCTCAAGCTTCAAATCATCATTAGCACTAGACAAGTCATCAAGTTTAGCATGCAAGTTATCGTTTGCTTTCTCTAGTGATTCACTTTTAGCTTTATACTTCCTAATGAGCTTAGTAATATTGTTGCAAATTACAATTAGCTCATCGTAGGAAGGTGCCTCAAACTCATCATCACTAGAGCTAGCCTCATCATCATTATCCTCTTTTTGTACCTTCTTGTCACCTTTAGTCATGAGGCATAGGTGTGTAAAGGATGAGCCCGGAGATGATGGAGGAGGTGGTGGCGAAGTGGATGACCCAATCACCAAGGCGGCCACCTTTTCTTCTTCGCTTTCATCTCCGGATGAGTCACTTGTGTCTTCAATGTCGGTGAGCCAATCACCAACAATGTAGGCTTTGCCATTCTTCTTTTTCTTGTGGAAGTTCAAGTTATTCTTCTTCTTGAATGGCTTGTCATCCTTCTTCTCCTCATCACTTGACTCATCTTTGTTGCCCTTGTTGTACTTGAACTTATTGTTTACTTTCTTATTCTTGTACTTGTCTTTCTTCTCTTCGGGCAAGCATGAGCCAAGTGTCCAAGTTTGCCACAATTGTAGCAGTCCATCTTGGAGAGAGGCTTTCTTGAAGAGCTTGTGAAGAATTTCTTCTTCTTTGAGTCAAACTTGACTTCATTCTTGTTTAGTTTCTTCAACATCTTAGTTGTTTTCTTCACCATGAGAGCGAGGTCATCATCATCTTCTTCATCACTTGCACTCTCATAAACAACTTGCATCTTGTACTTCTCCGAGGAGGATGCCTTGAGTGCCAAGTCCTTCTTCTCCTCCTTCTCTTTTTCTTTCTTCTTGGAGGAGGAAAAAGAGCCACCATCACCAATCTTCATGTACATCTCATGGGCATTGATCTTGCCCAAGATTTGTGTTGGTGTAGTGGCGGAGAGATCTCCTTGGTGAAGAACCGTGACGATGTGGCCATACTTCTCAATGGGCAAGACACAAAGAATCTTGCGCACCACATCGGCCGGTGCCATTTGGTTGAGACCGAGCCCATTCAATTCTTCTACAATAATGTTAAGACGTGAGTACATTTCATTCGCATTTTCATTTGCATGCATGGAAAAGGAATTGAGCTTAGCCATGACCAAGTGATAGTGTTCCTCACGCTCACTCTTTGTGCCTTCGTGAAGAGCACAAATAGTGGTCCACAACTCAAATGCGTCTTTGGCATTACGCACTCGGTTGAAGACATCCTTGCTAATGCCACGAAAAGAATGTTCTTCGCCTTGGCATTGTGGTTATCAAAGTTGAGGTCCTCCGCGAAGAGAGTGTCTCCCTTTGTGGCGGCTTTGAGCACGCCCACATCAACGACCTCTAGATAGGCCTCCATACGAATTTTCCAATAAGGAAAGTCGTCTCCATCGAACATGGGAGGTGGTCCATCCCCATGGGACATCTTGCTCTAGGCGGTGAAGCCTAATTTAGAGCAAACCAGCTTTGATACCAATTGAAAGGATCAAGATGCCCAAGAGGGGGGTGAATTGGGCTCTTTTTAATTTCTAAACAAGAATTAAACCTATAAAGAGCCAATTAACCCCCTAGTGCCTACCGCTAGTGTGTCCTAGCTAGAAAGCGGTAGCAAGACAATAGAAAGCGAAAACTTCCTACACAATTCTAGTATGAATTGAAAGACAAGTGCGGAAAGTAATGTGATAAGAAAGAGCTAGGAAAAAAGATGCTTGACACGGCGATGTTTTGCCGAGGTATCGAGGAGTCGACACTCCCCCCTAGTCCTCGTTGGAGCACCTCGCAAGGTATAGCTCCCCCTCAATCCCGCGCAAGGGATGAGTGCTCTCTACGGGCTGATTCTTCGCCACTCCGGCTCGGTGAATCGCCCACAACCGATCACAACGTCGATGAAGAAGAGCCGCCGACAATCTTCCGGCGATCACCTTCCTCCAAGCACCACCGGACCATCTAGGTGATGTCGATCACCAAGAGTAACAAGCTTCGATCTTCGCTTGACTCACTCAAGCTTCACAACTAGAGGATGCACACTTGAACTCTTGGATGAACTAGAGGAGAGGATGGATGGATTCGCGAATCACTCTCTCACTCTAGGGCTCTTGCTCTCTTCCCAACCTTCTCAACAAACTCAGCAACTCAAATGAGCAAAGGCCAGGTGGGAGAGAAGTGTGAGAGGCTATAAATAGTCCCTCAGAAAACTGCCTCGGGCTGACAACTTAAGTTGGCGACGGACGCTCCATCGACTAGGCGACGGACGCTCCGTCGCATGCCCCAACGGCTAGTTCTGTTCATAGTTTGGGCGACGGACGCTCCGACGCCGTGCCCAACGGCTAGTTCTGACACGCTTTTCCCAGCGACGGACGCTCCGTCACAGGGGCGACGGACGCTCATCTCAGCGTCCGACGCAACACTCTGGCTCGGGCTGAAAAACACCCTCTCTGGAAGGTCGACGGACGCTCTCCAAGCGTCCGACCCCTGACCGACGGACAGCGTCCGTCGGACCCTAAAAAACTTAGCCAGAAAACATCTCCACTGGAAGGTCGACGGACGCTGTGGACTCAACCACCCAGCGTCTGACGCCTTTGTCCGACGCGACGGACAGTGTCTGACGCCTTTGTCCGACGCGACGGACAGCGTCCGACGCCTCCGTCAGGAGCGTCCGTCGCCCAGAAAACAGTTCTATCAACTTCGTTTTTCGTCGCGATGAATATGGAAGTTGTTGTAGGCTATCTTACGGTCAACGTAGGCTTGCTTAGAGCTATGGAAGACAAGTGTGCACCACACCTAGTTCATGAAGCTTTCCTAAGTCAAGCTACTAGTCTCAACCCCTCTTAATAGTACGGTCAAAGATAAAAAGAGAAGCTCTATCTATTTCTAAGTGCCCTTCATCACCTTATGGCACTTAGCCTATCATTCTAGGGTCTTCATCATGTCTCCTTGAAATCCGAAACGATATCCATCTTGGGGGCTAAGTGATGACCATTAATGCCCATTCTTGTTGATCACTATGGCTAAGCTACGCATAGCCTCTGCAAAACACACGTTAGCCATAATAATCTCTAATTGTCGTTAATCACTGAAACCAACTAGGGCAATGATTCTTCAAGCAGTCAAGTGGATCTTAAGATACATTTCTGGGACACTTGATTACGGCTACCATTACCAGAGAAAGAAGGAGGAGGAGGCCCTGCTGGTCGGCTACAGCGATAGTGACATGGCAAGAGATGTGGACACTCGGAGGAGCACCACCGGTGTACTCTTCTTCCTCGGCACCAATCTGGTCACCTGGCAATCCCAGAAGCAGAAAGTGGTAGCTCTGTCCTTGTGCGAGGCGGAGTACATGGCCGGAACCACTGCTGCTTGCTAGGGAATTTGGTTGGCGCGGCTGATTGCAGAGCTCAGAGGCAAGAAAGCCGACGCTGCCAGCTTGAAGATTGATAACCAGTCCGCCATCGCCCTCAGCTGCAACCCTATATTCCTCGATCGCAGTAAACACATCGATGTCAGGTATCATTTCATCCAGGAATGCGTCGAGGATGGCAGGGTGAAGATCGAGTCCGTCGGGACCGAGGAGCAGCTGGCGGACATCACGACCCAAGCTCTGACGCGGGAACGCTTCTGCGAGCTGCGCTCCCATATTGGAGTTCGAAGTGTACAGCATCAGCACTAGGCTTAGGAGGAGATTTGTCAGATAAGTCTAGCGCTATTTAGTTTCTGCATGTTTATTTCCTTTGCATGCGCATGAGCACCGGCTTGTGGTTGCCATGCGCGTAGATAGGAAGTGGCTGAGCATCACTCGCCATGAACTCTAGCATGC
Source organism: Microstegium vimineum (assembly GCA_022036555.1). Lineage (NCBI taxonomy): Eukaryota > Viridiplantae > Streptophyta > Magnoliopsida > Poales > Poaceae > Microstegium > Microstegium vimineum. The sequence continues at coordinate 19,978,449 of CM039119.1, read as the reverse complement.
AGCCATGGCCGACGTTTGCGGAGAGTGTGGATGGACACGCAACTCCCGCGTCGTGCGCGCTGTGGCTGCATAGCGAAACTGTTTTACATTTCAATAAAAGGGAACAGAGAACACTCAGAAAAGTTGCGCTTTCAGGCAACACCAAATCCACTCGCCTACTCGGTTTAACAGTTTTCGTTTCTAACATCCAGTTGCAGCAAAACTTCTTTTACTATTGCTAGCCGTAGCCTCGTGTCTCCAATTTTTGCCTTTCTCCATTGCCTCATTTCTTTCGCGACTCGCGCTAATTTTATGTGTAGTTTTGCCTTTCTCCATTACCTCATTTCTTTCGCGACTCGCGCTAATTTTATGTGTAGGCGCTTCAGAGGCAGGGCGGAGTTCACTTGTTTGCTCCAAGTGTTCTGGACTAGTTCTTGGAAACCTTGTACTTCTATCCAAAAATTTTCAAAACGAAAGGATGAGTTTTGCCAAAGTGCTATGACGTGTGGTCCGACATGAGGGATGGAAGTGAGTGAAGGAAACTGGCCAAAAAGATTAGCTCTCATTCCGGGGTACACAAGATCCTGTCAATTCTAATCATGGTAGGGTTGTCTTGCAGGTTGCTCCAGGTAAAGCCTCAGCCGTTTAATTTGATCTCCTTGAGACGCAATTCATCCATCGTGCCCTTGAAGGAATATTGATATTTATTAATATATATTTATTATTTTTTGGAACGCAAATGACAGGGACAGAGGGATATCGATTCACAGCAATCATCCAGTTTATTCCACCTATCAACTGCAATCCACAGTCCAGGATAGTGCGAGAACCTGGCAATGTATGAGTGGATATTAGAGTGGACGGTTGAGTATCCAGCGGCTGAACATGGCAAAACACCTCTCCGGCTCATACTCCGGCGCCGTATGCCCACCGCCCTGCAATTCCAATGCAAATCCATTCCAGTTGGTGACAAGATACCTTATGAACATAAAGGTGACAAGTGACATCAACAGATCAAATGTGCATGCTAGAGATAGTACTTTGATTGTCGCGAACGTCATGTTGTTGGAATAACTTATCGTGAACCTGCAAAACAAGAAGAGAGATGCACGAATGAATGAATCATTCATGACGAACAGAGAAGGAAAATAGAAGGTTTGGCAAACAATCAGATAGTATAACTATCTAAGAGGCTGAAGAAGGAAGGAAGATTAAAAATACGCACCCGGCGGCTTGGCCACCGAGATGCCACGCCCTCCACTCGTCGACGATGGGGAAGTTGAGCGACCTCACCCAAACCTGGGTGCCCAGGTGTGGCACAATCAGATCATGGTCGCCGCTGCAACCAGCCAACCAACCCATAAAGTCATATGCCATTCAACAACATGCATGTCATCACCAGACAGATATATCAGAAAATTGCAGGGTACCTTACCTGTATACCAAGGCGCGGTAGCCTCTGGACGTCAGGTTCCGGTGGTACTTGATGGCACTCTTGAGGTCGATCGTGTAAGGCGGATCTCCATCGTGGCACCTCACCCACTCGTCCACTGTTCCCTGATCAGTTTAGTACCAGTTTGCTTTAGCCTTGATTCTCAGTATTATAATTGCTGACAACAACAATGTTACTAACACTGAAATGACGAAACCAACAGTTACTCACCTTCTTGATCCCAAGAGCTTCTCGAGTGCGTTTATCGTTTGCCCAGAAGTACGACAGGTAGTAGCCGTAAGTCTGCATATGTATGCAGCACACAGAGAGAATCGGCGAAAGATAAGTTATATATATACAGATAAAATCAAAAGAAAAGTCCTTTCTATGTAGTATAGCACTGAGCAGAGGCTTTGTTTTTGGATGTGGACAGTGGACTCACGATGCAACCAAATGGAGGACGAGCTGGCGGATGATTCAGCATCCCTCTTCCCATCTCCGCCCTCAGGATCCTCCTACCATCTGAGCCGTCCATTCTGCTGGCAACATTTGGTGCAGAGGATGCATAGACGCAAGTGTCCAGTAAAATTTGGGCGTTCTGAACTTCGCTGATGAGCTGCATCAAGGCAGTGTAACCAATTAGTAAGTCAGGCATTAGGTCGTGTGGAACAACAATCAACAACTGACAAGCGACAATAAACCATGTAACTGCCAAATTGAAGCATACACAGCGTATTTGCATTTACAATAAGCTTACACTGTTGAAAGTATCCATAGCCTGAGCACACAGCATATTTAAAGGATTAGTGTAGTCCTCTCCTTGGCAATGCCCCAATATAGTCTAAATGCAAATAATAGCAGCACATTGCATTAGAGAAAAAAATCTGCACTGCACAGTACAGTGGCGTGCAATTTAAACTGCAATAAAATGGCATGCAGATGGGAATGGCAGAATTAGATGATCTTAGTTAATACCTCATACAATTGATCTGATATAATACCAACTCCATGAGCATAGGGCACTTTAGAAGTATAATCGATACTTTCGCCCGTGGCTGCGTTACCAACAAGGTAGCCCTAACAGGATATAGAACAACGAAAGAACATGTATATAATGAGGCTAAGTCACCGACTAGAACAATTAATTGCATGGTATTTTCTTTGGCTATAGACTAACTAATATCCCCTATCGATATAACATCTTCCATTTTGGAGGAAATTGTATGATGGGCATACCTTCAGATTTGGAAAGGGCCTCCTTCCAACCTCAATACCTGAAGAGGATCAAGCGCAACTAGCTGATCAGTACATGAATCACCTCAAAGACCCGCCACAATAGCCGTATCTGATGGAGAATTGCCAAACTGAACTGGATTCTTTTCTGTAGCAAACAGATCAACAATACCTTCTGAAATCATCTGCCCAAGGAATGGTACAATTTTTCCAGCATAGGAGTCTCCACCAATGTAGAAAGGATTCGCAAGGTACTCGGGATGATCACTGAACCACTGGAAATCGACGGAATATATATAAACAAACAGCATAAATAAACATTCAGTCTAATTCGCTGTGCTGCAGTCACAGTGCTCTGGCTGCACTTGCTGCTACCCTGCCTGAACAGGATTCCATGGCAGCAGCACAGCCGCAGCAGGAAAAAATGGCAGCTGATCAGAGCCATTAAAAGATTTGCAGCTAACTTTATGCGAGTGATTTGATTAAGGCCTTATTCGGTTAATCCATACCAACAGGATTGGAGTGGACCAGAAGGGAGTTTGGCTTGTATGGGATTTAATCCCTTTTAACCTCTTCAATCCTCTCTGATCCCTACCAAACTGAACAAAGCCTAAAGACTTGTTCAGTTAATCCACAATCAAGGGAGGCCTCCTTGGATTGGGTACATCAATTTCCTTGAAATGGACATTAACCGAACAAATGGGAGGCGATTTATTCAGCACGCACCCTGATGAGGAAGTCACGTAGCTGCAGTGAGGACGAGATGTCTCCAACATCGTAGCCTTTAGGATCTCTTGAAAAGGAAAATCCAGCTCCAACCGGTGAATCCACAAAGAGGATATGTGACACCTGCATGTAGAGTGAGTGATTTAACGATCAAATGCTGCTACTCAATTAGACTGAACATGAGCAAGAGAAATATAGTACTTGATCCACCGCCAGCTAACCTGCTTAACCAGTGAAATACTTCTCAGATTTCTGCTAATAATTTTCATCACTATTGCCATTTGAGTGCTTTCCATCTTTTATCACCAGACTAGTCAATGAATATTACACGTGGGATACCTAGTCCTATTTCACGCTATTAACACAAACTAGAATTAGCTAATTCATCTATAGCCCGTTTGGACCTTGGATCCATTCTAATAATTAAAAATCAGGCACCGCTCAATTAAGTTAATGTGACCACATCCAAAGTATATTTATATACTACTATTGACCATATTGGGGATATATTTATGTGTTGCACTTCTGCTGCAAGGGAGACCCATGAATTTCATAAATTGAAGAAAAGCTTATGTTAAAGTAAAGTTGTGGAATATCAAATTCGAAACCAAATAGCCTACTCCATAAAATAGATTCCAATTCCTCCAAAAACAAAAGATACAAATGGCCCTCCATAATTTGTCTTTGAATGGAGTCAAACCTTCAAAACCCCCATTGAAATAATCTTTTCAAGAATTATTTTTATTTGAAATTGGGTTAAATTTTAGTCAACTCCTTTTAGTATTTTCCTTGAATCCGAAAGTTTTAAATAAAACAGTTGTATTCACATGAAATTCTATATATTGTTATGATTTATTTTTTATTTTTATAGTATTTTAGTCAATTTAATTTTTATTGTTTTATAGATATTCAGTCATTAAAATATATTTTGAATTAGAATTGTAAATTTGATTTCCCCCTCATTTTTACTTGTTAGAATATTTTAATAAGGTTAACTTTTACATATAGTCCAAATCTAAAATTAATAAGTATTTTAAAAAGATAAGTAACTTTTGGTATAAAAAAGATGTAACTTTATACTAGAATGGGATAAAAACTAATATGGGCCACGACAAAATTGGGCTAAAAACACTATCTGGATATGATATAAAAAAATACATTATTTGATAAAAAATTGAGAAATATGACTAATATGCAATATAATTTGTTTTTAGTATAAAAAATACATATGGATGCTAAGAGTTCACCCCTGGAATTCTTAGCCCACTACTACATATGAATCATTATCATAGGCAAATGCTTTCAATTAACAAAGGCATGCGGTTTAGTGGGCAATTTACACAGGTTGTCTGTACACACCTAAGATATTTGTCTTGTCAATGGTTTCTAAAAAAACCAAAAACCCCAAATTGTATTTCCAAATTTAAATCCATGACGTTGAGCACACACAACACCTTTGTACCACTTCATTACACAGTCGCTTGTTATCTATTTTATCAGCATTTTGTGATCTTGTCGAGCTACACAGTTTAATTTCCCGAGATCTACAATTTTGATATAGGGTGTGACAATCCAAGATAGTTCAAAAAAATTCAAAAGATTGAATCTCACAATCTAAGAATAAACAAATATTTGAAACTCTTAATTAATGTTTTTAAATAGAAAACTAGTCAACTGCAAAGTTGTAGATTGTGTTGATATGTACACCTTTGATATAGATAATATCAATTTCCAATTTCGTTTGGAGTTTCTAAACATTAAATTTTAAAACCATATAAATAGCATTTAAAAATGACATCAAATAAAAACTTGTTAACAACAAAGTAGTAGGCCTTACAGAGAAGTACAACTTTTACGTAGACCATGTCAACTAAAAATCCTAATTTTAAATTTCAAAATCTAAGAGATTAAAACTTTTTTTAATTCTCTAAATAGTTTTAAATAAAATAGTATCAACTACAAAGTTGTAAATCTCTTTGATCTCTACAATTCAAATAAAAAGTTTGCTCAATCTAAATTCATATGAAAAAGTTATAAATTTCAACTATTTCAATAGGCAGACCCTCAGAATGGTCGCCTCTGTTAACCAAGGCAGATCCTAAGAATGTCCATGTCCTTTAATTGATTAATAGATGCGTCAGTCATAGGAAATCCGCTTCGATTAATAGTTGATCAACACAGACAGTCATCTTAGAATGTCCATCTCTGAAAATGGTTAACAGAGGTGGGTGTTTGGCTGCAGTCCAATTAACCTTTTACAAAGGCGGCTCTATAAAATACCCACCTTTGTTAATCAGGTGCCAATCTCCTAAAATATTTTAGGTAATGAGTGAAGGATTCGTACAACAATATTGCAGAGGTCACTTTGTATGAACTAACGATTTTAAATTAAACAGTCCAAAAATTTCAATCAAGAAGTTTCAACCTCAAAGTTTTAAACCTCATCAAGCACTACAACTATGATATATGACGTGTCTTTATCTGAGCTGATTTGAAAATATCCAAATGTTTAAATTTCAAAAGATTAATAAAACTTAAAATATATATTCAGACCTAAAATGATTTTAAATAAAAAGCTCGTTACTACAAAGTTCTATAACTTTGATATAAGGTTTTTTAAGCCAAAGTCATTTTAAAAAGTTATGAACCTTATTTCTAGGCCATCTCTCGACATGGCTATTTTACCAAGACTATTGAACCACCGCATAGCATTTAGTGTATCTCCAAGAAACTAGCTAAATCATTTTCTAAAGTCAAAATTTACTAATGTTAAAGAATAAACGTCTCCAACAAACTATATAAATGACTCTCCAAATTTAGTAGTTCTCTATCCCATCTTATTTACTTTCTACTTTTGGATAACCTAACTCACTAGCCATTCATCTTTTCATTTGCAGGGACGGATGGACTACTCTAATATTATCTATTTTAGAGAGTAACAAAATCAGTAAATTTAGCTAGTTTCTAATGTAACCCGCCCGGGTAAACTATTCTATTAAGAGCACGTGCATCACGACCCACTTATTCATGTCAAAATATCGGTACGAAAACATTTTTTGATGACATATAACCGTCACTCAAAAATTTTTACCTAACCATTTCGTTGGACATTAATGGAAATTTGAAAGGTTGGACAGCGATGGATCACCAGAAAAAAAAACTGATGAGATAGTGGAGTATACAGTGGATATATAAAAAACAAAAGGAGAAGGTGACACATCATTGTAACTTAGAGCAAGTATCTAGACCACTTGGTCCATAGAGCTAGGAGCTACAACCATAGACAATAGTTATAGCAATGCTCACAATGTTCAGCCCACAATATAAATAAACTGTCCACCAACAACTCAGGTGATGGGAGAGAGAAGAGAGAAGAAAGAATAGTTTAGTGCTTAAAGCGAGGTCATAGTTCTATACTCCCTACATCCCAAAAAGATCATCGTTTTAGGTGTTCGTGCCGCAAGTTTGACTCGATTTGTAGAAAACACGTGTAACATTTGGATCTTCAAATAAATTTATTAAACAACTAGATTCAAAGATCTTTTCAATAACACTAATTATATACCGTAAATATTATTATATATATATATATATATATATATTTAATCAAAGAAAAAATGTTTTTTTGAAACGAAAACGACACTCTTTCTAAGACTGGAGAGAATAAGTCACTTTTTCTATTGTCTTACTATGAACTACTCACACAATGTTTCAGGCAGCCTATAAAAAATATTTTAATTCTTATAGACTACTTTTTATACACATTGTGGTTGCTCTTACTACCGATATCCACTAATATATGCAATTCTACTCTCCCGAGGTGAACTTAGGCCAGTCTCATCTTCCGATTTCCAAAAACACGAAACTGTACATAAAATGGGTATATTTCTCAATGCATTGTTTCATCGCACGGTTTTAATTATTATTTTAAGTTCCGTGGGTCCTACCGTCTCCCTTCCCTCTCTCTTCCCACCGGAACCTGCCTGACGCTTGCTGTCTTGCTGAAGATGTCCATGGTGGAGAGCATGTCGAGTGCCTCCACAGCTCCACTACGGCATGAACGCAGCTTGCGTCTGGCTCCAAACAAATTGACGCGCTCAACCCGGCTAGGATTGAACTCTCCTTATTCTAAGCTAAACCGGTAACTAACAGCGTGCTCGTGCGGAGGAGCTGCGACCGGCGCTTGCACGGCAGGCAGGGCCACGGCTAGTGTACGCTGTGCTCGCGCGGAAGAGCTGCGACCGGCGCTTGCGCGACAGGCAGAGCTGCGCACGCGGTGCTCGTGCGGAGGAGCTGCGACCGGCGCTTGCAGGGCAGGCGGAGGCGGAGCCACGGCCAGCGCACTCGGTGCTCGCTCGACGGCGCCCGAGGAGCTCGCGCGACAGCGATGGAGGCCGCGTCCGCGACCGCGACGGAGCTCCAGCGGAAGACCACACACGGCCGGCGAGCCCGCGACAGAACCGCTCCCGCGGACGGCGAGCCCACGACCGTACCCGCCACAGAGGATATCCGGCGGCCGGAGATCCCGCGATGGAGCTGCTCCCGCGCCCGGTGAGCCCGCGACTGCGCTCGCAGCAGAGAAGCTCCCACGACCGGCGGAGGAGGAGAAGAACGCGCCAGGCGGGGGATTGAAAGAAGGCATGGCCGGTGGCAGAGGCCGTGTGCTGCGGATGGGGAGGGGATGACCACGAGCCAGGCTATGGCGCTGCGGCGCAGCGGGCAGCGCTCTAGCGGCGGCGAGGAAGAAAAAATCGGATCGATGAAACGAATCAGTCGCCTCAGTGCAGGTTTCATCGGGTTTCATACTTCTAGGAAACGTCGCCCCATTCGTTTCGTGGACATGAAATGAATTCTTTCTCTCTCTAGATGGGTGACCGTGGCACCCTATTAAATGCACATAAAATCTTTCCTAAAACCCTATTAAGACTAGTGTAGGATAGTTCCAATGCAGACTCTAGCATAAAGTCTTAAATCTATTTATTACCTCGAATAGCGTGGATTTAGAGTCTAAATAAGACTTGGAGTCTTATTTTTTCACCCTCTCTCTTCAATAAATATACTATCACATCAACAAAATATAATAAATAAATGGTAATAAATAGTCTTAGACTCTATGATAGAGTCTTGCATTGGGACTGCCCATAGTAACTACACCAAATTATACATGTGCCCTTACTTTATTCTCTACCACATGTAACACGTGCACCTGCCGCTCATGTTTCCAGCTCTCCGTCTTCCTGTAGCCACATAATTTGTGAACAACAACGAGTACAACAGGGCCCACCCTATGCTACCCTATATAGCTAGAATTGCATGTTTTATTGGTGCATGCTACAATGTTTCTACGGAGGGAGTATGATGTCAGGATATGTACGCAAACGGTACAAGCAAAAGAAAATTGCTCTTTATATTACAATTTACAAACGTGTTATTAGAGCATCTCTAAAAGACTCTATAAACATACTAGCTAAATTTAGTGATTTAGTTACTTTTTAAAATAGATAATACTAAATTACTCAATAGACTCTGTAAAATAAAGAGTCTAGATGACTAGTGAGATAGACTATCCAAAGATAAAGAGTGAATGAGGTAGAATAGAGATCTTGAAAATGAAAAGAGTCATTTATAGAGTCTGTTATAGACATCTTTTTCTTTCATAATAACCAAATTTAGATTTAGAAAACGTTTTAGCTAATCTCTTAGAGATGCTATTAGCGCAACAATAGTCTCTCCATCCCTTTTAGCTAGCAATACTTAAAAAGAGACGGAGAGAGTAGTTTAGTTTCTTTTATAGGCCTTGTTTAGGATGGTTCTGCTCCACGTTTTTCAGTTCTATTCCATATTTTTTAGCTAAACGGTTTTAGCTCCACGCACACAGCTTCAGAAAAAAAAAGTAGAGTTGTGAGAGTACCCTAAAAAAGCTGAAGTTTGTGAAGCTACTCTACAATGGAGTTTGTGGGACAGAGTTCGTATAGCAGTTCCAAACAAACCCACAGTATCATACTATAATACATATAGCTGTACTGTATTGTCTGTGTGGCAACCAAAAGAAGATAAGAAGAAGAAGAAAAAAGTTGCGTATCGTACCTTTGACCACGAGTTTTGGTTGTATCGCAGGCGCGGCAGGGTGCCATTGTAGGGCTCTAGAACGAATCTGATGGGACCTGCATCAGTTCACGCAGTGCAAATCAAAATCGGTCACTGCAACCGGCATCCTGCATCGGTATCTTACCAATCTCGTAGGCGAGGCCGCTGAAGACGGAGCAGCGGTCGCCGCCGGTGAGCCAGAAGAGGAAAGGGGCGTCGCTGGCGGCGCCGGATTCGGACTGGACGAAGTAGTAGAAGAGCTCCACGCCGGCGTGCTCGTCCAGCTCCACGTACCTTCAATTTATTTACCACTCACTAAATTCAGTTTATTTCCAGTTCCGGAGCAAGAGCAGTCAAATCAAATCCCAAATGTGGCGTGAGCTAGTAGTACACCAGGACGACGATGCAGAGGAAGAAGAATACTCCTATACTAGTTGAAAGAAAGAAAGAAATAAAGAAGGGTAGACACGCCACGCACCCTGTTTCGAGGTGGAAGGGGAGGTCCCCGTCGTAGCCAGGCAAGCTGGTGACCACCCGCCCGGAGGAGCTGGAGGCGGCGAAGGCGAGCACCAGAAAGCAGAGGAGGACGAGACAGCGAGAGCAGAGGCCGTGGCAGAACCATCCAGGCTTGAGGAGGCGGCGTGGCCGTGGCCATGCCGCCGCTGTCGACATCTCGTGTAGTGGTAGACGTACTTGCAGCTCAGTTACTGTTGTTGCCGTCGCACGGTCGCAGTTTGAGGTGGCTGGAACAACGATGGATGGATGGACGGAGAAAGAAGACTACTAGTAGCTACTAGCTAGCTAGCTACTTGTTTCTGCGACGCGACGCCACCACACCAGAGGAAGAAGAAAGAAATAAAATAATGGACGTGGTTGGTCGCGTGGATGGTTCATGTGAATCACCAAGACGGGCGGTGGACCGTGGACCACAGGACTAGCACGACGCAGCAGGCCGCAAGGACGGCAACTGACCGGGTTCGGATCGAGTGAAGCAAAAGCATTGATAGAGGCCTCATAAACACAACCTAACTGATGCTCGAAAAGAGGATAAATTACTAAGTATCCACTAGTCCATCAACCCGTGCTCTCGCACGGGTTAGAATTTTATAAGAGAGAAGAGATATAGAAATTAGTCATTGTTAATATCGTCCATCAACCCGTGCTCTTGCACGGGTTAGAATTTTATAAAAGAGAAGAGATATAGAAATTAGTCATTATTAATGTCCATAAATAACAAATAGAACTCTAATTAAAAAAAACTTTTTTCTCTTTGTTCCTTTTCTAACACAATAGGCACATCCAGATACTTTATAGTGTCTTTTTTTGTGAATTACAATGTGTCTATTTAATTATGGTAAACTTATCAATTATTGATCAATAAATTTGTCATCTATATATTACAATATCATGAATCTATGTTTTGATTTTCAATTATTAGCTGTATTGATTATTACATAAGGATTTTAGTTCATAGACTACACTCTAAAGTACAATGATAGCCTAAATAGTAACTTCAAACCTAGACCACATTACTTAAGATCAGTTTCCAGCTTCATGGGAGATTTAGAATTAATAGATGTGCTAACCCCAAGAGGATAGTAATGTTTAAGCCTTATAATAACTATTTGCACATTAGAAATCTCAAAGAATAGGAAGATATAGCCACTTGTAGACTACACTATCCTCCTCACTTGTCAAGGCATTTTTATTGACAAAGAGCTATTTATGCAGTAATGCTACTATTAATAAATATATGTAAAATGTTTTAGTTCAATTGGTGAAATTAACTAAATAATAATTTATATAAATTATATGTCATGATTATTAATAATTCTAAATATCTTGTTAGTATCATTAGTGTAGGAACTTTTTTTCCATGATTGTTGAAACATAACATACATATTTATCTCTAACATATGCTTAAGTATTTGACGTGCATTAATAGAATTTGGTGACATTGGAACATATATGTATTTTATGGTATTTTAAGTATTTGTTCAAATAGAAGACGGTATGATACCTTAGATGCAAATTTGAGGAGATCATTTTGTCTTTTAAATAATGAAAAATGTAGTAATTTAGATCTTAGATTTAAGTGGTTATGATGGATTATATATCATAACAACAGGTGGGTAATTTAAATTATATTTAGGTTCACCTTAAATCATGTCTTTATTAGTGGGTAATTCACATATAGATCTATGGGGTTCTTTTTAAATATTTGACACAATCACAAAAGGTCATACCTTATTCAAAAATAGGATATATCCTAGTGGCCATTATTATGAATGATACTCCCTCCTTTCCAAATTATATAGCTAGATACATAGAGAAAATAATGTATCTAGCTAGAAAAGTCAAAACATCTTATAATTTAAAACCGAGGGTGTATTAGAGTCTACCAATCTGATAGCCTTACATTGTTTTTCTCTGAGAAAATATTTATGATATGTATTTAGTTAAAACCTAAATGAAGTTATATAAGCTTTCTTCATATTTTTCTATACCATCATCAATCAATATTTTAGCTTTTAACTTTTAATCTAGTTGTTGCATATTTTTAAACACATGTTAAGTTAAACCATGAAGGCTTATTGTATTTTATTTTCAATTTTCTTTAGGTTACTTTAGAAAAGAGTCCTAGGCTATCTTCTTAGTTATTACAATTATATACAATCATTTTAGTTTGGATTGCGGCAGTCAAGATGTTGGTTTTGTTATACTAAAGTTTAATATTTGTAGTACTGCTTTTTTATAATGACAAATATGGGTAATATATAAATGGGATATTTTGCTACATGAAACTATTCTTTCCTAATGGCTAAGGTCTAGTTCAGTAATAAATCTGAGGAGTTCTTTTGAATCATCTTTTAGTCGATGAATGGATGAACGCCGAAGAGATTTATTCCTTGCTCCACAGGTTTGACGAAATGGTCTAGTTTTTTAGACCGTCAGAACTCCTTAGGGTAAATACATTAGTTTTGTCTAATAAATAGTTTTATATAGTACACCATAGTAATCTTAAGAAAACATAATAGGCAATATTTACAATAATTGTCTATTGATTGTCACATACCTATTCCTATTTTTTTTAATTTATGCATGAACAAAAAGTAAATTCTTGGTTGTACAACGACAACAGCTACAATAGTGTAATGGGAGTCTCATAGTCCTGTACTTTTGTTTATATAAAATAGTTGTTTCGTGAAATAATAACCTTTATCTCACGTTCATCTTTTTTTCATTGTCATAAAAAGTGTTACATAGTGATAACAAACGTGCATCAATGTATTTGTTATTATTTATATGGACACACATGTATATCTTATCGTTGAGGTTGATAGATTTTATCTCATGTTTTATTAATTATAGGATTAACCCTCTATTTGATTTTATGTTTTTATTAATAGGTTATATAACGTTGATGTGAATGTGATGGGGTGATGGGTATTATTGACCTGATATATTATTAGTATCTACGGATCAAATAGTAGTTTTTAACCAACCGTGATAGTTAAAGTTGTCTGTTTGGTATAGGATATTTTTTGTGTGTATATTTTTTCTTGAATTACTTTTGGTAAGTTAAAGTTGTCTAAATAGGGAACACGTGTACATCTTATTTGCAGTTGGTTAATTCTATCTCATGTTTTATGAATGAATAGATTATTTTTCTATTTCATTTTTGATTTTTTATTAATAGATTATCTAATGTAGATGTACATGTGATGATATTTTATTAATATCTAAAAGTTAAATATTAGTTTTTTAATCAACTGTGAATGTGAGTCTATGATAGTTTTTCCTCTACGTTCTTTTCCGGAATAGTTAAAGTTGTGTAAACGTGATTTCATTTTTGATTTTTTTATTAATAGATTATCTAATTGTGGATGTAAAAATAACTTTTAAAATCCTAAAATAGATCTAACGGTTAAGATAACCAGTCTCTCAATTAATGACTAGATGTTTCTGAATAACGTGAGAATTTCTAGCATTTATTTTTTTTCTTAGTGCTTCTGGTGAGGATTAACCTGGAGGCTTCATTAGGACCTCCAATTAGTAATAGTAAGATTTTCAACATCACCAAACGTTTGCTTCATCTCTCTAAGGTCATGCTTGGTACGGCTTTCGTATGAGGTTTTGTCTTGGACTCCGACTATGACAACAGAGCCTGCATACACTCTTCTCTCTATTTATATTTAAATCTTGCATGGGGGAATCCATCGATCATCGCCATTCCAATCGAATAAAAAAAATTATTTTGCCTTCCAATACCGTGAGAAAGAATACCGAGGAAATGGTTAAATGATTATTGGCTTAGACCGGATTTTTTTATTTTTTATGGGCATCCCCTTGATATGTTGCCACGCAGAACGAAGTTGAAAAGAACATTTTTGCAGAGGCTAAAATGCAACGGCTCCCAGGCTCCCGTGATCGCCTTGCGTCCCGCTCCTGTGCGCACGTGCCTCTTTCCGGTTATTGAGCCGCGCGCAGCTAGCCAGCCATCCTCCCTGGTCCGGACCGATAAAATAAATTGCAACAGATAATACGTAACAATTGCAAACCTGATAGTTCCCTGTTTGCAACATGTATCGCATGCAATGACGTCCCGTATATAGAGAATCTTTTTTTGTTTCGAATCAAAAAATGCAATATCTCCTAAACTGTAGCCCCTATTTCAGATCCGTTTGCACCAGGTTGTTGAAAAAAAGTGCTTAACAAAACGAGATCCAACAAGACTATATTTGATGAAGTTTTTTTTAAGTATGTAATTGCAACTTCAATGTACTATGAGTTGTCATCATGATTACAACAGAATTGCAACTTAGCGGAAGTAATTGCAACAGATCTGATCCAGTGCAACTGGACCTGATGTAGTTGCAACCTGACGTGATACAATTACAACTAGAGTCGAGTCAGTTGCAACTAGGCAACAGTTGCAAAACTGACGCATCCAACTACAACTAGAGTCGGTCCAGTTGCAACTAGGCAATAACCAATTGTAATCTGACGCGATCCAATTACAACTAGAGTCCGACCAGTTGTAACTAGGCAAGAAACAGTTGCAACCTGACGCGATCCAATTACAACTAGAGTTGGACTAGTTGCAACTCGACAAAAAATTAATTGCAACTGGGCAAGAAACTAGTTGCAACAATAATCAGGTTGGGTGCATTCTCTATAGAAAATGCATCCAGATGCACCATAACACTATATATATATATATATATATATATATATATATATATATATATATATATATTGACGGTGTCTAAAATGGCGGGGTCTAGACAGCCAACGAGTAAATTTCTAAGCGTGTCAGAGATCGGATGGTTACGCCCAGAGAACACAAGGTTTATACTGGTTCGGGCACGGACGCCCTACGTCCAGTTTGCTGCTGAGTCGTGTTACCGAGCATAGGAGAGCTCGTAGGGGGGAGCTACAAGCTTTGGTGAGAGAGGGAAGCGGGTTCCCAGGTCTCGTGCGTATGTGGTTCGAGGTTCGTTGTGGGAGCTCGCGTGGATGCGAGTATGAGTGTGTGTGAATGAGTTCCGAGAGAGTCGAGAGCGCGAGATTGGAGGTCCATTCTCCCCCTTTATATGTAGGGAGAGATGGAGGAGTACAATAGAGAGAGAGGAAGGAGACGTGGGCCTGGTGTAGGCTGTTGATTTGGAGGACGCTCCAGGCTTTTGTTCCCCTTCCTTCCCGAGGAAGGCTTCGCTTGTTAACGCGCACCTGGTCCTGTTCGTCCTTGATACAACTATAGCCATGCACCTTGTACTTGTTGGCGCTCCTGTTGCCATATGTGGGCATGGGCGGAGGTTGGCAGAACAGGGCTCGGTACCCCTGCGTTCCGTCATACAGGGACGAGTACGCCTCAATTCCTGTTCGGTTGTTCGTCAGAGGGATGGTGAATGTCACTCGGTGGTACTGGAGCTTGTACTGCAAGGGTTCTACAGGGGAAGGCATGGCGATCCATGTCTATAATCCTCATCCCCAAGGACGAGTCTGCACTGTGGACCTTTTGACTACGGGCTAAAATGCACCATGGATTGGGGAAGCCTCCGAGGGCAAGCGACGTCACAGATGACGTTTCCCGCCCTCGGACGAGGCGGAAGAGCCTCCGAGGGCAGACGGCATCACAGATGATGTCATCCTAGCTCGGACGGGGCGGATGGTCCTCCGAGGGAGTGTTGTTGCCTTAGCCAGTTTTGGGGCAGACTTTGCCCTGACTCGGGCGAGGCGGAGAGGCCCCCGAGGGTCAATGGCATCGTGGATGACGTCACCCAAGATCGGACGGGGCGGAAGGCCCTCTAAGGAGGTGTCGCTGCCTTAGCCAGTTTGGCTAAGGCGATGTGTCCCCGGGAGTGATGATGTCATCCTGGCTCGGGTGAGTCGGAGGGGCTCCCGGGGATGATTTTGTCTTCGCGAAGTACGAAGTTGGGGTACCCTATTCTCAGGTATCCGACAGTAGCCCCCGAGCCTGCGATGTAGTGGTGGACTACATCGGAGGATTTCGAGAGTACTTATGGCGTTTGGTTATGTTTTTGGATTTCGGTGGGTGCGCGCGAGCACACGCCGGGTGTAGCCCCCGAGGATTTTTCTCCTAAGGGCTTACTCGATCTAGCCTACAGCGTTTGTCCTTTTGCCTCTCTCAAGAGGTGAGGAGCGGAAGAGGACTGCCCTGCTCGTACGGGATCAGAATCTTACTTGCACGCCAGCCCTGCTGGGGGTGTACTGTGGTACTTGGGCTGACGCGCCCTGAAGTGACGAATCGGCACTGTGTTGTGCTGTCACTCGATTGCGGAGTCAAGTGGACGGGTCGATGCCATGTGGTCACCTGACGTTGCCCCTTGTCGGTCCAACACGGGCGCGCCATGATTTTCCGTCGGGGTGCGGCGCAGGGCGTCGCTCCCCGCCGGTCGAACTCCGAATGGCGAGCCCTGGACCTTGGGATTGTTCGGCCATTTATGGCCCTGCCGTGTCCCCTCAGAAACCGGCGCTGGTGTGCAGTGCGGTTTAATTTGGGGGGGGGGGCGAGTGGTGCGGCCTTTGCGGGCCTGCTGTCGCCCGAGCGCCTCGGTAGTTATAAATAGGGATGGCCCCTTTGCGGGGTGAGGCACACAATCCCGCCTCATGGCGCGTCCCATCTTCTTCCCCCGAGGCCTCGTTAGAGACACCCTCGAACTGCCCTGGCGAGCAGTCTTTATGAGAGCGCACCGAGATCAGAGGAAGTTCTGCGTTAGGGCTGCGAATGTCCCCTCCCGGCCGGTGGTGGAGATTAGAGGAAGCTTTGTGAGGTGCGCAGGACTCTCTCTTACTCTGACCGCCGGCGAGCCAGGAAGTTGTCACCACCCCCTACACGCATCGCCCCTAAGGGCAGAAGGTGTGGAGTCCATCCGTTCGCCGGATGGATCCTGCTCTCCGCTTTTGGGGAGTGGTGGCGTGCCATCCCTTCCCGGAGGGCAACCGAGGATGTGCCCACTGGGAAAGCCATGGCAGTTCGCCTGCTTGGTCCCAGGGGTTGGCTCATCCTTGGCTGTTGGTTGATGGTGATGTCGCCGTCCGCAAGGTTTGCGGACTCAGACCTGCCAGTGTATGGCGAACTCGGAGTCGCTTGCCGGCGGCGTCCTCGACCATGGAGCGGCTGGAAAGCGCGCAACCAACTCCGGGAGAGGGAGCAGCGCCGTCGTGGCCCAGGGTTCCCTGAAGACGAGGTTGTCGCTGTTCTCCCACAGCTACAGCATGTCGGGTCAGGGCGACCGGTGGGTCGCGACGCCGCCGTCCGACGAGGTCTTGGCGACCAGGCAGGCATTCCCTGGGCCCCACAGCTGGGTTGCCTGACCTGGATAATACAGGTGTCGGGCGGCAGTGCCCTTACCGTGGGCATCTGCGTAGTTTTTCTAGCTTTTGGCCTTTCGACCGGGGATTTCACTTCAGCCCACCTTGTAAATGTTTTCGTGTTTTTTTTGGGTGTCTGATGATTGAGCTTAGCCCCCGTAGCTTCTTAGAAAGCATGTAAGCGTGTAAACCCTGCAAGGATTAATGTAAGCACATATATATGAAATGAAATGTGTTTGTTTTCGTGTTTACCTGTTTGGACCTCTTACGCGTGAGGCTTGCCCCATGGTGCGACTCCAGCCCCCGAGTCTTTACCTGTTGTAAAGAAAATTGTCTCGGGTCTGTGTCGTCTTTTTTGTTCGTTCCCCGCTCATCTCTCCGCGAGAAGGGGGAAATATGAGCCGGACCATGCTATCCTCGAGGCGGACGAACCATGGCTGCTCATTGAGTTACTAGCGGGCAAATCTGAGTGGGGTGGTCGGTTCCCGTTCGCTGGGGTTCCGGCTCGTGGCCCATGTCGTGGCTCACCCCAAATCGGTTTCATCTAGTAGCCCGGTCCGTTCGATGGGTCCCGGGAGCCTGCTGCCTTCCTTCGATAGGAATACCATGAACCAATCATCCGTAAGAATGGACTCAAATACGAAATCTGGGAATGACCTTAGCATCCGATTGCCAGGCTAATGACCGCTAGTGTGTCCATTCCCTATTCGCCCCTTGCTCTGATGTCCTGATTCGGCTGTTTCGACCCCCGCTGGGGTGGCCTCCGTATCTCTAGACCGTAATGGGCCGTCGGGGCGTCTACAACCCCTATCCCTTTATCTTACCTGGGCCCATGGGCCGTCGCCGCTGGTTGCGCCACGTGTGTGTCCCTCCGGTCCTTGCGTTTGTTGGCCGGGCTCGGACGAGCCGGTGGTTTCGTTGAGGTGTGCTGAGGACGCATACGGGAAAGATCTTGCGTGCGCGGCGTGGTGGGCTCGGGGTGGATCTTGTAATGATGATAGATATAGGATGCGGGATCGAAGCAAGGGAGAAGGCGAGTGGTGTCAGTTACCTGCCGCAGTGCATGTGGCTCACGATATTCCCGCGAACACTGGAAATGATGTAGCTGAGCGGCCGCATTTAATGTGGCTTGAGACGTGGGGTCGTGGCGCGAAGAGCCAGTGGCGCCGCTCCGACTTCCCGGTCCCTATAAGCATCCGCCCGCCGCGTCATCTCCCGTGAGCCTGCACTATCCGTCCTCTTCGCCTCCTTGTCCTGCTCGCGTCTTCTCCCTTCTCTTTTAGGGTTCGCGCCGCCGCATCCTCAACTTAGCCTCATCCCCCGCCGTACCGCAAACCATTCCCCCCGGCGCATCCTCCATGGCAGGGGAACATACCGAGAGGAGCTGGGCCCGGTGCGGGGCGGAATATGGACGGGCACTCGAGCTGGTGGCCGCGGGGTTGTACGCCCCGAGCTCTCTGCCAACAATGTCATCGAGTGGATCGTTCCCACCGGCGCCGACGCGCCGGTCCCGCCGGAGGGGTATGTGGTCTCTTTCCTCCCGTTCCACGAGCGCGGGTTTGGGACCCCGCCGACTCGCTTCTTCCGCGGGATTCTTAACCACTACGGGATCGAGCTCCATAACCTCAATCCTAACTCCGTCCTTCACCTCACGGCCTTCACGACCATGTCGGAGGGGATGTTGGGGGTGGAGCCGGATTTCGTGCTGTGGAAGTTTTTCTTCCGGGCGTCGGTGTTTCTCGTCAACTCTGGTGACGAGAGGTCGGTGGCCTCCTGCAGGGGGTGCGCTATCAGCCTTCGTTCCACCACCTCGGGGTCCTATATGCTGGCGCGAGCGACCTCGTCCAACCGGGATGGCACTCGCAGTGGTTCTATACCAGGAACCACCCCGAGGCGCCACTCCCGGTCTTCACGGGTCGGCACTTTGCCGGGGAGCTCCCCAGCTGGCATCACGGCCCGACGCCCCGGGAGCTTACGAGGGTGGAACCCCACCTCCGGAGCTTGACGTAGCTCCGGGACCAGGGGTTGAATCTAGCTGGGGTCGTCGCGTAGTTCCTTCGGCGCCGGGTGCTCCCACTCATGGCGCGGGCGCGGCCGCTGAACGACATGGTGCCCGGCGCATCGCGGGCGGGAATCGCCATGGCAGACGAGGAGCTGAGCTTCACCCGCACGGTGGCCCTTATGAGGAGGTTATTGGGGAATACATTCACCCCCGACGACATCAACTGCTGCCCTCTGATGCGCCCGGACCCTGCGTTCGTCCCATTGGTGAGTTTTAGACATCATGGCGTCGATTTCTTCCCGTGCCTCCTTTATTTTGATGTCGATAACCCGCATGCGCGTCTTCTGGTCCTCTTCCCATAGGGGCCCCGTTCGATGGTTCGCCACACGGCCGCTCCCCTCCCCGTTCCGCCAGCGCAGCGGCAGGCGAATAGGGAGCGAAACGCCCAGGAGCGGGCGGATGCCTCCGAGAGGAGGAGGAAGAAAGCCGACCGGGCCTGGAGACGTACGCAACTGGACATGTTGCGGGCCAGGCAGCGCCAAGCGGGAGAGCCGGAGGAGGAGTCGCCCTCGGAGTCTAGCGAGGACCAGGAGAACCCCAGCGGCGACCACGACGATGACAATGACGACGACGATGATGGTGATGATGAATAGGATAGGCATCCTCTGTCTGAGGTGATGCCGACACTGTTCGTAGCCGGAACTTTGCGCTACCCCATGGGGGATGCGCCGACGGTGGAGGTGCCACTGGTGGGAACGCTCTGGGAGCACCTAGCCGTCGGGGGCTCCGAGAGCGGTGTCGCCGGTGACACGCTGGTCACTCCTCGTTCCACCCCGTCTGAAAAGGGCGGACAGAGTGGAAACTCGGGCGCCGCGGGCCGCGGCGAGTCGGAATCGAGGCGAAAGCGCATCTGCATCTTCTCCCCACGGTAAGTCTGTAGTTAACGATGTGTTCCTTCGCTCTTTTGTTGGAGAGAGTTTTAGCTCACGCTCACCGGTGCGCGATGTTCGTTTCAGGATCGCCGGCAACTCCGCACACGCGGGGTGGAAGAAACTGCGTCGAGGGGTGACGCCTGCCGGCGAGGGGCAGAGCGACGCCGCCCCGGTCCTTGGTCTAGCGAGTTCCGTCGTGACCGGGAGCGAGTCAGCCCCGGGCGGCGCCGCCGTTGTTGGGGTGACCCCGCCGACCCCTACAGACGTCAGGCCCGCGGTTGTCGCGTCGCCCTTTCCCCCGGAGGTGGCGGTCGTGGACGACTCCGGGGAGGGGGCGGCCTGAGCGACCTCGTGGCCATGGATGTCGAGGCGGCTCTGCCGGCCGCGGCGTCGGAGGATGCTGCGGTGGTGATCACGACGGGGGAGGCCATTGAGGGTGGCCTTGATAGGGTGGACGACATCGCAGACGTCGTGGCCGCGGCGTCAGAGGGTGAGGTACTGGTGCCTGGGACGAGCGAGGAGAGGCCCCTGGACAGCCCCTTTCCTCCCAACATGCCGGCTCGGGGCACAGTGGCTCCTCGGTCCTTCACGGAGGAGGAGGTGATGGCCGCACGTGCGGCGAAGGTCGTTCTCTCCCAGTCTAGCGCGACCTCATCGGGCGAGGTGGCTGACGCTGTGGGGGAGGCCACCCCTGGGACCCTGCGCCATCTCTGCCCCGATCGTCGCTCCTTCGGGGACGATGACCGGCTTGCCTGGGTTGGCCAGGAGAACTTGGGAACCCCCGTGTTCGTGTTGGACGACCGGCGTGAGCTTCACCACTGGAATCGCGTGGCGGACTCGCGCCAGGAGCATGACCTCCTTATTGCGCGAGGCTTGGGATTCATTCAAAGGGCAGTCGCGTCGCTCTCTGAGGACTTCTCTCACCACGGAAATGTGAGAGGCCGCTTGATCGTAAGTGTTTATTTTTACTCCTTGCCGTCGATTGACTTCTCCTTTTGCGTAGATCTTGATGGCGACGAGCATTGAGAAGTCAGAATTTATCCGTCGCGAGGCCGGCTGGTGGGCTCCTGGGTCGTGGACGTCCGTCGGAGAGGCTGTCGTGGTCGAGGACCTTGTCGCGGCTCGTCGTCGCATGGTGGAGTTGGAGGAGCTATTGGGCGCTTCGGAATCGAAGGCGGTGGATGCCTAGACGCTAGCGCAGTAGAGCGCCACCGACGTCGAGCGGGCCGAGCAAGCGCGGGACGTGGCTCGTGCCGACACCGAGGCGGCCCGCCAGGTGCTGGCAGATGAGCGCGCGGCGCGTCAGGTTGAAGTGGAGCGCCTGGCGGCCAAGCGCGGTGCTGAAGCAGAGGTACGACGCCGCGCCATCTCGGCGCTGAACTCCATGGAGGAGGAGCGCAACGTCATGCGGGGCCAGCACGACGTCCACCATCGAGAGTGTGATGACGCTGTGGCTCGTTTTGAGGATCTGTCCAGCAGGGCTCGCGAGCGCAGCGCCGATGCCGACCGGAGGATTCTGGAACTCTCCTCCCAGGTCGGCGAGCTGACGACGGCAGCCTCACAGCTCCGCGCGACGATCCATGGCTTGGAGAGGGAAACAGAGGTATATTGCCTTCATCCGTCCATTTGACTTGGTGTGATGTACATTTTTGCTTGAATGCTGACTCTTCCTTCTTGTCATCCCAGAGTTTTGTGCTGGTGCGCAGGAGTCGCAAGCGTTGCGCGAGGCCGTGCACGGCGCGTGCGACCTCTTCGGCGTGCCAGCCGCTGAGGGTGGTCCGGAGGTGGCCAGGACCCACGTCGGCCTGCTCTGGGAGCGAGGCCAAGCGCGGATCCGGGAGGCACTGCGCATTGGGGTCCATCGCACGATGGTGATCGCCGCCTGGCTCTACGATGCGGTGACTCCTACGCTCGTCAGCGAGGGTTACCCCTTGGACGCCCGGGAGGATCTGCTCGACCGGATTGAAGCCGCCGCGGAGGAGCCCGCAACGACCCTGGCCGCCAAGCTCGAAGATGAAGTGTTCCCGCCGCCGAAAGAGTGACCCTGCGTGGTTAGTGATCAGGGCCGAGTGCCCTTGTAACAAACAATTTAGGTTATCCTCGGTATGATACGCCCTGGTGGGCTTTTGGACAAATTTCTATTGCTCCTTAGCGAGCTTGCTCTTAAGTTTGCTTGTTTTCTAGTTTCCGCGTCTTTCCCGTTTTGTCCTACTTGCTTTGCCTTTCCTGATAAGAGATTCGATCTGCTCGGATGGGCAGTCGGTGGAAGTACTTAGCTCCGGGGAGTCGGAGTACTTAATGGCCCGTTGCCGCGGTCCGGTGAGACTTTCTCCCTTGGTCGGGGAAGACGAAGTTTTCGTTCGGCGGGAAAAGGCGCGGATGTTTTGCGTGCAAAAGTTTTTGGAGAGAAAAAGCAGGGGTTTCCCCCCTTCCCAGCCCCCGTTGAGGTACATGATGTTGAGGCTGCTGCCCCCGTCCATCAGTACCTTAGTGAAGCGCACGTTCCCTATGATCGGGTCCACGACGAGTGGGTAACGACCCGGGTGGGGAATGTGGCTCGGGTGATCGTCTCGCCCGAACGTGATGTCGGACTCCGACCAATCAAGGAAGGCCGGAGTTGCCGGGGTGGCGGCGAAGACCTCGCTCCGCTCCCGCTTCTGCCGGCGTTTGCAGTCGTAGGCCACCGAGCCCCGAAGATCATGAGGCACATTCTTACGTGGGGGTAGGAGTCATCGTGACCCCCGTCCCCGTCCTGACCGTCTGGCTGCTTCGGCTCGCCCTTGTCGAGGACGGCCTTGAAGTACCTGTCCATCATCTCACACTCCTAGAGTGTGTGCTTGACCGGACCATTGAGGTACGGGCATGGCTTGCTAAGCATGTCGTCGAACTTGCCCCCCTTCTTGCCGCCCTGGGGCCGGGGAGCCTTGCGGTCTGTCGCCGCGACCACGTTGTCACCGCTGCTGTGTTGTAGTCTGCCCTTCCTCTTGTTCCTGTTCTGGGCACGGTTCGAGCCGCCTTCGCCGGCGGTCTCCACTTCTTTGCCCTTCCCCTTGTCGGGGTGCAAGATCGCACCGACCGCCTCCTCACCTGACGCATAGCTAGTGGCAATGTCAAGGAGTCGCTCGGTGGTGCGAGGGTTGCTGCGGCCCAGCTCGTGGACCAGCTGCTTGCAGGTGGTGCCCGCAAGGAACGCCCCAACCACATCCGCGTCGGCTGCGGTCGGGAGCTTTGTGCACTGCTGGGAGAAGCGACGGATGTAGTCCTGGAGGGACTCGTCGGTCTTCTGCTTGCAGCTGCGGAGGTCCCAGAGGTTGCCTGGGCGGGTGTAGGTGCCTTGAAAATTCCCAACAAAGGCTTGTCGTAAGGAACTCCACCCGTCGATGGTTTTGGGAGGCAAATGCTCGAGCCACGTGCGAGTCGAGTCCGAAAGGTGGAGAGGCAAGTTGCGGATGATGAAATCATCATTGTCCACGCCACCGGCCTGACAGGCAAGGCGGTAGTCATCGAGCTAGAGCCCGGGGTTCGTTTCCCCGGAGTACCGGACGATGTTGGTTGGTTGTCAGAACGGATGCGGGAACGGTGCACGGCGGATGCAGCGAATGAACGCCAAGGGGCCCGGCGGCTCCGATGTAGGAGGTCGGTCCTCGTCGCTATCGTACCGGCCCCCGCGGCATACTTGGTAGCCTCTGCTGGCACCATCCTGGTTGGCCTGCTTGCGCGCGTCAAGCGTGTCGCGCACGTCTCGCTTTTTGCCTACGCGAGCATGCACCGTTGGACGCCGGCGTTCAGCCGGTGCGGGATCCGGGTTGACCGACCCCTCGCGGTCGTTGGGTGCTGGGCCGGTTGGATGGCCGGTGCTGAGCCCGCGCCTTCGCGACGCGGAGCTCTTGACCTGTTGTGCCGCGGCTCGCTCCAGAAGGGTCCTCAGCTAGTCGTGAGCGAGCTTCCCGTCGGGAGCATCTGGGACCGGAAGGTTGCGGAGCAGCATCCTTGCTGTCGCGATGTTCTAGCTCGCCCGCGTGAACTGCGGCATACCGTGTTCGTCGTTGATGATGCGCTGGTGTACCGTTTGGGCGTCCCTACGAGCGCGAGGCTCTGCGGGGCCCCTGGCAGCTTCACGTTCGAGCTTTTCGCGCTCGAACGTCACCCTTCGCTGGCGCTCCGCGAGCTGCTGCTCCATGTTGCGGAGGTCGTGAAGCTGCCGCTGCTAGGGGTCCGAAGGCTGCGGATCGGGCCGTGGCTGGGGTGCCGGAGCACCCGTCTCGTGTACGGGTGTGTGGACGTCGTCTCCATCGTCGTCCCCGTCGTCGTCCCCGTCGTCGATGAGGGTGGGGTCGATAGAGGCTCCAGGTGGCGGCGTGTCGCACATGAAGCACTCGCGGCCACGGCCCTCGCTGCGGTCACTCGAGCCGGAGTCGAGCAGGTAATCGCTGGCCTCTTTATCCCCCAGACCGTCGAAGTCCAGGGGGTCCCAGGGATCAACGCTCCCACGGTTAGAGTCGGCACAGGAGGTGGCCTCGGAACTTGTGAGGAGGTCGGAGACGGACCGGGGGTGGTGAGACGCAAGCCCGATGCGTGTCCCTTCCGCGGGGTCAGCCTGGAACCGTGCGGCCACCATCTCCGAATAAGACGTGGCGGCATTCCTCATGCCGAACGGTAGTGCCTCTGGAGCGGGCGCTTCGATGTGCCCGGGAGAGAGCGGTTGTCCTCCCGCGAGCTGCGCCGTCACGTTGGCGAATGCGCTGTAGAGGTTGTGCCGGGACTCCTGGGTCGGCGGGTTCCCCTTCCTTCCCGGGGAAGGCTTAGCTTGTTAGCGCGCTCCTGGTCCTGTTCGTCCTTGATGCAACTGTAGCCACGCACCTTGTACTTGCTGGCGCTCCTGTTGCCATATGTGGGCATGGGCGGAGGTTGGCAGAACATGGCTCGGTACCCCTGCGTTTCGTCATACAGGGACGAGTATGCCTCAATTCCTGTTCGGCTGTCTGTCAGAGGGATGGTGAATGTCACTCAGTAGTACTGGAGCTTGTACCGCAAGGGTTCTACAGGGGCAGGCATGGCGATCCATGTCTTTAATCCCCATCCCCAAGGACGAGTCTGCACTGTGGACCTTTTGACTACGGGCTAAAATGCACCGTGGATTGGGGAAGCCTCCGTGGGCAAGCGACGTCACGGATGACGTTTCCCGCCCTCGGACAAGGCGGAAGAGCCCCCGAGGGTAGACGACGTCATCTCAGCTCGGACGAGGCAGATGGTCCTCCGAGGGAGTGTTGTTGCCTTAGCCAGTTTTGGGGCAGGCTTTGCCCTGGCTCGGGCGAGGCGGAGAGGCCCCCGAGGGTCGATGGCGTCGCGGACGACGTCACCCAAGCTCGGACGGGGCGGAAGGCCCTCTGAGGAGGTGTCGCTGCCTTAGCCGGTTTGGCTAAGGCGATGTGTCTCCGGGAGTGATGACGTCATCCTGGCTCGGGCGAGTCGGAGGGGCTCCCGGAGATGATTTTGTCTTCGCGAAGTATGAACTTGGGGTACCCTATTCTCAGGTATCCGACATATATTTATATATATACCTAATAATAAAGAAGCAAAATTTCTCCCCCTATGTTTTGGTATTACCTTTCCTAACTAACTATATAAATGTTAAACTTATTTATATCCGCATGTCTATCATTTGAATATATGTTTCTTGAGGCCGAGATAGTTAGAATCTGTCACACCCGTTTGTTAAGAATAAAAACAAGTGTATAAAAGGCTCATGTGCATCCCAGAAATAGTCACACACATGAGTTGACAAATTATAAAAGTACCGTCACAGTGCTTATTACATAGCGAATTAATATTCAATACAGAGTCTTAAACAAATAAACTGTAACTAAAATGATGACTTCTGTGAAATCTCCAAAAGGGACTGGTTGACTAGTTGACTCCAAGACTAGTACTCATTGCGATAAGCATCAATCCAATCTTCATCTTCTGGTGTTTGAATGCAAGGGTGAGCACATACGTACTCAGCAAGTACAACATAGGGTTCATAAAGCTCAAAAGGATATGCATGGTTCATAGCTGTAAGCATTTTAAGTAGATCAAATTCATATTAATATCAACAATTGCCAAGGTGATTGCATAAGCTCAAATATCCATGATCATAAAGTAAATGACAATGATACAATAAATAAATAATAATTTGCATAAACCAAAATAGAAGTAAGAACCCATAATTCTGTGAGTTTTCTGAGCCGCTCGTGTCCGTGAGCACGGCTATCATGATAGTTTTTAACTCTGATCAGAGGTGTACAACTTTACCCAGAGTCATGTTGCCCAGATGCCTGGGTTTATAACTCCCAAAACACTGTCGAGGTGAGCGGGCAGGGTACACTATGAAACCTTTCAAGGGTTCGTCTAACAATTTAGGGCCACAAGGTTTCCCTGGCAAGCAGATGTAGGGCCAACCTATCTATGGCACACTCCTTCGCGGCTTATACTCATAGATTAGGAACCACACTATACCCGTCTCCGCACGCCCCCTTCGTGCCATAAAGATAACCACTGAATGAGCTAGAAAAGGTCCCCATACTGAGCTAAAGCCAGAGTCATATAGCCCTCGTGGTTGTACTGTATATCTCAGTTTTTGCCCCCAGATAAGCTCTTATAATCCAATGTTGCTAAAAAACAAGTTTTATCATTATTGCACATAGTCATTAACAAATTAAAATCATGTACATCCGGTTTGAGCGCTAGCAATACTAATCATATGTGGTGGATCAAATCATAGGTCACAAGGTATCAGGATAACAAGACTAGATTCAAACTATGGTGATCAAGGGATATCATGCATATGAATATTTAATTTATCATGAATAGGACAACAAGGATAATTCCATGTTATACTTGCCTTCTTTGAAAAATTCCTGTTGGTCTTGTTGTTCTTGATTGAAGAAAAACTCCGGTTCTTCAACGGATTGCTCAACGTCTATACCGATCAACAATCAACACCATTCAATCAACGGGCAATCATACACGAAGCAAACAAGTCTATGATTAGAACAGTACACCAATAGCAAGAAAACAAGATGAAAAGTTTATAAAACTAATCTACTTATCGCTACGATCACATAGATGTTTCATGCACAAAAATCGGAGCTAAAACGACAAAGTTATGAATTAAACGGGTTTTCCTATATAAAGATATTAAATTGAATCTAATCATGAAATTAAACATTTTCAAATCTAAATAACAGTAGTACTAACATGTAGAAAATATTATTACGAATCTAACGCAATTCGAACGGGTCAAATCAGATTTAAGACGAGAGAGTTATAAGTATTTGAATACGAGTGGCAAAACTGTAAATAAGCATTTTTCTTTTATTTTCGAAATAAAACAAACCCGATGGAAATTACGCCTTCCCGAGGAGAAAGCGTAAACATGGAAGCCGCTATAGGACGGCGGGTTAAGGGTCAGATCTTCTAGGGTCTCTTTAGCAAATATGCCGAGGCGAAGGGGTATCGGCGTCTGTCGTCTATCCGATCGGGAACGGATGAACTAGATTAGAAGGGGGAGGGATTGGGAGGAGGCGCGGCTAGGGACAGGGGTTCAGCGGCGGCCCGACATGGATTCCGGCGAGAAGCTCGCCGGCGTAACTGGTTATGGCGTCCAAAAGACACCGTTCGACCATCCGACAGGTCCGGGAGGAATAGGAAACGTGTGCCAACTCACCTAGGGTGATTTCGGCGACTCGTGGAGCACGGAGGCGGCTGGCGATGCGACGGAGCGGAGCTCTGCTCCCTGGAAACGACGGTGACACGGTGAGAGCGAGTAGGAGCAAAACCGAGTGGCCGAGGGGGTCCACAGGGGTAACAGACCTTGCGCTGGAGGATGTTGAGGGCTAGAGGTGGACGGAGGAGCTTCACTGCTTGTCAATGGCGACGACGCGGTCAAGCTCTGGAGCGGCGCTGCGGTTGTTGCTAGGGCGAGGTGCAGGAGGCATTAGATGGGAAATTTGGAGGCGGTATGGGATATGCAAGGCGCTACAGATGCATACGACACGGGATATGGGAGGAAATCCCAACGAATTCGGGGATTGGATGACACGGTTGCGGGTTCTGGGTGCCGAGTTCGGCTCGGGTTCGGCGAACAGAAGGGGAAAGAGGAGCTGACGAGGGGGATCGGGTGGTCAGCAGCACAAGGAGAGAGGTGGGAGGGAGGCTTCCCATGGTCGCGCGGCGCTGGGCCGAGGGGAGCACCAGGTTGGGCCAAAGCAATGGGCCGGCAGCAGGAAAAGAAGAGAGGAAAAGGGGTGCTCGATCTGGGCCACGAGCTGGGCCTTGCGGCCGAATGGACCGAGCTGAAGAGAAAAGAAAAAGTCCAGCCTCGGCTGGGCCAAATTGCTGATAAGGCCATACAAGACAGAAAGAGGAAAATGAGTAGGAGGGAGAGAAGAAAAGCTTTTGCAATTCCAGAACTTGATTTTGCAAATGATTTCCAAACACAATTTCATAAACATATTTGAAACGTTTTCAAAACCAGTCAATACAAAACAGTAAATGCACCAGCATGTATGCTCACTCATGTTTCTATATGATAACTTTTAATTCACCAAAACCATATATTGTCATGTAAGTAAAATGCATATACAATAAAAGCATAATTAAATCAATTTCATGCTTTTGAAAACAATGTAATTTTTGGAGTGTACAGAATCATAATCCAAATAGTTCCATCCGATGAGTACTACACGAACACAGTTCACAGAGTCTCGCTACGACAAGAGCTAAGCAATTAGTCCATAACATGAATACAACTCGAATTCATGTTCTATTAAACAAAGAATATTTCAATTTATAATTCGGCATGAATACAAATCAGATACGTATCTATTAAACAAAGTTTATTTAAATTATTAACTCTTGCATAAATACAACTCGATACCTGTTCTATTAAATAAATGATATTTATAAATAATAAAAAAAACCCAAAGAGCCTGATCATACTGGGAACGTGTCTAGGACACCAATTTCTTTGTGAATCCACGAATCAAGCTGAGCTCATCTTATGTCTTATATATTATCGTCCATTTTTTGGTATGGTCTTTTCTAACTAACTATATGAATGTTAAACTTATTTATATCCGCATCTCTACCATTTGAATATATGTTTCTTGAGGCCTAGATAGTTAGAATCATAATCCAAATAGTTCCATCCGATGAGTACTACATGAACACGGTTCACAGAGTCTCGCTACGGCAAGAGCTAAGCAATTAGTCCATAATATGAATACAACTCGAATTCGTTCTATTAAACAAAGAATATTTCAATTTATAACTCATCATGAATACAAATCAAATACGTATCTATTGAACAAAGTTTTTTTAAATTATTAACTCTAGCATAAATACAACTCGATACATGTTCTATTAAATAAATGATATATATAAATAATAAAAAAAAATCCAAAGAGCCTGATCATACTGGAAAACGTGTCTAGGACACCAATTTCTTTGTGAATCCGCAAATCAAGCTGAGCTTATCTTATGTCTTATATATTATCGCATATTATGCATTATAAGTTTTTTCCAAAAAATCATATTGTTACCAATCCACTTTTAACTAATCCCAAAAAATCATATTGTTACCAATCCACTTTTAACTAATCTGAAAAGTAACAGAACTCCGACAGAAGTATAACATGTTACTTTTAACTAATTCAGAAAGTGCTAGAATTTCGACCGAAATACAACATGTTAATCCTTTCGTTTTCTCCCGTGACTCTGACCAAAATACAATATAATAATTCTCTTATTTTCTCCCGTCTATACCTATATTAATAAAGACACAAAATTTCAGCCTCTTTTTTCGTCCGGCTCATTCTAATCCTTTCGTTTTCTCCCGTGACTCTGACCAAAATACAATACAATAATTCTCTTATTTTCTCCCGTCTATACCTATATTAATAAAGACACAAAATTTCAGCCTCTTTTTTCGTCCGGCTCATTCTAATATAGCCTAATGATTCGGCCCACTCACTCACATCACCAAGTCCAGTGCAGCTGATTCGGCCCGCTCAGCCCACTGGCGCTCCAGACATGAAAAACACCTTTGCGCCGCTCCAGACATGAAAAACACCTTTGCGCCTCAGAAAAATAAATCTTTGCGCCGCTCCAGACATGAAAAACACCTTTGCGCCTCAGAAAAATAAATATGGTGGTTCCAGGAATCGAACCTTGGCCACCTTGGACAAACAAGCAAATACTTACCAACAGGTCACATGCGGTTAGGTGACGAAAGACAAACTTTTTTTTTCTATTTGTCGCAACAACGAAACAAGCGGGATCGTAACCTTGACTTTCGCGTGCCGAGAAGAGATGTTATCCTTTTATGCAAATTTAATGGTGTATTTTTCTAATGAAATATAGTATATTTCTATACCTATTTCTAGCCTTTTTTCGGTCCATCCATTCTATAATTCGTTTCTTTATAACTACCAGATGATGGAGAGTGAGTACGATTCCAAAATCTATTGGATTGTGTATATGACCTGCACTCTTAGAGACAATTGACTTTCTATATGAAACCTATTCTGACGTGATGAATGCCTATAAATTCTAATTCGAATCCAAATAAGTTCCTATTTCCGTGCATGGGTGAGTCCTAATTTTTTCTTTACTTGACGACCACTAATCCACTTATGCATGTTTGATTCCATTTTGGATTGGTTAGAGTCCTGAATTATTTCTTTATTAATTACGTGGCAGACTTTAGGTAGTTTTTATATTTATGGAAAATATATAATTAGAAATTATTATGTGCACCATGTGAAAAAAAACAAATCAAACCAAGAAACGAAAAGGACACGGTCTATGAGCAATAAGTATATTATATGTAGTCGATTCATAAACAAAATAGAACAAAAAATATATATGGCATTGTTATTTTATTGCCAATAATGTCATGTTTTTATGAATATTTAGTAGTCTTCTTTCTCGTGTTGCCACGCACGGGCCGGGTACGTTTGCTAGTAAATAATAAAAAGCTATAATTTTTAGCACTAATAAATTTTCGTCCAACTTTATAATTAATCCTGAAGTGGCTCGGCCGGCTTCGATATTTTATTTCTGCGTGGAAGATGTTTCTGTCCACGTGTTCTTTTCGGGGTTTCTTTTCTTTCCGTTTTTCGCCGGCTTCGTCAATCAGTTTAACGAGAGAAGAGTGCGTGCAGTAGAACGAGGGTGACGATCGATTATTTTAGTTGCCATGGGCACGTGTACGTGGCAGCAGCTGCCCAACCGAGCCATGCGGGTGCGAGGATGACTCACGAATCAAGTTCGCCCCTGAGTAATCACGCTTAGTATTTTGTTTCCTTTTCTATTTTTTCCTTTCAACATATAATTCATATTTTAGTTGATTATTATATATCTTATTTTCTTCGGAAGAGCAAGAACAATGATCAACATTTTTACTAAAATGAAGCAGTTCCATAATTCTTTCTCTTTTTTTTTAATAATTTCTAATGCTTGACCTCTAGAACAACAAAATATAGCATCTACTTTTTTTTTCCGTCGGTGTTTCTGTTTCTCACGGTTGTTTCAGGTTCAGTTTTTCTTTGGTATTTCTGTTTTTTTGTTTTTTCATCTCTTTGTTTTTTTTTTGTAAAATTTATGATGCTTGGAAAAAAGTAGAGTCGTCCATTTAAATGGATTGAATGACTATAAAATAAGAAGAGAAGCAATATGGATGAACTTAAACACGTAGGTCAGGAACCAATATATAAGTTAAGAATTATTTTTAGAATAAATTAAAGAATAGAATAGTATTTTTTGCTGCCCTTTGTCCTCCGTGTTCGAGCTCTTCGAGCTCTGTCTCCTTTTTCATGTCTAATTAATGTCTCTGCCTCTCGGACTCTCCGGCGCAGTCACCGGCCCGACAAGCTACTCGCCACCTACCCAGCTACGCTCACCCGCACGTCGTACCTCGCTAGTCGGGCTCATCGGCACCGCCTGCGTATGTGTACTGTCTATTGCTACCCGCCAGCCTGTTCACTAGACCATCGGCGAGGTCGAGGAACGTGATGAGCGTGGACGATGGAGCTTCATTCACGCTGCGTCATGCCATCATCGATTGTGTCAACGAAGTACATGCTTGACGGAGGCATCCGAAAGGCGTAAAAGCAGTACGGCTAGGAACTGTATTTGAAGCAACACGGATGGATTATGGATGCACGTGGTGCTTGACATTTACTCCCTTCGTCTCATTGAAAGTGTCGTTTGAAAAGCCTATCTATGAGAGAAATACGTTTTTTATAGTTTTCTAATGACACCTTCAATAGGACAGAGGAAGTATCTCGCAGGTCACAGACGCGATGACCCTAGGGAGACGTGTGGGGATGGTGAGGGCAGCGGCGACGCGGCGACCTGGTAGGCAGCGATGCAGGAGCAGCTAGATCGCGTGTTCGACGCACGCAGCAGCGAGTCCCATACAATAGAAAAGTACTAAACTGTCCTTTAAATATAATTAATTAACTTTCTTAATAAACAGCTGGTTTTGTACTGCTGTTTTCTTTCCATGTTTTTTTTTCCTTTTTTCTCTTGAGTTTCCATACGTTAATTGTGTTTTCTTTAGGTTTAAGCCTGTTTGCATTGAAATACCTCTCGTTCTGATTTTTCATGTTTATATTCGTAACCATCCAATCTGGCTGTATATCTCAATACGAGAAAAAAGTCTTTATAGTTCAACATGGTATGCAAATGATACAAATTTTATGTTAAATGAGTTAGTCGACATGATATGCATACCACATATACTTAAGTTGTGGGTACCCAATGGTAAAATTTGTTGTACACACCTTGTATTTTTGCAGGTATCCGATCGACCCTGTGCCTACAACCATCGGGTACAAAACCTACACGTAAGTGTTCTGCGTGGTTGCAATCGAGAGAAAGAAAATGAATTAAACTATCTTTTTCATTGATGATCTTTGGTATTTATACATAGTGAAGCGAAGCAACGGGAGTAGCGATGTGTCCGTTCGGGGACGCGGATACGCGGTCGCCTAACGGATATACTCCCGTTGATGTCGGTTCCGTGAGAGTAGGTTACATGGAGATTTACATTTGATCGTTGGATTATATTCTAAGACTAGGATTAATACAAGTCACTAATCCTTGTGGATGAGATCCTCTAATCCTATTGGTCCATCTCCTAAGGCCGCAGATTGCTTCATAACACTCCCCCTGATCGAATCCAGTCTTGAGATCAATCAATATCTTCAGAATCTCCAAAAAAAACCTTGTAGGAAAATATGAGGTAATAATATCGTTGATATGTTAAACTCCTAAAAACCTAGCGGGAAAAATAAGAAGAAATGTTATGACATATTTTATATTATGTCTATTGTAAACTTATATGGAAAACCTTTATAGGAAAAAAACCCATAATTTAGTTTAGGACAATATTATGGTCTATGGGCCATAATAAATATATCCTCCTCCAAAACCACGTGGGAAAATATGAGGAAGAAATATGTCTTTGATATTCCTTTAAAAACTTCTTATGAGAAAATAAGAAATATAACACATTATTTGATATTGCCTCATTAAAAACCTTATTTATGAGAAAGTTTATAAAACTCATAATAGGAAAAGAGTGCAATATAATATTTAACATAAATGATTATTCTTAGATAGTATCTCCCCCTGAAACTTGCAAGTCTTTAAGTCGTCGCATATCAATAACATGAACAAAATTTTGGAACATGGGACCTGGTAATGACTTTGTGAATAAATCTGCTAGATTATATATCACAAGATTTTGTTTGCAAGATTTTTATTTCTCCATTCTTTTGTAATTCATGAGGATAAAATAACTTAGAAGAAATATGTTTAGTTACATTTCTCTTGATATAACATGTTTCCATTTGTGTAATACAAGCAGAATTATCTTCATAGATAATTGTGGGTGATTCAATGGAACCAATTCCACTAGATTGTTATATGTGATTAATCATTCTGCGGAGTCATACACAGTCACGTGATGCTTCATATAGTGCAACAATTTCGGAATGATTTTTGGAGGTTGTTACTAGAGTTTGTTTAGAAGACTTCCATGAGATTGCAATTCCTCCATATCGAAAAACAAAACATGTCTGCGATCTGCCATTATAGGGATCAGATAAATAGTCAACATCAATATATCCAACTATAGTTGGATCTTTGTTTTTTTGGAAAAATAATCCAAGATCTTTGGTGCTATTGAGATATCGTAAGATATGTTTAGCTCCCGTCCAATGACGTTTAGTTGGAGTAGCACTATGTCTAGCTAGTAAGTTTACTACAAATGCAATAACAGGTCTAGTTTGATTTGCAAGATACATAATTGCTCCAATGACACTGAGATATGGAACCTCGAGTCTCAATATCTCTTCATCATCGTCCCTTGGTCTAAATGGATCTTTCTCCATGTCTAGAGATCGAACAACCATGCGAGTTTTGGATGGATATGACTTATCCATATTAAATTTCTCTAGTGTTTTTTGGATATAGGCAGATTGATGTACTAAAATTCCTGAGTGAAGGTGCTCGATTTGTAAACCAAAGCAAAATTTAGTTTGACCTAAATCCTTCATCTCAAATTCCATCTTTAAGATATTGCGTGTTTCATCGATATCATGTGGGTTTCCAATGATATTTAAATCATCCACATATACTGATATAATGCATAATCCTGTTTGAGATTTCTTTATGAATACACATGGACAATCATCATTATTGGTGTATCCCTTTTGTAATAGGAATTTACTCAGTCGGTTGTAGCACATCCGTCCCTACTGTTTTAAGCCATATAATGACTTATTAAGTTTTACACAATATATGGCGCGACCTGCTTTAGGATTCAGAATAGGGATTCCATCAGGAACCTTCATGTAAATGTCCAAATCAAGTGACCCATATAAATATGTCGTCACTACATCCATCAACTGCATAGATAGATGATTTTGAACTGCAATGCTATTAAATATCAAAATGTTATTCTACTCATAACTGGAGAGTATGTTTCGTTAAAATCAACACCAAGTCTATGCGTGAACCCTTGTGCTACAAGTCTCTCTTTGTATCTTACCACCTCATTATTTTCATTCCGCTTCCGGACGAAAATCCATTTAAATCCCACAAGGAAGATTTTTGAAGGTGTAGGTATTGCTAATGAAAATACCTTTCTTTTTGTGAGCGAGACTAACTCTGCTTGAATTGCTTCTTTCCATTTAGTCCAGTTCGAGCACTTTCTGCACTCTACTATGGTCTTAGGATCTGGATCACTTTGGATTATTTCCAGAATTGTTTCGGCAAAGTATATGTCGACAAATTTAGTCTTTCGGTCATATGATTCTCGGAGAATCAATATAGTTTCTGGAAATTTCTTGTACCCCTTACGATGGTTCGTTATTTCCCAATACGATAGTGTCAGGGCATTCCGATGTCCCAACATCAGATATTGAGTGTACTGTTGATGTGGGATGTGGATTTTGTTTATTCACTTGGTGTCTCACAATTTGTTGAGTTGCATTCACTAATTCAGATTTTTTGTTATTCTATTTCATTTGGCGTTTAGAAGCCACATCCAGATTAACGTCCTTACTTCTCCCACTCTTGACTTGAACAAGTTTTTGAGGTGGAAGCTGAATAGTTTTGTTTGGTACCTCTATTCTTTCAGACACATTCCTAGCGGAATGATATGATTTAGTGACACATTTATAATCAGTGAATGCGTCTGGCAGATTATTTACAATCTTTTGCAAATTTATGATTTTTTGAACTTGGAGTTCAGATTCTTCTGTACGTGGATCATGAGTGGAGATGTCTTGTGCATCCTAATTTATTTTCGGGCATTCTTTTTGGTACTTGTAATCTCCCCCTAATGCCAGGAAATGATCCTCATTTAAGATACAGTCAGCGTATCGGGCTGTGAATAGGTCCCCTGTAAGGGGCTCTGTTGATGGCTACTAAACTCCAAATATAACTATCAACTATTGCATGAAATGATAAGGGATGAACTACAAAGCATAATTGTAGGGTTTGATTCTAACGAGTTCCACGAGTTTTGGTGTTCTCACTTCTTTTGAAGAATATTCAAGTTCCACTATATAAAAGTACCACAAATAAGGAATTGGAGTACACCATTGTGAAGAGCTCATCGAGCCGATCGAAATGGACCAATCACTTGCCATATTTGGAGTCCCGATGAGAAAGATATCAACACCACAACGGAATTCAACTTAGAAAGACTCTAGAACATACCGGAACCATCATCCAGTATATGTTGGAGGGCTAAACTGATAGAATCCCATAGCTATGGTGAATTATGATTTCCTAGGGATTAAACAGAAAAAATAGCAGTTGAAATCAAGATACAGCTCTCTCTGATCGGGATAAAATGTATTCAACAAGGAAACCTACGTGGGAAGGATCTAGAGGACGTGAGAGGAGTCCTAAACAAAGACGGACCCGTTTTGCCCTGGAAGGGGGCCGACTGGCCCCACCCCCAGGCCGGCCGTCCTGCTATAGTAACCGAATCAGGTCTCCTTCACGTGGTAGCTTCCAACCGACCTATACATTGCATCTTGACCATTGTTCAAGTCGGCTTCGATCCAAGGGCTGCGGTTGATCCCACCGGATTATAAATAAAGGGGCAGACCCCCATCCAGGAATCATTATCTACTTACAAAGTAAAAGCTAGGTTTTCAACTCTCCATCCAAGTAGTAGAGGTCCTTCTATGTAACACCCACAAATTTGAAATGCTTTTAAAATAATAGAAAATGATTTAATTATGAAATTATGTGAGCATTTCATTTAGTGGAATAATTAAATTCTTAGAATTAAAATCAATTTCTAGATTAGTAACATGAATGTGCATTCATGCAGCTGCATAATTTTTTCTTTGATTGATTGAATTTGCAAACTCAAATTTCAAATGAATTCAAATTGTTTTTGAAATGGTTTTGAAAAAGGGAAATAAAAATAAAAAGGAAAAACATTTCCCTCCCCCTGAAACCAGCCCAACCCTTTCCCTCTCTTCTCTCTGCTGGCCCAGCAGGGCGCAAGGCCCAGTACGCGGCCCAACCATCCCTCTCTCTGCCTTCTCTCTCTCTGACCTTTGGGGCCCATCTGTCGGCGCCACACCTCTCTCTCTTCTCTCTCTCTCGCTCACTGACCAGACATGCCCACCTGTCGGCTCTTTCTTCTCCCCCTCTCCTCTGCCTCGGCGACGCAGAGCACGACAACCGCCGCGACGCACGTCCCTCTCTGCTCGCCCGAGAACGCGCGTGGACGCGTGGAGCACGGGAATCGCCCACGTCCCTCATCCTCTCTTCTCTCTCTGTTGCTTGGCCCCACCCGTCATCCCCAACCTCCATCTGCCGTTTTTGGACGCGTGCGGACGCGTCGCGGACGGCAACTGCCGCACGATCCTCGCCTGCTCCCACCCCCGCACCTCGCGCACAATGTCGCAACGGAACCGCACGTCCTGCACGCTCCCTCTCTCGCTATAAAGCGGAACGCCGCGTGTCTGCTTCTCCCTTTCCCCTCTGTGCTCCCGTTTTCCGCCGAACGCCGCCGTCGTCGTCGTTGTCGCAGAGAAGCTACACCGGAGCTTCATCCGCCTCGGTGAGTGCCGTTCAGAGACCGCGAACTCCCCGCGAAGCTCCCGGCCTAACCTCTCTCTTTGTGCCCGCCTTTGGCCGCAGAACGCCCGACGTCGTGGACGCGGAGCTCTCGGACCGCCACGACGCCGACCGTCGTTCCACGCCGCACCGAGCCATATCCGCCCTCCATTTCGACTCGGTGAGATTCGCCATCGTCTCCTCTCCCTCTCTGAGTCCTTAATTCGTCGTTTTTACGGTCCTGCGGCACTGCTCACGAGCGTCCCGCGCCGCCGTTAATGGTACCGCCGTGGTCAACCACTCCCCGGCCGCGCACCGCCTCACCTGAGTGCTTCTCTAGCCTCGCACGCACACATTGCGTCTCTTGGACTCCTCAATTCGGAGGTTGGTAGCCTGTAGGGTCTTAACCGTGAGCACCGCGCCGCCGTCAATGGCGCCACCGCGGACCACACCGCTCCGGCAATCCGCCGTCTCAACCGAGTCCTCGGTCGCACTCGCACGAGCACCCCGCACTGTCCCGTGTCCTCAATTCGGGTTGTTGCGCCCTGTGTCGCGGTAACCGCACAACGCAGAGCCGCCGACCATGGCGCACCACCGCGTCGTCTCTGGTTTCCTCCCCACGTTCAACCAAGTACACCACGGAACTCGCCTCGTCCCCCTCTTTCCTCCCCATGCTTTCGGTGTTCGAATCGGACGCCGGACGGGCAATCCCGTGGAACTCCGGCGAGCTCAGGCCGCCGGAAGTGGCGCGCTGCCGTGCCCTCCCTCGGCTCCGGCCGCCTCTCTCACTCTCCTCTCTCTGATCTGCTCTAAGCCGCCCGATCCGTGATCTGTGGCCAGGATTAGATTGCCGAAGGGGTAAGTTACCCCGGTCCACCATGGACCCGTAGACCCTCGGGCCCGCGCTGACTCAGCGGGTGCATGCACTGTGCGGTGCACCGTGCCCTATCCCAAGCCGCCGCGTGGCAGCTCTGTTGACCCCGCGTCACAGCGTTGGCGCATTCCCAAGTTTATGCATTCTCAGTCAAGACACGTAATTCTGCTCAGTTTATTCCAAAAATAGAAAATTGCTATTTACAGAAGTGCCACTGCCTTATATTGCTTATAAAAACTTCATTTTAACTCCGATTTGGACGATTCGAGTTGCGTTAGATTCGTAATGAAATTCTCTACATGTTAAACCATCTGCTGTTCATGTTTGAATTATTTAAATTCAAGGATAATTCAAATACAAAAGATGCTCTTAGAGAACTAGTTTAATTCATATCTTTTGCGTTTTAAATCCGATTTTCGTGAAATTCATGTTGAAATGATCGTAGCAATGTGTAGTACCTTTTTATAAACCTTTTAACTCTATTTATTGTTGTTGGTGTACTGTTCTAATATTAGTCTTGTTTGCTTTGTATGTATGCAATGGGAATGCGTGTTGTTGCAATGCCGTGATCGAGTTCAGGCAGTGAGGAGTTTGTTGGTGATCAAGAGTTCTTTGATCAGGAGTGTTTTGACCAGCAGGACTTTGAGAATCAAGGCAAGTATAGCATGGGACCTACCTTGTTATCCTATTCACCGTAATCATAATTTCATGTGCATGAGTTAAATTTGATACCCGTAGTTTAATTCCCTAGAATTGAAACCCTTTACCTTGACTCCTATGGGATATGCATATGGATAGATGGCTAGTGCTATATTGATGAATACTTGATCCCTGCCAATTGTTAAAATGCTTTGAATGAATTGGTGATCCTGCTATGGCAATTGGAACATAACTCTTTTAATAACTCACTGTTGGCAAAAGCTGGGACTGACAGTGCTACCGTGGGAGCTACATGGCTCTGGCTTTAACTTAGTAGTAGGCTCTTTTCTAGCTCATTAGCGGTTACCCGAAAGGGCGCATTAGGCTCTTGCCGAGCTGGTTATAGTGCGGCCTCTATCCGAGTTTGAGCGTAGGCTGCGGGTCTTTATGCTACTCGGAAGGGGAGCTCTATTGCCCCTTGCCAATCCTAGCGGCCCTAATCTTGTTAGACGAGATACTATGAAAGGTTTCATAGTGAACCCCGCCCACTCACCTTGGCAGTGTTATGGGAGTAATTAACCCGGGCAATCGGGGCATCACGACTCACGGGTAAAGATGCACAACCTCTGCAGAGTGTTAAAACTGATATATCAGCCGTGCTCACGGTCACGAGCGGCCCGGAAAACTGACGGTTTAATTAATTAACTTGACCAACTTTTATGTTCCTGTTGCCACCCCCACTATAATGATGATGGTTATGACTCTTTAAACTTTGGCAGTGGTATAAGTGGGATCATTTGGGGCTTAAGCATAACCTAATGCTTCTTAATAATAAAACTTTGACCAACTAAAAGTGCTGAATGTAGTAAGCCAGTGTCAGCCTTTTGAGCTTCATAACCCCATGTTATATTGCTGAGTACGAGTGTACTCATGCTTGTTTTCTTTTCAATATTTTTTTTGGATAAAAATCCCGCATGGGTAACAGAAGCAGGAGGCTATGAAGAGTTCCCTGAAGACTTCTAGGCTTGGTCAACCAGTTGACCTTCCCTGTGAGATGGAACCTCAAGATCTAGATGTATCTTCCGTTGTTTTATTTATTCTTGTAATGGATATATGTTCGATATGTATTAACCTCTGTGATGGTACTTTGTAATTTGTGAACTTATGTGTGGATTATTCATGGGCACACATAATGTTATGCATCCTATTTCGTCCTTGAAATTGGGTGTGACAAATTGGTATCAAAGCTTGAGTTGACTGTAGGACGCAAGCCTAGGTAGCAATGGTCGTTTTAGGATCCTTTGCTTCTATATTTTACTGCTTTCTATCTTGCTCTTGATATTTACAAAATTTATATGCTTCTATGTCTTTATTCTATTATTTAAAATGTTGTTCTAATTAAGTTTAAACAAAATTCTGTAGATGCCGCCTGTCACGAGGTCTCGTCGTCTGAGCACCAGCAGTTACCTGGCCCAGTTCACCTCTCAGACTTCTCAGCCAGTGGTGGACATCTCAGATGATGAGATGGTGACCGAGTGTGAGGAGGATCCAGAGGAGGAGCACGTGTTGGTGGAGGACGTCAACACGGAGGACGAACAGGAGTGGATGGACGTGAACCTTGCAGCACCAACTCCACCACCAGCTCCTACACCAGTTGCTTCACCAGCTCCTGTACCAGCTACTACACCTTCGCCTCTGCCTTCACCGATGCCAGCACCACTCCTCTCACCAGCACCAGCACCTGCCCTGGCGACGCCACAAGAGGATGAGCAGCCCGGATGGTCTGAGGAGCAGTACTACAAGTACCCTTCTCCAGCGGCGTACTTCCACAACTTGCTATTGAAGGTGTTGGAGGAGTACTACCCTGAGATGGATACTTCTGTGAAGTACCTAGTTTCTGAGTTCTCTCACCCTCAGGAAGCTAGTTACTGGAAGGCACAGGTGGTAGTCTCTGTTTGGAATGAGGCTCATGACAGTCAGAAGGTGGAGACGGTCCATGGCCATGTAGCTAGGAGGGCTCTTGACAGGGACAACATGGAGAATGCTGCTGAGAACGCCTACATCTACTACCATGGAAGGCGTTACACAGCAATGCAGGGTGATGCTTACAGATTCCTGCCTCGATATGACACCAGGTTTAACACTTGGTCAATCCAGAACCCTCTTGACCCTGGCTCTACCTTGGACACCACGGTCAGGCATCTCAATGAGCTCCAAGGAGTCAATGAGAGATTGCAGGAGGAGTTGCATGGCGAGCAGCAGTCAGTGGCTCGTTTCCAGAAGATGGTGGATGACTTGAGGGCCTAGCTGAACATGGCCCCAATGTATGAGAAGAAGCCACCCAACCACATCATGACTGATGAAGCTCCATAGATGATGAAGCTCTTCCCCCTTTGTAATAAGCGTAGTAGTGCGAGTCTGACCTAGTTTTGTGATGGATGAACTTGATGTCTTAATGCCTGTATTTATGAACTTGATTGATTTGGTTCTTTGTTTTGAATGTTAGTGTGAGAAATTGTGGGCCTGTCCACAAGTCTCACAAGTTGAAACATTAGGTTAATGTTTGATAATACATCAGTTGGGTTGATCATGTCACATATCTCCTGTGCTGTTTTTCTGGAGCAGTCTCTGTTCTTTGCTTTATATCTCCAAATCAGAGAATGCTATGTTGATGAAACTCTCACACCAGAAAATAGACTTCAGTATCTTTCCAATGCCACCTGAACCAACCCCATATCTGTTCTAAGCTAAGAGTTTTTGCGGTTGCAAGTCAGTCTTACTACACAGTCTGTGAACCTGGACAGATCTGGTTGTTTCCAGTTTTTGACAAATAAAGTTACAGAATCTGAAAATCTTATGAACACGAAAGTTGTAGAGAACTTTCTGATCTTTCCAGTCATATAAGCAGAATTTCTGTTTGAGTTTCAGAAGTTGAGATATGAACTTTTTACTGCACTGCTGTTGTAAAATCATGCCCAGAAAATTTCAGTTTGACATAGACATGTTATATGCATTACAAAGTCACTAAACCCTACATCTTTGCTGAAAAACAGATGGACGGCAGGGGTGCTAGAGTTCGTGGTCGTGGACGTGGCCGTGGACATGGAGTTCCTGTCAACCCGCCGCCACCACCATCACCACATGCTGTGTCAGTGGAACAGTTGATGGGTATGCAAGCACAACTGATGCAAGCCATGATGCATCGCTTGGAGAGCGAGCCTGTTGGAATTCTACCGCCAGTCCAAGTCCGGGACAAAAGAGGAGAATTCATGAAGGGACAACCTCCCGTCTTCACCCACGCATCCGACCCTTTAGATGCAGATGATTGGCTCCGTGCTGTGGAGAAACAGTTGAACATAGCGCAGTGCAACGACACAGAAAAGGTGTTGTATGCCTCGGGACAGCTACAAGGAGCA
Source organism: Microstegium vimineum (assembly GCA_022036555.1). Lineage (NCBI taxonomy): Eukaryota > Viridiplantae > Streptophyta > Magnoliopsida > Poales > Poaceae > Microstegium > Microstegium vimineum. The sequence continues at coordinate 19,935,650 of CM039119.1, read as the reverse complement.
GCCCAAGATTGGTGGGAATCCTTCCAATATGGACGCCCTGATGATGCTCCTGAGGTCAGTTGGCAGGAATTCAGAGAGGAATTCAGATCATACCATATTCCTGAAGGTATGATGGAGTTGAAGCAAGAGGAGTTCAGATCCCTTAAGCAAGGCTCTATGACAGTGGCGGAGTACCGTGACAAGTTTGCTCAATTGTCACGCTATGCTCCACATGAAGTGGCTAGGGATTGTGACAAGCAGCGCAGATTCCTGAAGGGACTGTATGATGGTCTGTAGCTTCAGCTCATGTCCAATGAGTACCCTAACTATCAGACCTTGGTGAACCGCGCTATTGTGATTGACAATAAGCGCCGGGAAATGGAAACAAAGAAGAGGAAGCTGCAGGGTCAGGCTTCAAGCAGCAACACTCGCCCTCGACCTTACCCGCAGCAGAGTTTCCAGCAAAGGACCCAAGGGCAGCCTAACCAGTGGAACAGGGGTCAGTTCCCTCAGTGCAACCAGTTCCAACAACGCCCTCAGGGTCAGCAACAGTATGGAGGCCAGCGCCCACCTCAGCAGGTCTCTAACCAAGCTCAGCGCCAGGGGAATCCAAATACTCTGGCAGTGAAGAACAATAGCTCCAACAACAGTAACAACAACAAGTGTTTCCGTTGTGGGAAAGAAGGGCATATGTCTTACAATTGCCCTGAGAAGCAGAACCAGCAGACACCCCAGAATCAGAACAACCAGCAGAAAGGAAGGTACCAACCACCTCCAAACACTGGAAGGGTGAACCATGTATCTGCTGAAACCACTCAGGAGACACCTGAGGTTATGATGGGTACGTTTAATGTGAACTCTTTCCCCGCTACCGTACTCTTTGATTCTGGTGCTTCGCATTCTTTCATATCTGAAGCTTTTGTTAGAATGCATAGTATATCTTTGCGTGCAATGAAAAATCGTATGCAAGTAAATTCACCGGGGGGTAGCATACCAGCTTATGTTTGGAGTCCTTCCACTAGACTTACCCTAAGGGGGGTAGACTTTGAAGTGAGTCCAGTTGTGATACCCACAGCTGGAATAGATCTAATTGTGGGAATGGATTGGATGAAACAATATCGAGCTGTGATTCAGTGTCAAGAGAGATGTGTTGTTGTGACATCACCTAATGGGGATAAGATGTGTGTTGAAGTAGAAATGCAAGCAACACCAAAGGTCACTCTGAACCAGCTATCTGGAGATGCCTTTGATGAGGAACAAGTGGTAGAAGAATTCCCGGATGTGTTCCCCGAAGAGTTACCAGGTATGCCACCTGATCGTGATGTTGAGTTCCTTATTGAACTTTTACCTTGTACTGCTCCCATAGCTAAAAGACCATATAGAATGGGGGTAAAAGAATTAGAAGAACTTAAGAAACAAATTAGTGAGTTGCAAGAAAAGGGTTTTATCCGCCCTAGTTCTTCACCTTGGGGAGCACCAGTTATATTTGTGGATAAGAAAGATGGTACTAGGAGAATGTGTGTGGACTATCGTTCTCTTAATGAAGTTACCATCAAGAATAAATATCCCTTACCCAGAATAGATGACTTGTTTGATCAGTTGAAAGGTGCATGTGTGTTCTCTAAAATAGATCTCCGCTCTGGATATCACCAATTAAAAATCTGAGCGGCAGACATACCGAAGACAACCTTTACCACAAGATATGGGCTATATGAGTATACAGTCATGTCTTTCGGGTTGACTAATGCACCTGCGTACTTTATGTACATGATGAACAAGGTGTTCATGGAGTTTTTGGATAAGTTTGTGGTAGTGTTCATAGATGACATTCTAGTTTTCTCTAAAACTAAAGAGGAGCATGCTGAACATCTGAGGATGGTTTTGCAAAAGCTCAGAAAAAATCAGCTATATGCCAAGAGAAGTAAATGTGAGTTTTGGTTAAGAGAAGTGTCCTTCTTGGGTCACATGGTCTCTAATGGAGGTATAGCAGTAGACCCAAGTAAGGTATGAGATGTTCTAAACTGGAACCCTCCAACCAATGTTACCGAGATCCGTAGTTTCCTGGGTTTAGCAGGATACTATAGGAGGTTCATTGAAGGGTTTTCAAAACTAGCAAAACCAATGACAGCTCTGCTAGAGAAAAGTGTCAAGTTTGTGTGGTCTGACAAATGTCAAACAAACTTCGAAGAGTTGAAGAAAAGGTTGACCACAGCCCCAGTACTGACATTACCAGATCTGAACAAGAGTTTCTCAATCTACTGTGATGCCTCTCGTCTAGGTCTTAGATGTGTGCTTATGCAAGAAGGAAAAGTTGTGGCGTATGCATCCAGGCAGTTGAGGAAGCATGAGCTGAATTATCCTACTCATGACTTAGAATTGGCAGCAGTGGTACATGCTCTAAAGATTTGGAGACATTATCTAATAGGGCATAAGTGTGATATCTATACAGATCATAAGAGTTTGAAATATATATTCACTCAGTCAGATCTGAATCTGAGACAACGTCGTTGGCTTGAGCTGATCAAAGATTATGAGTTGGAAGTACATTATCATCCAGGTAAGGCTAATGTAGTGGCCGATGCACTGAGCAGGAAGAGTTATGCTAATGCTTTAAGAATGAAGCTTATGCCTGCAGAGTTATGTGCTGCTATGGAATCTCTTAATTTGGGATTTACCATTAACACCATGGAGATAACCATAGAACCCACTCTAGAACAAGAGATATGTAAGGGTCAGTTGGAAGATCCGAGACTGAAAGAAATTGCGGAGACTATAGTGCTAGGAAAAGCACCAGGTTTCAGGATGGATGATGATGGTACATTGTGGTTTGGAAAGAGAATATGTGTTCCCGAAGTAAAGTCTATCTGTGATGCCATACTTCGAGAAGCACATGATTCATCTTACTCTATACATCCTGGAAGTACTAAGATGTACCTAGATCTAAAAGAAAAGTATTGGTGGTATGGTTTAAAAAGGGATGTAGCCGAGTATGTAGCCTTGTGTGACACATGTCAAAGAGTAAAGGCAGAACACCAAAGACCTGCCGGTTTACTTCAGCCAATGAAAATACTTGAGTGGAAATGGGAAGAAGTGGGAATGGACTTTATTGTCGGTTTGCCACGTACACAGAGAGGATATGACTCAATCTGGGTAATCGTGGACCGCTTGACTAAAGTTGCTCACTTCCTACCAGTGAAGACTAACTACTCAGGTGCAAGACTAGCAGAACTGTATATGGAAAGGATAGTATGCTTACATGGAGTCCCTAAGAAGATTGTATCTGACAGAGGTACTCAATTCACATCACAGTTCTGGCAGAAGTTACATGAATCTTTGGGAACAAAGTTGACTTTCAGTACAGCATATCATCCACAGACTGATGGACAAACAGAAAGGACAAATCAAATTCTGGAAGACATGTTGAGAGCATGTGCTCTACAACATGGTGCCAGTTGGGATAAGAGTTTACCCTATGCTGAGTTTTCTTACAACAACAGCTATCAGAATAGTCTAAAAATGGCACCAAATGAGGCTCTGTATGGACGTAAGTGCAGAACTCCTTTATTCTGGAACCAAACCGGAGAGACTCAGGTGTTTGGACCAGATGTTCTTCGAGATGCCGAAGAACAAGTAAGAAAAATAAGAGATAACTTAAAAGTTGCACAATCCCGTCAAAAGAGCTACGCAGACACCCGCAGAAGAGGTCTGTCATTCGAGATTGGGGATTATGTGTATTTGAAAGTGTCTCCGATGAGAAGTGTAAAGAGGTTCAATATGAAAGGAAAGCTAGCTCCAAGATATGTTGGACCTTTCAAAATTCTCGTGAGACGTGGAGAGGTAGCTTATCAGTTAGAGTTACCCGAGAATTTGTTAGGAGTACATGATGTTTTCCATGTTTCTCAGCTGAAGAAGTGCTTAAGGGTACCTGAGGAGCAGATCCCTCTAGAAGAGCTTACTATAAAGGAAGATCTCACGTATGAAGAGTACCCAATAAGGATCTTGGAAACGGCAGAAAGGTTTATGAGGAGTCGTGTTATAAAGATGTGCAAGGTTCAGTGGAACCGGTATACGGAAGACGAAGCTACCTGGTAAAGAGAAGAAGACCTGAGAAAGTCTTATCCGCAGCTGTTTGAGTAAGTCCGTCTGAATCTTGAGGACGAGATTCCTTTTAAGGGGGGGTAGAATTGTAACGCCCACAAATTTGAAATGCTTTTAAAATAATAGAAAATGATTTAATTATGAAATTATGTGAGCATTTCATTTAGTGGAATAATAAAATTCTTAGAATTAAAATCAATTTCTAGATTAGTAACATGAATGTGCATTCATGCAGCTACATAATTTTTTCTTTGATTGATTGAATTTGCAAAACTCAAATTTCAAATGAATTCAAATTGTTTTTGAAATGGTTTTGAAAAAGGGAAATAAAAAGAAAAAGGAAAAACATTTCCCTCCCCCTGAAACCAGCCCAACCCTTTCCCACTCTTCTCTCTGCTGGCCCAGCAGGGCGCAAGGCCCAGTACGCGGCCCAGCCACCCCTCTCTCTGCCCTCTCTCTCTCTGACCTTTGGGGCCCATCTGTCGGTGCTACACCTCTCTCTCTCTTCTCTCTCTCTCGCTCACTGACCAAACAGGCCCACCTGTCGGCTCTTTCTTCTCCCCCTCTCCTCTGCCTCGGCGACGCATAGCACGACAACCGCCGCGACGCACGTCCCTCTCTGCTCGCCCGAGAACGCGCGTGGACGCGTGGAGCACGGGAACCGCCCACGTCCCTCATCCTCTCTTCTCTCTCTGTTGCTTGGCCCCACCCGTCATCCCCAACCTCCATCCGCCGTTTTCGGACACGTGCGGACGCGTCGCGGACGGCAACCGCCGCACGATCCTCGCCTGCTCCCACCCCCGCACCTCGCCCACAATGTCGCAACGGAACTGCACGTCCCGCACACTCCCTCTCTCGCTATAAAGCGGAACGCCGCGCGTCTGCTTCTCCCTTTCCCCTCTGTGCTCCCGTTTTCCGCCGAACGCCGCCGTCGTCGTCGTTGTCGCAGAGAAGCTACACCAGAGCTTCATCCGCCTCGGTGAGTGCCGTTCAGAGACCGCGAACTCCCCGCGAAGCTCCCGGCCTAACCTCTCTCTCTGTGCCCCGCCTTTGGCCGCAGAACGCGCGACGCCGTGCACGCGGAGCTCTCGGACCGCCGCGACGCCGACCGCCGTTCCACGCCGCACCGAGCCATCTCCGCCCTCCATTTCGACTCGGTGAGATTCGCCATCGTCTCCTCTCCCTCTCTGAGTCCTTAATTCGTCGTTTTTACGGTCCTGCGGCACTCCTCGCGAGCGTCCGGCGCCGCCGTTTAACTCCATTTTAACTCCGATTTGGACGATTCGAGTTGCGTTAGATTCGTAATGAAATTCTCTACATGTTAAACCATCTGCTGTTAATGTTTGAATTATTTAAATTCAAGGATAATTCAAATACAAAAGATGCTCTTAGAGAACTAGTTTAATTCATATCTTTTGCGTTTTAAATCCGATTTTCGTGAAATTCGTGTTGAAATGATCGTAGCAATGCGTAGTACCTTTTTATAAACCTTGTAACTCTATTTATTGTTGTTGGTGTACTGTTCTAATATTAATCTTGTTTGCTTTGTATGTATGCAATGGGAATGCGTGTTGTTGCAATGTCGTGATCGAGTTCAGGCAGTGAGGAGTTTGTTGGTGATCAAGAGTTCTTTGATCAGAAGTGTTTTGACCAGCAGGACTTTGAGAATCAAGGCAAGTATAGAATGGGACCTACCTTGTTATCCTATTCACCGTAATCATAATTTCATGTGCATGAGTTAAATTTGATATCCGTAGTTTAATTCCCTAGAATTGAAACCCTTTACCTTGACTCCTATGGGATATGCATATGGATAGATGGCTAGTGCTATATTGATGAATACTTGATCCCTGCCAATTGTTAAAATGCTTTGAATGAATTGGTGATCCTGCTATGGCAATTGGAACATAACTCTTTTAATAACTCACTGTTGGCAAAAGCTGGGACTGACAGTGCTACCGTGGGAGCTACATGGCTCTGGCTTTAACTTAGTAGTAGGCTCTTTTCTAGCTCGTTAGCGGTTACCCGAAAGGGCGCATTAGGCTCTTGCCGAGCTGGTTATAGTGCGGCCTCTGTCCGAGTTTGAGCGTAGGCTGCGGGTCTTTATGCTACTCGGAAGGGGAGCTCTATCGCCCCTAATCTTGTTAGACGAGATACTATGAAAGGTTTCATAGTGAACCCCGCCCACTCACCTTGGCAGTGTTATGGGAGTAATTAACCCGGGCAATCGGGGCATCACGACTCACGGGTAAAGATGCACAACCTCTGCAGAGTGTTAAAACTGATATATCAGCCGTGCTCACGGTCACGAGCGGCCTGGAAAACTGACGGTTTAATTAATTAACTTGACCAACTTTTATGTTCCTGTTGCCACCCCCACTATAATGATGATGGTTATGACTCTTTAAACTTTGGCAGTGGTATAAGTGGGATCATTTGGGGCTTAAGCATAACCTAATGCTTCTTAATAATAAAACTTTGACCAACTAAAAGTGCTGAATGCAGTAAGCCAGTGTCAGCCTTTTGAGCTTCATAACCCCATGTTATATTGCTAAGTACGAGTGTACTCACGCTTGTTTTCTTTTCAATATTTTTTTTTGGATAAAAATCCCGCATGGGTAACAGAAGCAGGAGGCTATGAAGAGTTCCCTGAAGACTTCTAGGCTTGGTCAACCAGTTGACCTTCCCTGTGAGATGGAACCTCAAGATCTAGATGTATCTTCCGTTGTTTTATTTATTCTTGTAATGGATATATGTTCGATATGTATTAACCTCTGTGATGGTACTTTGTAATTTGTGAACTTATGTGTGGATTATTTCTGGGCACACATAATGTTATGCATCCTATTTCGTCCTTGAAATTGGGTGTGACACTCTAGATGTCTTCTAGTTCATCTAGTTATCTAGTTGTCTAGTTCTAGTTTCTAGTTCATCTAGTTCTAGATCTAGTTCTTCTAGTTCATCAAGTTCTAGTTCATCTAGTTGTAATTAGAGGTGAGAGAGGAGGAGAGAGCTAAGGAGGAGCCGGATCTATCAGATCTTCCTCAACGGTGTACCTTTGCAGCATCTGGTTCGTCTTGAGCAATCTCCAGGTTCTTCATTTATTCTTTCTAAGTATTGTATTTAATTATAGTTCTTTCCTTACTTTATTTATGGAATCTCCGCTCGTATTGAGTGCTCTAGTTATCAGTTGGAATTAGAGTAGTACGCATTAGTGTAAAAGTGGTGTCTAGACTAGGGTTTACCTGAGTTTGCGCCCAATCCCACGGATAGTTGTTGTAGCCCCAGAGGTGACAGCTCTGTTAAGCATTTGTAGTCCACCACGTTCGGGTTGGTGTTTTCATAGGGCTTTTGGCAACCTCCCCCTAACTACCTTTTTCCCAATCTTATTCGAGAGTCGGGAAGGTACTGTTGCTCCAAAGTTGTAAAGTATCGTGGGCCTTTGATTAGATAGAACACCTTAGAAAACTCTAAAATCTCTCTACCCATTTATCATTCTTTCCTTGGATGTTCTTAGTTCTCTAGTACACTTCACGTTCCCCATGGAAACCGATACTCTGGAATACTCCCGGGTGAAAGCTACTTTGGTATCCGTGCACTTATGGATTTCTCTGTGTGCGTTAATTTATACCAACAAGCTTTCTAGCGCCGTTGCCGGGGAATGGTAACTGTCCTAGATTCAAACCATGTTCATCTGTTTACCTTTTCCCTTTTTTCCTTCTTACCATCTTTCTCACCTCATCATATTCATCTTACCATGTGGGTTTTAATCTCTTCTATAAATACTCTACTCCAAAGGGTGACATATTGGAGTTTCCACCATCCTTACCTCCTATTCTTATAAATGGCTATGAGCTTGGCCCTGCTTGTATAGCCATGGTTTGGGAGCTGTCTTTCTCTAGCCTTGGTTTAGTTTCAACTTACTTTGAAAATATGACTCATCCAAGTATAGAGGAGGCCCCAAACGAGACCAATTTGAGAGTCACCAATCCAAGTGGAATATTGAATATCCATCAAGAATCAACCATAAAGATTGGAGAGGAAGATGACATCAATGAGCATAGAATCTATTCCATAACCATCTCATTAAATCCATGCTCATATGAGAAATCTCCCATACCAATTGGTCTCTCTATCATTACCACACATGACATTTTCAACACTCTATCACTTTTTATTTACAAAAACTTTGAAAGGGTAGTTGTCGATGCATATGTTTATCATAAATATTGCAGATCTTGTTGTGTCAAATCTTGAGATATGTAATCAAAGGGAAACCTCTTCACTAAAACATGTCTTGAAGGTTTCCCAAGGACAAGCTTAGTGTCCTAAAACAAGCACTTCTTAGATCTTAACATGAGTATTTCACCTTTTTGTTGTCTACCCTTATGAAATGAGCATAAAAATATATTATTATATTCCTTCGGGTATTCTTGTTACTAACCTTTTTAGGTTTGGAGCACAAAGAATGAAGGAACGACAAGCATAAGGTATGTCTAACCAATCATCAAGCAACATTGAATTACATTCATCCAATCTTGATTATTGCAAAATTCAAGCTTGGAGGATAAACCACCATAAAATCATCTTTTGCCATGTTGCTACATTATCTGGGTTGTCCCTACCTTTAAGGCGTGCTCAAACTGCTAATCATGCTCGTAATCATCTCCATAATACTTCTATTCTACCTTTGTCTGCTATAGTATATGTTTAGATTTTGAAGTATTTTCATATATCTTTTAAATTATGCATGGTGCTTAGTTTAAATCAAAGGTATTTGAATATTGCTTCTAAAGGCTTTTAAATTTAGCGTGGTGCTTAGGTTAAAATGTCTTCCTAAATCAAATTAGACGTGGTGTCTAGGTTGATTTTTGAGTTGATAGTATGGTATAGTAGATATTGGATATTTTGTTAGACTAACCCCTGCAGGAAAAACTTTCTATATCAAATTGGGAAAATCATGAGATGAACTCACATGGGAGATGAAGAGAGACACATGAACCTTCAACAATTTTCACAAGAGAGATGCAGCTAATTCATCAAGGATAGATGAATTCCATGGAGCGAGGAGAAGCCTCAATCCACTCAATCCATGGAAGAAGGTGAACAAACTTCAAGATAAGACCAAAATAAATGTCAAGATCAGAGGCACAAGGATGAGAAAGAAGTAGAACAAAGGAGACAAGTTGTTCATACGCAACCAGTTGATCAAGGAAAGCTTCCATGAGGTGTTACAACACCATCAAGTAAGTAATCATCACTCTAAAAGCGTTCCTTTGATTCTGGTATTTACATTAATAAAGATCTAAACATGTTTGAGCTACAATTTTACTTGATCCAACCTGATTAACTCAACATGTTAGTTCTTTAAAAGCTTGTTTCTAGTACCCCTTTTCTTGATCCCACAGTATTAAACATATGGGCTAAAATGTTGCATATCTAACCTTGGAAGATGATAATCATACTCATGTAATTATACATTATTTATAGATAACCCTTCCATGAGTTAAAACAATCTGATTTGCCAAATATATTTGAAATGCTACATTCATGCCCATCTTCTGATCTTATCACCTGGTTAAATAAAATACAATTTTGCTCAATATGTTTAGGCTAGAGAAGAAATGGCTTTTGGTTCTATTGGTGTTTTTCCACCAGGAGAGCGCATGCACTTGATCTCTGCCGTGTTTATATGAGCAGGACACTTCTTCAACGTGCCATCAAGAGCATGGGTGGAATGACACCCTACCAATAAAGAAAGGAGATCTAGGGAGACCTGTCATCCAAATCTCCATTGGAGCTTACATTTTTTAAGAAGTTGTCTGTAACCTTGGAGCAAGTGTCAACATCATGCCAACTTGCAGATCAGACACTATGCTATCCTATGGGAGTTCTTGAAGATAGCTGCATATGAGTTGTACACTCGTTTGTACCGGTTTACTTTGTGATTGAAGAAGCAGATATGTTTCACAATCAAGGATGGGAAGGAGGAGTTCACTTTCAAGAAGCCTACACTCAAGGCTCCTACTCGTTCTTAGACGTCGTACATCTACAAGGATACAACTGCAACTACAAGGAAGAATAACATCAACAATAGGAGGAAAGGTCAACAACCAAAGAAGACTCAGTGTGAATATCAACACTGTTGATTCAAGGTATGACCATTTCCTTCTATCACCACACCTCGCTAAGCTGGATGATCCAGGAGTACCTACCATTGATTGCAAGATCAAGGAAAGTACATTCTACAAGACACTCAGTGATATTGGATCAAGCGTCAACATAATGTCTAAGGTATCATATCAACATTTATATGGCAATAGACCCCTGTACCAGACTTATGCGTAGCCACAGCTGGCGGACCAATCCTTCCGATATCCGAAGAGAATAGCAAAAGATGTCATGGTCAACATCATAGATCACTATATTCCCACCGACTTCATGGTTCTAGATATGGGAGATGAAGATGAAGTCCACGTAATTCTAGGAAGATCTTTTCTCAACACCACTAGCGCAATCATCTCCATGAAATCAGGAGAGATCCAATTCCAATTTCCTAAAGAGAAGGAACACACCACCAAGCATGGATGGGCAGACTATCTAGGAGAAGTGTCAAGATTTGAAGACTGATCCAATAATGAAGATAAAAGTTCTCCTAAGAAAGAAGTCATACCACCAACAAAGGATGTATCACCTGCTACAGATACAAAGAGGAAGTGAAACCTTAGACGAAGAAAGTGTGGAATAAGAAAGATACTTCATCAGAAACACCAACACAAGTTGAGCAAACATCCAAGTCCTTATCAGGATTGGACCACGCTCCTAAAGACATTTGAACCAGAAGAGAGACGGACCTAAATCTCCGAACCTTAGCTGGAAGGTAAACTCGGTAAGTTATCTTCATATTTATTTCTCTGCATTGCATTAGTTGCACTCTAGCATATTTACTTTCCATAAGTATTTTTGGCACTATTCATATGTCATTCTTAGTATAATCCATTGCATAATCATCTTAATCATAGCATATCTATATTGTTGCATTGCATTGCATTATAAAAAGAAAAACCTTTAAGCCCCATATGAATAAGTCTTCCAACTATTGTCGATGTTTTACCACCGATAGTCTGCACGAGGTTACTCGAGACAGTTGTTTGTGCCTCGGCGAATAGTGAAATCCTTGTGGTTGGACACATAGGAACACACGATTTTATACTGGTTTGGGCCCTCGACACCATCGAGTAATAACCCTACGTCTAGTTGGGTTGCTTCTTATTGCTCTGATCTCGTAATACAAGGTGTTGTGTGTCACTCTACGTATCGGGTGTTACATAGTATGTTCAGGTCTCTTTTGGGTGGTACCCTCACTAGGATCTGGCTGAGGGTTGCTCTAGTCCTACTCGGTTACAAACTTAGAGTCCTAAGCTGCGCTTCGGTCTTGTCGTTGTTACCGAGTAGAATCCGGTTTTGTGTGTTCGTCTTCCTCCGTGGGCAAAGTGAAAGAGGCCCAAAGCTACAGTAAGCCGGTCTATAGGTACTCTATGGGATATCCCATCGACAAGCCCCCGAGCATCTCATGATTTTTCTTCAAAGTGTCAGATAGTTTTGAAAGTAAGTCGAGTTCTTTTTGAAGTAAAATCATGGGATGATCTTCTATCTTCCTTCTTTGGGTTGTTGAGGTTTGTGCGCACTTTTCACAAAAAGTGCACTCAATGGGTGTAGCCCCGAGCCTCTTGCCATTTGGTACAAGCGGCCAGTGGGTCAGGATTTTGAAAAGATGTTTTTCGGGGTAGGTATCTCCAGCCCCCGAGCCTTCTTCCGAGTTCTTTTGAGTGAAAGAGCTCGACAGAAGGGTCTGAAATATTTTGCTTCTGTCTGCTTTTGTTCACGGGTGGGTACTGTGCTTTCATGGATGTGTAGAATCTTGCTTTCACTGTTTGCTTTGGTCAGCTTTTGTCATTTTCTTGCTTCTCTTTCTCGTGACTTTTGGCTTTTGGTGGTCCTTCCTTGTTATATATATGTGGTGCCTGACTATGTTGTGTACTAGTAATTGAGCTTGAGAGTTTTATTCTTTCTTTTCGATGGTCATGCTGCTTAGTGAAACTGAGCAGCCCCCGGGCTTTTATGTCCGACTTCTGGTAGTTGAGTGGGTAGAAGAATTCTTGTGAAAGGAGTTAGAGGTAGACTAACTCCTCGGTTAGATTTTCCTGGGAAGTTTGGTGCAGCAAGTAGAAGAAATCTTGTGATGTGGCTTCCATGCCTTCTCTATCTATTTACTGAACTCCAGGTTGTAACTGCTGCCGCTCCTGAATTGATTGATGTGGTGTGCTCCATCTTACTGGTCGTGCATGCTTGCATCGAACTCCTGCTGGAAAGGCTAGAGTTGGAACTGTCCGATCTCATTTGTTGGGAGTGGCTTTCTGCTTGTAAACCCAGACTTTCTTCAGACTTTGAGGAAATTCTGGGTTATTTCATTCTGCAAGGTCTTGACCAAGTGCTGGGTCTTCTTTGGTGGTGAAAGAACCGTGATGCCTAAGAGGGGGGTGAATTAGGTCACCAAAAAAACTACTCTCTAATCTATGGCCTCTATATCAACACCTAACAAAACCTATGCAATAAGATAAACTAACTAGATGTGCAACTACAGGTTTGCTAGTGTGTTGCTATCTCTACCGCAAAAGATCACAAGATAACCAAAGAAAATGCGGAAGGTAAAGAGCAAGGTAGAGATGCAAATTCCCGTCGACGACTCCGGTATTTTTACCGAGGTATCGAGAAGCGTGCAAGCTTCCCCCTAGTCCTCGTTGGAGCCCCTCGCAAGGAATCCCACGCAAGGGCCAAGCTTCCAGTCGGGTAACTCCATGGATAGCCTCGGGCTCTCCCCACGCGCAAGTGGGTCTCTGATGTGCCTTCCGGCAAGCCTCTCCCAGATGCTCTCCGCTGTCTTCACTATCAAGCTTCTGACCGAAACGTCGCGGGCCTTGTTCCCTTCGGTACACCGGTGGCGGCCACACCACAAACGTGGTTGGTGTGATCGCTCAAGATTACAAGCCCCACCGAGTACAAGCTTGGTGCGCGCAAGCACCCTTTGATCAAGAGATTTACAAACCTCACTAACACTAGGCTTACACCTAGAGCAAGCGCATATGAGTGGTCTAACTAACTTAAGCACTTCACAAAGCACTTATGCTAATCACCAAGTATATCTCTAAGCACTATGCATATGGAGAGCACTAGAATTGTGTATCAACACCTTTGTATGTTTCATCAAGTCTCCACACTCTCATTTGGCTGGCCATGGGTGGTATATATAGGCCCCAAGCCAAATGGAGCCGTTGGAACCTTGATGCCGCTCCTCTGCGTAGCTCCGGACGCGGACAGCAAGGGGGGTCCGGACTAATGGTTGTGCATCCGGACCTTCCAATGGCCTTCTGCTGCGCTGAGGCTGACAGTGGGTCCGGACGCTGTCTATGGTCCGGAGTCCACAGTCCGGACATCGTCCAGAGTCCTCGTGCGCCTCTGGAACCTCTCTGCATGAGGTCCGGACGCTACACTCCGGATGGCGTCCGGAGCCTTTGGAGCTCTCGGGTTCTTCTCTGCGTGCGTTCGGACGCTGAAGCCATTTGTCCGGACACACACTGTTCATAGCGTCCGGAGCCATGGATTTGAGCAGACCAACCCCTAGGTGTCCGGACGCATTTGCAATGGTCCGGACCCTCTAGTTTATAGCGTCCGGAACCCTTTTCTTCAGTGTTTTCGTCCGGGCTGATTTCCAAAAGTCCGGACGCGAGGCGACGAGCGTCCGAAAGACTTTGTTTCTTCATGGTCTTGCTTCCGAGTAGGTTCCATCCTCCATGCTTGAACTATGCTTGATCTTTTAAGTCTTCTATATGCTTCAAATGTCTTGCTTGCGGTGTTGCCTAAGTCAAAAGCATGTTTGCACCCTATTGGACTACAAAATAAACACTTGCAAATTGATTAGTCCAATTTGGTTATGTTGATCATCAAACACCAAAATCCAAACTATATGGGACATGAGGACCATGTTCCTTACAATCTCCCCCTTTTTGGTGCTTGATGACAACATGACCAAAACAAGAAAATAATATAAGATGCTTAAATGAAAACATATCTGCTTGCTAGGATGCAATGCAAAGGCAAGTCTATATGATACTAGTTTATACCAATTGAAGCTCATACTATGATGACTTATCTTGCCCTTGCACATGTCCCCTTGTGGTATTATGGATTTATACTCCCCCTAACTCCATAATCCACTTTCCTCCCTATCTTGGACCGAAATATATGATCATTTGTTTTGGTCCTTCAAATTCTTCCCCTTTGGAATCAAACACCGAAAAGGAAGTCATTAGTAGCACAAGAGAGGGTCAAGTTTTGTGATCCTTTGTATGTGGAGTGAAATTGATCACAAGACTTGACTCTCGCATTACATAAACTAAACTCCCCTAAGTGTATGCATACATATAGTGGATGGCAAAGCATATGCATAATCGGCAATTTGCACAAAGGAGTTTAATCTATGTAATGCATGAAGAAAGCATTCTAAAGATATCAAAATGAAAAGCAATGATACGTATCGAAGTTAATCCTTGCTTAGCTCCGGGGACTTCATGTTCCTTGCAATGAGACTACTACACACATGATAGACTTGAAATAGGTGTTAGTCTCAAAGCTTCCAACTTGTAGATTTGCTCCCCCTAAAAGTGTGCATACAAGCATAGAATACTTGTAGGAGATATGCACATTGACTTTTAAGGTCAAGATACCAAATGAAAGGTAATGTCACATGAAAGTGAACATCACTCTTACTTGGTATTTGGGGTAATCTATCTACAATTTGGTACTTTGGCACATATAAGATAAAACAATTGAAAAGGGGCTATGTGTCGTGCTCCTAAACAAAATTAAAGCAAGTAGGTTGCTCCAAGGGTAAGAGTGATACCGAGCAATCCTACCATATGATATCCTAGTGTATGCATGACAAGTATTTAGATATGCAAATGCAATACCTAGGCATGAAGGGAACTAGATGCTAATGAAATTTGCAAGTTAAAAATCTAGTTACCTAAGCATGGGAAGGGGAACTTGGGTCCATAGTGCTCACTAACCCACTTGGCAATGATTCCAATGATCATCATGATGCATCCCATGTAATGCACCCAAACTTTGCCAAGTCTCCAAATTCCCCGATGTCCATCGGGCTTCTCACTTTCCCTTTGGAATCCAAACCTTCTTGGTGCTCTTCATGTTGGAAATGATTTCCTTTGGCACACAAAAACGTTTGGATCCATTGTTGGCTTTCTTATTCACCTTGATGGCCACCACCTTGTCATTTTTCTTCTTCTTCAAAAGATAAGGCGTGGAGGACTTTTTGTCCACCTTGTTGGTGTAGGTGTTGGAGAACTTGCTCATTGGCTTTTTGTTTTTTTCTTTCTTCTTAGCCCCTCCCCCATTCTTCACCTTGCACATGTAGGACTTGTGACCTTCTTTGTGACAAAGGTAGCAAACCACGGTTTCTCCCTCATCAAGCTTCTTCACTCCCTTGATGGTGTTATCTTGATGAGGTTAGGCTTGTTTCTCCTTGCCTTTGACTTGTGTTAAGTCTCTTGTAAGGCTATCCACTTCTTGCCTGAGTAGCTCATTCTCTATTGCAACCTCTTATGTACATGTTTCTACAAACACATCCTCAAAAGAAGCTTGGTTGCATAGGGGTGAGTCTATTAAATCAATGCAAGAAGTCGAGGCATCCTTTTTAGGCATGTCAAATATAGAACTCTTCTTTTTAGGTGCCTCGGAGGGGGTTTTACCGGCGGCCTCAAGATTAGCAACTTTTTTTGTTAGCTCATCACAATGTTTGCAAATGGTTTCCATTTTAGCAAGCAAACAATTGTATGCATCTTGTGTGCTAGCTAACTTTGCTTTTAATTTCTCATTTTTCTTAACTAGTTGCTTATCACTGATTGTGCATTCATTTGTGTTCACACTAGCCTCTAAAAGCTCAATTTTAGTAGTTAGCTCAACATTTAGATTGGCAAAAGTTTCATGTTGCTCAAGCAAGGCATCATAAGATTTTTGAGAGCTTTCTACTTTGGCTTTTAGTTCATTGATTTTCTTTTGTTGGCTAGTGCAAGCTTTAGCATAATTAATGTTATCTTGCACAAGTTGCTCATAAGAAGGTATATCATCATCACTATTACTATCACTAGAGCTAGAACTTTTGTTACCCGTGCCATAAGGCATACTCGTGAAGTGCTTGATGATGATCGATGGCGTTCATGCCTCGTGTGTTGGGCTTCATCATCGCTTGATGAGTCATTCCAACTCTTGATAGTGGTGAGGGCCTTGACCTTGCAACCCTTCTTCCTTGTCTTGGGTGAGGGCTTGTTTCTTGGACAATCTTCAACAAAATGTCCTATCTTGCCACATCCATAACAACCTTTCTTTCTTTGCTCTCTTCTTTGATTTGTGAAGATGCAATCTTCAATTTGGATGGGCACACCCTTGACATTGAGCTTGCGAATCATCTTCTCCACTCCTCGAACGAGTTTGATAGTTTCTTCTTCATCAATGGAGGAGTAGGTGGAGGCTTGATCATCATCACTTGATTATTCTTCTTCTTCATCATCATCATCATCATATTCATCTTCTTCTTCACTTGAGGAGCTTGAGCTTGTCTCAACTTTCTTGCTCTTCATCTTTTTGCGCTCTTTACATGTGAGAGCAATTGCTTTGCTTGATGAAGATGCTTCTTCTTGACCCATCTTGCGTGACATCTCAAATGCCACAAGCTTGCCAATGAGGATGGTCGGGGTCATTTTGCTTACTCCCTCCAAGTTGTGAAGAACGGTGATGATAGGTGCATATTTGTCATGTGGTACCACCAAGATGATCTTCCTCACAATGTCCTCATCTTTTAGATTTGTCAATCCTATGGAATTGAGCTCATTGATAATTAGATTCAAACGAGAATACATGTCCTTAACAAGCTCATCTTCATTTATTTTAAAGGAATCATAGATTGACTTAGATAGACAATGTTTTTGCTCACGGACATTGCTTGTGCCGTCATGGAGCTCATGTAATTTTAGCCAAATTTCATGGGATGTTTGTAAGGTAAAAACTTGATTGAAAACATCCACACTAAAAGATTCATACAAGAAATTTTTAGCTCTAGCATTGAAATGAATTTCCTTTTCATCACTTGAGGCGGGTTTAGCGGGATTTCATAGGGGTTTCATCGCGTCACGAGTGACTCTCCAAACACCTAGATCAACCGCTTCTAGGTAGCAAGCCATTCTAGCACTATAGTAGGGAAAGTTAGTGTCGTCAAAGTGCGGAGGCCTAGCGGTATCCATCCTTCCCTCTCCTAGAGACATCGACTCGAAGGCGGTGAAGCCTAAAGTCCAAAGATGAGCCAACCGACTTTGATACCAATTGAAAGGACCGTGATGCCTAAGAGGGGGGGTGAATTATGTCACCAAAAAAACTACTCTCTAATCTATGGCCTCTATATCAACCCCTAACAAAACCTATGCAATAAGATAAACTAACTAGATGTGCAACTATGGTTTTGCTAGTGTGTTGCTATCTCTACCACAAAATATCACAAGATAACCAAAGAAAATGCGGAAGGTAAAGAGCAAGGTAGAGATGCAAACTCCCGTCGATGACTCTGGTATTTTTACCGAGGTATCGAGAAGCGTGCAAGCTTCCCCCTAGTCCTCGTTGGAGCCCCTCGCAAGGAATCCTGCGCAAGGGCCAAGCTCCCGGTCGGGTAACTCCGTGGATAGCCTCGGGCTCTCCCCACGCGCAAGTGGGTCTCCGATGTGCCTTCCGGCAAGCCTCTCCCGGATGCTCTCCGCCGTCTTCACTATCAAGCTTCCGGGCGAAACGTCGCGGGCCTTGTTCCCTTCGGTACACCGGTGGCGGCCACACCACAAACACGGTTGGTGTGATCGCGCAAGATTACAAGCCCCACCGAGTACAAGCTTGGTGCGTGCAAGCACCCTTTGATCAAGAGGTTTACAAACCTCACTAACACTAGGCTTACACCTAGAGCAAGCGCATATGAGTGGTCTAACTAAATTAAGCACTTCGCAAAACACTTATGCTAATCACCAAGTATATCTCTAAGCACTATGCATATGAAGAGCACTAGAATCATGTATCAACACCTTTGTATGTTTCATCAAGTCTCCACACTCTCATTTGGTCGGCCATGGGTGGTATATATAGGCCCCAAGCCAAATGGAGCCGTTGGAACCTTGATGCCGCTCCTCTGCGTAGCTCTGGACGCAGACAACAAGGGAGGTCCGGACTAATGGTTGTGCGTCCGGACCTTCCTACGGTCTTCTGCTGCGCTGAGGCTGACAGTGGGTCCAGACGCTGTCTATGGTCTGGAGTCCACAGTTCGGACATCGTTCGGAGTCCTCGCGTGCCTCTGGAACCTCTCTGCATGAGGTCCGAACACATTCTTTGGTCCGGACGCTACACTCCGGACGGCGTCCGGAGCCTTTGAAGCTCTCGGGTTCTTCTTTGTGTGCGTTCGGACGCTGGAGCCATTTGTCCGGACACACACTGTTCATAGCGTCCGGAGCCACGGATTTGAGCAGACCAACCCCTAGGTGTCCGGACGCATTCGCAATGGTCCGGACCCCTGTTTATAGCGTCTGGAGCCCTTTTCTTCAGTGTTTTCGTCCAGGCTGATTTCCAAAAGTCGGGATGCGAGGCGACGAGCGTCCGGAAGACTTTGTTTCTTCATGGTCTTGCTTCCGAGTAGGTTCCATCCTACATGCTTAAACTATGCTTGATCTTTTAAGTCTTCTATATGCTTCAAATGTCTTGCTTCCGGTGTTGCCTAAGTCCAAAGCATGTTTGCACCCTATTGGACTACAAAATAAACACTTGCAAATTGATTAGTTCAATTTGGTTATGTTGATCATCAAACACCAAAATCCAAACTATATGGGACATGGGACCATGTTCCTTACAGGTGGTAGACCTGATGTAACCTTGGCTCCAGCCTTTATATTTTGTCACTTGTGGTCTTTTGTTTTAGATGAGGCTTATATTGGCCTTACATTTGTAGCTCCTGGGTTGTTATATCTTTGTAAGGTCCTTGGCCGAGTTGTTTTTTCGGCATGCTCTTTCTGTTGTAGGGTTGCTTGTTGATTGTTATTAGCTGTATGATTGCCCTTGGAATATTCTTTTGAATATTTTGTGTGGTACACCAATGTACTACCTTTACTGTAGCCATTTGTATCGCATCAATATAGCCCTTGTAGAATCTTTTGCCTTTACTACCTTCGTGTTATTGTTGTTGTCCTCCTTTTCTTCCTAGACCTGGTGTATGTGCGCCCATTGTTTCTCTATAAATAGCTATATTTTTGTTGCTTTGTCACACATCTTCCTGCCTCCTTCTTGTAGAATCCTTATTTTTGATCTTGTCGTATCATGGATATTGTAGTTGGTGAGCTTGACGAGCGCCCAGGCTTCTTTTTCATTTTCTTGGGTTGTAATCTGGTGAATGGTGTAAGTCTTGTGATAGAAACTAGTAGTAGACTAGTTTCAAGGTAGTATCGAGTTGTGGACGACTTTGAGGCAAATGGTGTAGGTCTTGTGATGAGGCTATCGCATGTAGTGCTGCCTCATCTTCCAGCGTCCTACTTCCCTGCTTCTGGCTGATCTCGTGGTCTTGGTTGAAGAAGCGTTCCTCGGTCAGTCCTGTGCTGTGTCATTTTGGTGCGTGCTGATGCTGATCCGCCCTCATTTCTCAAGGACCTGGCAGAATTGTCAATCTTGAATGGCTTCCGGGTTCTGCTTCTACTACCTTTGGCAAGCAGGGTGTGTATTGCTCCGTTGGGTGTTAAGCACATCTGAGTTATTTGGCTCTGTTTGCCAATATTGGATCTTGGTTCTCGCGGTTTTAACCTCGAATTTGACTGGGTTCCTTGTTACTGACTAGTGCTAGTTCCTTTCATGTATTGGTTGATTGTAACTTCATATCTTTGTTGTAATCACACTTTGTATCGAAAAAATGGATGATCAATCAACTATTGTCTCATTCTCCCGAGTTCTTTGTACTTTTGTCTGTCTTGATTGTGATGTATGAGTTCTTTATTCCATGAGCTGTCTGTGTACTTTGTGAAAGATGTACTCTGACCGATTGCTTTACTTTGGTGTCCGTTCCGTAATTCCTGGTGACTTTTTGTAACCGTTGTGTTTTCTTTTTACTGTAGTCAAAGAAACTTGCAGTTTTTTAATCCCTTTATAAATCTGTCTTTCCCTCTTTCTTTCTTTTTTATCTTACGGTAAAAAACTCTTTCATTTGCTTGCAAACCCTAGCCACCGCCGCCGCTTTGTTTGTCTTCGATCCGCCTCGGATGGTGAAGAAGAATAAGAACAAATTTGAATTCGTTGACGAAGACACTGTGTTGGATTCCATTGACAATCCTGAGTTCGTTGAAATGTCTCGTCACATGAAGCGGTCTCCAAGCCTACGACTCAGGAGGCGGATTTAGATCTGCTAGTTGCTCATGGTCTGCTTTGGAAGCGGATTTTTTCTGAATACTCTCCTCCTGGTGAGCATATAATTCTGTGTCCCTCCCTGATCAGACTGTGCTCTTTGTTTCTTTTGTTCGTGCTGGACTTTGCTTCCCTCCTTCTGACTTTTTGATGGAGTTCCTTCGTTTCTATGGTATCCAACTTCATCATGTATCTCCTAACGGAGTTCTTTTCCTTGCTTCATTTGCTCATTTGTGCGAGGCTTTTATTGGCATCCGCCTTGCCTTCTCCTTCTTTGGCATTTCTTTCGCCTTCGGTTCCACGAAAAAACAGCTAGCCATTCTTTTGGCTGTTGTGCTCTTCAATTTCGTCAGGGGGTGAAGAACAGCTACTTTTCTGTTAAGGATTGGGCAGATAAGTGGTTCTACATCTCAAAACCTGATACTTATTTTACTTCTGACCTTGCTGCCAAACCAACCCTTCTTCCTTGCCAGAATCATGCTCTATCCTCTTCTAAATCCTTGGATATCAAGCCTTTGTTGACTCGGATAAATTTTCTGAAACAATATGAGTTTACTGGCAATGGATTGGTTGCCAGTTTCTATCGTCGCCGGGTTCAACCTCTCATGCAGAGGGACCATCTTGGCTTCGAATACACTGGTTCTTCTGACCCTTCTCGGATTATCCCTGACGCCGAGTTGTCTCATGATGATATATTTGATCGTTTGGGGAGGGTTTTGAGTAGTGTGTCTGCCCTTCCTCCCCAGATTCTAGAATATGACGCTAGTCATCCTCCTCCTCAGATTAGTGATCTTTGGTTTATTCCAATTTCTTTTTACTAGGGTTTTCTTTACTAATAACTTGCTTCTTGTTTTTTGCTAGGACTATGGTCACTCTTTTAGGCTTGACTTGCCTTTTGGGCCTATTGCTTTTGCTCCTACTGAGGCTGCTGCTGAAGTTACCGTGGCTTCGAGTTCTTCCAGGTTGATCCCTGGATTTTGTAATACTGATGTGTATGTACCATATACTCCTGATCCTCGGATTGCTCAGCTTATATTATTATTTTCTAGGAAGAGGAAGCTCGAGTCTTCTGTTCAACCTCCTCCGCTTGCTCCTGTTACTCGTCACTGTACTTCTCGATCGCGCACTCCCACAGGTAACATTATTATAGGTGAGCATTTTTTGTTTTCAGCCGAGTTGTTTTGTTTACTATTCTTCTTTATTCTTGTATTTGTTTTTAATAGGTGGCCAGTCCATCCCTCTTGATGAAGAATATTCGGACGATGATCCTCCTCTTATTCATCCTTCGTGAGTTCCTTTCTTGATGTCTTTGTAATTTCTTTCTAGATTTTCTCTTATTGTAGAGTTGTCTCAATCGTAGGTCATCTGTTGGTTAGTCCTCTAGTGATGCTGCCCTAGTTCCTTCGGCTATCCCAATCTCTTCTTCCGCATTGCTTGATGATGACTTTTCTTTTGATATTCCCAAGCTTTCGTTTGCTCATGTTGCTGCTTCTATCAGCAAATCAGTCAAGTAAGTTGGATTTTCTATGTGATGTTTTGTTCTTATTTGTCCTTGCCTGATAACCTTATTCTTGTTTTTTCGTAGGCCTTCTTCTGATGCTCCTGTTTCCTCCCATGGAGGTAGGGTTCTTTCAGCTTGCTGATGGTGATCTGTTATCTTTTTTATTTTCTTCTTGATTTTTCATGTTTTGTCTCTTGTAGGACTCTGTCCTCCTGAAGTTGTAAATGTTGCTAGTACTTCCCAGTTGTTTTACCACCGATAGCCTGCCACGGGGTTACCCGAGATAGTTGTTCGTGCCTCGGCGAATAGTGAAATCTTGGTGGTTGGACACGTAGGAACACACGATTTTATACTGGTCCGGGCCCTCGACACCGTCGAGTAATAACCCTACGTCCAGTTGGGTTGCTTCTTATTGCTCTGATCTCGTAATACAAGGTGTTGTGTGTCGCTCTACGTATCGGATGTTACGTAGTATGTTCAGGTCTCTTTTGGGTGGTACCCTCACCAGCCCTTTATAGTACAGGATCTAGCTGAAGGTTGCTCTAGTCCTACACGGTTACAAACTTAGAGTCCTAAGCTGCGCTTCGGTCTTGTCGTCAGTACCGAGTAGAATCCGGTTTTGCGTGTTCGTCTTCCTCGTGGGCCAAGTGAAAGAGGCTCAAAGCTACAGTAAGCCGGTCTATAGGTACCCTATGGGATATCCCATCGACAACTATTTAGTATGGAGGCATAAAAAATATATTGCATTAGTTATCTACATATAAAATTAAAAATCCAAAAATATTTGAAAATTCGAGTTCTGTAAGGCTCTAGGCAATCAAAGCATAGATGGTTTATCGCTAACGCTTAATTTGTTCCACGAGCTTTGTTGTCTATTTCAGTTTAGCAAGATTTGGAAAGACTAGACAAGATTAGATATCTTCATCCACTTTGAGAAGTACAACTCCATCAACTATCAATCTTTGAAGTCTCAGAGAAGTGAAGTATGTCTACACTGTCAAAATGAATGACTAAGTTAACATCCAGCTTGGGGGAGAGCACCCCCATGTATCTAGGTAAGTATCCTTATCCTCTTAGGTTTACTTTTATTTAGATATTAGTTATATAAATTAATTCAAATAAAAAATGTGAGCACATGAAAGTTCACACTTAAATAATTATAAATCACAAAAGTTACGACTTAGACACTTTTTATATCTATGGAATTTTTATTGTCTACTTTATTCTTAAAAAAGTTTTTTATTTAGTAATAATAATAGGAGTGTTTAGTTTATTTGATTTTGTTTTTAGAAGTTGCTAATAATAAAAAGAATAACTCTAAAGATAACTCTATGTATGGAAATGATGAATAGTTGCCCTGCCATAATTCCTTCCAAGTACCTAGTTTTCAGCCTTGAATTCTCCCGAGTTTTAGATATGATTGTTTTGACATAAGATATGCTCTGAACCTAAAACTTGTGGGTTGCGAATGCTTGAGCTTAGTCTAGGTAGTTGAAGGGTATGATATGAGAAAGTTTGAGCTGCTATTTATCTTGTTCCTAGCAATACTAGAGTTCCAGAGAATTTATCTTTTGAAAATTGAAAATATTACATGATGAGTTTCTGTATGACAAGAGCTTGAATTCCTACCACAACCATATATACATATCTAGTAGATTAGGAAAACATTCACTATTATTTTTACTGCTCGTATATGCATTGAGTTTTGTCAAGCTTTGTTGATCCTTAGAGACCTGTCACGCTTTTGAAATCAAGATCACATACACTCCACTCTTATATGCTACTACTACCTTGGAAGTATGCATCCACATATTTTCCATCTAGATCCACCAGAAAAATGTTCTACTCCTACCTTGGGAGTAAGCAACCAAAAATATCTCAGTTTTCCACCTATCCATATATTCCATTACCCCAGTTACAACTACTCCAAAGATTTCCTAGTTAATTGTCTCTCAAAATCTTTATTATAGAAAGAGGCTTGGTATTGAACAAAATATAATAGAGTAAAACATGGACAAGTGTCCTACCAAAATAATGGGTACTTAGATGCCCGCATCTCTGAAAAAAGAAAGAAAGCAAGCCCAAGTTCTCTAAAAAATTCCAAGTTCCAAAAGAGAGATGTATATATATATTCAAGGAGCATAGTAGAATTAGGTTTCCACCATACACCATCATATATCCACCATACACCATTATATATCCACCCTCATACATCCACCATATATCCCATACACATGCACATCTTGATTTGATTGTATGCCCTGTTTCTCTGGATCCATTGTTTGACTTTACAATATATGCTTTGCAAGTATGTATGCGTTGTTTCTCCTCACCTATGAACTCCATATATTGCCTATTAGTTATAGGGTGAGAAAGATAAGGCACATTGTTACTTTGCTATTCCAAAAATACTATATGTTCTGAGAGAAGAGAGAAGGCATAACACCATTGTTGCCTTGGAGAGGATCCAAAAATAGCACATATTGAGAGACTTGAGAGGATCATACAAAAGAAACTTTGAGTTTTATTTTTAGAACTTTGCAAAACACCAGGATGAAAGTTGAGTAAAGAGCTTGAGACATAGTGCTTGGCTTGATTATTCTACTTTTAAATTGCTCAAGACCCAAGTGAAGGTTATAAGCCCCATGGTTAAAGGTAATATGGGTGAGTTTGCAAGTTAGAATAGTTTGCTTTAATCTAGAGGAGAATTCATGTTTGAAAGCATGTGTACTTTTAAGGCGTGAAAGCATAGTAGCAACTCCTGATCCATTGTTGAGTTTAGCTTTGCTTAGGGACTAGCAAAGGTTAATCTTGGGGAACTCATTGATGGCTACTAAACTCCAAATATAACAATCAACTATTGCATGAAATGATAAGGAATGAACTACAAAGCATAGTTGTAGGGTTTGATTCTAAGGAGTTCCACGAGTTTTGGTGTTCTCACTTGTTTTGTAGGATATTCAAGTTCCACTATATAAAAGTACCTCAAATAAGGAATTAGAGTACACCATTGTGAAGAGCTCGTCGAGCCGATTGAAATGGACCTATCACTTGCCATATTTGGAGTCCCGATGAGAAAGATATCAACACCGCAATGGAATTCAACTTAGGAATACTCTAGAACATACCGGAACCATCATCCAGTATATATTGGAGGGCTAAACTGATAGAATTCCATAGATATGGTGGATTATGATTTCCTAGGGATTAAACAGGAAAACAACAGTTGGAATTAAGATACAACTCTCTTCGATCGGGATAAAACGTATTCGACAAGGAAACCTACGTGGTAAGCATCTAGAGGACACGAGAGGAGTCCTGAACAAAGACGAGCCTGTTTTGCCCCGGAAGGGGGCCGACTGGCCCCACCCCCAGGCCGATCGGTCTGCTACAGTAACCGAATCAGGTCTCCTTCGCGTGGCGGCTTCCAACCGACCTATACATCACATCTTGACCGTTGTTCAAGTCGGTTTCAATCCAAGGGCTGCGGTTGATCCCACCGGACTATAAATAAAGGAGCCAACCCCCCTCCAGGAATCATTATCTACCTACAGACTAAAAGCTAGGGTTTCAACTCTCTATCCAAGTAGTAGAGGTCCCTCTAGATGTCTTTTGTTCAACTAGTTGTCTAGTTGTCTAGTTCTACTTTCTAGTTCACCTAGTGCTAGATCTAGTTCTTCTAGTCCATCAAGTTCTAGTTCATGTAGTTGTAATTAGAGGTGAGAGAGGAGGAGAGAGCTAAGGAGGAACCGGATCTGTCGGATCTTCCTCAACGTTGTACCTTTGCAGCATCTAGTTCGTCTTGAGCAATCTCCAGGTTCTTCATTTATTCTCTTTAAGTATTTTATTTAATTATAGTTCTTGCCTTACTTTATTTACGGGATCTCTGCTCGTATTGAGTGCTCTAGTTATCAATTGGAATTAGAGTAGTAAGCGTTAGTGTAGACTTGGTGTGTAGACTAGGGTTTACATGAGTTTGCGCCCAATCCCACGGATAGTTGTAGTAGCCCTAGAGGTGACAGGTCTGTTAGGCCTTTGTAGTCCACCACGTTCGGGTTGGTGTTTTTGTAGAGCTTTTGGCAGCCTCCCCCTGACTACCTTTTTCCCAGTCTTATTCGAGAGTCGGGAAGGTACTGTTGCTCCAAAGTAATAAGTAAAGTATCATGGGCCTTTGATTAGATAGAACCTCTTAGAAAACTCTAAAATCTCTCTACACATTTATCATTCTTTCCTTGGATGTTCTTAGTTTTCTAGTACACTTCATGTTCCTCATGGAAATCGATACTCAGGAATACTCCCGGGTGAAAGCTACTTTGGTATCCGTGCGCTTATGGATTTCTCTATGTGCATTAATTTATACCAACAGGCTCTAGGTATTTAATGATCGATGAAGATTGATACCTGACATAGATCCCTAATTTCTTGTGTGGACCCATAGATGTACGCTTTGGTGGTGAAATCGGTACGTATACAGCGCAACTGAATTTTCGTAGATGAGAAATACTTGGTGGATTTCCACATACTAATTGTAGTGGGGAAGCTGTATGATATGCAGTTGGTAGAAATTATAGTAAGTCAGCAGCGTGTAAGATCGTATGACCCCAACATGAAGTTGGTAGATTACTATTATGCAATAGTGGTCTTGCTATTAGCTTAACTCTTTTGATAAGTGCTTTTGCTAAACCATTTTGAGTGTGGACATATGGAACTGAGTGCTGAATTTGAATTCCTAGAGCCATGCAATAGTTATTGAAAGCTTTAGAGGAAAATTTAGCAACATTGTCCATTCTAATAGATTTTATCTGATGTTCAGGGTGATTTGCTCTAAGTCTAATAACCTAAGCTATTAGCTTAGCAAAATCATGATTGTGTGTGGATAATAAGCACACATGAGTCCATCACGTAGACGCATCTATTAGAACCATGAAATATCTGAATGGTCCAATTAATGGAGTAATAGGACCACAAATATCGCCTTGAATTCTTTCAAGAAACTCAGTGGTTCAGCTTTGATCTTAAGATAAGATGGTCTTAAAATCAATTTCCCAGTAGCACATGTAGTGTATATAAAATTAGAAGGTTCTGGGAATTTAGAATTAGCTAAATCATGATCATGGGAATTGTTTATAATTTTTCGCATCATCCCGATGCCAGGATGACCAAGGCGATCATGCCATGTTTGGAATGTATTGACATTCTGAAAAATTATTTTATAGGCAGCATGTGGTGCGGGTTTGATGTATGTATAATATATTCTAGATGGCAAAGAGCGAATTTTTTCAAGAAGTTGTTTGCCAAATCCGGTATCTTTGATTAATAAGATAAGAAATTCCTCTTTATGTTCTTCATGTGTCTCCATGTGAAGTCTGTTTTTACGGATATCTCTATAGCTAAGTAAGGTACGAGTTGAATCAGGATACAATAATGCATCTTCAATTGTAAGTTGAGTACCCATGGGAAGTGTAATAGTAACGCATCCAGAGCCTACTATCATTGCATCACGTCCAGGGATTGTTAGAACATTTCTATGTCTCTTAGTTACAGTTTGGAAATATTTACAATGCACATTTCCTCCTCCATTGGATTTATCCCACAAAAATCTTCGACGGAAGTTCTCTCCCTCTCGATCTTGAGAGCATGCTGATAACGTGTTTTGTGTGGTTGTAATCGAGAGAAAGAAAATGAATCAAACTATCTCTTTCATTGATGATCTCTGGTATTTATACGGGAGTAGCGATGCGTCTGTTCGAGGACGCGGATACGCGGTCGCCCAACGGATATACTCCCATTGATGTTGGTTATGTGAGAGGAGGTGTAGGCCTACGGTTGTGTTACAGGGAGATTTACATTTGATCGTTGGATTAGATTCTAAGACTAGGATTAATACAAGTCACTAATCCTTTTGGATAAGATCCTCTAATCCTATTGGTCCATCTCCGGAGGCCACGAATTGCTTCTTAACAGTAAGATTGCCATCTCTAAGCATCAAGGTTGCTCCCTCGCTCAACCATAGTCCACAGTCCATGCCCATGTGAAAGGTCTAAAATGGATACATGAGAAATAAATAGCCTACTAAAATTTACTACAAAGCACTAAAGAACTTATTAGTCAACTAAATGGCGATTAACCATTTTGCTCTAGGTCTACTAAAAATGCAAGACGTCTACCAATGATCTAGTTATCTATGATCTCTAATTCACACAAGAGGCTATGTCTCTAATCCTAAGAGCTAGTGAAGAAACTAATTAGATCAAATAATTACTTCTAGTTACTCAACTAGGCTACACTAGCAAATTACTACTACACTACGAAAGAATGTATACATGTAATGTGAAAGTGAGAGTAGTGAGTAATATATAGAACAAGCAAGAAATAAGTTAATCAAGGATATCAAGTGATGACACAATAATTTTTCTTTCAAGGTTCACTTGCTTACCGACAAGCTAGTCCCTGTTGTATGATGGCTAGCTACTTGCTAATAGGCTTGCCACCTAGACCAACACTTAGGCATCATAAGAACCAACACAAATGAGGGTACTCAACATCATAAGAAATTTACTAGAGTGGCTTTTGGTGCTCTGCCCGGGGAATAAGCCCAAGAAGTCCTCACAATCACACTAGGTGTTGCCACGAACAAACTCGAACTCATGTGCCAGCACTCCACCACCGCTTTAAGTCATCTAGGTGACTGCAACCAACAAGAGTAACAAAAAAATCATAGTAAGAATGATCCCCAAGTGCCACTAGATGCAATCACTCAAGCAAATGCACTTTGGATCACTCCCAACTCACTTTAAATGCACATCAAGCAAGGAGATGAGTGGGAGAGAGTTTGCTTAGCTCATAGGGATGTATCACATGTCAAAATTTCCAAGAGAATGAGCTAGAGTTGGCCAACATCTATTTATAGAGCCCCAAAAGCTCAACAAGCAGTTATGCCCAAGAAGGGCCACCAGACCGAGCTATGGACCAAGACTTCAAGGGCTTTGGACCATGCTCCATGGGTCATGTACTCTGCTTTGCCCACTACCACACTACCACATGCACATGTGTTCTCATTCGACTGTTGTCGCGCTCTAATGGCTATCTTCCTAGCTCCAAACTATTATCACACATGTTCTCGCAAAAAAAAATTCTAAGTTTCAAAAGAGAGATAGGTTTTTAAGAAGTAAAGTAGAATTAGGTTTTGACCATATCCACATACATGCACATCTTGATTTGATTGTATGACTCATTCTGTTTGAATCCATTGTTTGACGTTTCAATATATGTATTGCAAGTATGTACATGCTATGTCAACACCTATAAGCCACATAAGCATTAGTTGTAGGATATAGAAAAAAGGCACAATAACATTATTTATGCCTTGGTGAAGATCCACAAATACCACATGTATTGAGAGATTTGAGAGTGTTATACAATGGAATCTCTGAGTTTCATTTTGAAAACGTATAAAAACTCTAGAGCAAAGTTGTAACAAAAGAACTTGAGACATAGTGCTTGACCTAATCATTCTGTCTTTCAATTGCTCAAGACCCAAGTAAAGGTTAAGAAGCCCCATGGTTGAAGGTAATATGAGTAAGTTTGAAAATTAGTTCAATTTATTCTAATTTGGAGGAGAATTTTTGTTTGAAAACATGTGTACTTTTTAGGAGTAAAAACATTGATTCAAGTCCTGATCCATTAATGAGTTTGAGTTTTGCTAGAGACTAGAAAATGTTAAGCTTGGGAGAACTTGTTTAAGGTAGTTAATGCTCATCATAAACCATCAATATGACTTGTATAGCTACATAAATATGATCATCAACATAGGTTTAGGGGTTTAAACTAATGAATTCCATGAGGTTTGGTGAATCTATGTTTTCTAGGGATTTCATAAAAAAATCAGGCAAAGAGGACCTATTTGTTAATCCATCGGATCAAATCTCAACCATCTGGTTGAAACCGACTTAAAAGAATTCTAATCCACCATCAAAAGCAAGATCTCTGTAATTTGAAATGATAGGCCAAGGGGGAGATCGGTCGACCCATGCCTAGGCTAGCCATCCTATGGGACCCAAATATTTCCCACCGCCTTAGGTTTTGCATCTATGTCATTGCTCAAGGTTAGTTTGATCTAAGGACTGAGGTGGTGGCCACAGGACTCCTGACAGACCCCTATAAAAGGAGCCCCTCCCCCCCTCTTAGAGGCATCAATCCCCGATTCAGATATTAGCATAATTCACATTCAACCAGAGAAGATTATAATAGATCTCCAATACCTCAAAGCTTAGTGTAGTCTAGCTAGTAAGATCCAAGTAGAGTGGAGCTACTGCTCAGATTCTGGATTCATCATTTGAGACATGGTATATCCATTGTATCTTCTATGTATTTCATGAATTTATTCTTAATATATATTATGTTTCTATCTATCATGTTCTTAGTTTACTTTTGTAGTATGCTTGATATAGTCATAGTAAACACTAAGTTTATGCATATGATCGCAAAGTGCTAGGCTCTTGGGGTTAAGTGGTCGATATTGTGTAAGCATGATGCTTATACGTTCTTTACCTGTGGATCCACCCTACATTCCGGATCATATCGCAAGAGGGATAGTCTCACTGAGTCCTTTGTAGTTCACCTCCCGTCTATAGGTTAAGTAGGACCCGGTTGCAAGGGATATCAAGCTCTATTCTTGATCTTCCTTAGTAATATCCCTTATGATTAGATGAAAAGTTAATTATGCTATATATGAAAGTATATATACTATGGTAAATATAGACTTGATATGTATGAATGACTTAGGAATCTTTCTCTCTTGTTTTATTTCTTACTCTAGCTATACTACATTTATGAGTATCTAATTCTATCACTAGGTTGTTATCATTGCCTAACTCTTATCATATATATCATTTGGATTGCCCCTATTTAGAGTAAGTTTTTAGTTAATGATTGTATTATAAGTATATATTTATCAATAGCTCTTAGTCACTATTCCTTCCTATGGTAAAATATAAATAATGATACCTAGAATACTCCTAGTAAAATGCTATAATGGTATAACTGTGCATTTGCACATATATATATATATATAAGTCACCTTAATACACTAGTATTTATGGTGACATTCCTATGTACTATGGTTCTTGGTGATGATGTTAAGAATGTCAACAACCACTATTCCTAGGGCCCTGAGTTGCCTCAAGAACCTGAATCCGTGGGACAATGGCCTAGATGACTCCTATTGCCAAGGTCTGGGTCACCCTGTGACTAGGGTTTGCAATTGGACCAGCGGTCCATGGTCCAAACCCTCGTCATCTCAGATCCAAAGCTCCCCATGATGTTCCATTTAGTTCATTTCTTGGTTTCATCCTTTGTGCTTGAACTTTGCTTGATCTTGTAAGTCATCCATTGTGCTCCTAATGCCTTGCTTGAGGTGTTAATCATCCGGATCACACCATCACCTTCGTCCAAGTAACATTTACACTATGATAGACTACAAAACAAACACTCACAAACTCATTAGTCTAATTTGATCATGTTGATCATCAAACACCAAAATACAAACAAAATAGGCCAAGCGTCCATTTTACTTACAATGTCTCTCATCTTGTGATGTTCAGTGTCACAACAAGAGATGTTAGGTTCTATGGCATTTAGTTTACTAGGTGGATACCCCGCGCCTTGTTGCGAGTATTCCAGAGCCATGGCAGGCCACGGGCCAACAACGGCGGCTGGGGGAGTGACCAATCTTCGGTGTAGCCTCGTTACAGGGTCATCATAAATCTTAGTGGTTTCGAAGTATTTCACCCGAGGTCTCACTCAACCGAACCCTATCCTCCTAATATACCGGAGGGGCATCTCCCCTACCAGGAGTTCTAAAAGTTTTGTGTATGGATCATTCAGGCGTTTTGAAGGGCCTGAGAAAATCTATGTGATATGCACTATTGCCACGTTTTTCTTAAAAACACTGGTTTCAGGTATTCCAAAGCCACGGCGGGCCACGGGCCAACTACGGCGGCCGGGGGAGTGACCAGCTTTCGGTGGAGCCTAGTTAGAGGGTCATCGTAAACCTTAGTGTTTTTGAAGCCTTTCACCCCGAGGTTTCACTCAAACGAACCCTCTTCCCATAATATACCCGAGGGGCATCTCCCCTCCCAAGAGTTCTAGTAGTTTTGTGTATGGTTCCTTGAGACGTTTTGGAAGACCTCACAAAATCCATGTGATATGCAGTTTTACCACATTTTTGCTCAGAAACACGGGTTTCGCCCATGGAGGCGCAGGAGAGAGTTATCGAAATATATCTTATCGAAATATATCCATGTGGGGTCTTGTTTTGAAGAGTTTCTTGCAAGGAACACCATGGTACAATTGGATTTTAATTATGATACTTGGTTTAGGTGTTATGGTTTTTTATATTTTAAAATGAAATAGCTAGTGAGGAGATAAATGAGGGTTAGTGGGCTGATCACATCACCTGATGTAAGATGACATCACTTTTAGCAAATCCTCGAATCTGATTGGAGGTGACCCTCTAAGTGGGTCTTAGCAATATAGGAGTAGTAAATATCATAGTATCTACAATTTATATCATAGGTTAACATTTTTAATACCCAATTGATGAAAAAGCTCATGCAACAAATCATGCACCTTAAATCATGTTCTATGTCAATTAGATATTGGTGCCACAAATATATGAAATTGGTTTTGATGTCACAAAAAATCATGACATTTGGTTTTAAGCCATAAGTTTTTGCACCATGTCAAATAGATGCCATGTAGAATTATGAATGACATAAAACTTAATTGTGGAATGTGAAATCCCATGTAGATTTTTTGTGTAGGCCTATATTTTTATAATGCTTTTAGGCCCACAAGAAATTTATTTGGACCAACCCATATTTTTGCTATGTTGTTTAGGGCCTATTCAAAATGTATTTGGGCCAACCAACATAGGTTTTTTTATTGAGCAAGCCAAATAAACAACACAATTTGCAAACAAAATACCCATATTCAAATATGGATGCTCAAAGAAAAAGTTCTAAACTATTCTAAATGTCTCTCTTAACTCCATAATTTTAAAGGTCATCGGGCCGACGGACTCCGGAAACATGTTGTAGATTCGCTCCTAGGGGCATGAAATCATTGATTGCACATTAATATATCATCATTTTGGCCTCACTAAGATTAGTGCTGTAACATATGCGTTGGTTACAATGATTATATATCTTCATAATCATCAAAATCGAGTTAGAAGCGTGCTTTTAGACATGTTTTCGTTTGCTACAATGTTGCTCGAAAATCATGTATGAATAACGAATGATGCTTATGTAGAGCAAAAGGTACATGTACATAGACGTAGTACATCTGTTTTATTCAAATATATAGACAAACGAAAAGCATAGAGTAATTAGGTTTAAAAGATTCCTCTTACAAATTATAGACAAACTATGCTATTAGTTTTTTTTGTTTATATTTAATGATCCATGTATATGTCCAAAGATTTGATGTGACTGAGAAATTTTGTAAAGTTTTGAAATTTAATGCTCA
This sequence comes from Microstegium vimineum, assembly GCA_022036555.1. Classification (NCBI taxonomy): domain Eukaryota; kingdom Viridiplantae; phylum Streptophyta; class Magnoliopsida; order Poales; family Poaceae; genus Microstegium; species Microstegium vimineum. The sequence goes on along the minus strand of CM039119.1, from coordinate 19,902,001 downwards.
ATGTGTATATATTCACAAAGTCACATCGAAACAAGGCCTAGTCAATCTTTTTTTTCTTTTGCAATCGGCAAATCATCCTCCATCACCCCTAAAAATGCGCTCAGAAATTTCTGGCGCATCCCTTACGCGCGATCTGCTGCTCCGCTGCTACTGCACGCTGGAGGCTGTATCTCTGCTGAGCGCCTGCTCTCTGCTGGGCGTCTGCTGCTGCACGCCGCTGTTGCTGGGCTTCTGCTGCTCCATGCTGCTGCTGCATGCTAGTGATAATCAAGTGACATAAATGCGACTGTTAATATCCAGATTTGACAGCCTATGTGATGGGAGATCATGAACGGACGATAAATTATGTATATAATTTTTTTTGTCTTCTCTATATTTATTTTGGAAGTTGACAAACATAATAGATGGAGAATAAAATATGAAATACTCTTGAAGATCCTCTAAGTATACACATGTTTATGAGTATGGAACCATACATGTTTATAGGGAGTATAAGTATATACATGTTTATTGTGACTTTGTGAGTATGAATACATACTTGTGGGCAGAGTATGGATACATGCATGTTTATTATGACTTTGTGAGTATATATACTATTTTTGTGAAGAGTATGCAAAAGAATTAAGTAGGCATAATAGAGATTCTTGGATGAAAGTAACACTATTCTATCTGAAGCGCCGTGGCCTCCATCGGAACACTGGTTCGGCGACGCCAGTGAAAGCAGCCTAGAGACCCAGGCGCCATACCACCTTGGGCAGTCATCTGCTTGTCGCCACCGCGCGCCGAGCCGGAGACCGATATCCGGCTGTCTGCTCGTAAGCAGGTTCAATTATGTCCAGTGATTCCATAAAATTTTGAAGGCCGTGTTTCCTGTCAACAAACCAGAAGTAGAGAAGCAGTAGAAGAAAAAACTTACATTAAAAAAAAACAGAAGGAAAACCAAATTGATAGATCACGGTCATACATCGGACTTGAGAATAGGATCAGATATGCAGAGACGACGTTTCTCTTTGCCCTCGTCAGATCCGCTGAGAAGTAAAATAGCATTTGGAAATTGGAATTAACAAATCCATGTAACAGAAAGATTTGGGAGTGTCGCAACCATACTTTTTTTTTTTGAGAAAATCAAGTCACAACCATACCTGGCCTCCTCGGGAGTGTCAAATCCATGCACTGAGGCAGGTTTGCCCGAGACAAGCCGCTCGCAACTGGATCCGCTAGAGGTGTAAGGTCGCCGTCATCGCAACCATTGATGATGGAAGCAGAGCCGCCGCCGGTCGTGGGACAGCGGATCCGCCGCTCGTCGGGGGCAGCTAGTCCACAACCGGTCGAGGGAGCGGATTAGCGGTGTTGCCGCCGATGGGAGCGATGTGGTGCCACGAGCAGGAGGCCGCCGCCGCCGCCACTACGAGGTCCGTGGCTCCATGCTGCAAATGGCGGCGATGGCGTAGAAACCTGTAAAAGATAATCAGAAACAATCTTTCTTGGATGAACTAGAGGTGGTGATTAGAGGTGCTGACTTACCTACCTTAGTTGGAGGTGATTTCAATTTGATCAGGAAAACAGAAGAAAACTCATCACGCAATGCCAATCCCAGACAAATTAAGGCTTTCAATGATTTTGTGATAAATACAGGGTTGAGAGAAATTCACAGAGGTGGGGGACAATACACTTGCTCTAATAAGCAAATTCATCCTATTATGGTGGTTCTGGATTGGGAAACTCTTTTTCCACTGGTTACGGCTCACTCCTTAACTAGAGTTGGTTCAAACCATAACCCTATCATAGTAGAGGTGGACAATAAGACAGGTTTCAAATCCAACATCTTCAGATTTGAGGCAGCTTGGCTCAAGCAAGAGGCTTTTTCAGACTGGGTTTTGTCCAAGTGGCCAGATAGATATGGACCTAGGGGCATTGACCATTGGCATGAAATTAGCACTAAGCTTAGAAGTTGCTTAAGAGGGTGGGGAAATAATTGGGAAGGAGATATAAGGAAAAGAAAACAGGACCTCCTCCTAAATATCAAATCTCTAGATCAGAAGGATGAAAGGAGAGGTTTAGATAATCTGGAATGGAGTCAAAGATATGCACTGGAGAATGATTTAATTGACCTCTTTCACAAAGAGGAAATCATGTGGCAGACTAGAGGTGGGGAAAAATGGATCCTTGAGGGAGAGTCCAATACAACTTATTTCCATGGAATAGCTAATGGGAGGAAAAGAAAATGTTTGATCAAAGCGCTTGAAGAAGATGGGATCCAGATTAGTGATGAAGGAGCCTTACAGACACATATCACCAGTTTTTACAAAAAGCTTTTTGGAAGTGAATCCCAACCAAAGATTAATTGTCTGAAGAACTCTGGAATGGGTCTGGTAAAATAAGTTGGAAAGATAATCAGGAGCCGACTAAACCTTTTACAATGCAAGAGGTTGAAACAATTGTGAAAGGGTTGAGAGTTGGATCTGCCCCAGGTCCTGATGGTTTTAATGCCTCTTTTTTCAAGAATTTCTGGGGCCAACTCAAAGGACTAATTATAGAGATTTTACAGGACCTAAGAGGTAGAAACCTTCATCTCTCCAGAATCAACTATGGGATTATAACCCTCATCCCAAAGGTTAAAGGAGCTACCAATATAAAGCAATATAGACCAATATGCTTGCTGAATGTAATTTATAAGATAGTCACCAAAACTCTAACTCTGAGACTCAACAAGGTTACTGACAAAATCATTAGCCCTAATCAGACTGCTTTTATTCCTGGGGGATTCATTCTAGATGGGGTGGTTGTTATCCATGAGGCTCTTCATGAATTGAAAAGTAAGAAGCAAGCTGGTATTATTCTTAAACTAGATTTCGAGAAGGCCTATGATAAAGTGAATTGGCAGTTCCTAAAAGAGGTGATGGTGAATAAAGGTTTCTGTGAGAGGTGGATTGAGTGGATGATGAAATCTGTGAGTGGTGGTAGAGTGCTTGTTAACATCAATGGAAAGTTGGGGAACTACATTAGAAGTTACAAAAGGTTGAGGCAAGGGGACCCTCTCTCCCCTTGTCTTTTCAACATTGTTGCAGATGGGCTTTCAGTACTGTTAAAGAGAGCTTTAGATAGAGGTGTTATCTAGGGAGTCATCCCTCATCTGGTGGAGGGCGGCCTAACCCACCTCCAGTATGCAGATGACACAATTCTGCTCTTGGAACCTTCTACCCAGAATGTGGTCAACCTCAAATTCCTCCTGTTCTGCTATGAAGAAGCCTCTGGGATGAAGATCAATTATAACAAGTTAGAGGTTTACACTATGGGTTTAGGAGAGGTGGAATCTTTAAGGATTGCAGAGGCTTTTAACTGTAAATTAGGTATATTTCCCATGTTGTATCTGGGAATTCCCATCAGTGCTAAGAGATTATCAAAAGAAGAGTTGAGTGGCTCGGCTGTTAAAGTGGAGAAAAGACTGGAAACTTGGAAATGTAACCAACTATCTCATGGAGGTAGAACTATCCTGATAAACTCCAGTCTGTCTAGCTTCCCTATGTATACCATGGGTTTCTACTGGTTGCATGAGGGCACACATAAGAGGTTTGATTCTGCTAGAGGTAGATTCTTTTGGGAAGGAGTTGGGAAAAGAAGAAGTTTCATATGATTAAATTGGGATGCTATTGCAGCACCAAAAGAGTTTGGTGGCCTGGGCTTTATAGATACTAGAACAATGAATACAACTCTATTGGCCAAGTGGATTTTCAAATTAGATAATGGGGGCAGTAGCATGGCCCTAGATGTTCGAAGGAAGAAATACTTGCATGAAAGAGGTTTTTGTCAGGTCGGGATAAGAGGTGGTTCACAATTTTGTCAAGGCTTAGAGAGGGTAAGAGAATGGTATGAAAAAGGAACTAAGTGGCTAGTAGGGAATGGGAAAAAATCAGGTTCTGGCATGACATTTGGTTGGGTGATTGTCCCCTGAAACTGAGATTCCCCAAACTTTACAATATTAGCAGAAATCAAGAGATAAGTGTCTATGGTTTAAAAAGGTGGATTGGAACTTAGACTTAAGAAGAAGACTGGGCATTGATGAGGTGGCCGAATGGAATGATTTACAGGAAGCATTAGAGTTAGCCCACTTCTCATTAGAGGAGGACAAAGTCATTTGGGCTTTAGTGGCATCTGGCAAGTTCACTGTCAAGTCATTATACAATTTTATGAAGAATAGTGGGCAAATTGACCTCAGAATGATAGAGATTTGGAGAGCCAGTTTACCTCTGAAGATTAAAATTTTTATGTGGATGTTCTGGCATGATAGAGTATTAACTGGAGAGCAATTGAAAATCAGGAAAGGAAAAGGGTCAGAGAAATGCAAATATTGTGGTAGACTTGAGTCACGGAATCATCTTTTTTTTTCAATTGTGCAATGGGTCAGATCATTTGGGTCTGGATTAGAGTTAGCTTGAGATGGTCAGAAAGACCCGTCTCCATCCAAGACTTAGAAAACAAGATGGGTCTGGGCTTGAGGCCCCCCAACTCTAGAGATAGCTCTATTCTTTTAATTGTTAGCGCTGTGTTTTTGTGTTTGTGGAAAGCAAGAAATGATTGGATCTTCAATAATCATCTTGTTAAATCCCCTAAATCCATTGCTCACCACATTTTGGGTTTGCTGGCACAGTGGAGGAAGCTTCTGAGGATGAAGGACAAGCTACAGATGGAGGACGCTCTGTCGAAGCTCCAGAAGACCCTCCAAGCATGGTGACGCGCGAAGGTTGAAAGGTTGTGTTAGAGTGTTCAGTCTGTGTCAGTCGAGAGGTGCTGAAGGTGGTGGTCTCTTTGCGAGGTGGTGGTTTACAACGCCCTTGGTGGGCTCGCTGGCGTAGTAGTCTGTGTGAGGCTGTTTTGTGCGTTGTCGTTTTTTCTTAGTCTGTAAGCCTCGGTATGTAGCAGTCTGGAACCTTTGTTCTGCAGTCGTTTTGTCGAGTCTTGTAAGCTGGTATCCCAGCAGTTACTTGCTACCCGTTGCTTTCAATACAAAGCAGGGCTAAATGCCTTTGATCTAAAATAGAAATGGAACCATTAAATAATTTCAGGTGAGGTACAGTAGTATATTAGATCTGAAAAAACTGTGGTATAATTTCAGGCGATGGGTTAAATTTTGTAGGTACTAATCCCATCAGGGTTTTTGTTACCGACCGGTGGCCGGGAACCGCTCGCCGGCGGTTTGCCGGTTACCGTCGATAACCGCACAAACCGGTCCCAAACCGAACGGTTCGCATTTTAAATTCAAACGGCGTAGTTCAAACGGTTTGGGACCGGTAACCGGTCAATTAGGGCCGGTTACCGTCTGGTTTGGGCGGGTACCGCCCCAAACCAAATTTCAAATTTGAAAAAAAAAATCGAAAATGCTGAAAAAATTCCTAAAAATAGTTCATGATTTATAGAGTCGAATGGTGCAAATTTTTTTCAAATTGGAGGTCGTTTGCTATTTATTTTGACGCGTACAAGTTTGAAAAAAAATAAAAAAAATCTTTTTTCTTTTTTTTTCAAACTTGTACACGTCAAAATAAATAGCAAACGAACTCCAATTTGAAAATTTTGTACACCATTCGACTCTATAAATCATGAACTATTTTTAGGAATTTTTTCAGCATTTTCAAAAAAAATTTCAAATTTGAAATTTGAATTCAAACCGGTACCGAAACCGAACCGTCCACGAGCGGTTTGTCGGTAACCGGTCGGTAACCACGGTTACCGACCGGTTTGAAAAACCCTGAATCCCATAGCGTTAATATCTTTCATGTGCATGCGAGATCGAAGGATGTAGGTGTGGGGAAACGGACCATTCATAGGTGCTTTTGTGTGGATCTATAATTGACTTGTGAATATGTGGTTTATTATGAGAATAGTGACATTGATGTTATATAATCCACAATCAGTAGCATAGATTGCACGAAGCACGCGCGACGGTTCGTATCTTTTTTCCTACATGTGCACCTAGACGAGAGTATCTATACGCAGCTATAAAAAGATATCTCTCTATATAGAGAGAGAGACACGGCAGCGCTATTCTACTTCTACACCCTTATAGCAACGTAAAACTAAGCTGGAAAAATAGTATCAGTCAGTATGTACCACAAAAATACTAACGGCACACGACTCTAAACAATAATGAATTCTATTCGATATAATAATTTGGTGTAGAATAGTAAGACATAAAACAATGCTTTTATATATATCGATTCAGCTTCACCACTGATGGAGTATTATCACACTCAAGGGTTCATAGCCAGCATTTTTGTCCATCACGTACATCTTATAGGCAGTTCATGCATAAATGTCAGTTCACCTAACGACCGAGAATCACGTGGCGCACATGCATCCCCCTACCAATTATTGCCCACTGTCCGGTACAGCACATGCATGTATTATGCATAGATCACCAGGCATGAGATTGAGTGGATATTATTAGAGTGGCCGGTTGAGCATCCAGCGGCTGAACATGGCCAAACACCTCTCCGGCTCGTACTCGGGTGGTGTATGCCCGGCACCCTGCAAAAATAATAATCCCAATCCCGTTCCGTTACGTTGCATATATGCATTCCATGCACAATAATGCAAATGTTTATAGCAACAATAATAATAAATTAGAGACGGTATATCAAGCAAAATATATAACTGATTGGGCGTGTGGACGCTTGCTCGATCTATGCGTACCTTGATCGTTGCGAACGTCATGTTGTTTGAGTAACTTATTGTAAATCTACAAAATAATCAAGAAAGGATGGGATGAATGAATGAATCATGCAAGGACGACAAATGGAGAAGAATGAGTAAGTATGAATGAGGAAGAGATGCTTGGATGAGATGAGACCCAAACCAAAGCCAACCCACCCAGCTGACTGCCCACCGAGATGCCACGCCCTCCAGTCGTCGACGATGGGGAAGTTGAGAGACTTGACCCAAACCTGGGTGCCCAGGTGTGGCACCATCAGGTCATGGTCGCCACTGCAACCAGCGAACCAACCCATAAAGCCATATATATGCCATTCAATTCAACACGCATAATGTCATTACCGGACAGATCTATCAGAAAATTGCAGGGGTACCTTACCTAAATACCAGGGCGCGGTAGCCTCTGGACGTCAGGTTCCGGTGGTACTTGATGACACTCATGAGGTCTCGCTCGTAAGGCAGCTCTCCTTCATCGTGGCATCTGACCCACTCATCCACGGTACCCTGATCGTCACCAATATAATTCGGTTTAATTTGGCTCCATCAGTAGTTCTTAAAAACTTGTTATTATTAATTGTTGTTGTCACGCTTAAGAAACGTAAGATGATGTGGAATGAAACTAGCTAGCTAGCTAGGGTATGCATATTTATAGCTCACCTCCTTGATCCCAAGAGCATCTCGGGTGCGCCTGTCGTTTGCCCAGAAATACGACAGGTAGTAGTGGTAATCCTGCACATGTGTAATAAGTGATAAAATCGATTAACGACATGCTGATATAAATAGTTAGGCATCCCTAATCCCTTACGGACTCAAACTGTACTGTACTGAATGGAGGACACAGGACATGCAGATGTAGCTGACTTACAAAGCAACTAAATGGAGGACGAGCCGGTGGATGGAATAGCCGCCCCACTCTGCTCTCCTTTTCCTCACGTAGGAATAGGATCTTCCTGCCAGTGCCAGTGCCAGTGTCATCTGAGGCTGATGAGCCGCCGTCCACCCTGGTGTTTGCATTCGGTACAGGAGACGACGCGACGGTGCACTGGTCCAGCAGAACATGGGATTGCCGAACTTGGGAGATGAGCTACACAAAAGTACAGATAGAGGCATGCATAAATCGCTTTAATTTCACCATGTGATAGAATTAGACATCAAGTACGTGTTCTTACATCATTGAAGGTATTCAGAGCCTGACCACACAACTCATTTGCAGGATTAGAGTAGTCTTCTCCTTGGCAATGCCCCGATATCGTCTACATACGTACATTTAAATGCATGGTCACTGGTCAGAGTGGCGACCCACTCAAACAACGATACAAAGTGTATATGCAGATTATTGCTAATGCTGATCTAGATGGACATATATAAATACCTCATACAGCTGCTGTGATATAATCCCAAACCCGTGAGCATAAGGCACTCTAGAGCCAAAATCAATGGGTGCATCTGTGGACGGGTTGCCCACTATATAGCCCTAATTAAAGATCGAGGAGACGGCAAACAGCATAAAACACCATACGAATGAGAGGTTTATTTGCTAATACACAAATTCTCAGAGATAGACTGTACTGAAATCACATATATAGGTAGCCTCCTCTATTTTGGGTATATACCTTGAGATTAGGTTCTGACTTCGTTTCTGCTTCAATACCTGAACAATTACGGTGGAGGTATATATGAACAGTTCCAGACCAAGCTGCATTATTATTTTCTACCATATATAGCAATGCAACCAGCCCAATCAATGCAATAAATACCTTCTGAGATCATCTGTGCAAGGAATGGTACAACTTTTCCAATGTATGATTGTCCACCGACGTAGAAAGGATTTGCAAGGTATTCGGGATGCTCGTTGAACCACTTGATGCATGCCGATCAAGCAAACATACAGCACAGGCATTGAGACTCATTACTTACTAGTACTACTTAGTGTGCATAATTGGCTGCGGCATGAATGAAATATATATGTATCAATAACTAGGTTGCAGAGACAAGGGAGAAAGGGTTTTGTATGGTACCTTGTTGAGGAACTTATGCAACTGCTGCGTGGATGATATCTCTCCAACATAGTAGCCTTTGGGATCTTTGGAGAAGGAAAACCCAGCCCCAACTGGCGAATCAACAAAAAGAAGATGTGCCACCTGCGTGCAGATTGAATATATGATCCGTCTGACCATATCAATTTGTTGGTGCTAGTCAAATTTTGTTGAGTTTGACTAGGTTTATAGAAAATGTTAGAAATATTTGTATCCCCAAACAAGTTTAAAGTTAATGCGAGGAGAAGGAAAAACTACATCCAAAGATTTAGACATGAACATGGTTGGGCGATAAACCATGATGACAAAGCTTATATAATACAAGAGCATTTCTCAAACTTCATGGGGACACCCTTCGCCGCGGCAGCAAGACATCAATTGGGATGAGCTGCACCTGTCATCTCATGATCTTAGCGCATTTGACGTGGCATTCACTGAGGAGGAGATAAAGCATGATGTGCACCAAATGCCTCTCGACAAAGCCCCGGGGCTAGATGGATACGTTGGGGCCTTCTTCATATCATGTTGGGACATCATAAAGGTTGATGTCATCAATGCGGCAAATGCTTTTCATTCACTACGGACAAGTTGTCTTGCACTCCTCAACTCAGCCAACATGGTTTTAATTCCAAAAAGGATGGCGCTGAAGCTATCACGAACTACAACCTGATTCATTCCTTTGCCAAAAAGGTTCTTGCATTATGGCTTGCGCTCCATATGAGCTCCATTGTCTCTCCAACGCAAAATGCTTTCATCAAAAGATAAAGCAGTCCTAGCAGGCGCTTGACTTTGGTTAAAGCAGTCCTTACCTCGCAAGCAACCCTACTACAAAAAACTTAACTGAGGTGGGAGCTTTTTTACATCCAAGGGGGCAAAGGCAACTGCCTCCGTCGAAAGGACACGGTTAATCCAACTTTAACGGAATCGTTTTTGTTAATCGTTTTTCATAAATCCCAAAATCATGAAAAAAAAATAGAAAAAATTATAATCCCAGGAGGCCCCATTGGTCAGCCACATGCCACGTGCTCGCAAGCCGCAAGTCAAGCATTTTCGCGTGAAAATCACACGATGCACAACTGTGGGGATTCGAACCCCTCATGCGTAACACCCTCTACCACTCCGCCCCATTGCATTGTACAGTCGAAATGCCAACTTAATTGTTCAGGCATTGAAGCCGCAAGTCACGCATTATAGGCGATTGCATTGTACCAAATGCCTCGGTTAATTGATAAACCGAGGCGGGGCACCTAAGGAAACAACCTCGGTTATTAACCGAGGTGGTTGCTTTGAACCAACCGCCTCGTCTTAGGGGAACCACCTCGGTTAATAGGAATTAACCGAGATGGTTGTTGGACTTGATGCTCTGCCACGATTAACTGAGGTGGGCAACCGACCCAATCGCCTCGGAGCCTATTTTGAAAACATTTTGTAAAAGTTTTTTAAGTAGTGTAGTCTACTTTCTCACATCCCTCTGTGACCCAAAAGAGACACTAAAGGACATTGATTGGCAGAAAAAGAAATTCCTATGGGCAGGCGCTAAGAAGTTAACGGGAAGAAGGTGCAAGGTCAATTGGCGGCCAAGGTGTGCTAGACCCAATTGCTCTGGAGGCTTAGGAATCCTCCACCTTGGTAAATTTTCAATGGCCCTAAGGTTGCAATGGCTATGGTGACAATGGTCATCAAGTAATGATGGTAGGCTTGGAGCTAAAACCCTATGTAACAAGTCTGACAAGCTTTTTTGTGGTGTCCACAATGCTGACAATTGGAGACGGGAATACAGCATCCTTCTGGACATGTAGCGGTCATGTGACATAGCCCCGCACCTCTTCTCTATTTCAAGAAGAAAAAACAGGATTGCACCAGGCCCTTGTTGATAATAACAGGATCCGCAACATCAACCTAAAGCATCACAGTTTCTCTGCCCAACTATTATCTAAGTATGCATTCTATGAGGAACTAGGCACATATTTCTTAAAGTAGACACGTTAGATAGACGTGCTTGGAAATTTGAAGAAAATGGTGAATACTCAACATCCTACCATGCCCAGTAACCTACAACAACTTTAAAGCACTCATCTAGAAACTTTGGGAACCACCTAAATGTAAATCTTTTAGCTCGCCTGCGATTCAGATTCGAGTATAGACCGTCGATAGGCTAGAAGCTCGAAGATGGCCAAACCAAGGAACCTACACACTATGTAGGATTCATGTGGAGACAGGCCTACACCTTTTCATGGATTGCAGGTTCACAAAGCGATTGTGGAGAGAAATCATCACCCAGACACAAAACAACAGCGTGCACTCGAGTGCATGGCCACCAAGGAGACGCTTGAGAAGTAGTGGATGACAATGTCAGTTGCATCGTGTATGAATAGAAAAGGCCTATCGTCCCTCATCATACTAGTATGTTGAGAAGCGTGCACTCGAGTGCATGGCCACCAAGGAGACGCTTGAGAAGTAGTGGATGACAATGTCAGTTGCATCGTGTATGAATAGAAAAGGCCTATCGTCCCTCATCATACTAGTATGTTGAGAAATATGGAAGGAAAGAAATGAGAGAGTATTTGAGCGCTCGAAGTCCACAAATTTTGCGGTACTTCAGAAAGTTAAAGGCGAGGCGAGGTTGTGGATCATGACAGGAGCAATAACCTTTCTACATTCATCCAGATGCCACTTTCCTAGTTTTGATCGGCTTCATTGGGAGATGCCCCTCCCGTCTTTTGCTAGCTGTTGATTGGTTGGTTTTTCTTGTTGCGGTTGTATAGAACCTTTTGACTAAGGATGTATAGTGCCTGTTTTGGCGATCTCTTCTTTTAATATAGCAGGAAGCTCTCCATCCGGGTTGTTTAATTAAAAAGGATACTATAAATATTAATATTTTTCTTATAAATATTTAATCAAAATTAAATATGTTTAACTTCTTGAAAATTAGTAAGAATGATAGACTAAAAGGGGTGAAGAGAGTACATAGCTTGTAGCTAGCATGCAAACACATGTTGAGCTGATGGTTAATCTATTAGCCACTGTTTCTAAAACTTGGAAAGAATATTGATAAATATTGCTAAGTTAAATTGTTGGTCTTTGGGTCGTTGACGTTTTTCTTTCTTGCATTGTGTTGTTTCAGGGTTTTAGAAGTGGGGTGCAAGATATAATAAACATGTAAAACTGCTCATACAAAATAAAAGGAGATGTGATATATAGATGGAAAAATGGTTTGGCTCTCTGGGACCACTCAGAGCCCTGATGCATAGCGTCACGTCTGGGCCGGTTCCATGGCACATGGAACCGGCCTAGACACAGCGAGAAAGGCACTATGCTCGACTTGCCTGAACCTTCCTAGCTATTGGATGGTCTCAAAGCCTTCCTAGACTATTGGATGTAGCCGATTGGAAGCCCTAGGTAGAAAAATAAACCCCCGTCACTATTATAATAAACTCTCGTGATTATTGTAATGTTTAGAATGTAAGAATGCAAAATAAAGGGATAGAAAAAAATACCGGAAGAGAATAGTGCGAAAAGTAGAAAAAATATAGGATTCTAATCCATAAGATTATAAATTTTGGGTGTTTGAATTGCAGGAAAACAAAAATGTCACATGTGCCAAAAAAAAAAAGAGTTCCATGCTTCAAAAGTTGAGACAACATTGTAGGAAGCTTGACCGGCCTAAAAATCTAGGCAGCACTTAAAAAAGAGACAGAGAGAGGGAGTATATAATACTGTATTTTGGATAACCGCCAGTGAGACAGGTAGTCACCGTCTTAGATAATATTAGTACGAACTAGTAGAGAAGAGCGGGAAGAGAATAGGGTATATATATATATACAAGCTAGGATGGACGACGATGACCTACCTTTATCCACGAGTTTGGGTTGTAGCGCAGGCGCGGCAAGGTGCCGTTGTAGGGCTCCACGACGAACCTGATGGGACCTGCATCGATCCACGAAGCAACAGCTAGCGAACCTTATGATGTGTCACGAAGCTTCGCTTGCTCACCAAGTTGTCGATCGCAAACAGATAATATAAATTGGAGATTTGGAATGAAGTTGCGTGCGTGCAGCTGCAACGCGTACCTATCTCGTAGACGAGGCCGCTAAAGGCGGAGCAGCGTTCGCCGCCAGCGAGCCAGAGGAGGAGAGGGGTGTTGTCGCTGGCGGCGCCGGACTCGGCCTGGACGAAGTAGTAGAAGAGCTCCGCGCCAGCGTCCTCGTCCACCTCCACGTACCCTGTTTCGAGGTGGAAGGGGAGGCGGCCCTCGAAGCCCGGGAGGGTGGTGACCACGTGCCTGGAGGCAGAGGCGGCGGCGGCGGCGGCGACGACGACGCCAACGACGAGCAGGAAACAGCAGAGGCAGCGAGGCGCCATCCTCGTCATCAGAGCCGTGGCACGTCTCGGTGGTGCGGCTACCGCAGCGGCCCGACGACGACGACCCATCTTAGCCCTCCGTTCCTTTCTTTCACTGGAATAGCGAGCGCCAGTGACAACCCAACGATGCCACGAGGACGAGACGGTTCGTTGGTGCAACTGTACAAGGACGCCAGCGAGCCCGAGCCATGGCCCATGCTGATGCATGTTGCAATCAATGCAATTCAGCAAACGCAACCCAACCGAGCGTCGTCCGTCGTCCCAGCAACCTGCCTGCCTACAACTAGCTAGTAGTAGGTAGGAGTCGGAACTGACGGTCGGTGCTATTACTGCCCCCGGAAACGGACCCCATCGGTCATTCTCATCAATTTCTCAGCCTCCGATACTATCCTGTGAAGCGCATACTCCTTCCGTATCAAATTTACAAGTTATTTTAGATGAGATTTAAATCAAACATTAAAAATATAAAGGGAGAATTAGCTGTGAGATATCTTGAAAGACAAAAATTGGCTGGTGCATGCTCTCATTTTTAATATTTGCCATGACACTGCAGCTTGTGTAATTGGTCCAATGAATACTGCGGCATGGTCGAAGCCGTTACAAAATAGATATAAAATAATAAAGTTTAATATATTAATGAACCTTAACAGGAGATAAATCTATAACTCAGTTATGTTAAATATATCATTATAAACTTTATTATTTTAAGCTGATATTTTTACCATAGTCATGATTTGGTGATGTGCGCATTCTGTATTTTTTCTAGATTTTGTGTCCTACAAATATATTAACAAATTAACTATGGTTAACTTTTTCTATTTATGAAGAGGGGCAACATGATCATTTTAGCGCAAAACAACATTTTACTATATAGCTCTCATCATGTAGAGCACAAAAGATTTTATAGTATAATTTTCAGGCACTTATATGATTTTATATCTATTTTATAACGGTTTGAATCGGGCCACAGTGTCCATTGGACCAATTACACAAAACCGCAATGTCTTATGGCAAATATCGAAAGTGAAGGTGTACACCAGCCAATTTTCACCTTTCAAGATGTTGCACAACCAATTCTCCAAATATAAATCATGAACAACTTTTGAGTTATTGAGTTTAAAGAAATAAAAATCATATCAACAGATTTGTTTTAAAAATACTTTCATACAAATATGCATATATTATATTTCAATATTTTTTGTTTAAAAAAGAAGCAATCAAAGTTATGCTTTGAAGACCGAATCTTCTAAAATGACTTCTAAATCTGATACGAAGGGAATACTACGCTAGTCCAGATTCTGAAAAACAGCAAAACAAAAGGAGGGTGTTGAATGCTAATAAAGAGTTGTTTGGTACAGCTCACAACAGCTCAATAAAATTGTGAGCTATTTTTTTTTCCAGCTATTTTTTTTTTGCCAAACACTTTTTTTAAAACAGTTTCATGGATGAAGTTATTTTTTCTTCCACTCTCACAAAAATTTGAAGTGGGATGAAATTAAAAAGAAAAAATAGTTTATCTCAGCTCTCTCCCATTTTTTCTTTCATATCTATATATAAATTTATTAGTGAACCTGTTTTGTCAAACATTTTTTTTATAAAAAAATAGCTTATTTTCACCTAGAGAGTTACTTGTAAAGTTATTTTTTAAAAGACAGTTTCCCTAGTAAAGCTGAGTATACCAAATAGGTCTAAAATTTAGAAAGGAATATCCAAATCTAAACATACAGTACTCTGTACAAAAATACTGCACGGCATGACACAGTACGCACGAGTAGGTACACGTCTCTTTGCTTGTTCATGGCGGGAGCGTCCATCGCAGGCGTCAGTGCTGACTGCTGAGTGCTGACACGGTTGCACGCTCGTGCTTCGCCAGCGCACGTGCCTTATCTCCACCAGATCAGGTGGCTGGCTCTCGCTTGTCGGCTGTCCACTCCCGTGATGATTAGATTTCATAAAAACAATATTAGCTCCATTTTTGCCTTCAAATGAATTTATTATATAAATAGATTTTATGTTCTATTTAATAATATTAATGTACTAGAAATTTTAATATATTTATATATTTGTTTAAAATTACTTTTTAGAATGCGAAAACAACAACTAAAAATAGACGGAGTGAGTATATCTTGTTTTTTTTCTAAAAATATTAATAGCATCCATTATCCGTAGTGGCAAGACCAACTCATGTTGTTTCTTGAACCAAGAGGTCATGACATTTAAACTGAAATGCCTCTACGATTGATCTTCAGACCACAGGGACAAGTTTAGGTTAACACATCCCCAAACGTGGTACCCTCAAAACTGTAAGAAAAGGCGACAAGACAAACCGAGGCAAGCTAGGCACGCTTCATCGACGAGCTTAGGTTCGCTTTGAATGTCTTTGAAACAGAGGTCACCCCACATCACCAAACAAGACATCTCCTGGGCAAGTCTCAACGCCTATTCAACGAATCATAAAGTTCAAAATTTGGATGATATTTTGGTTGATTTTCGTCCAAGGTCAAACCTGTCAGAATCCCAGTAGCGGATATGCATGAATTCACTGAATAACACAACAGCACAAAGTTTTAACATCTATCATCGCAGCTTCCGCATGCTAGAGAACACGCTTTAGGCACACAAGCATACGCCAAAAAAGCCAAGTTGATTTAGAGTAATTATTCTGAACAGAAAAGCATGTACTCCCCCATACTCATATTAGATGTCGTTTCGGACAGCAACACAATCTCCAAAGCGTAACTTCGACGGCTTATTTTTTGAAAAATATTTATTAAAATATATTATATGTATATTTTTATGAAAGTATTTTTCAAGACAAATCTATTGATATAATTTTCATTTTTTCAAACTCAACCACTTAAAAGTTATTCATGATTTATATTCCTAATATTTAACTCAAACCTTGTCAAAAAGACATCAAATACAAGTATGAAGGGAGTACAAACTATAAAACATGATAACTGAATGGATGGATGAATGAATTCGTGACGTTACAATGATCGAGTACACTGGATTAGCCACATTGTGCATGGTTGGTGGTAATTGGTGCAAGGAAATGGAAGGTTCGACATAAGGGTTCGAAAATTCCACTCACCACAGAGATAGGTGGTAATTGCACGTTAAGTGGAAGATGTATGCATCATGACTCATCAGTCATGACACGATTTTCCACTCCAAATCCCATTCACCAAACAAAGGACATGAATTCCCTCTCCAGCTCCCATACTTAATTCCCTCCACAAGCCAAACAATAGAATGACACTTAAAATCTACAAGTAAATTCCCTTTAGCAATTCCACCTAGCATTCTCATGTCCCTTTCCATTGTTGCCAGGTCATAAATGAGGGCAACTAGAATCAGTTATGTCGAACGGTTCCATGAATGCGTGAATCCCCACAGCTGTACAAAAGAAATGTCAACTAACTAGGCCATCAATAAGGCATGCCAAATCAAGTTACTACAAACTATAGAGACAAAACCTAAATGAAATAGTTTTTGTTATATCCCGTTATAGCCTTTGATAAATAATATGAAGCTGCTGCTAAATGACTTTGCTTGTTCTTTAAAATCTTGTCTATGTGTGTTGACGCTAAAAATGGTGTCAACAATGTGTAACTGAAATAAAAAAATTCTTACCTCTACATTCTTTAGTTCAAACTCTGGACTACATGCCAAGCATGAGTTTCCAAATGTCTCACATGATCCACTGCTTCCATGTAACCTAATCAAATAAAATTTAGATACATACAGATACTTCTCCCCACAGAGCAAAATCCACGCCAGCATAAGACAACTTACAGATCTTCATCAACACACAATGCGAAGCTTCCACCACCTCCAAATGCTAAAGCATCATTCAAGCACAAATAGTAGAATCTGTTTGCACCTGGATATGCTTCCAAATAAGCTCTTTGGACCAATAACTTTTTATATATATATGTATATTATTCTAGCATAGAAAATTCTGAAAAGGGTGCAGGCATATACAAAACTGAAAGTTCTTTAGTAAATTCCACGTTATTTTGACACACTATGAAGTTGTGTTTGTAAAATTACATACACACACATTATCCAGTATGTCTCATAAGATTGCCTCACTATATTGAAGGCCATGTTAGCATGCATTTTAAGTTTTGGTTGGTAGGGAGACACCTAGAGATGGGATGGTACCATCTCAGTTTCTAGAGACAGAACAATCTCGTTTGGTGTTTCTAGAGACAGAACAATCCTGTTTGGTGTTTCGCTGACTTGTGAAATAATTCAACATATTTTCTAGATACTCATTCATAGATTAGTCAGAAAAGTCGGTTCACCAAATATCGTTGTGAACACTTGTATAAATTTTACTTACCCGTTGGTCTGAAAAGTCTAGGTTCACCATGTATCGTTGTGAACACAAACGTCTGGTTTGTTCCCTGGTTAATAAAGAAAGGAATGATAATTACTATAAAGCTGGGAAAATAGCAATTTGCATGCACATGCAGCATGACCTGCATTTATTATGCATAAGTATAATGTGCAATTTATCTATGGCTTACCTGATATTTCCTTTTCTCTGTGGGCCGCAGAGGACTGTTCAATAAGCCACCAAACACAGCCCCTTGCATATCTCCAACGATCTAATCAAATAAAGAGGGGCAAAATATTCAGAACAATGGCCAATCTCTAGAAAAAAGGAACATGAATTTCACCCTGAAGTATCGCAAAGTCTGATCATATCAACACCTTAAAATTGTAAATGCACGTAGATAGTTGGACATACCAATAGGCACGGGCCCTGAATATTCTCACTTCTACGAAGAAGTGTTCTTAGAGATATCCCATGCTTCCAGGTGCTGCACTTCAGTTGTTAAAAAACAAGAAATAATTAAAAGTACACAGATAAACATTTAATAGGGTATTTCACAGAAAAAAAAAAGGCTGAAAGAGTGACAGTGTGACTAATACTTTACCTATATAGCAATACCCAGTGGCA
The DNA here is from genome assembly GCA_022036555.1 of Microstegium vimineum. Classification (NCBI taxonomy): domain Eukaryota; kingdom Viridiplantae; phylum Streptophyta; class Magnoliopsida; order Poales; family Poaceae; genus Microstegium; species Microstegium vimineum. The sequence goes on along the minus strand of CM039119.1, from coordinate 19,883,923 downwards.
CCCCTTCAAGGTCCCAGGGAGAGAAGATTGAAAGAATGCAAATAGTTTTGGAGACACAAACATAGACTTTTCAGTCAGATAACGAAGAGTGCCTGCACAATCTGAAGTCGATGTTTCCTCATTTCCATTTGAGTTATTTATGGACCTGTATGACTGAAGGACCTGGTCGTTACCAAAATTCCCATTCCTTTCATCTCTCTCACTTTCAGATCCAGACTCCTCACTCAATTCTAGGGGAGGATCTTTCCATGTTAAATCACTCCCTCTCCATTTCTTAGGAAGTGATTCAGGAGGTAATGGTCTCAAGGTCTCAGAACAAGGTGAATTCTGCTCATGCCCCAAGCTTGAGGTTGGTAGAAGGGAAAATACATATGAAGATAATGATGATGTCTTGGGGGAATAAAATGCTCTGCTGGGAAAGATTTTGCCTGAAAAAAATACAGGTTACTATATAACATCCAAAAAGCACAAAGCAACAGATGTGCTATAAATTAAAACAGATTACAGATCAGTACTTAATGAAGAATTTAGAGACATCCGTAAACTAAATACATAAGTAACAAATGAACAAACCTACACTTTCAAGTTAAGTCTGGTCCCTCCACAAATATCAAATGAGCAAGCAAGTAGAATCTGGCCTTCACTGATCATTGTTGAATCAAGGCTGGATGGTATTTTGGATTGACAAATCATTTGATTTAGTATGGAAAATGCAATGTTCTACACATAACTTCTGAGAAATGGTAGTTGACAAAAAGAAACTATATCATTTTATTACTTCAAATAGCATAAATAGGCCTTTTTTCCCCTTTCCCCTGTTCAAGGATGGTGTAAACATAGGGGCACAGAACACTCACTTTCCCCCAATCGTATCCATAAAGGAGGTAGTCTGGCCATGTATAAACTTTACTAAGCAGCAAGCACGCTAATCGAAGAAGGATAGAGTAATAAATGTACTTTAATTTGTAAAACATACTTGACCTAAACAGATAAATAATGCATCAAGGAAACAAAAACAAGATATTTAACGACCAATATTGCAAGCTTTGTATATTTAACGACTCTATGCATTATTGTCAAAGAAACCTTTCAGGCGTTTAAATACAAATATACAATTGAAGTTTAAAGTGACTGATTTTGGGATTAATGTGTAGATGTTCTCTCACAAGACACAGCAATCTGCAAAGAATTATCTGGATGAACCAACAAAAGAAGAGGTACGAAACGCTATGTGTTGTGTAAGCTTTGTGAAGCACATCTGTATATGTAACTCAGAGAAGGGTAGATTAACAAATGTACTCTAATTTGTCAAAGAGAACTCATCCAAATGAGCAAAAGCCGGTGAAGAATCTGAAGTGATAAATGATGCATTGAGGAAATGAATTGAGCAACCAACAGGTATAAATAAAGCTCCATCAAAGTTTATCGAAGAAAGCTTTCAGGTTTTTTATGGATACATTTAAAGTTCAAGGAACTGATTCAAACGAATACATGGTTCATATGTTCTCTCATTGGATAGGGCAAGCCATACAGACTATTTCGGATGATTCAAAGACACAAAATTCATCAAGTGCCAACATCTGAGGTAACAAAGCCAAGAATTCTATCTACTGGATCAGAACTGAGGCCATACATGGATTAGCAAGTCAAATTTTAGTATGGTTACCCTTGTATGGTGATTGGTGAATTATATCAATCATCAAAACGAAAACAAGACAAGTGTTAAACGGGTGGCACAGTATCTACACTGCGGTGTTTGCAATATGTTGCAAATGCACATCCAAATCTGTATAGGAACGCAGGCCGTGGCCGCACCAAAGCCACATCTGTAATGCATGACAGTGCAACCTCCCAACCTGGCAGAAGCCTACATGCCCACAGGACCAGCATTAAGAATCAATTAAGCCACAGTATGGGAAGACTGTAGCAACCCATTCAAAACGACCGATGCTTAGCTGATCCCAGGAGGCCAGGATGCCACTCCGGTGTCTAATTCCGTCCAAGAAACCCAATTCCAAATCTGAATCCAACAAGGCCAGCTGGACAAGGAACCAATAAACCAATCATCCAAACAACAGGTACCGAGCTACGTCATAGGAAACCACGTGATGCGTGGAGGAAGAAAAATCGATCCTTTGGTCATCAAAATTCGACTACACGGGTCCTCTCCAAGATCCCACTTTCCTGCGGGATCCCAAGTCCCCTGTACCAACCACCGAATCGACAGACACCCAGACAATGCAAAATGCGAGAAGGATGGGAGGTCCGGGAAAGGGACGCAGATCTCACCTGAGATGGCGCGACGGCGGGCTGCGCCGGGGAGGGCGAGTCAGGGGAGTCGGCGAGGAGGCGGGAGAGGCGGTCCGCCACCTTCTCCTTCCACGCCAGCATCGCGCCGCCTCGCCCCCACCCACCTCACAGTTGCCCCCGCGCGATGTGGTGGTGGCAGGAGGCGGAGGTGGCGGTGGCGGAGAGGCAGCGAGAGCGCGCGGTCGGCGGGAGATGGAAAGGGAAAGGGAAAGGGAAGGGAAAAAGTTTCAAGATTGGTTGATGGCGCACGCCGCACGCGTGGAACAGGTTAGGCCCGGCCGGCGCCGACGCTCGGCGGACGGACCTCACGGCTCACGCGGTTCACACGACACGGCACCGCCCCCGGCCCCGGCACGGTCGCGTCACTTGGGTGGGTCGGTGTGGTCCGTGGGACACGTCAACGGCAGTCAGCATGGTCCGTGATTTCCATCGAGCACCGACGCCACCCTTTTTTTTTCAAAACGGTTACATGGAAATTTGTTATATTGTACTCCGTACAATATACTCCCTCGGTACAAAGAAGAATGCAACTTTTTAAACCCTAACCTATATATTATTTCAAAAAAAAAGTATCTAAATTTAGGTAGGTTCTACCTTCCGTCACATCATCTATTTGTCCTAACTAATCATGTCCTCACTCGTCTATGTCCTTCTATTCTCGAAATCATCCTTGTCTTATCATGCCGTCCCCTCTAATTAGTCATTATTAGTCATTATTTGAATACAAGATATATGGAGATCCGGTCCTCAAGTCAAACAAGCACGCAAAAAACATATTCCCCCTTGGCCGAAAATGAGATTTGGTTTAAAGACATTTTGTGTTCGTCTGTCTTTAGAACTAGATGTGCAATATGAGCCAAATATCTAATATTACATAAAAGGATACAATTATGGCTACTTTAGGTGCAATGTAGTTAATATATCCAATATTATGCAGTGTGAGCTATAAATATCCAATATTAGAGTTCTATATTTATAAACCTCTCCATCTGGCATCCCCCTCACTCGTGGTTGCTCTTCTCAACACAAATAACACACTTTTAGAGGCCATATATAGAAGCTCTCTCATGTCCATCTTTCTGAGGAGGCTTGTGTGATTTGTGAAAAATCCAAAGAATTGGTTTGAAAGATTGGGGTGAGAGAGAGAGAGATCACATCGTCGAGCAATTGTGGACTTCATTAAATATTTATTACTCTTGAAGGCGAATCATTCAAGATGTCTAATCATTGCTTGGCAAGCTTCCAAATTTATGGGTGAACCACGAGAAGTTTGTGAAGATTTTGATTTCACCTTCGCAAGAAAAGAAATCAAGATTTTGTAAAACCAAGCTCAATCTTTAGGGTCCTTTGACGAGGGTAAGTGGCTAAAGGACACTAGGTTCTTTTGGAGCTCCTCAATGAAAATATAAGATTTAAGTCCAAACTTAAGTCAGCAGACCATGTATCTTTTTCGCTTAATCTTGTATTCTTCACATGTAAGTTGATTCTTGCGTGATTTGTGTCTATCTATTTGTTCTTATGCTTGTAGTTGTTTTCGGAGAAATCAAGTTATTGTATCTCCATCAACTCTTGATAACAAGTAGAACTGACTAAATAGATGTAGTCCCTCTTGATTTATGTTCTTTCTGTTACCAAATACCAGACCTCTTATCGAGACCAGATGTGTGATCAAACAAAATTTATAGTATAGACCAGACCTCCAAACATGTAATATTTTTGCATGTTTTATAAATTTTAGGTCACTTTAGATATGTTGTAGATCAAGTTTCTTTAAGCTACGATCATACTTAAGAAAAATGCATATCATCAAATTAATTAATCTTATTATTGAATACTCTATTAAGGGCTAGTTTGGATACAACATCTAATCACTAGCTACCTAAACATTAGTTTAAGTTAGCCTTAGTGCATCCAAATAGAAAGGCTAATAGGTTGATCAATTTTTTATCCAAGCTTTGAACTAATTGTTAGCCTAATTTGAGCTAGTTCTTAGAGCCTATTTGGTTGGATCATAACTTCTTGTTAGTCCATACTAGTTGGATTATGAACTAATTGTTGGGATACATACACTAGAACTAGTTGTTAACACGTGATAGTTGGGTTCTACGAACTAGTGAACTAATAACTGGTTTGGAGCTTTGGCTAAATTTTTACTCATCCATTTATCTTCATGTTTGGATTCTCAAGTGCTAAAGTTTAGCAAATTAGTTGTTAGTCCACGAGATCAATCAGGGCTTTAGCCCAACAACTAACTGTCAGTCTAAGGTCTTGTTCGTTTGCGCGGGATTCAATCCAAGAGCTAATTCATTTCGGGTTAGAAACGAGTGAATCCGTCTGTGTCACTTATTCCAGCCCAGGATTAATTCCAGAGGGTAGAAGGTCCGGTTTCGTTCCGGATCATGGAGACAAGAAAAAGAGAAGCATGTTTTTATTCCGGTTGTTTTTTATTTCGGATCTGGTGAAAACGAACGCGCATTTTAGTTTTCATCCGGATTAAAAACGGACAGTAACAATCCACCCAGATTATGGATCAATTCGATGAAAACGAACAAAGCCTAAGGGAGCAAAGAAGGCTTGAAATTAGTTTCTAGAACTCTGGCACACAGTTGGGCCCCCCTCCCCCTCTGTTCTACTACCAGGACGTCATAGACAGCGAGTTAGCGACGCAAGCAGACGTAGAGCAACAGCAGAAATTTGTTGCAAACAAAGAATATGTATTTTTTTTTAATTTCAGTAAAGACCCTTTTTCCGTACAGCTGATGATCCCTCAAAGTTGTTGTCGCTGCAACGCTGCTGCGTGCCGAAAGGAGCAAAGACGGCTAGGATCGCGTTTTAAAACCCGGCCTGCTCATCTGCTCTGCTCACTGTCGCTGCTCTCACCTCCGATCGGAGCCTGAATGGAATAATATACGTTATCCTTCTTCCCTCACTAATAATTATCCTAGTGTTCCCACCCTCATCACAAAGATGGGAAAAACTACATGGCGTGATGAGAAGAGAGCAGTTCATCAACATATAACGACGAGGGCTTCTTTATTTAGGTCTCGGTCGCGTAGTTGATTTGGAGCCGCCTGCTTAATTAGCTTGTTGCCCATAGCCTCCTCTCTCGCAATTCGCCGCTGCAGCGGGATGTGTGGTGGGACGGTTCAACCGAAGCGCACGCCCGATTACATATATCATCAGTATCAGTACTTGATAAAAAAAAACGGTACTCGTTCCTTGTCTTAAATTAACCATGCTTGCTGCGCTCCTGATGATTCCAAACTGCTGCAAAACGCACACAAATGCTTGTTGGAGATATATATATATATATATAGAGAGAGAGAGAATTCTTCCATGTACGCGATAATAATGTAATAATGTACGGAGTATTACTAGTATCCTCATGGAAGAAAGCATGCATGTAAATTGTATGAAAGGAAAGAAAACCATCACTCTGTTGCAGAGCTTGTGCATGTGGAATCCATAGCCTCAGCTCGTGCAAGGAGGTCAACCTCAACTTTCAGGCAGTGTATGCAATATATGCAGCTATGAGAACTCTACGGATCTATTGAAGGTTAAATTCGTGCTAAAAAACAAACACTGCTCTCAAGGTAGCCGTACTTTCAGAACGAGGAAACAGAAGGACAAATGAATAATAGCACGTTCGCAAACCTGAAATGTGCAATCGGTTGGTTGGTTGCCACACACACACACATGCCGAAATCTTCTACTAGAACTCCCATCATATGTGCAGTCTCGTGCATCAACAAGTACGACGGTGATATCAAACAAGACCTTGAAGAACAGAGCAGAGGATGGGTAATTAATCAGCTGGCGTGGAACACCTCTCAGCAGTAAATAAATGATTCAGCATGGTAGTGGATTTTTTTTTCCTTTTGGGACAAATTATACCTCCTGGCCACCAGTTTGTACAGTACATAGATATATGTATGTATGGCACTTGATTCTTAGAATTACACAAGTACAGCTTTCAATATTTATGAAGAGGCTAAATTGCCCTCACTAGCTAGTCACTACTGTAGTACACACACAGGCTGTATTGTACACTACTTGGATAAATCCTGATCGTGTAACTTGTTCTACTGTCAGACACCTATGGCATAGCTAGGTGTGCACACACTTGCTAACATATATATATCCGCATAATTACGAGATAGTAATACATGCATGGTGAAGATCGCAGTCTCCTCCATCAGTTCAGTTGAGGTGGTTGTCGTCCTGAAGGGTGTACTTCACGTCAGGCAGCGCCTGCAGAACGTCAGGATGCTCTGCCCAAGAAGCAAATTAATTAGCACAAGATTTAATTATTAATTACATGAATCTTGTAGAAACAGTGGAACCCAAGAAGTGGTTTGAGTTTTGCAGGAACCACCACAACAACAAAAATAGCATTCCAAGAAAGGTGAGGTCCTTAATAGCATGTTCAAGCACCAGATCGAGGGAATCAGGATAATGTTATCAATTCTGTTGTGTGTTGCATTTGCATGGTGGTCACTGGTGGTCCTCTTCTTTAATCTTTATGATTTCAGTTTGAGAGACTCGCGGAGTTGGAAACGGAAAGTAAGCTTGTCTTGTTTGTGTGACAAAAAGGCGTAAAGGAAAAACAAGAAACTGTCAATGAAGATTTCCTTTTACTACTACTAAGTTAAAAGCTGACAATGTTGAAAATTAAAGTTAAAGCTACGGAACTGCAAATAACAAATACTACTATGTTGACAATGCATGTTTTACGACAATTGCCAGCATTTGTTTTGCATTGGGACGATGTCAAACAAGCGTAGATAACTAGATATGCTAAGGCAGCAAATTTGAAAACTAGTATAGTCTACTGAAGAAGCACGCGTTGCATACTTGCATGCATTGACCTCGGAATTGCCAAGAGGATTCCCTCCTACGTACTCCTCTCCCTCATGACTAAAAATCTGTCAACTGGGCTTCAAACCTTCAATTTTCTCACCTTACTTACAGAGAGTTATAATTGCAGACCATGTATTGGGCTATTGGCACGATCGATCGATCATGTGAACACCACGTGGGGGACGACTATATATACTTTCTACAACCTAGATTTACTAAGGTGTGTGGTTATTAATTAACAAGAGAAAAAAAATAAATGCAACCATGAGACGAAGATTCTGTTGCACGATAACCGAGCGAGGCTCGCAGCCGCCGCGTCGCCATGAATTTGCACAAGACATGAGGCAAGGATCGAAAAAACTAAAGAGCACCGGGAAAATCGAAAGAAAAGAAAAGAAATGGAGCTCACTCTTCAACGCGTCGACCTGCGCCTGCGTGAGCTTGGCGGCGAACCCGCTGACGGCGGCCTTGTAGCTGTAGATCAGCGCCTGCTTGGCTTTCTCCTCGCTTGCAATTCAATCGATGCAGGCAACGACGACAGAGAGAAATCGATCAGATCCTCCATTCAAGGCGACACGACGACGAGACCAAACAAAAATGCTTTAATTAGCTGCTGATGCTGGTGGCCTGGTGCCGGGCATGCCTACCTGCCGAGCGCGGTGGCGAGGATGCGCATGTGGTATGCCTTGTAGCTGACGCCCTGGGCGGGGGCCTTCACCATCACCACGTACACGGTCGCGGCCGCCTGCTGCTCGCCGTGCTTGCTCTCCCCGCTGCCGGCGGTCTTGCTGGCCAGGGACACCGCGGCGGAGGAGAGGAGGAGTAGTAGCAGGAACGAGGTCACGGCGGCGCGGGGGTGCGTCGTCGTCGTCGTCATGGCACGCTGGCGAAGGGGGAGATGAGACAGATCGGTTGTGCAGCAGTGGGAAGGAACGACGATGCTCTGGTTTGTTGGTGTGTATGGCGGGAAAGGAGCGACGGAACCGGTGGTCGCTTATATAACCGCGGCGTCTTGTTCGGGTGCCTATTCTTATGTCCAAAATAGCGCCACCAATACATTGGGATTTTCTTTTGTAATAAAAAATCAATGGGCAAATTTACTACAGTTTCAATAACTGATATTCATATCTATACTTAATATTAATAGGGGTAAAAAAAAGTTCATGTTCTCTCCCGCTTTAGGGTCTGTTTGGCACGCATCGCAGCTTTACTAGTGAAACTGTTTTTTTTAGAAAATAGCTTCATGAGTAACTTTCTAGGTGAAGTTAAATTATTTTGAATAAAGTGTTTGGCTAAACAACTTCACCATCAACTTTATGCATGTATATGAGAAAGAAATGGAGAAGAGAGTTGAGATAAACTATTTTTTTAGCTTCGTCCTACTTCATGTCTTTGTGAGAGAGGAGGAACAGTTTCATGGGTAAAACTCTTTTGAAAATAAGTGCTTGACGAAAATACAACTCACAACAACTCATAAAACTATTGTGAGTTGTACCAAACAGACCCTTACTCCGTCCTCCGCTTTCATCCTTCTTGGTGCTACACCACTTATATGATTATTGGCACGAGCATTGTGTAATAAATTTTGAATATACCATTGCAAGCACTTGGGTAAATTTTATAGTAATGTAATTAAATTGTTCATATATTAGTTACTATGTGGTGTTGAAATTCCAAGCTCCGGACAGTTTTGATTACCCACCTACTCCATACTCCATAGTTAATTTTTTAATGAACTGAGCAGGTTGATTATATTTATAAACAGAAATAATCACTAGACAGACAACAACCCACTAGAGGTTACAATAGAAGACCACAACTACAAAAACTAGCTAAGACAACTGGAACACCAGCAAAACCGCTTACATTAAGAGAGAGATAGTAAGCACAAACGACACTACAGAAAATACAACACCTAATATAGAGAGAAATCTCCTGTACCAAATTCTAGAAAAACATGACCTTTTAAACAATCAATGACTTGAGAAGGTTTGGTGATAATAATTCTTATAGGCAGTTTCATAGTTTTCAGTTACGTTCTTGTGGAACTGCCGTTAGGCTAGCTAGTCTTTCATGAAATTTTCATAGATATTCAATGAACTGACATGACATAGTTTAAATAAAGAGGGATGATAAAAAATTCATGACATGAAATTAATAACATAGAGATAAAACTTAATTATTTATACTATTCCTAACACATGTGGGTTTTGGAAACAGGGATATAAAACCCCCACTAAGATAGGTCTTATTATCAAAGATGCTGAAATCATTTAACAAACTCAATAAGAATATCCCCATTGGTCTAGCTTGGAGCTAGCTTAATCATTTTTTTAATAGTTAAATAGTGTAAAAGACAAGAGACTAGCGTGGACTCAAGAGATCTACATCCTTTCTTTTGTCCATATTAATTACCGTAGCTAATCAATTCATTCACAACGACAGCATCGAAATCCGCAAATCCTGATCCTAGTTAACCAAAAATCTTCGTCCCCCAATTCCATTTTCTACTATAAATAGTAATGACTAGCTAGCTAATGCATAAAGCAAACCTGCTTATTTCACCTGGTTGAGTGAAGCAGATGAGTGGGAAATCTATGGTAAAAATAATTCATTTTAGACGGAGTCTTTCCAACGATCTTTCTAGAATCTGATCCGATCGATCCTGGACATTAATAACATGGACACACGGTATAGGCACTTTCACGGCCCTTTCGTTATTGGGAGAATTTTTTCTATTTCTTGTATTTTTCCTATGTTAAAAATGAACTGATTTTTGTAATTTTTTCTTGTAAGACAGAAAGCAATTATATTACACATGCGTGAGCAAATAAAGTAAACTTTTAATCTGTTCGGTGAGAGAGATAAGATATACCCCACCGTACCTCCAGTACACTTCAAAAAAATATCATTACGTATCTGGACATCCGACTACGTACTGTGTGTGCCAAACTTCAGTTAAGCCATGACGACCCCCACACATCCATAGTTATTGAAAATTTCACCATTCATTGTGTCTCCCTAGATGTATAGACCGAAGCCCAAAGTGTCCTTTTTTTCTCCCTCTTGTGCACGGCCAACCCTAGCTAGAAAGATGAGCTGGTTCACACACGTGCACCCAGCCATAGTTCGGCGAGCATGTACCGTGACAATGCAAGTGCAAGAGGATGCACCACTCATCCATTGCATGCTTCATTTTTTTTTGAAAATGACGTATCATGGTTTGGCATGTACGGTCACAAACCTACTGATCGATTTCCTTTGAAGATATAAAATGTACCACATGAACTCTTGCACCAAACGGGTAAACTCTTGCACCAAACGGTAGAGAGCAAGATAAGACTCATCATTTAGGGGTCGCCTCGATCTCCATGCATGCACAGAGAGAAGTTCAACATTGACTTGTTACAACCTCTAGATACTACTCTTTTGATATTTTTGGGAGGAGTGCACAGCAGGACCAAAAGTGTACCGAATGAGCTTATTATTATCACTCTTTTGTAAAGCAAAAATATTTGTTCCAAATTATAAAACGATTTTTTTTAAAAGATTTATCATAATTTTTAGCATGTATTCAAGTATGCGTATAATAAAAACTATGTACTAATAAAAACCCAAAATAGACGTATCATGGTTTGGCACGTACAGGTCACAAACCTACCGATCGATTTCCTTTGAAGATATAAAATGTACCACATGGACTCTTGCACCAAACGGGTAGAGAGCAAGATAAGACTCATCATTTATGGGTCGCCTCGATTTCCATGCATGCACGGAGAGAAGTTCAACATTGACTTTTTACAGCCTCTAGATACTACTCTTTTGATATCTTTGGGAGGAGTGCACAACAGGACCAAAAGTGTACCGAATGAGCTTATTATTATCACTCTTTTGTAAAGCAAAAATATTTGTTCCAAATTATAAAACAATTTATTTTTTTTAAGATTTATCATAGTTTTAAGTATGTATTCAAGTATGCGTAAATAAAAACTATGTACTGATAAAAACCCAAAATAGACGTATCATGGTTTGGCACGTACGGTCACAAACCTACCGATCGATTTCCTTTGAAGATATAAAATGTACCACATGGACTCTTGCACCAAACGGGTAGAGATCAAGATAAGACTCATCATTTATGAGTCGCCTCGATTTCCATGCATGCACGGAGAGAAGTTCAACATTGACTTTTTACAGCCTCTAGATACTACTCTTTTGATATCTTTGGGAGGAGTGCACAGCAGGACCAAAAGTGTACCGAATGAGCTTATTATTACCACTCTTTTGTAAAGCAAAAATATTTGTTCCAAATTATAAAACGATTTATTTTTTTTAAGATTTATCATAGTTTTAAGCATATATTCAAGTATGCGTATAATAAAAACTATGTACTGATAAAAACCCAAAATAGACGTATCATGGTTTGGTACGTACGGTCACAAACCTACCGATCGATTTCCTTTGAAGATATAAAATGTACCACATGGACTCTTGCACCAAACGGGTAGAGATCAAGATAAGACTCATCATTTATGAGTCGCCTCGATTTCCATGCATGCACGGAGAGAAGTTCAACGTTAACTTTTTACAGCCTCTAGATACTACTCTTTTGATATTTTTGGGAGGAGTGCACAGCAGGACCAAAAGTGTACCGAATGAGCTTATTATTACCACTCTTTTGTAAAGCAAAAATATTTGTTCCAAATTATAAAACAATTTATTTTTTTTAAGATTTATCATAGTTTTTAGCATGTATTCAAGTATGCGTATAATAAAAACTATATACTAATAAAAACCCAAAATAACTTATTGTTGTCGAGCTCAGCAACACGAGCTTGTCGAGCTCAGCAGCGCGAGCTTGTAACCGGAGTGGGGTTCATGGATGATGTGTACGTTGTTGTATGGTTGTGGGCCTGGGCTGGTAGTTCTCTTGCTGGCCCGTCCGTTCCAAGTTGGAAGTGGACCGCTGGGTCTTGTGCGAATGCTGGGCCTCATGATCCCTAGAGTGGCAGACACAACGTTAGGCTAGCTTCACAGAGCAGCGAATACTGCCCGCTTCTAACGGTGGAAGGACAACGGGCCGCTGCACTTTTGGCCCATATCAGGCTTCCCAGCCTACTCTAACGAACCATCACCTTTTTCTTTTTCTTTTTTCTTAAATAACTTATAGTTTCAAACGGAGAGAGAGTATAACGAACCCCAAAGGTGTATCTTATTTGGTTCCCTTCGCCTGATTTACTGCAACTGACATGGAGCGAAACCGTCCAACGATCTCGGTGAATAATGCTGGGCGCTGTGCCGGACCTAGAGCCCAACACTGCACCATGAACCTTCTCCTCTCTGGATCACATGAAACTGGAACAGGTGGCCTCAATGTGCTGTTTACGACAATGATCCCTGCAAAAGTTCTAGAAGTCACGCATGTGCTAACTGATCAAAGGAAGAAAAAAAGACTAGGACCTTGAAAAAAGGAACAAATTCAGAAGAGGGGCAAAATGTTCATCAGAAGACAGAGATGACGTTGAAAAATAAATCAGAATACGAGAGAAACCAAGGTGAAAGAGTGAAGGTGGTGAGATTAAGAGGTGCACAATAATCAAGGTTTTACAGAGTCCCATCATCATATTTGGCGCTTTAGCTATTGCAGTAGATTGGGTTGCATTTAATAACAATGAAGACCTCCAAATCTGCTTCCAAACAAGTGCAGCACGCATGTTTGGGCAGCAAACATATATGCAGGCATGCGCTGTATGGTTGGAAGTCGTCTGTCAGACAGGCAAATAATTCGATGCTATGAAACTAATTTTCCCAATAACTGATCTCTCCAATATTTCTAATTAATCTATGAACTTCCTAGTAGCTGTTTGGTGGCCAAATCTTGTAGAATCTTCCAAGCAGCAAAGATGTGTTGCTGCTCTGTAAGCGGCGCTCCTACTGCAAATCGCAAGACAAACTTGCCAGAAAGAACCTGTTCAGTGAAGGAGGGAGAGAAACCAAAGCACCATCAGTGGATAAAACATTTCACGAGTAGCAACATTACAGAAGGATTTCCTAGAGACCCACGGTATGTGATATGAATATCTTCCCACTTGAGTTAGCGGCATTCATTAGGTCATAGTTCAATTTGCGACCGTTATCTTGGTCAGACGCCAGGGGCACAAGGCGGAAACAAACAAGTGAAAAGGTCCTTGGAGTCACTACCTGAAATATTATAATGAATTGGACATATATCAAGTTATGGTAGAGACAAAAACATATTGCGCATTCTGATGAGTTTACTAGTACCGAAAACAAGTTTGCTGGTTTCTTATTCATTTTACCTCGAATCTTGAGTCAGAGATCACAAGTTGTTCGAAATGTTTGGCCAACTCTATATGCTTTCTGATGTGGCTTTGAAGATTATCCACGCCATAAAGCCTCAGGACCATCCATAACTTGAGTGATCTGAAATGGAAGCACCAATTGGTAAGAGAAATTTATACATTTTGACAAAATATATAGTATCTGAAACAATTGCAGGGGTCAGAAACACTGCATTAAGGATAGGAAGATGTTCAATATTTACGTATGTTGGGCTAAAAAAGAACATATGATTTGTGGCATATTTTGGATGCTGCGGGAAGGGGAAATATTATTAAGAATTAACTTATAAACTAAATAAAATATGAAGAAATTTCTTTTTGATTGACTAAAATTATTGGTTGGAAATTCTACATAAAAGTGCAAATTGACTGTGCATGGCTGAAGGACTTCTATGATCTAATCACAAAGCAGTGATGTTTTGAGGGTCCCACTTTGATTACTACTTCTATTGAAATATGTGTATAAAATATAGCAAACATGCTTTCATGAAAACTATTCAAGAAAAATCTGCTCACATCACTTTCAAACATTCAAACTAAATATACAAAATGTATTTTGTAGTCAACATTTGGACGACTGAGTCAAGATAACATTAAAGCATCACTTATTTATAACCAAAAGGAGTACAATTTATTTGACAATTTCACTATAGTCAGGCATATCAATTCAATCAATGGTATAGGGAGCAGAAATAAAAATAAAAAAACCTTGCTACTCATGACATAACCAAATAAATAAGGGAAGCACGGTTGCATTCCTATTTACAGAAAGATATTGGAACAATGAGAAAGTAAGAACATAAGGAACTAACAATGCATATGAAAAATGGTAATAGATCGAGTTGTCTAGTGTGTGGAAATTCACCTAAAACGCCGTCCAAGTGGAATTTGCCAGTCTTTGAAATCAAAGACAGAATTTGCTTGTGAAGCCTGTAATTGGTAATAAATATTGGCACCAACTAGACCATAAATTCACAAGAAAATAATAATGACTTCTCAATGAAATCTCTTTTAGAGTGAAGTGCTCTTACATGGGAGCCCTTTTTATTAAACTGCAGTGCATCCTATCTCATTACTATTTAAGAAATCCAATCCCACTATTCTGTACAAAATATGCATTTTAGATTGTTCATCAATTTGAATAGTTCAGAAGATTTTTCGCATTACCAACATTATCATTATAGACCAAATTCCCCTTCCAAAGAATCAAAACATATCTTATAGTTTCAAAGTGAATTTGGCCTTAAACTCTGCTAAGCATATTCCTTATAGCATCTCTGATTAGGAGATGCTAGCATAAATTGGAATGGCAGCAAGCTGTGTATGTTCTGATACGAGAAAGAAACAATTCATCACCTATTGTTTGATAGTATTTATGCTAAATTCCTTTGGCGTGACACTTAATTGGTTTTAAGCTTACAACCTCTGAAAATGCTCACGACCTTTTCCATAGGTGGTACAAACATGGGAGGAGCTCAAATAAAGCTGTTGTTGATAGGAGGTGCAGCCATTTGTTGGGCAAATATGACTAACAAGTAACAAGGAATGAGATTGTTTTTGACAAATGTCATTCCAAAATTTTATTGCAATTCAAAAGAAAAATAAAAGATGGTACTAAACCAAAACCTTATACTAACTCTCCTGGCTTCTGCAGTAGGTTGATAAAGGATGTGCAACTTGAACTTTGCTTAGAATTGAAATATTGCAGATTTTTCCATGATTTTTTTCAAAATGTTTTCCAAATGTTTGATGTCAAAATAGAAGTCAAAGAGTAGAAAAAAACCTATGGGAAAAATCACATGGGAAAACTAGTTTTTTAGGTAAGTTGACACCATTAACTCCTCTAAACACTATAGGGGTAACCTTTGCCTTCATTCGAAAAAGCAGAGGCGAAATCACAATTAGACTTCAAAACAAGGGTAAAAACATGCTAAAGCCCTTTTTAATTAAAGAGAGAGAGAGAGAAACCACCTAACTACTGTAACATTACATTTAATCATAGAGCCAAAATTGTATATTTCAAGTTACACCACTTTGTTTGGATGTGTGATCAGCATATTTTTGTTATTCTCTATCTAAACCTCTGTAAATATATATAAAAATTCCATTTTACGAAAATGCAAAAGTAAAATCAATAAAACACTAACATATAAAGGGATATAATTTGACCTTATTCTTGAGAAACTCTGGATTTGTAGACAATGATTGTATGAGATAACTTCTGTCCTGTTGCGAATAACATCAATTTGCACATTAGGATTAGCCAATTAATCACAATAAAACAATTGGGAGAAGAATAAAGAAAAAAAAGGAATCCAAAGTAAATTTCTTGCCATTTTCTTGTTGTTTAAGGAGAAAATTAGACATACTTATTTAACTCAATGATGTAGTAATAGGAAGAAACATAATATGGTTTTTGGTTTCATCACATGGCCTACCTTCACCCATAGTAAGGAACAATCAAAGTTTGTCAGGAACCACTTATGTGCGTTCATATTAAATGAATCAGCTTCTTCCACTCCATTTAGGTGATGTCGATATTCTGGGCATATGCAGGCACTTCCCGCATAGGCAGCATCAATGTGGAACCACATGTTATTGGCCTAAAGGAATTAGTAAATAAAAATGTTTCATGGAATTCTATAATACATACCAAATAAAACTGGTGTGTTCATTCAAAAATAGAAATTGCACAGTTGTGTTCTGAATATGGAACTAATGGCATTGTGGAGACCAAAATTTCAGTAAAATACCCTAGACATTGGACAGTAGTACAGTACTAGTGCCCAGTGTATAAGCGAGACAAGCAGGGCTGTTGCCATGCAAACTCAGACACAAATACTACAAGAAAGTCAATAACTCAAAATTTAAATATGATTTTTATGAATACGTCTCCTTTTAAAGAAACATTTTAATCAAGAACAGATAGAATACTGGTTCTTGTTGTATTTCAAAGCAAACAATATGCATCAATTTTTATGATTTCTAACAGGGTCAGACAAAGAAAAATATAAATTTTAAAATATCCTTTTGCCAATATAAAGAAAAGAAATGGAAATAGTAAACAATAAACTACAAACAAATTCAATGAGCCCATTATATAAGTCAATCCACGAATCTCTCTTATTATCAGGTGTTATTCATAAGTCGTCATTACTATATCCACCTTTGCTATTTGTCCTAGCTCAGGCAATGGGTCGACAGCCGATGAAGATGTCGTGCCTACCTGCAATAGGTGTGTTAGTGTATTAAAAACATGCTACAATAGAATGTTGGCTTCATTTGGAGAAAACACAAGCTGTGGTTTGCAAGTTACATATAAATATACTTCATGTCCATTGGAAAAGAGGATTACAAGATGGCAGTAAGCAAGATTTTGAGTAAATCAAAAGAAAATAGTAATACACAATGAACCAAACGATAACTATTCCATTTATTTATTTACATGAGTTATGGATGTGCCATTATCCATGAGCGAGTCAAAGTCAAAATAATTCAATGCTAACTAGTAAATAGTTAATTTCAACACCGTTTCAATCTATAAATTTCAAATCTAAAAGGTATCACCATAATTTCATTTTCCATTGGATCTCAACAACAGAAATCAAGTAAAAGAATGTTTTATGGCATCACAAAATGAAATCAAGTAAAAGAATGTTTTATGGCATTACAAAATGATTTCAATTTGCCTAGCTTGAACCATGCCCAAAAAAGCAACAAAATTTGTTGTTGACTGAATTTTGATGTAATATCTGAATGTGAATTTTAATGTAATATCTGAATGTAAATTTTGAGTAATTGTGCAAATGTAACTCATGTTAAATGGCAATGATCAAACCCACAATATGTGTTTCAAGGTCTACTCTAGGATTTTTGCATATGAAGAAAGTGGTGCTTATTACTTACTGTTGCACAGATGAAAAATGGTATTAAACCAGATGACAAGTCTGTGGCAATGGCCTCACTAATGGCTAGAGGCGCAACAGCATAGTTTTTATTGCAATCGGCCTTCACCAATCTCACATTCTCTGGGAAAATCCCAGCAATCTATAATCAGAAGCATGAATGTCAGCTCGAAAAGCAAAAAAAAAGTTTAGAACTATACATGGTCGATAGTCCCCTTCATTTAACACAATGTGTGCAGTGTACAACATATGTTCAGAAATTTTCGAATAGAGAGTAGCACCAAGTGACACTCAAATACCTGGCATGCCTTTTGGAGAGCAGAATGTGTCTGGTCTGATGCATAAACTACTAGTTTTTCAAGGGACGTCTTCCCATGCTTCCTTAAAGTCCTGTCTCGTGCAGCCAAAAGGACAACAAGAACTGCTTCACTGGCAGTGCCCTGGATTACACCTCCACCAAGCGCTGCAAAGATGGAAACAACAAAAGTAACTCTGAATGCCTGATTAGAGCAAGCAACATAAATATGCAGGCTTTTGCTATTCAGAAGATGGATGTTATATACCAGACAAAATATTAGAATGCATTAGTTTCCATATCTCATATGTAACTTAAATATATTATATCACCCTATTTAAGACTTTGTATCACCTCAATGTAATGTTCTTGAAAATTAATAAAACCTTCCTTTATCGAAAAAATCACCCTAACCCACAACGCTGTTAGTTTCTCAAGTAACACATTCAATTTATTTTTTTCCTTTTGAAAGCTGAGGTATAATTTGATAAGGAGGTGATATACAATACTAAAAAGAGAGCCAACTAATATTTTGTGTTGAGATGACCAAACATTTCGAATAGCATGAATCATTGAAACCAAATGTTATTGAACACTTACCAATTGACAGGAACTGACTTGGGAGCCTAAGCATTTTGGCAAACCAATCCAATACAATAACCTCTAGCTCAGTTGCAGCAGGAGAGGTTATCCAACTGAATCCAACTATGTTAAAGGCTGCACTAAGCATCTCCCCAAGGAAGCCAGCAGTGCTGCTATTGGAAGGATAATAAGCGAAGTAATTTGGACTTTGCCAATGTGTAACTCCTGGTACTATCTTCTCTCGTATATCTGTGCATGTTATATTATATAGCATTTATCATAAATCACGATAGACGAAGTAAAGAGTTCTGGCTCTATGCTTAGCTATTATGGTTTGCTTGGAGCAGAATATGGAAAGTGCGAATTATAATGTTACTTGAAAGTGGAGCAGAAGGAAATGTTATTACCATCAAAAAGGGCCTCCAGTGTGTCAGGTTTGCTTGGAGCAGTATCCGGTAGAAGTTCCTTTAGATATCCTGGCTACAAACAAATTCCTCGGTCAATCATTATTGGAAGTTTCATCATTTCATGATTTTAACGAGTTACGTTGCTGCACTAAACTTCTAACCTTGTACAAAGAAATAAATTACTGCATACTCCTTTTCTGAAAAATGAATAAATCACTACTACACAAACGATTAACCATGACACCACCCGACGGCCTCCGAGTCGGGCGTCCATTTTAGCCCGTCACAATTAATCCCGCGATTTACCGAGGCGGGCATTTTTTTATTTATCGTGGTGGGTGTCTTAAGATGCCCACCATGGAAAATACCCTATTAACCGTGGCGGGCGTCTTAAGAAGCCCACCACGGTCAATCGATGGTGGGCATATTATAAAGTCCGCTTCAAAACATAAGGCCCGAACTCCCAGCCCAGAAGAAGCCCATCTTAGCTTTCATATTGGGCTCGTATATAAGTGGCACTTCACTTGTGAACCCTAGCCTCACTCCACATCCCCAGCCGCCTCCCTCTCTCATTCCTGACTCACACGACCGCGCGCCTCCTCCTCTCTTTCCTCTGCCATGTGCCACCCCACGACGGCGGTTCCCGGGTGCTCACGCGGCGGCGGCCTCTAAGCTCGCACGCGGTGGCGACCCTTGGAGCTCAGGCGCTCCCTCCCTCTCTTCCTCTCTCCCTGCCACGTCGGCAGGGGAGGCCCACATGGCGGGGAAATCCAAGGAGGCGGTCATGGCGTGGTTCCACGCGACGCAAAGAGGTGGTGCCAGCCCGGATCCACGGTGGTTTCCAGCGCAAGTTGGCGGCGGCTTTTCTCCTTCGAGGTTCATAGACCGAGGTCCAGATCCCCGTCCGTCTCCCTCTTCCTCTCTTCAATCTCCCTCACTCATCCCTCTCTCCTCTTTGTAGATCGGGCCATAGCGGGTCCAGATCCGCCGGCATCGCCCCTCCTGGCGGATCTAGGGGTGGATCGACTGGATCCGATGGTGGATCGTCCGACGGGGGCGACGGTGGCGCTGCAGCCCTGGATGGGCTCGACGGGCCTGTCCAGGGTTTTTTTTCTCTTTTTTTTGTTTTTCCGAATGATTTACCGTGGCAGGCATTCTTAGGTGTCCGCCGTGGTAAATCGATTAACTGCGGTGGACAAAGGTTCCCGCAGCGGGAAAAGTTTATGTAGGAGTGACTGATAAATATATTTCAACACAATACTCCTATTATGGACAAAGTGATGCTTCAGGTTTAAAATATCGAGTATTTTTCCTTCATTCTAGTGAGTTAACTGTCATAACTATGTCGTGAACATAGGTTTAGATCTAGTGCATCCAAACAAGAGGGCTAATAGGTGGGCTGATTTTTTAGCCTAGTCCTCAATTAGTTCTTAGCCAACCTTAGCTAATTTAAGCTAATTTTTAGCCAACTAATAACTGGCTCTAGCACATTCAAAGAAGGCCTGTATATACCAAGTAATAGGTTGGATTTTCATATTAAACGACATGAGGTTTAGTCGGACGCTCCCAACTCTAGCCTCTGGAGGGCTTCTCAACCACGCCGAGCACCGGCGCCCGTGCCTCCCTCGCCCGCCTCCCCCTCCCCGTTCCGTCCTCTTTCCCCATGCAACCCAACTCCACTCAACCATCCAAGGATACCAGACAACACCACGCCTCCTCCCTATCACTGTTGCCACCGCCGTAGGCTGCCGCGCCAACAACGGTGGCCGCCTACACCTCTCCCTACTTTCCCTCATCACGACCCCCTCCTACACGGTGCGTCCCAGTCGCCACTGCAGAGGGGGTGGCCGAGGAGCTAGGGCCAGCATGCGGGGCAGCCTTGCCGAACACCAGGCCCTAGGTTAGCCTACCGAACAAAGCGTCCGCTACTGTCAATTTGCTCAGATCCATGCCGTCCGGGTCCATTCTACCCAACTTGCTCTCTGAGAGAGTGCAAGCACCGCCGACGTGAGAACTGACGACCAGTCTACAACCACCTTCCTGCTCATCACCAGGCAAAACTGATTGTGTCCCCCACGTGCGCCAAGCTCGCTCAACCAAGGGTTTGGGCTGCAGCGGAGCGAACGGCGACGAACAGAGAATTGGACGAAGGCATAGGAAGTGTAGCCGGCAGCCCCCTAGCTGTTGTGCGGTCTGCTGCCTGAGCAGTGGACAACCATGTCCTCGCATCACGTCTTCTCGATGGTGGGTTTCCCGTCAACACCGATGGGTGCAGGGGAATCCTTCGTCAGCTTGATATACGGTCTGCGACCGAATCAAAGCCTCATTGTGCCCCAAAGTAGCTACAACAGCATACCCAAAAGATCCCCGCTAAGCTTCACGACAAATGTTTCAACTATCTTTCCTGCTTGCATTGAGCCACGACTTGTCGATTGCCACAGTGTTGCATGTGCCGCCATGACTTCTGTTACCTTATCGGGGAATGCAAGCGGCCAAGGCCTATTGTGACGATGGCGATAAAGGTTGGCGACTTGCCACGACACTCTGCTCGTGGTGATAGCCCACCGGCCTCCTAGCACGAACCACACGGCGTCCCACCAAACTTGGTTGGGTCCATGGAGGGTACCGTGGGGGGAGCTAGCGGCACCCATTGACGCCAACGATGATGCCTGGCGTCGGAGTAAGCCGATGAGGTACATCAGCATGGACGTGCTTGCCAACAACGCCGCTACTTTTGCTGCAGCACACTGCTTTCCTAAGCTAGATGCGCTGGCATTGGTATAGTGCGCCAATGCATGGCCTCCCGCATGGGTCATCTCTGTCGACCCAATTCTAGAGGAGCTCACCGTCTCACTCATCATGAGCGAGAGCACCGGCATCTGGTGCCCGCCTTCTCAGGTGGCTGCCTCCCATGAGGCTTAGGCATCGTTGATGGACATCTGTCTTCCGCCGACAACCGCTCAGTGGACGACGAACTCGCCCCCAGGCCTCACACATCACCATATATAGCAGAGCCCGCACAGGTCGTCGTTGCTTGTGGGTACTTGTGGGCTGCCATATGCACAATTGCACATGTGGATGATTTGGCTTTGGGTCCTCTTGGGATAATGGCACGGTGTCGTCCCTAGGCTTAGAGATCTATAGGTTTTTTACTGACACCATCACGCTTCCGCTTCAGCAGCCACTGATTGCACCCCTGCCAAGGTGCTGCCAAGGATCCCAATGTTGTCGATGACAACGACATCGTCCCCAAGTGGTGTGCTAGTTTAGATGCTAAAAGCAAGTTTAGAGCATTGAAGGCAGAGGCTCAGGCAAGAAAGGTGTTTATGCAAAAGCTCTGGCTCCAAGTCGAGATGGCGAAGCCTGATTAGGCGGCTTTTCAAGAATATCAGTAGACTTTCGACACACCATTGTCAGCTATATTAGGTAGGAAGCCATGCGGGTGCTCTTCCTAGGAGGAGCCAGCATCATGGTCTGGTGACGAACGCACCATTGTCACCTATAGTAGGCAGGAAGCCAAGTGGGTGCTCTTCCTAGGAGGAGCCAACGTTGTGGTCCGGTGATGGACGAAGAGTAGACCAACCAGTCCGAGAGCTTTGCCCTGTTGTACCCATGGTCACCGTTTGATCATTTGAATGTGTGTTTGCAGTTGCTAGGTCCCACATTCTAGGTTGCTCCTCGCCGCTAGCGTCGTGCCAGCAGATACTGTTGACACAAAAAGCGTCAGGATCTGCGAACACCTCGGGCTTATACCCGAAATTCGATATCCGGAGGCGTGCCAGTCGATTTGACCAGTTAATCGACAAGGACGATAACTAGAACAAGATTCAATCTAGACAACGGCGATGCGCCCGGATGCTGAGATTGAAGCTTGATCAGGATAACTAGAGCAGAGCTGAATGAGGCAACAGCGATACACCCGGATGCCAAAGCTCAGAGGTACTCCCACGCGGAACTTACAAGGATTTGACGGAGATCAAGATGATGCAGCTCGTCGAAGCTTGAAGAACTCGTTGATAAACTACAACTAATGCAGTAAAGAGTAAATTGCAGTAAAGGTAAAATAAGAGTAAAATTGGTTTGTTTGATATTGGATTGATATTGATATACACCCCTGGGTACCTATTTATACTCCGACAGAGGGAGTTGTAGATAGATACGACTCGTACCTTTCCTAAACAAAAACTCCCAACTTTAAGGAAATAACTGACTCGCGCAGGAGTCGGACCCAAACAGAAACAATCTTTTCCTAAACAGACTCTACTATTATTAAGGGAATAAAATGACTCATGCAAGAGTCGGACTCAAACTCTTATAACAATACTGGTATAAAATCACCAGTTTCCTTATGTCTCCTCCCCGATGAAACTTTCCATTAACACATCCTTCCGATCCGCAATTTCCTTTTAACGTCATCGGCAACTGTGTGCTAGCCATGTCATCTTTCATCGGCAAGACTCCTTCATCGGCAACTGCCAGCCACATCATTCTGCTTCCATCGGCAGCATCTACCACTCATCGGCAACAACCTTCAGTTTTTATCGGCACTGACTTCTCATCGGCAAGCTGACTTTTGCCTTTATCAAGTCCTTCTACCTCCATCGGCAACGAGTCTGTCTTTATCAGCAACATTCTTGCCTCTATCGGCAGTCTGACCGATAATATCCCGATGCCGATAAGGAACAGCAACCAGCTTCTTGCCGATCGGCACAATCCTTAGATTATATTGATACGTGCCAAAAAACGGTGTCAACAGATACTTTGAATGTGTGTTTGCAGTTGCTAGGTCCCACATTCTAGGTTGCTCCTCGCCGCTAGCGTCTTGCCAGCAAATACTGAGCAATCAAAATTTGTAGATGAGTAAAGTGCACCAACGGTCCCTAAAATGCATTGCTGTGTCATCCTGGTCCCTAAACTCGTAAATCGACCGTTTAGGTCCTCAAACTTGTTCATCTGTGTCATTCCGATTCCTAAACTTGCAAATGTACCGTTTAGATCCTCAAACTTATTCAGTTAGAGCATCTCCAACAGTTTGCCAAACCCACTTGCTATCCTTTATTTTTAGCAAAACTAGAAAAATCACCCTTCCAACAGTTTGGCATCCAACTTGGCAAATTTTAGCAACTTGGGAAATCTCCCCCCTCCACGCGCATATATGCGCGCGCATCGCCGGTGTACGTAGAGGTGGAAGGGCACAGAATAGTTTTGTTTCACTCTCCTGATACAAGTTTGCTAGAGGTGAAAAGGCATAATACTAATTTTGTTTTACTTTTGGGGTTCCTAATGCAAGTTTGCCAAAGATTTGCCAAACAATTATACCAAACTGTTGGAGAGAGTCCATTTTTTTACTTGCTATATATTTTATTAAGTTGTTAAATCATGATATTTGTCAAGTGAATTTTTGCAAACTATTGGAGATGCTTTTATGTCATTCCGGTCCCAAAACTTGTTTCAAGTCTCATTTGAGTCCAAACAAGACAATCTAAAAACTTGATATCAAAGTATAATTCATAACTATTTCATATGAACTCGAATAAAGATAAACTTTATATAAAAATTCTAGCCCTCAATTTGATCTATAACTTTGTAGTTGATTTTTTTAAATTAAAACTGTTTAGGGTATTGAAATGGTCTAATTAAAAGTGTTTTCAAAACCTATAAAATTTTAAAAAATTATTTTGGGTTAATAAATAGCTTTAAATAAAATACGTTTTAACTATAAAGTTGTAATCATATTGAGAACTATAGCTTTAATATAGAACTTTCAATATCCAAGATTATTTGATAATTTTAAATTTTAAATTTCAAAATATATAAACTTATAATAATATGTTGGTACCTAAATAGTTTTAATTCAAAAACTTTATAATTATAAAGTTGTAGATCGTGTCGAGGTCTACAATTTTGATATAAAATTTGTCTTCATTCGATTTTATACGAAGAAGTTACAAACTATTTTTTATATCAATTTTTTAGATCGTCATGTTTGGAGGGACCGAGATGACACAACTAAAGAAGTTTAGGAACCGGGATGACACAACACAAGTTTAGGGACTACTAATGCACTCTACTCTTTGTGGATAGAGTACTCCCTCCGTATCATAATTAGATGACGTTTTGGACAATCTTTGAGTCAAACATTGGGAATATAAATCATCAATAACTTTTAAGTTGTTGAGATTCCAAATGTGAAAGTTATATGAATAGATTTATCTTGAAAAATACTTTCATAAAAGTATACATATATCATTATTTTATAAATATTTTTGTAAAAACAAGAGGTTAAAGTTGTGTTTGGGAGACCGTGTCATTGTCCAAAACGTCATCTAATTATGATACGGAGGAAGTATCGTGTAACTTTGACATTTTTCTTATCCTCTTAATGAAAAAGAGGCAATCGCGTGCTGTCTGAAAAAAAAAAAAGATTAGAGGACAGAAGGGTTATATGGGATGGCGTATAGTACGCGCCTGCACTTGGCTGAGGACGGGGAAGGTCTCGATGGATTTGTAGTAATCCGCGACGAAATCCACCATCCGGTGGCCGCACTCCCGCAGCTGCTCCGCGTCCATAGGTTGCAGGCACCCGGCACCATCGCCGCTGCCGCCGCCTGTCATTCCACCGCTACTCCCGCTACCGTCCCTTGGCAACATTGAATGAATACAGAAAATTGTCAAGAATGGAGGAACAAAGCGAAAATACCAATGCAAACAAGACGAATCGAAACAAACAACTACATCAGGAGGCTTGAGTCGAAGGACGAGGAAGAGATTACATGCTTCAGAGGACTGGCGGCGCGATGGCAGGCGGAGGCGGAGGCGGAGGCGGCGAGACAGACGAATTGGGGTTGTTTCGGGTGTGGTGCTGGTTCGTGGTAGTGGTGGGATAGCGCTCCCCTCGGCACCAGTCTGGACGGGGATACCTATGCATGATTCACTATTATAAAATATATTTTTGGCATCATGTACAGCAATAAATATCGTATCTTCATTGACTAGGTTGTCTTTGAATTACTGAGGTTACCCTGTTTTTGGTTCAAAACTGATTTTTACGAGAATCAATTATGCGCGTGCGCATACTTCTTCTTTTTTCTAGTTATTTTTTTTTAAACTTAGCAAAAATAAATAAAAATAAATGTGCATGGCTGCGGAACATACTGTCCCTGTGCTGGAGATTAAGATCCGAACAATAACCGTGATTTTATTGGTTAGTACTACTAGCCGAACCGGTAAGAACCTAAAATTTTGACATAACTTTTTAAATGTACATGTATCTATCTCAAACCATATTAGAATAGATTGAAGTGTATATTAGTTAAATACACTCCAACACATGTGGTTTTAAAGAGATATATACGCACCCAAACAAGGTCTTACCAGAACAAATGAACACAACAAAGATGGAGAAAATAATAGGTATTCCTACCTTTGTGTGGGAATTCCTTTCTCATGCTTAGCATAGTTCTCAAAACTTGATGCACACCCATTATTAGGTATGCAAAGTGGCAGTCCGCGAGCCCACATATAGGCTTAATTTTGTGGGTTATCGCTTGAACCCGTAAAAATTAAGTTTATATGTGGATTCGCGGGCTATTCCACTTACATCCCTACCCATTATGCATGCATCCATATGAACGTCGTGCCTCCAATCTCGCACTTACTCGCGAGTCCCTCACTTCTTGGGAGCAGTAGGAACCCTGAGCTTCTTGCAGTGATACACGAGTGATTTTGGGACTCAAATCTTCTTTTGCATTGATCCACAAGTGATTTTGTACATCCATCGGTTCGATCCAAGATTCTGAGAGGCACCATGGCACTAGTATAGAATTTCTTTTAGGTGACCGTGGGCTTTTTTTATTGGAGGCGGACACCTCTCTCACCCGCCTTCGTTGTTCTCTACCGACGTGCGTTCACCCGACATGAAAGGTGTACGCCTTGGTTATTTATGGAGGAGGACATTGTAATGTAGCTCGCCTCGGTTAATACTCTATTAACATAGGTGGGTGCATTTAATCGAATGCCTCCATAATGTATTAATGGAGGCGGGCGTCCATAAATGACTGCCTTCGTTAATCTTTATTAATGGAAGCGATTGGCTATAGTGTCTGTCTCTATTAATATATTAACAGAGGTGGTTTCTTTAAACTGTCCACCTCCGTTAAAGTCCTGTTAACAAAGGCAGTCCCCACTACATTGCTCGTCTCCATTGTTCCACCACCTATATATATATATCTTTCTTCTTCCTCGCGACTTCTTCTTCCAATTTTTAGGATTTTAAGATTTAAAACTCTAAAATTAAGAAAAATCTAGGGAAAGAAGTTTTGCTCTTGGTTTGTTGAAGGAGGACACCATAAAAGGTAGAAACATGCTCTCCAATCGTCATTTCATCTTCTATTTGGGCTCTTTAAAATCTAGATCTAGATCTACATTCATGGAGGAGAGAGAAAATTGTTATTTTCTTTAGCTCCAGATCTTATATCTTCTTTATAATACTTTTCTTTTTGCTCAACAAGGTTTGTAGGTATGGACAGGTCTGAATGGATGTACCGGATGAAGAGAATGGAATCACAGTACCTGGTTCATGTGCAGAAGTTTGTTGCAGATGTGAAAGCTCACCGTGAGCATCTAGATCGGACAACAACCATATGTCTGTGTTCTCACTGTAAGAACATGAAAGCCCACAAAGACAACGAGGTACAATCTCACTTGATCTGATATGGTTTTATGGAGAATTACACGGTCTAGACTTTTATATGACAAAAAGGTAGTAGATGCAACAGTGGGTGATGCATCTAGAGTGAATTCGATGTCGTCAATGACAGTCAATGCAGAGCTTGTAGGATGATAGACTGCCCCCTCGTTGGCGCAACAACATGCGATGACAATGCTCGTGATTATATCATGGTGGAGGACCTATTCAAAGACATGGGTGGTGATGACCACGATAGTGTAGGGCAGGTGATGAGGACGCTACTGTGAGTGACGCGGAGGGTGCAGAGCTTATGAAGGAAATAGCTAACTGCTCTGATGAAGATGACATTATGTTTGGTAACCTGCGGTGGCTAGAGAATTTCATGGAGATGAAGCAAGCTGCACTGGACCTTCTTTATAAGGGTTGTCCAAAGCATTGCACGGTGTTGCATTTTAACCTCACGATGCTAATGTTGAAGGCTAGGGCATGACTGGTTCAACACTAACTTTAATGACCTCATGACTGTCCTTGCTGCACATACCCAGATGATAACAAGGTGCCCGCTAATACTTATCAAGCGAAGAAGCTGATCCGGCTAGTGGTGAGATGAAGCTTAGAACTATACTACTTATTACTTACTATTACACTACTCACTACTTATCACTTTAATGATGATATACTATATATATCTTGCAGTGCACCAAACAATTCCATTAGGTTAGTTTTGTGTGACTTCTATGTTTGCGAGTATCTTAGGACGTGCTCCAAATTTAACATGAGCTGGCGGCAAGTCAAGACCGCAAAATGTTGGTGGCGAAAGACGATGGTCGATCAAGTATCAAACAAATAGTCGCTGACATTTGTAAGTTTGTTACAGAATCTGTGCACGAAGGGCGAGCGCCATTCTTCCACATGGAAAGCGACCTAGCTACAAATCCAAAGTATATGAATATAAGAAATTGGAATAAGGGGGGCATAAATCTCACCGATTATATGTTGCCTGGCCTATTTTCTTCTCACTGATTACATGTTGCTATAGGTGTTGTATGAGCAAGCGGTAAATATTTGGCATATGCTTGTGTAATATTCTAATTTCAAATGATGTTGTATGCTTGTGAGCAATGGACATCGTTATGTGTTTTATTCTGTGTTTCTATATGTCTTTCTGCTTATATTCATATTCATATGTTTGATTTGTAAAAATATAATTCAAAATCAAATTAACATGAAAAAGGGCACGAAGCTATTTTTTAAATGGTAAAAAAAGTAATAGAGGCAGGAAAATAAGAACATCCCACCTCTGTTAACAATGCAACGGAGGCAGGTAGCATAAAGTGACCGCCTTGGTTAAATAATAGTGGAGGCAGGTGGGTTATGGAGCCTGCCTTCGTTAATCACATTAACAAAGGCGGGCACCATAACCCACCCACCTCCATAAAAGAAACAATAGAGGCGGGCAAAGCGACCGCCTCAGTGATTCGCCAATTAACCGAGGCCTTGTGTTGAAGGTGGTTGCGCTTACCCGCCTCCATTAAGGGAAAATGACCACCTCCATTAAGATCTGTGTACTAGTGTGGATCAATAACGCAGATAATTAGTAAGAGTAGGGATGATCCTGCCATGACATTAATAGGAATGTGTAAAAGGTCATTGAGGGGTCACTAGTGTAGAACAGGGTTTCAATCCTGGTTGGGAACCCTCTTTTTTCCTAGTTTCCCAACCAGGATTGCTAGTCTAGGACTATAGGCTCTTCCTTTAGTCCCGGTTCTGGCAACTAGGACTAAAGGTGGACCTTTAGTCCCTGTTGTTAAAACTAACCAGGACTAAAGGGCATCGCTAGCCCTTGCTCCGGAACAACCACCTTTAGTCCCGGTTGTTGTTAACAACTGAGACTAAAGGTGTTTCTTTTTTATTTTCCTTCAAAATGTTTATTTCAGTTCCTTTTATTTCTGTTTCAATTTAGTTATTCATATACGAATTATATGATGCTAATATATACATTCATTCGAGCATATTTTACATATATATAGTAAATATCACACATTTATATATAATATATGAGAATTCAAACTATACATACATAAATCTTAATTTACATGCATGGAATAAGAAAGTGACAAAAGCTTGTGCATATGTTCTTAGGATTCGTTCAATCCTAGCATTGGCTACCAACAGGTATTTCTTCTTGAGGTTCATAATGGTATGCGTCGTTGCGATCTACTACTTGATTCATAAGAAATCCTAACAGTTCCTCTTGAATTGCTTTAATTCGCTCATGTAGCAGGACCTTTTGCCTTTTCCATTTAATCTTCAGTTTGAATGGCAAAAAAAGTATGAATATATTTGATTATATATATCAACACAATACTAAGAAATAAATTAATTGTGTATACTTTTATATATTTCGAGGTACTCTTCACTTGTTCTCATTAAGTAGTGCATGAGGAGCTCACAAATGTTGTATCCACATAAGTTGTTTCTCTATTCCTGTTGTAGACACCACTTTATGAGAAAAAGACGATTCATTGTCAACCAACAATGCAAGGCAACAAAATGATCATGTTGACCTTAATAAAGATGCGCTGACCTAGCTACTAGTACTTACTTTGTGTTGGACTACATCCAGAGGCACTTTCCAAACACCATACTAGGGTTTTTCAACGAAGACCCAGACCGCTGTCCAACAAAAATAAATAAATGGATTAGTTATATCAATAAGATGGCATAAGGGAGTATACAACAATTATTTCCGAGACCGAAATTACCCTTGGAGAATATCTATCATATCTTGGTATTCTTGTTGGGGTTTTATTGTTGAGTCAAAGATTTTGATATGACCCCTAATCATATTTATGACCATCAATAACCAGTAATAAAACATGCACAAGACATTATTAACACTCACTTGAAGTCGTAAGGGAAGAGTATTATTGTCTTATCTGCATGTTTATCTAATATAGTGAATAAATTCTTCTCCACATCCGCTTTCCAAACCTCATAATCGCATCCAGGCCCGACCCTGAGGGGTGGGGGGGGGGGGGGGGAGGGACGAGCGTTCCAGGCCCACGATTTGGCTGTGAATAGATTAGTAGTAGTAATTGGTAATGCAACTGAATATAAGGCCAATTTCAATGCAATATTTCACCGCGCGCTTTCCTAGTGATATGAAACTTAACGTGAAACAAGTCTCTCTCTCTCAATGCATAGTTTCATTGCATAGTTTTATGCGGTTACCAATGTCTCTCTCTTTATTTTCTCTCTCATCTCTACCATATATTTGCTTTGCATGGATCCCATGAAACTAGAAAAGGCTCTCAGTGGAGATTTCACACAGTTTCCAATGTTTTGGAAACAACGCTATATAGTTTCATCACCATGAAACTTTCTCCCTCTCTCTCCTTATCATTTCATGCAAAAAGTGCAAATCTGCTTATGTGGCACCCCATTTAATGTGTATGAAACTCTCCATGAAACCCCATTGAGACCGGCCTAATAGGCAACCAGCTGGTTCGCGTGCGTGATCAACGCAAACCGCGAGTTGCGATGCTTTCCTTCTTCCATGTGCGGCCATGCGTAGGCGTGAGGGTCTCAGCGTCTCAAGGGCCTGACGGTGTGCGTTCAGGAGAGTAGAGAAGCGACCTGATCTGATCGGCTAACTCCCTGTTCGGCGAATTGTTCCTCTTCCAGCAGGCAAGGTAAGAATTCAAAATTTAATTACAAATTGTTTCTCATATACATTTTAAAATTTATTTACTAATTGTTTCAAGTATTTTAATATTTATAAAAACTATTTCATATGAATATTACTTTTGCATTGAATATAACTAGTTAGTAGTAACATATACTATCAATGGATAGTACCCGCAGTATTATGATGTTTTTATAAAAATGCCCAAAATTTTAGCTTCGTTCTAGGTCGAAAAAAAACTCAGGACCGGCCCTGATCGCATCCTTGAACGTTCCATTTGGATCCACGAAATCGACACCACTCATATTCTCTTTAGTTTTAGCATCTCATTTATGAATATATAGTAAACACTATTTGAATTATTGAAAGAATCACTTACAAGACACCAACAACTTATTAGACCTTTATCAAAAGCGTCCCTTTGTAATAATTGGTGTAATTCATTGAACTCGATATGTATGTCGTCATGGCCAAGGAAATAATGCTCTGGTCTAACTCTGACAAAAATAAATTCCTCTTTCTTTCACATCATAATCAGATACTGACATCGGTACATTCTCATATATTTGATCCCTTGTAAGACATGTACTCATCATGAAATCTTCAAGTTCATTGTAATCGAGTGTACTCTCGCCTTGTGCCTTTGCATCCCGAGTTGTGCCAATAATTAGCGGGTCGATAGATTGCTTAGATTGCATCCCTAGCTATGCCACATCTTTCCTTGGTCCCTTCTCTTTGTGTGATGCCACCTTTTGTGACTTATCGAGAGAGCATTCATAGTCCAATTTAGGCGAGCGCTTACGTGCCTCACGCTGCTTTTTCTCTTGCTTGGCTACTTGTTGCCTTAGTTGTTGTGATCTTATGTACTAAGGCTTTAGCAGGTTTCTGGTGAGTTCATTCCTCTTTTATTTTTGTTCCTCTACACTTGCCCAAAAGGTCTTCAAATCTTTTTGTGCCCCAACATTACTTCCTCTTTAGTCTTATTGTAATACTTCTTCTCCGGAATAGGCTTTGTTTTACGATGGCTGGAGGAGGCGGTAGACTTCACCGCAGGCGAGGTCCTCTTACGGTTACTCTGTGGCGCGGGTGACGGAGGATGGGGTGCTGGGGTGGACCACCTTGTAGGAGATGGAGATGGTGACGTAGTCATGCCTTCAAACACATTGTCATCATGCTAAGTAGTAGCATCTTTCTAAGCATTTGATGATCGGGAGATGGACGATGAACTAGACTCAAGTTGGTAGACCTATGATTAGGAAAATTGTTATTAATCGAGAACCTAACTAATAATTGAGAATGAACAAAGAAAAGTTGTATCATTCCCACCTATCTTCTCTATATATACTTGTTGGGTACAAAGGTAAGGGGTACCCTAACCTGCAATAACCTAACGCTCAACATAGCAATCATTTTTTAAGGCAGAATCCGATCAGCCGCCCAATCAGTGGGAGAAGGCCCATCAAACGAAGGCTTACCTCACCAACAACAGTGACCAGTCGTGGGCCGGCCCATTACTGGAAGAACAGTAGGCAGGACACCCCTCCACGTCGACCTCGACTGACGGACAAGAGTCGAACGAACGACCCCTCCGCCTCGACCTCGACTCACGGACAGGGGTCGAACGAACGACCCCTCCCCCTCCGCCTCGACCTCAACCCCTCGAATGACGGACAGGGGGTCGATCGAACGACCCGCGCGCAGGAGGCTCGATTAGCTTACCTACTCTCAGTATGGGTAAGGAGAATCCAATGCGCCTACTTGCTCCCGCCTAACGCCATGGGCACCCTCTGCCACGGTCAAATCTATCAACTCGCCGCCCATACCCGGACTCTCCGACGGTACGACCACTGTGGCCATGCCTGGAGTACGGAGGCCAAAGGCACCCCCTCGAATATTGAATGGTGCAGCCCTCGACCGTGTTTCCAGGGATATGTCGGGGTCACGTAGGCCTGGACGCCCCTCGACCTAGGGGCTCGACCGTCACCTCCAACCACTCCGGCATGGCTCCTGTCCAGTCCGCTCCGCATCGGCTGTGAAGCTTGTACCCATCTACAGGAGGCCAACCGTACTGCGCCATGACGTGCGGCAACGTCCAGTCTGCTATCACCATGCCCTGAACATCGAAAGGACGGGAAGTACATGCCGCTACAGCGATCGATGTCCCACCGCAAGCATGGCGCCGCGGACAGCTCTCCCATGCCTCTACAGTCTAGGATCTCTGTACTCTCAGGCCTCCCCTTGATCTATAAAAGGGGACACTGGGATAGAAGAAAGGGCATGCGCATTCATATCGGCTCACGCATTCGGACATCAGAGATCTCTCAACAAGCCGAGACATCAGCTCTGACCCGCATACACCAAGAGCCAAGTTGCACACACCACACCCGATTGCTGGATCAACATCTCAAGCAATCCACCAGCTCACCTAGGATAGCCTTGCTAGTCCTAGGCTTCAGCTCACTCTGAGCATCCCCATGTAAACCTACTTGTACCCCCCCTGTACGAGCACTTCGGTGCAAGATAATACAATCCATCCTCCCCCGCTAGACGTAGGGCCTTCTTTGCCCGAACCAGGATAAATCTTGTGTTCTTCTTGCATCACATCTGGGAGAGGGAGCACACAATATACAAATTTACTAGTTGGTGGTCTTGACCCCCTGGGTCATAACACCGACAGTTGGCGCGCCAGGTAGGGGGGCTTTGCGTGTCGATCAACTCCCAACTTCTCTTCCAGATGGATTCCACCGTCCCACCATTTCCATTCGCCACCATCATCTGGTTCGGGAGTCTAGAGCTCATGTCCCTGGGCCACGGCCACGACATGGTTCTACTCTCCAGTAGTGGCATGGATAGCAGCAGCTCCGGTACGCCGGGGCCAAGGAGGACCAGACGACGGTCCCACCACTTGCGCCTTTTGCCTGCGACCAGGAGGAGGCGCGAACGACGCCGCCACACTCTTCACCGCGCGGATCCCGAGACGCCGGACGCCATCTCCCCGGCCTCAGCTGGTGACACAGTTCCTCCCTTCGGGAGCCTGTTTGACCCATGCTTGCGGGTCGGGAGCGGGTACCTCGCCGGGTCTGACCTTGGCTTTGCCATACTGTCATCTCGGAGTGTCCCCGTGGCCTCTCCGACGTACTCGGCCATCCCGCCGCGCAACCTGCTTCCGCACGGGCTCTACAACAGCGCTAGGCTCTTTTCTGCTTTTGTAGGCCCGCAGATGTAGGCACGTTACGGGTCCCCAGGGAACCTGCTACGTGCGACGATCAACCTCGTCACCACCCCTCCACCGAACGAGCGCCCGGAGCCACGACGAGCCCGGCCCTAGGGTATCACACCTGGGGCACGTTACGGCGACAGCTGGAGAAGGAGCGCAGGGGATCTTTCCCCAACTTCTACCACGGCTACCCCGACTTGGACTCCCCCGATGAGGATTACGATCCCACACAGGAGTGCTTCCACCTCATCGAGCCGGTCGACTCCTAGGATGACGCCGCCGACGCCGCAGCTGTGAATGCAGGAGGAGGGGACGACGCTACCCCGCCGCGAAACGCCGACCCCCCGATTCCAGACGAAGCCGATCCACCTCAGGTCGCCCAGATCGCACAAGTCCGAGAGCTGCTCGCCAAGCTTGAGGAGGAGCGCCTACGACTTCAGCAGCTCGAGCACACCCTCGAGCGAGATCACGGCCGGGCCCGAGAAGTCCATCGGCAGATCATCGAGGAAGGAGCGAATGAATGCCACTACTACAACCGCGCTAGTCAAAATGTCGTGGCAGCCACGATGCTGCTTCGTGACATGCCAGCACCATCGACGCCCCAGGCACAGCGCATCAAAGACGAAATCCAGGGGCTTCTCCAAACCGCGGTCGTACAACAGGTGGAGAGTTCAGCCTCGAGGCGCAGAGGAGCTGCTTCCGAGCGGCGGGACGTGCCCCCTCGACAAGATCGAGAGGTATCTGTCCACCAAGACAAGGCGCCCCAAGGCCAAGCAGAGCGACAGCCAGTCTGGGAACGCGTTGTCGACAATCGACAACCATGAGACGCGCGGCATGACATCAACGACAACAAACGACGCTGACACGGTGACACTGAGGCTCGAGATTACAGTGCTCATCGAGGTGGGCGCTACGACAGTGATGAAGATCGATGTCGATCCCCGGAATCACCAGGGCCATGAGTCTTCAGCAAGTCGATCCGGGGAACCGCTTTGCCGAGTCATTTCCGTCCACACGCCAGCCTGGTCAAATACAACGGTGAGACCAAGCCAGAGCTCTGGCTTGCCGATTTCAGGCTGGCATGTCAGCTAGGAGGGGCCGACAATGACCACGTCATCATTCGGCAAATCCCACTCTTCCTCTCCGACACCGCTCGAGGGTGGCTCGAAGAACTCCCCCCAGACTTGATCCATGGCTGGCCCGACCTGGTCAGGATCTTTGAGGGGAACTTCAAGGGAACCTACATGCGGCCCGAAAACTCCTGGGATCTCCGTAGTTGCAGGTAGAAGCCAGGGGAGCCCCTCCGCGAGTTCACCCGACGGTTCTCCAAGCAACGCACCAAGCTGCCTCACATCTCCGACCACGACGTCATCATGGCGTTCGTCGCCGGGACGACCTGCAAGGAGTTGGTGCGGGAGCTGGGACGAAACACCCCCAAGACCGCCAACGAGCTCATGGACATTGTCGCCAATTATGCAATCGACGAGGAAGCTGTTGGCGCGTTCTTCTACACCAACGCGCGGAACATCGAATAGCTACGTCACTTTTACCCTTATGCCTCAGGGCTCCGTACTTATATTCATGTCTCGAATGAATAAGATAAAAAGTCTTCTGATAATCGAGCTACTGGTAATGTACTTTTCTTTATCACGAAGCACAAGGTAGACTTGACTTTATTTTCATAAAGACGAGCCTCCCTCGGGGGCTATAAAGGGGGGGAACCCCCTCAAGTCCCCGGAAAAATCACTCAGTTTTTTCAAATGAGCTTGATGTCACTCAACTCCTCCACGCTACCTAGAACTCACGTCTCGTTTAAGAATAAAACAACTCGTGCCGACAAAAGGGCTAGGGACGGGTCGAGCCGAAAACAACCACCTACGCCTCAGGGCTACGGTTACTTTCACTCGACTTTTCCCCCCTCGAGGCCCATGGGTTCGTTGACGGCTTAAACGAAGACAAGTAAGGGCAGCTAGGAGGAAGAAACTCGAGCTGAACAAAAAACTAAGTCGATAGTCTTATTAAAACATCCAAATGTTTTAAAGCCCCTCGAGCCACGATCAAACACAAAATGTTCTAATCTACCCCTGCAGAGTCGAGGCTATCTCAGAGTCTGACAGGGGGGACCCCCCTCCTGAAGTCCCTTAAAAACCCGAATGTTTTTTCGAAACTCGACGCTTCTCTTTCCACCTTTGCCCCGAGTACGCTTCTTAGCTAAGTAAAAACGCCTTGAACTCCCTAAGGGTCGAGGGCCGTCGAGCCAGGGACTCTCCCATGCCTCAGGGCTACGGTACCCCCACTCGCTCCCCCCCTCAAGGGATACGAGCGTGCGTCGAACACTTAGTCTAAAAGCAACAACTCAGGCAAAAAAGAAATGGAGATAGCCCGAGAAATAAAAACACCCAGATGCATACCGAATAAAATGCATTAAAGTTAGGAAGCCCCCAGGGGCTCGACATCATATTGTCACAAAAACTAATCTATTACATGGACCTTCTTGTCCAGATTTGGCTCAGAGGCCTCGACTACTCATCGCCATCGCCGTCCAGCGGGGGAAGCACCTCGGCCTCGAACAGCTTCACCAACTCACCGCCGGGCACCTCTGCGGCGTCGATCAGCTCATGGCATCTCGCCATGTTCGCTTCATCGGTCAACTCTAGGTCGGCGACGAAGCCGCTGGAAATGACGTCGAGGTCGTAGGAGTACCCCGAGCGGACGACCGCGAGCGCTCGTTTCACGCCTATGTGAAGGGAAACACGGACATGCTCCTTCACTCCATGGGTCGCGACGAAAAGCCGACGCAAGAGGGAATCTCCATGCACGTCTCCCACAACCGGCAACTCCGGCTCGACACCCATGCCATCGCAGAAGGAGGAGATGGCGTCCCCAAGCCTCTCATTCAGGCTCGTCTCCGCCCCGAGGAGGTTCTGAAGACTGGTCAGATCCTCGTGGGCTCGGGCCTTCTCCCCTTCGAGTTCTGCCAGAACAAATAGAAGACTCCATCAAAACCAAAAAGCAGGGGAAGGTTGGCGGCAGACGTCGACAAGGGCTATAGCTTGGTCACTGTTCTTAGCCCAGAGGTCCTCGATGATCTTGCCAGTACCATCGAGGACCCTCTTCTAGGCAGCCGCCGCCTCCTCCAGAATGGCGATCTGGGCTCGAGCCTTCTGCTCCGCGACGTTCTGCGCGTCGCGGTCGCGGGAGAAGACGTCGATATCCGACTCGAGATGCCAGACCCGCTCTTCACCATGCGGATCCCGAGACGCTAGACGCTGCCTCCTCGGCCCTAGCTGGTGACACAGTTCATCCCTTCGGGAGCCTGTTTGACCCATGCTTGCGGGTCGGGGGCGGGTACCTCGCCGAGCCTGACTTTGGCTTTGCCAAATCGTCATCTCAGAAGGTCCCCGTGGCTTCTCGACATACTCGGCCGCGCCGCTGCGCTCTTCACCACGCGGATCTCGAGACGTCGGACGCCGCCTCCCCGGCCCCAACTGGCGACACAGTTCCTCCCTTCGGGAGCCTGTTTGAACCATGCTTGCGGGTCGGGGGCGGGTACCTCGCCGAGCCTGACTTTGGCTTTGCCAAATCATCATCTCAGAGAGTCCCCGTGGCTTCTCCGACATACTCGGCCGCGCCGCCGCGCAACCTCCTTCCGCACGGGCTCTACAACAACGCCAGACTCTTTTCTGCTTTTGTAGACTCGCAGATGCAGGTGAGCGCCCGGAATCGCGACGAGCCCCGATCCCCGGGCACTACACCTTGGGCACGATGCGACAACGACTGGAGGAGGAGCGCATGGGATCTTTCCCTTAAGCCTCAGGGCTCTACACCAACGCGTGGAACATCAAACAGCTTCACCGACGCATGGAACGTTGAACAGATACGTCGCTCTTACCCTTAGGCCCCAGGGCTCTATACTTATATTCGCGCCTCGAATGAATAAGTTAAAAAGTCTTCTGATAATCGAGCTACTCGTAATGTACTTTTCTTTATCACGAAGCACAAGGTAGCCTCGACTTTATTTTTATAAAGACGAGCCTCCCTCGGGGGATACAAAGGGGGAAACCCCCTTGAGTCCCCGAAAAATCACTCAGTTCGTCGACCTGTCCATCGCACTCTCGAGGGAGCGAAGGCTGGCCCTCGAAAGGATTTCGACAGCCACCCTCGAACGATCCTTCCCATGGAAGTAAAATGGACTCCGGTCCACGCTCAAATCTTGAGGGAGCGAAGGCTGGCCCTTGAACAGGGTTCGACAGCCGCCCTCGAGTACCCCGAGGTCAGGGAGGACCCAGGGTAAAAAGGACTCCGGTCCACCCCAAATGTCGAGGGGGCGAAGGCTGGCCCCACAAACGGGGTTCGACAGCCGCCCTCGAGTACCCGAGTCAGGGATGACCCAGGGGGAGCCATCACGAGGCCCAGCTTGAGAACGAACTCTCGAGACCCCCCGGGACATATCCGAGGCATAACCAGGAAATACCCAAGGATCCCTACGACGGGAGGCATCGAGCCACCGACTCTCATCGAACAGAGTTGGCACCTAGGTAATCCACACGGTTTTGCTTAATGAGAACGCCTCAGGGCTTGTATCGGCCCCTGTCGAAGGGGGCACAAGTTCTCACTTGGATACCCCCGTTACCAGCTCACAGAGGACTTCGAGGCTCGTCCGAACGAGGACAACACGATGCTCTTCGCCCCACAATCCGAGCACAAGGACCCGTGGGAAGGACGCTATGAGGTAGCAAAAGCCCAGTCGCACGAGGCTCGGGGGCTAGACTACGCACAACACCCCTTGACGAAAGAGGGTCGAAAACACAACGGACGTCGACCCATCCGTCGAAATCTCGGGGGTCGATGGCTGGTCTAGCGATCACGGGTTCGACAGCCACCCTCGAACGATCCTTCCCATGGAAGTATAACAGACTCCGGTCCACCCTCAAATCTTGAGGGACCGAAGGCTGGCCCCACGAACAGGGTTCGATAGCCGCCCTCGAGTACCCGAGTTAGGGATGACCCAGGGGAGCTAATACGAGGCCCCGCTCGAGAACGAACTCTCGAGACCCCCCGGGACATATCCGAGGCATAACCACGGAATACCCAAGGATCCCTTCGACGAGAGGCATCGAGCCACCAACTCATCGAACAGAGTTGGCACCTGGGTATACCACACGGTTTGCTTAATTGGGACGCCTCAGGGCTTCTGTCGACCCCTATCGAATGGGGCACGAGTTCTCACTTGGATCTACCCGTTACCAGCTCATAGAGGACTTCGAGGCTCGTCCGAACGAGGATAGCCCGATGCTCTTCGCCCCACAATCCGAGCGCAAGAATCCATGGGAAGGACGCTTTGAGGTAGTTAAGGCCCAGCCACACGAGGCTCGAGGGCTAGACTACGCACGACACCCCTCGACGAAAGAGGGTCGAAAACACTCGTAGCCTGGCAGACAGAGCTGACCCCTCGATAGGGAGCTATGACTCCAGTTAATATTAACCCCCCTCTATAAAACACAAACCAACGCCCCCAGAGGAGTTCTTAATCAGACCCTTTACTAACCTTGCAGATCATCACCAAAAGCCCCTATGCGGATTCTTCTTATTCGCATAGAGGCTCGGGGGCTACTGTCGGGTACAAAGGTAAGGGGTACCCTAACCTGCGATAATATAATGCTCAATATAGCAATCATTTTTTAAGGCAGAATCCGATCAGCCGCCCAATCAGTGGGAGAAGGTCCATCAAACGAAGGCTTACCTCACCAACAACAGTGACCAGTCGTGGGCCGGCCCATTACTGGAAGAACAGTAGGCAGGACACCCCTCCACGTTGACCTTGACTGACGGACAGGGGTCGAACGAACGACCCCTCCGCCTCGACCTCGACTGACGGACAGAGGTCGAACAAATGACCCCTCCCCCTCCGCCTCGACCTCAACCCCTCGAATGATGGACAGGGGGTCGATTGAACGACCCGCGCGTAGGAGGCTCGATTGGCGTACCTACTCCTAGTATGGGTAAGGAGAATCCAATGCGCCTACCTGCTCCCGCCTAACACCATGGGAACCCTCTACCACGGTCAAATCTATCAACTCGCCGCCCATACCCGGACTCTCCGACGATCGTACGACCACTGTGGCCATGCCTGGAGTACGGAGGCCAAAGGCACCCCCTCGAATATTGAATGGGACAGCCCTCGACCGTGTTTCCAGGGATATGTCGGGGTCACGTAGGCCTGGACACCCCTCGACCCAGGGGCTCGACTGTCACCTCCAACCACTCCGGCATGACTCCCGTCCAGTCCGCTCCGCATCGGCTGTGAAGCTTGTACCCATCTACAGGAGGCCAACCGTACTGCGCCATGACGTCCGGCAACGTCCAGTCTGCTATCACCATGCCCTGAACACCGGAAGGACGGGAAGGACACGCCGCTACAGCGATCGACGTCCCACCGCAAGCATGGCGCCGCGGACACCTCCCATGCCTCTAGAGTCTAGGATCTCTGTACTCTCAGGCCTCCCCTTGATCTATAAAAGGGGACACTGGGATAGAAGAAAGAGCATGCACATTCGTATCGGCTCACGTATTCGGACATCAGAGATTCTCAACGAGCCGAGACATCAGCTCTGACCCGCATACACCAAGAGCCAAGTCGCGCACACCACACCCGATTGCTGGATCAACATCTCAAGCAATCCACCAGCTCACCTAGGATAGCCTTGCTAGTCCTAGGCTTCAGCTCACTCTGAGCATCCCCGTGTAAACCTGCTTGTACCCCCTGTACGAGTAATTC
Source organism: Microstegium vimineum (assembly GCA_022036555.1). NCBI lineage: Eukaryota > Viridiplantae > Streptophyta > Magnoliopsida > Poales > Poaceae > Microstegium > Microstegium vimineum. The sequence goes on along the minus strand of CM039119.1, from coordinate 19,842,830 downwards.
GGTGCAAGATAATACAATCCATCCTCCCCCGCTGGACGTAGGACCTTCTTTGCTCGAACCAGGATAAATCTTATGTTTTTCTTGCATCACATCTGAGAGAGGGAGTACGCAATATACAAATTTACTAGTTGGTGGTCTTGACCCCCTGGGTCATAACACCGATAATATTATAATTAGATTCTTGAATAAATCTAGATCCAGCCACACAAACATCTTCTGTTAAGAGATCTAATCTTTATGCACCTAGCCTTTGTTAAAATCAATGGCTCACGAAACACCAAAGTTAATTTTAAAAGCTCACAGCAATGCTTGTCCAAGCTTCTCACCCAACCTCACATCTCACTCCGCGATCGCCGCACCTTTGACCGGCCTTACACACAACCATAGAGGATCGAATCCTGAGTACACCAATTTAATGAATAAAAAATATCATCTTCCGAATAAAAAACACCATCTTTTCACGGAATGTATTATGCAACTAAAATATACTATGGTTATCGTCCACACTGCCGGCGTCCTGCCCCGGTCGATGTCGCCCGGCACAAGCCGGCCCCGCGCTAATCGCTCCGCCCCGCTCTCTCTCTCTTCTTTTTTTTTTAGTACAACGCAGCTCAACACGCGCTCGCCCCTACCAGCTCTTCGCAGCGGCCTACGACGGTTTTCCCCTCAATTGCACGTCCGCCGCCTGCCCGTCCACGTCCGAGAGCCCGTTCTATCAGCCGCCCTTGCAAGGTCTCAGTGAAGTACGGCGGTTGCCCGGCGATTGTGCGCGATAGGACCTCGATCTCGTGGCAGCGATGCCCCAGACGCCTCCGCCCCACCCACCACTAAATGGATGCCGGAGTTGAGTCCAATGATCGGCCACACCGACGAGCGCTGCCCGCCGGTGGCCGCGACCTGCCTGACGTCGAGCTCTCCTGATCTGCTGAGGACCATCGCCTGGATCTCCCTCGCTGCTCCGACGTGCTCCCACCACTCCGTCAAGCAGCATTGCGTGGATATCTGCGAATGTGGCTAGGTGCGGCTGTGGTTGTGGTATGCCGTCGTCAATGTGAGGTAATCTGCGAATCCTGTTGAAACGATAAATTAGGATGCTCGTCATGTCTGTAGTGTTAGCGTTAGATTTTCTACTAGGGAAGAAATCAGTATTACAGTTTGTTCAGAATTGTTCAGTGTTGAAAGAAACTCATTCAAAGAGAACCACAAACTAGGTCTTAGAGTTGACACACGAGCGAGAACAAAAATTGTTTCAGAAGCATTGGACTGATGTAGGTTTAGCTCATCAAAATAATTATGCAGGTCCAAATCTAAGGCTATGATAATTGCCACTCTAAAAGTATTATCTGATTGTTACAAAAGATCCACCTTTATAAATTTTACAGGATTTGTAGTCAAATAATTATATAACTGTTTGTGTGCACCAAACAATCTTAGTCTAAATAGTATTTCTGAATTCTATTTGAATGGGCTCTGATATGAATTTAGGGTATATGTAGAAGGCATATGATTCATGAATCTGTAAGCAAGGCAATAATTACCAATTTATTAATGTACGAGATTAATTTCTGCAGTTTTTTATGGTCCCACTCCGGTAGTGACTCCGTCAGTCCAATACGAGTGATGAATTATTTATGTTGTTACTTCTTTACAGACCTTTGCAATTAGTCAGCTCAACCTACCAAGGGCCACATCAATTTCTTTTCGTGATGAGAGGATGATATATGCTGAGTTTTAGATAATCATCTATATAATGGTGAAATTTGGATGCATTCAGGTATGGCATCCCAGTAGTATGTACCAATATGTGTACTGGTTTTCATCACCAGATTAAGCAACACACCAGAGGTTCTCGTGGCTGCTATTGCTGCCAATGAGTTATTAGGCTATGAATTTTGCACAACAAACTATAGATTCTTGACAATATTTAAGCTAATTAAATATTGTGAAGTGTTGGAGGCCATTGATTTAAGCTAATTAATGTACCCTTTCAGGGGAGAGTTTGAATAATCCTTATATATATTCCTCAAGTGAAGTGCTGGAGCAATTGAATAACAAAGGCTTCATCAAGGAGAATGAGGGTGCCTGAGTTATATTTATTCAAGATCATCAAATCCCTTTGATAGTGGTTAAGATTCATAGCGGCTTCAACTATGTCTCAACAGACCTAGCTGCTCTCTGGTAAGTGTTTGTGCCTTTTTTAGATGAAATGTTTGTGCTTTTTAGGGTTGATTCAGTTGTTCTCTATTGAAGCAAACAGAGTGTATTTGCTTAATTGATGCATCTACTTCTCTTATGTCACTTCATCTACTAATGGCGACTCTGCTCATCCCGAGAAGATGAGTTTTCGGTGGTAGCGCCAGGGCGTGTCTTTGTTGTCCAAAGTCGCCATTATGCTGATAGTCTCAACTGGGACTCCGGGAGAGCTAAGGCATGCTGGCCAACATCGACGTAGGCTATCGCGGAGGGTGACAGGCAAGAAGTCGGACGAGTTATTGGTGTGCAAGGTTCTCTTTTCGCTGATCCACATCGTCTTCGCCAACCTGCAGGATGTCTTCCTCGCTCCTTGTCACCAAGCCCCTCATGCTCTCTTCCCACCTACCGCTTGTCACTGCCACCCAATGCATGCACTTCGACCAGGTATGTACCTAATCCGGGTACCCCAAACCCCTCGGTTGCATGCAATCATCTTCCTGTTTTATCTCTCTTCTCTTGCTGTTTTTCAATCACTGGTGGCTTGAATCGAATAGGAGAACACAAATTATCAGTATGACACATTGTTGCATATCGGCTTTGGATAGAGTGGGTGCGAGCAAGGACGAACAGATGTGTGCTGAATATATACAATGATTTCAGTTAACTCAGTCCTACATACAATTAGAAATTTTCGCAAATAACAAAAACTGTTGTTCAGTTCATACATAACAACACAAAGATGAATGGAACTTTGTCTGGCACATCTAATGCAAGTGAAAGCACTCCCCACTCCAAAATAGAGAACAAGTTTCTTCTTATTATATTATGAAAAATAGAGAATAATGTTCCCAGCAGAATAGTGCAACTGGATTTTTTTTCAGAAACATAATATCAATGTTTCTTATTTTGTAAAACAACTGAAATAAATTTTTAAATAGCTTGGTCACCACTGCCACTAAGATAACATGAGTTAAATCTGCAAGGGCATCTTTTTAGGTAACAGATCAGTTAACATTTGGCGTCACGAAATTTCATGTCATCGTGGATGAGCTATGTAAATGCATAGTTACAAAGGCAAAACTACAAAGATAAATCTATTTGGTTTCAGTCATATCTTTCCACCACGGCAAAACAACCTCCCGTTTCAAGGAATACCAATCTAAAAATTCTAAACATCCTCTCATGGCTTGAGATTAAACTTATAGAGCTCAATTAATCTACTATGGATCATCTAGAGTGGTAGAGCACTTTTCTATTTCACATGGTAAGACCATAATAGAAGCTACACTCTGCGTGATGGATGCTTGCTTTTGTTGGTCTTTTCCAAGGTGGGTAATGTTACCGTACATACTTTACTTGCTAGGAGGTAATACCACTAATAAATCTGAACCATTGATTTTTTAAATTTTTAAATCAATTAATTAATCTAGAAAAAGAAAAAAAGATCTCAAATCCCTTTGATCAAGGAGACACGGATGGGCATGCAGCCGGCTCCTTTTTTCCATGCGCATGGCCATATCATTCCTTTTTTTGCATGACTCAATTAATATATATATATATATATATATATATATATATATATATATATATATATATATATATATATATATATATTACATACATAAAACAATAACAACTAACATCTTAAGTGAGCCAAAAACTTTAATAATATAGAATATATTACATGCTAACACATTATATGATCGAGTATATATATTATACTAACTTGATTGAAAATATATGATATAATTGAGAAGCTCATATAATAAAATGTGTAGCTACAATATAGTTTTATTTATGCACATAAAGTTTTATGCGTACACGTTGTGCACGTAAGTACTTACTTCCTCCGTCCCTTTATATTGATCGTCCGGGAAGCGTGTCTGTGAGGAAAACACGGTTTTCTAGAGACAGACATTTAGGGACAGAGGGAGTATATGTTAGTTTGTGTGACTAAGATACATGTGCTCAAAAAACTATTAGTTTATTCTAACTAAGTTATGTTATATCTAGAGTTGAAAAAAATAAAAAGATTTACTGTATTTAATAGATCATATATGCATCAATTAGATTAAAAAATATTTTATACCTAAAACTTTCCTTATTTCACATATTACCTCCTACAAAATAATGGATGATTCTGACCATCCGATCTAATTAAATGAACGACTCACAGTTATTTGGGTGTACCACAACAAAGTCCTTCTAAGATTCGCTTCTTTATCTTTAAATAATCATCTACTAAAATTTATACAAGATCTTTGGAGGTAAACAAACAGATGCCCAGTCAGTTCTTTTTAAAAAGGCATTTTTTAGTTTGTTTATTCATATATTGGTCTCTTAATTTCTGGATTTTAATGCCTTTTCTTATTCCTATATTGCTTCTATTAATTTTCCAGGCTCTTGAATTAGTGTGGCAGAGTGCTGGCAGACCCTGGGTATCCGCCCGGAGCTGATGACATGCTGAGAAAATATCACAAATGGATGATCACAAGTTCATGTAAACTGTGCCATCAAGTAAAAGGAGAACAGTACTGTAACAACCCGGTTTTCCAACAACCAAAAATCTGAACTTTTAAAAACTTTTCGTGTAATGTGTGAAGCATGTAGATGGTAGGTAGAACCGAGCTAACCCTAGGGGAGTTTACTGACGAATCGTTGCATACATGTAGATGTGGTTGTAGATGTGTGCCTCGGCTCTTGAGTTGGTTTCGGGTTTCGTGTTCCGTTTCGTTCTTGAGTGCACAAATCCATGGCAAATCCCCTATCGGATATCTCGAAACCTCTATTGAATATTCCTGCTGAAAATCCCACCTTGGATCCAATTCAAATCCGTATCAAAGTTCCTCTCTTGAATCTCTCTCAAATCCTTTTGGGGCTTCTCCCAAAATTTCCTTGACTCATACATGTGCATATATATATATATATATATATATATATAAATATACCAAAATCCCTTTTCCTTGAAGAGATAATGGGAGCAGGCCTTTATCCTTCCCACTCCCTCTCCCTCCAGCCGGCCCAGCTGCAACCAGAGGCCACTCCTCTCCCACCTGGCTGCGCAGGCCCAGCCAGCCGCAAGGCCCAAGGCCGAGCCCGGCCTCCCTGCCCAGCTTGCCCGCATGGCCTACCAGGCCTAGCCGAACCCCCTGCCCAAACCCTAGGAGCGAGAGCTCCCAGGGAGCCGCCGCCCGCACGGAGCGCTCCTCCCCGTTCTGCCACGCTCCGCAACCCGCGCACCGAGCCGCCAGGAGGGCCCGCGCCCGCGCCTCAGCCCGCTCCTCCGCGGTACGCACGCGCACTACACGCGCGACCCAGCCCCACGCACGCGCCCCACCCGTCCGCGCCGCACACGCGCTGCACCGCAGCTTCACGCAGCCACGCTCCTGCCTCCCTCGACGTCCGTACCGAACCCGGCATCCGCTGCTGCGTGTCCCCGTCCGATGCGTGGACGTCGAGGATTGACGATTCCCCAGGAACCCTAGCCGCGTCCGCGTATAAGAGCAGCCACGACCTCGCCTTTCCCTGCCTTCCCCATCCGCACCGCCAACGTTGCTCCCTCTCTCTCTTCGTCAAGCCCCCTCGCCAAGACGACGGCTCCGAGCTCCTCGCGCTCCGCATCGCCTCCATCTCCTCCTTCCTCGTCGACCTTGCCGGGCAGCTGCAACGACCGGCAGCCGCGACCGGCCACGCCCACGTCGTCGGACGCCAAGGCTGCCGTCGGCCACGGGAGGAGCAGCCACACGCGGACGCGCCACGGTCTTCCTCGGTCTGAGCACGGTGCCGACAAGCCGAGCCCCCGCCGAGCTCCTTGCGCCACCGTTCGACCACCAACCGCGACCTCGCCCCGGCCGCTCTGCACGTCGACCGCGCTGGTCTGCTCTGCCGCGACGTCGCCCACGGCGCAACAGGCAGAGCCGCACCCGCGGGGACCCGCATTGGGAGCCCTCCACCGAGCCTCGCCACCAAAGCTGCGCCGTGTGAACTGCTGCCGTGCCCCGTTGGAAGCCGCCTCCACCTCGCCGTGGCCGCTCCGTCGACCGCGGACACCGGAGCCGCCCCGACGCCGCAACTGCACCACCTTGGCCTTCCTCGAGCATGACCGCCTCCTCGCCACACCGCTACAGGAACTGCGACCCGCGACCTTGCCCCTGCTGCGCAACGACGACGAGCCACATCGTCCACTACCGAGGACGCCGCAACGAGCTCTCCACCGCTCCGAAGGATGCCGTGCACGCCGCCAAGCCGCGACCGGCCTCGCCTGGCTTGGCCGCGTCGCGAATCCTGCTGCCGCAATGCTCTCCACCGACGCCACTCCTTCCTGCTCGCGGCGCCGAGTCCGTCCCCGCGCCATCTGCAGCTGTGGGCACGCTCCACCGCGACACCACGCCGTCGACCCTGCCCGACGTCCACAGGCTGCAGCACCACCACCACGCTGCCTCCCACAACCACCGGTGAGACTCCCTAGCATCAACCAAGGCTCTGCCTTTTCCCCTTGTCGCTATACAGGCCTGAGTCTGGCCTTCGTGCCATTGTATTTCACTGTCGCAGGGTAGCCATGGCCCTGCAGCGTTGATCGCCGGAGCCCCGATGCCATCCCGAACTCCTGCTGCCACGTCTGTCTAGCTACAGCCAACACCCGGATTGCAACAGCTCCGTCTGGCCGTCCACGACTCCGAGCAGCTGGCTGCACTCGCCCCTGGACGATCACAGCCACACCGCTGACCGTGGACGCGCCACGACCGCCTTCGTCCTCGACGTCGCCATGTCTTCATCCAATCGGTGAGCCTTCCACCACACCGAGGCTCTACTTATCTCTCTGTGCAGCTACCTTGCCTCTGAGACCGGCCTTCGTGCCGCTATCTTTCACCTTGCAGCGAGACCGCAACCTTGCCGAGTGGGTTGACAAAGCATCGACGTCCCTGCCCACTTGGTGTTCTGTCCGGCCTTCGTGCCGTGGATTTTGTTGTTGCAGGAAGGCGTGTCCGTACCTATTCCGAATGCCCCGTAGGTCCTTGCGGCAACCCGTCGCCGTTCCGCCTTGCAAGGTCGAGTCTTTGAAACCCGCCGACGCCATTCTTGACGTCGGCAAAACCCTCCTATATTGTATTCATACTTGTTAATACATGTCACACTTGTCACCTACATTTGATATCTATTTATGCCTCTGTCGTGCCTTCGCGCCGACCTATCTCTATTGCTATGGATGGGAGTTACTCCGTTTTGTTGCCTCTCTGTTTTGTGTTGTCGTCGTTTGTTTGTCTCCGTGGACCGAGCCTTCGAGCCGGTCGAGAAGCGACGTGTTTGGTCATTTCGGTCGTGGTTTGTCCCGCTGTGGACGTAACGCCAAGCATGATCCCTTCTCTCTGTCTTGTTGGCCCCGTAGAACTATGATCGTTAGTGACCCTACTCGGCTCTGGGACACGACCATGATGGGCTTAACGACAGTGCGCCTTCCACCCGCACATGACGAGCCTCACGTGGCCTTGTCCACTAGAGTCGAACTAGGAGACGACTATCGTGGAACTTTCGGAAGCCAACTCGTGTAGGTAGAGCTCATGGTCGCGAGTCATCTTGCAATGACCATCAGACTTTACCTCCTTTGCTTCTCTTTGTCTTACCCACCTCGTATGCTTGCACCACCTAGACCAAGGGATTACCTTGTGCCGTTTTAGTGCACGGAGGTCATGGTGCCCTACGAATTGGTGTGGTTCGAGGAACTGCAAGGTTGTGTCTCTATTCCTTCAACCTTCGTCCGTTACCATGGCGTGTGGTTGAGAGAATGCGGGGACTGTTCCTCTCTTATCGATCCTCGTCGATCTAGTAAGGCGCGGATTGAGCCCTTTTGTCCAACTTCTTCGATTCATGTCCATTGTCATGACATGTGATCGAAGTGTCGAGGAATTAGATTCCCTTTTCGCTTGCTTGTTCCCTTTGGTGTTTATTATCTCTCTCTTGGTTCTTTTCCTTTGATTACCATCGGATGCTATGGCGAGTGGATCAAAGGAGGGTCGATCCTTTTCTCTCCCTTTCTCTCTTTTGGGCTTCTTCATGCTCAAGCCCCTTGTATGTTTGTACCCATTTAGACCGTGGCGCTTCTTAGGTCCTCACAGTGACAACCACACCGCTAAGGCTCTAGGAGTGTTTAGGTGCCATTTAGTGCACGTAGGTCGTGGTACCCTACAAGTGGATTTGGGTGTTGTGTGTTCTCTTGTGTGTTACTCCTTTCTGATGCCTCGCCCTTGCCATGGCGTGTGGATTGGGAGAAGTAGACCACTTCCCCTTTTATTTATTGCCCCGTTCCAACCTATCTTCTGGTTAGCGAAGCTATGGTCTATGTCATGTCCTTGGAACCATGCGAGTCGACTCGATCGACCGTTAGAAAATTATCCTTACCAAGGACGTGATATGGACGGCCTAGCCAACCCTTCGCCTCTTTCTCTCGTCCCATTCTCTTTTGCTTGTGCCAATTTCCATGGCATGCAAGTCGAAGTCTGTGGGGCCAAGTCACAACTCTTGCATCTAGCATTGTTGTTCGTTCTTCTTGTTCGTGCTTAGTTGTGACTTGTAGGGTAAGGCTACAAGGGCTGACCCCTGTTGTGTTTGTCTTCTCTCCGCTTGTAATCTTTTCAGTTCTTGTCAATTTCCATGACACCTGGATTGAAAGACCGCAAGCCGTGGTGTGTGTCTAAGTTAAGATAGAGTCTAAGCCCCTTTCTCTTGAAGCCATACAAGTTGACACCATCAACCCGGGAAGTGTGGCTATTTCGGGGTCGTGACTCGAGCTTACGCTTAACATACAACCACTCGTGTTTTATTTTGAGCCTGAGGAAAGCGGACAACCACCACGAGGGCTAAGTCTTTTGGTGTCTTCTGTTGTTAGCTGCTCTTTTTATGTTGCTGCCTTTTGTTTTGGATCTTGGATAAGGATTGATTGCTTTCTACCTTGTTTGTCGCTCTATCGAGGTAGTTGCATCGAGGGCGACGTTGATCGGACCAGTGATCCGTTGGAGGAAGGATACATGAGCAACAACATGATATGGATGACTATGGATCTATTGTAATAGGTGCCACGTCCCACCCAACCTCGTAGAATCCTATTAGACATGCATATACATAGATGCTAGTGCTTTACTTTATGCAATTAAACTGATAGGTTGCATGGTAGATTTGCTTGGACAACCTTTACCTTGTCGCAACCTTACCCCTGCACACCCGCTGCTAGGCTACACACTCGCTTTACTTACTTGCTCGCTGCTTACTTCTACTTCGCATTATGTCTATGATGTGATGCTGAGTGGAGGATTGATTGTGAGTGGCTAGGCACCGTGTGCCATTAAAATGATGATAACTACTTGGGGAGATCTTGGCGTGTGTCTTGGGTGTGTGGTGAGGGTTGAGTCTATCAGACAAGTCCTATGACGAGTCCATGGGACGAGTCTTGCCGGGGGTGTGACCTGGGCATCCCCACGAGAGGTACCTGTGGCGGGTACATGTGTTTCGAGGAGATCCCGGGGCGAGCCCCGGGATAGAGGTGTTGTGATGGCACGGGGGAGGACCCCGATTGAGGAGATGACCTGTCTGATCCCACCTAGGACCTATTTATCGAGTGGACCAGAACCTTGGGAACTTTCGTACACACCACTCGTCCCTGAATGGGCGGGGTACGGATGTCGATCGGTTTGGGCGATGCCATTACTGCCAGGTTGTTAGGTGATAAGGGTGGATGGTACCGGTGTTGAGACCCGTACCATCCTAGATGCGCAGTACCACGGTGGCCAGGTGCTGCGTCTCCCAGTCTCAGTTTGCCGGTGCGCCGGGGAGCCCAGGGCTGAGTGGCACGATGGTATCGTTCCGGATCGGGAGATAGCCCGTTGTCGGCCTAGGCGTTGTACAGCGTCGATGATGGCGATCTTGTGGGTACAGGTGTACACACTCTACATAGTTGATCGATCTATACGTATAGCCGTGTCCCCAGATATGGACATTCCCTTGACCTACGGTTCTCTTGAGTAGTGCGATGAGTCCTTCTTCTCTCCCCCTGGGTTTTGCAGGATCCGGCTGCTAGCCACTGAGACAAGGACGAGAGGGAGTTGTCCTTATCGCCTAGAGAGTGAGAGTGTGGTGAGATGTGTGTGGATGGGATGGATGTGTGGGAAATGTGTTAAAACTTGATATACAACTTGCTACTATATTATTGTCACTTAATAATGAACTTGCATAGGAAAACCACAGCCAGATATAGATTCTCTTCTCTACCCCTTTCATACCACTTACCACAAAGCGAACGCAAAAAAATAGGGTGGGAAACAGTGGCCAGTACAAATCGTACTGAAAGTTATTTATCAGGTTTGGATGCCATCTTCGACGACAACAGCAAGGATCCGGAGGATTAGGTGATCTTTGTCCTACGCTCAAGGTTGCATGTAAAGGAGGAGCCTTCACCCGCTAGCGCGCTGCTTCTACTCTGATATCGTTTCGTGTGCGTCTTCTGCTAGTAGAGTGTTGTAGTAGGGTGTGAATCTCTAAGTTGTAATACTTGTAAACTTGTAATTTACGATGTATGACTGTGGTATCAACTGTATATCAACAATGTGATAGCTTGGTATTCTTGGACTATCACATTATGTTGTAATCTGTGGATTTCCCTTCGAGGAAATCGTGGATTGTTACAAGTACTAAACCGACTATCTTGCATTCTTCTTGTCTTACTGAATGGTAACATATATATTATTGTAGATGTTGTAAATGGGAACGGTATTGAAGGAACTGTGGGGATATGACCCCCATATACCCTCGCAACTATACATGGGCCACACCATCGGAGATGATCCAGTCCACAAGACGATGACGTGCAGCACACGACATGCACCGCACGAATAGTACCGTATTGACTAATTTACTTGTAACTATGTCCCGGAGGGACAGGGGTCCCCCCAAATACAATCTCTCATATCCACAATGACATCTTGTACTCCGTATCTTAGATCAGGTATTACGGCAATTTGTTGGTCTGAACCTGTATAAAACCGCCGTGTCTACGCTCTCTGTGTTACGTCTGACCGCCGTCGCCACACCTCCGCCGTCTAATCTACTACCTTGGGGTACCCCCTAGGTAGACTGCCGATCCGTCGACAGTTGGCGCGCCAGGTAGGGGGTGTGTGCCACGACTCCATGGCTCGTCAAGCGATCACCTTTCCCATCGACGGCCCTCGCCGCCGATCCCGTCGACAACCCTCGTCGCCCATCGTCGCCGATCCCGTGGATCTTCGATGTCCCTCATCGACGACCCTCGTCATCGACCTCGTCGATGACACTCGTCGCCGTCCCTCGTCGTCGACCTCATTAGCAGCCCTCGTCGACGACCATCGCCACCGATCTCGTCGTCATCCCTCATCGTCCTTGTCGACGACGCACCGCGTCTCTCGTCATCCCTCGTCGACAACATGCCTTGTCCCTCGTCGTGCCCCTTGTCGATGATTCTTCACGGCTCTTGCTGATCTTTACATGATTGTTGAGTTTCTCTAAAGTTCATATGTACGTCATATACTAACCATTCTACGTGTTTGTATTGCAGGTACTAGGATTGTCGTCAAGCCTATTATTGACGCTCGAAAGCTGGGTCCGATGATATCATTCCGGTCGCCCGCCACTGGCTGAATCTGTAGGTCCGACCATAAGCGTGCATGAGTGGCTCCCCTCTGCGCTATGAATGGTCGGTAGTCCTCCCGAGTGACGCCCAACCTCTCTATGCGTGCACGAGCGTTTGCCCTCTGCGCTGTGAAGGAAGGGATAAGCTTAGGCTGAGGTCTCTAAAAGTTATATGCCAGTTGCTCGGGGACTGGCCTCGTCATTGACTTGCCACGACTCTTGCCGACCATATTGCTCCTCGTCACCCTTCGTTGTCGACCCGCCACGGCTCTTGCCAAGCTCGTCGTTCCTCGTGGCTAACTCATCATGGCTCTTGCCGACCTCGTCGTTCCTCATCGTTGACTCATCACGGGTCTTGCTGACCTCATCGTTCCTCGTCGCTGACTCATCGTGGCTCTTGTCGACTTCGTCGCCCTTCGTCGTCGACCCGCCATGGCTTTTGCCGACCTCGTTGTTCCTTGTTGTTGACTCATCATGGCTCTTGCCAACCTCGTCGCCGACTCGTCACGGCTCTTGCCGACCTCGTCGTTCCTCGTCGCTGACTCATCATGGCTCTTGCCGAACTCGTTGTTCCTCGTTGTCGACTCGTCACGGCTCTTGTCGACCTTGTCGTTCCTCGTCGCTGACTCATCACGGCTCTTGCCGACCTTGTCGTTCCTCATTGCTGACTCGTTGAAAGGTCCTATGTGATGGCTAGAGGGGGGTGAATAGCCTAATTTAAAATTCTACAAAGAAACCTCAACAACAACGTTAGATAACTAAGAAGCGAAGCAAATTTTGCACTAGCCTAGTGGGTGTTGCGAAGCTACCTATCCACAATTTCTATCCTAATAGCTCTAGGATCACACAACTCCTACACAAGCTAATAAGCTAGAGAGCTAAGAGCAAGCACAACCTAATATCTCTACTAAACAAGAACAAGAGAGAGATAGAGGGATTATACCGCCGTGTAGAGGAGTGGATGTGCCAATCAAGTGATCACTAAGAAATCCAATCACAATGGAGACAAAGAGGTTGACACTTGATTTTTCTTCCAAGGTTCACTAGTTTGCCAACTAACTAGTCCCAGTTGTGGCGAGTCACTCACTTGGAGGTTCATGCGCTAATTGGCATCACACGCCAAACCCGTCATCGGGTGCCACACAACCAACACAAGATGAGGCTCACACAAGCCACACACAATCCACTAGAGTTGCTAATTGTGATCTCCCGCGGGGAAGGCACAAGAACCCCTTACAATTCACTTGTGGTCGACGAAGCTCCGCTGCTCCAAACCGTCTAGGTGATGGCAATCACCAAGAGTAACAAGAAATCCGTAGCGAGAACGCCTCCCAAGTGCCACTAGATGCAAGCTATATGCGAAATGCACTTGGATCACTCAATCTCTTTTGGAATTTCTCTAACCAAGCATGGAGATGAGTGGGAGGGAGAGTGCTCAGCTCTAGAGGGTCTCAATATGTTCAAATGTGCGAGAGAGATCACCCCAAGCCGGCCAACACATATTTATAGCTCTCCCTCTAGCCAACTAGCCGTTTGAGCCAAACCCTGGCCGACGGACGCTCTTTTATGTTGCAACAGACGCTCTGTCACAACGTCCGACGCCCTGTCAGAACTAGCCATTGGGCTGATACAAGTGCGACGGACGCTCCGTCGTCAGCGTCTGACGCTTGGCCCCTCAGCGTCCGACGCCTGTCTGTGAGCTGCGCGGTTTTAGAGCTCTCTGGAAGCTCGATGGACGCTCCTCCATTTTTGTCGCCGAACCGACGGACAGCATCCGTCGAAGGTCGAAGAATTCCTAGAGCTTACTGGAAGGCCGACGGACGCTCGGGGGTCAGATTCCCAGCGTCCGACGTCAACGTCCACTACGACGGACAGCGTTTGACGCCTGATCTTGTCCAAAACTTGTTGCTTCCTTTTTCATTCTTGCTCCAAGGTGCCAAGCACTAAGAATCCTCTCTTCTGAGTAGGTCTTGGCATGATTCACTTTGTCAATTGAGCAGGGGGTGTGTCACTAGGTCCTAAATGCATATGCAATATAGATAACACCTAGTGGCACTTGACAAACTGCACTCACTTTTGCATTTCCCCTCTTAATAGTACGGTTGTCTATCCTAAATGTGATCACACCCACTTGGTGTCTTGACCACCAAAAGAAAAGCCCTAGCATATACCTTTGCCTTGATTTGCTTAGGGTCTTTCCACTTTCCTTCTTCTTCTCCAAGTGTGAGCTTTAGGTCTAGCCTCCTTAGCCTCCTTGCTTGCTCCACCACTTGTCATCATCTTCTATTTGTGTACTTAACCTACTCCAACTTAGAGCTAGGTTAGTACTTAGGTTTCATCAATTATCCAAAACACTAGAGATCTCTCACTCGTCATGGCTCTTGCCAACCACATGGCTCCTCGTTGTCGACTCGTCATGGCTCTTGCTAACCTCGTCACCAACTACAGTCTCGGGGATTGGCCTCGTCACCGGTTCATCACGGCTCTCGCTGATCTCGTCGCCCCTTGTCGCTGACTATAGTCTCAGGGACTGGCCTCGTCGCTGACTCATCATGAGTCTCGCCGACCTCATCAATGACTCGTCTCGGTTCTCGTCGACCTCATCTACGACTCACCTTCATCGTCGACCAGAACCTGCTGGTTGAGCTGGTGCACCATCAAGTTGCTCCATGCTATCCAAATCAGGGTGCTAACTTTGGGTAGCACATTGGGGGCCTTGATGGGCATGCTACGCCTGCAGTCTCGGGGACTACGCCAGCCATAGTACGCTCTACAGCTCGGCACCACGTGTCTACTACACCTACTACCAAGTTCGGGGACTAAGTGGATACACTTCACCTCGCGGTGAATGTAATTGCTTTCTTCTTCGACAAGCACCAAGATGGACTTGTATAGACTTCTACTTGGACCTTGCTGTTCCTTTTAGTCTTACAAGCTCCAAGTGGATAAACTTCATCAAGAAGAAGCTCTTCAAAAATTTTCATCAGCACCTCACATCCTTTTGACAAGCAACTTCAGACTCTGATGATGTGACCTGCTCGCTAGTCAAGCTCCGATGGTTTTGACCAGCTTGACCTGGTCGGAAGGCTCCTCCGAACTGCGCTCCGGCTAGGCAACCTGGTCGGAGGTCTTCGCTGACGCCGATGATGTAGGGCGACCAGATCGAACGTGCTCGAAGGACTTCAGGATGACTTGCCCAAAGGATGTAACGTGCTCGGGGACTAGCTGTGGGGATATGACCCCCATATACCCTCGCGACTATACATGGGTCACACCATTGGAGATGGCCCAGCCCACAAGACGAAGATGTGCGGCACACGACATACACCACACGAATAGTACCATATTGGCTACTTTACTTGTAACTCTGTCCCTTCGGAATATATAAGGAGGGACATGGGTCCCCTCAAAACACAATCTCTCATATCCACAATGACATCTTGTACTCCGTATCTCAGATCAATCCAGTTACCAGAACACAGGACGTAGGGTATTACGGCGATTTGTCTGCTTGAACCTGTATAAACCGTTGTGTCTACGCTCTCTGTGTTACGTTTGACCGCCGTCGCCACACCTCTGCCGTCTAATCTACTACCTTGGGGTACCCCCTAGGTAGACTACCGACCATATTTCGTCGACATGAACCTACACATAAGATCACCGAACAAATGAAAGAAGATGGGTAAAATAACTTCCCATCTTGTGTGTAGGCCATTATCTCAACAACAACAATATCTATATACCTCACATTTTTTTGGAATATGCACAGATGTAGTTGTGGATTATGGCTGATTAATTATATGGAGTATTGGATAGGAACTACTTTATCTGACCATGTCACATGTAATTCCTTACTAATTAATTTCTAGATGTAATCAGTTTTTTTTCTATTGATTAATATATCATGACTTAATCTTGTTTTTAGGAAAATATAAGTAACTTCAGGTTCAAGCTACATGCGATCTTGTAAACTCCTCGTTAAATGAAGCAAGAGGGTTGCCAGA
The DNA here is from genome assembly GCA_022036555.1 of Microstegium vimineum. Lineage (NCBI taxonomy): Eukaryota > Viridiplantae > Streptophyta > Magnoliopsida > Poales > Poaceae > Microstegium > Microstegium vimineum. Next base: position 19,826,982 of record CM039119.1, on the reverse strand, counting down.
TAATGAGCAATAGAATGAGACTCTGGATCATATGATTGATGATGTCACAGTGCTCGATGAACTAGATATTTTAATGTCGAGTAACGCCAAGTCGATAAGTAAAATAAAGTGGAGAAACAAGGAAGAACTATTGTCGTGGATTTGCTCAATTATCTGGATGACCACCGATGATGAAACTTTAGAGTAGTCTTTCTAAATGGTTCAGTTCTAGAATTACAAAAATAAGTAATTTGTTTCTTATCCTTGTTTTAGCAAAGTGTGGGTATGAAGTACACGACCACATCCAATTTCTTTAAGTCTTAGGAAAATTAGAAATGTTTTATATGAGGATGAAGAGTTGGATCATGAAAGCTTTAATATGGCTATTCAGATGGTCGTGTACAACCAAGACATGATGCTGAAGAAACAAAAATACCACCGCATGGATAAGTTGATATATATAAATCACTATAAAATTGTATAATTCATTAGAGAATGATAATTCTTGCAAAATCAACAGGAAATAACTCGGTTTGGACGATATCCATGATGTTGTGTGGGAATTCTTGGCTAACATTTTAGCGAGTCGTGCAAACGAATGTTACCACAACATCCCAGAAGATCTATAATATATGATTAAAGAGTTAGAGAGAATATAACTGTATATCTTCTTAAATGCAAAAGTGTTTCATCTATTGTACATAGGTTCAAATACAATTATGTAAAAGTTAAACTCTGCAAAAGTAAATTGGTTGTTTTTACAGCATTTCCTAGATAAAACCGTAGCGTTAGCACGAGCGTTATACTAGTAATGAGATAGTTGAGTAGAAGACGACTGAGCCCTAGCTGCTGCACTAGGAATAATGATGTAGCGCCAAGGTCCTTGTGTATCTCGATATACAAATCCCACTTTTCTACAAATTAATATCATAACATATAAGTAGAAATATAAAAACTATGTAAAAATAACTATGTAGTATAACCTATAAATAAATAAATAAATAAATATATATATATATATATTGATATCGTTTTTGGCACGTGTCAAATAAATTAAGACTTGTGGTTGTTTTCTATCGGCATCGGAAAGTTATCAGTTGAATTTGCCGACAAGAAAGAATGCTGCAGGAAAGATAAGTTGTTGCCGATGGAGGCTGGATGATTCTTGCCAATAAGGGTTAATTGGTGAAGTCAAATCCCTTGAGTTGTAAAGTTGCTAATGCCGATTGCCGATGAGGAGATGTTGCCGGTGCCGATAGAAGGTTGCCAGTACAAGGTTGCCGATCGGGAAATATTGCCGATGCTGATGGACAGGGAGTGCCGATGGGCATGGGGTGACTTAGCGGTTGATGTCGGCAAGGGATGATTGATGCTGAAAGAAGGAAATCGCGGATTGAAGGAGTCTGCCGATGGAAAGTTTCATCGAAGCGAAGATATAAGGAAACTAGAGACTTCATACCAGTATTATTATAGTAGTTTAAGTCTAACTCTTGCATGAGTCGTTTGTTTTCCTTTAAAATAGGCGTGTTTGTTTAGGAAAATAATATTGTTATTCTAGATCCGAGTCCTGCACGGGTCAAGTTTCCTTAAAGTTAGGAGTTTGTTTTAGGAAAGATACGAGTCGTGTCTTTGTACAACTCTTTATGCGGGAGTATAAATATGTGCCCAAGGGCTGCGTGTAAAGAGATCAATCCAATATCAATCAAATCAATTTACTCTTATTCTACTTTTATCGCAATTTACCCTTTATTGCATTAGTTATAGCTTATTTACGAGTTCTTCAAGCTTCGACGGGTTGCATCACCTTGATCTCCGTCAAATCCTTGTAAGTTCCGCGTGGGAGTATCTCTGAGCTTTGACATCCGGGCGCATCGCCGTTGTCTCGTTCAGCTCTGATCTAGTTATCCTGATCAAGTTCCAATCTTGGCATCCGGGCGTATCGCTGTTGTCCTGATTGAATCTTGTTCTAGTTATCGTCCTTGTCGATTAACTGGTCAAATCGACTGGAACACCCTCGGATATCGAATTTCGGGTATAAGCCCGAGGTGTTCGCAGATCCTGACGCTTTTTGTGTCAACACCTTTTTTGGCACACCCGGTGGGACACGATTATATAAATTATACATCTATCATGGTTGATAACGCCGACGTTAACCAGAGGAACGTCATTGAAGTCTCCGAGGCCGATCTAAAAGATGATCAGAGGCTGGCCATGGAGCGGGCTATGGAGGAGTACAAGCAATTATACCTGAAATCCTTCAGCCTAAGCAGGAGCGCCGAAGCAATCCAGAAGCAAGATCCGCCGTTGCCATGGCATGTCACGTATGACGCCAACCCTAGTAAGTTACAAGAGATGGTTAATTCTGCTCTAAGTCAAGCATTAATTAGCCACTCCAGCGTGTTGTCCAATACCGTCTACAATGCTGTTATGCAATCGTTCAAAGAAGGACATGCACCTCAATATGTTGGTCCAGCATATCATCAACCTGGATCGGCATCTATAAGCCCATCGGTAGCCCCAATGGCGTCTTCTACTCCTGTGGAACCGTCTGCCAATGTGGTTACACCGCCAAGGCCGAGCCCTGATAGCGTCACCAAGGTCCATACAGATCCAGTGGCGTCGGCAATTTCAGGACCTGCTATCCAGAGTCAATCAGCTCCCACTAACTGGTGGGGATACGGTATGCCTCCAAATCTATCTGCTGGTTCTAATCTGGTGCAGGGAGATAGCTCATCTTGGAAGGGCTCTATGGCATCGGCAATGCAATCACAGCCGATGGCCCCTATGATGCATTACTCTGCGCCCTCTCCGACTGTACAAGTGCTATCAGAATATTTTCAAGTGATTCCTAAAATACCTCTGATGCCACCATCGACGAGCTCTGTGCTGATGCAACACATTATAGCAGCTGGTAGCCAACCTCTGGTGGCAAGTCCCCAGGCCGGAGTGCTAGTTCCCCGAGGTAATCTGATGATTGATTGCTCCAGGATACAAGAGCTACACGCTCCAGTCAGTTATCAGTCATCGGTAAGCCATATGCCGATGATTTACAATTGTGGATGGGCCAACCAGCCGCCAGCTCAACAGACTGGCGTATCAATGTATCATTATGGAGGCCCAACAAACACTCAGAGTGGACCATCGGTACAACAACCGATGAATACGATGACTCAACCTAATCTGCTAAGTGTGCAAAACTATCCATCGGTAAATCAACCGATGCATAGTGTTCAGATGACTGGTGCTGAGCCCGTGATTTTCCCCGCATCATCTTCAAGAGGCGCATCAGCCGGCTCCACCAGTCAACAACCAGCCAATGAGTCGGCGAGAGCAGGATGCATATTGGGCTGATAAGATCGCCGAAGTTATGAAAGAACAATTCGGCATTAAACCCAGAGTCAATACATATTCCTATCGGATTCCGTATCCTCCAGCATATGACTTGATTCCCCTCCCAAATCGGTACAAAGTGCCTAATTTTACCAAGTTCTCCGGCCAAGATGACACATCAACGATGGAGCATATTAATCGCTTCATTATCCAGTGTGGAGAAGCTGCCAGCAGAGAGGAACTCAGGGTGAGATTGTTTTCTTCATCATTGTCTGGATCGGCATTTACATGGTTTATATCATTGCCTCCAAACTCTGTAATCACATGGGCCGATCTAGAGAGACAATTTCATAAATACTTCTTCGCTGGCATACATGAAAAGAAGCTTACCGATCTGGTCAAACTGAGGCAACGCAATAAAGAATCGGTAGAGAACTTTGTTCAGAAGCTGCGGGACATGAAGAACAAGTGCTACAGCCTGGTACTTGATGATCGGCAACTGGCAGACTTGGCCTTCCAAGGATTATTGCCGCACATCAAGGACAAGTACGCGTCTCAAGAATTTGAAAGCCTGAGTCATCTGGTGCAAAGGATTGCCGATCAAGATATCAAAACCTTTGAACCCAGGAAGACTTGGAACAAAAAGGTGACCTTCATCGGACAAGAAGAAGATTCTGGGTCAGATGAAGAGCGGAGCATCAGTGCGGCCGAATGGGTGAAGGATAAGAAGCCTGTGTCTTGTCCGTTCGGCCAGAAAGAAGCTGAGAAATTCACCTTCGATATTACCAAGGCCGATAGGATGTTTGACTTATTACTTCAAGAAGGGCGAATCAAGTTGGCGCCCAACCAAGTAATTCCATCGGCCGAAGAGCTCGAGAGAATCAGGTACTGTAAATGGCATAATGCGACTTCTCACAGTACCAATGACTGCAAAGTATTCAGGCAGCAGTTGCAGTCAGAGATTGAATCTGGACGGATCAAGTTTGAAAAGTCTAAGGTCCAGAAACCGATGAAGATCGATCAACACCCGTTTCCAAATAACATGGTGGAAGCTGCTAGACGAACCAAAGTACTGACATCGGACGCTGCCCGGAAAAATGCATCGGTGGACCCTAACCATCAAGTGGCTGAGCGCGACGCAAGAAGGTTTGCCGATGACAGAAAAGGCAAGAGAGTTGCCGATGAAGGTAGCAGTGCCAATAGGGCTCCGGGTGTTATAATCACGCTTAAGCAACCAAGGCGAGACTATCGGCAATCACGTGAAGAGCGATATCGGCAAGAGGAAGAGGAGCACCAGGAATGGCTTCGGCATAAGGACCACTGGAACTGTCCCTTTTTCGTTCACTGTTGGGAAGAAGGCATCAAGTTGCCTACTGCCGATGATTTCCCCGAGTGTAATGGATATTACACTGCCGATCGGTCAGGTAAGAAACCTTATTTTGATGAACGGATGCCCAGGTACGCCAAGCCGCTCAGAGAGAAGAGGTCGGCACATGATCGACTGGGGGGCAAGCTTAGTGCCCATAATAGGCTCAACAGACGTGTTGATCAGGAAGAGCTGGAGGAGATGGCTAATGCAAGAGTGCCTGACAAAGAAATATTCTCCAGAGGTCCCAACATTGGAAGAAGTACCGATGCAAGCGGTGAAAAGCAGCACCAGCCTGTCTGGAAGACTAAGCTTCCTCAGTGGTGCCCCAAGGGTCTGACGAAGACTCAGAAAAGGAGGGTTCAGCACGAATGCCGCAATGACCTGTATGACAATGAAGAACCCTCAAGGGAAAAGCAGTGGAGGCCAAAGCGCTAGGACAGGGATCCATCGGCAGAAATTAATATGGTCGTCATGTTGCCGATGGAGTTCATGGCACCTGCCAGGGATGATGAGGAGACTGCTAAGATGGCACAATTAGTGCTAGAACCAATGACAGCCGTCTTTGAGAAGCCTGCCGATGATGAGAGGCAGCACCTGAGGGCTCTGTTCGTTAAGGGCAAAGTGGATGGACAGCCTATGACAAAGATGCTAGTGGATGGTGGGGCATCAATAAATATAATGCCATATGCCGTGTTCAAAAAACTTGGGAAAGGCGACCAAGACTTAGTCAAGACGGACATGAAGCTCAAGGATTTCGAAGGCAACGTGTCGACAGCTATGGGAGCCATATGTGTTGAATTGACCATCAGCAGCAAAACTTTGCTGACAACATTTTTTGTAATCAGTGGCAAAGGCACCTATAACTTGCTCCTAGGAAGGGATTGGATCCACGCTAATTGCTATATTCCTTCCACCATGCATCAAGGCCTTGTATAGTGGATCGGGGACAGAATTGAAGTCGTCCGAAGTGAAGCCCCATCTACTGTTGCATCGGCAGAATCGGAAACTTATGAGCAGACCAGGTGCATATCCGGTGAGGCTTGGGACAGAGAGTTCCTCAAAGTTGCCGATTACCGTATTAAACCGATCCAAGCAGTCGGTCCTGAAGAAGAGTTTTAATGGATCGGTTCGCTGATGATGGAAAACTGGGACAGGGCTTCACGTCCGCCGATGATTTGCTTGAGATAGACATCGGTGATGGTAGTAAACATAGGCCTACTTTTATTAGTGCTAAGTTAGATTCCCAATGTAAACAACAGTTAACCGATTTATTGAAGGAATGTAAAGATTGTTTTGCTTGGGATTATACAGAGATGCCTGGTTTAGACCGATCGATAGTCGAACATCGGTTACCTATTAAGTCTGGTTTCCAACCACATCGGCAACCTGCGCGCCGATGCAATCCCACCATTCTACCTAACATTAAGGCTGAGATTACAAAATTAATTGAAGCCGGATTTATTCGGCAATGCCGATATGCCGAATGGATTTCTAATGTGGTTCCTGTATATAAGAAAAATGGAAAACTTCGTGTTTGTATTGACTTCAGGAATCTCAACAAGGCCACACCGATGGATGGTTATCCGATGCCTGTTGCCGATCTGCTGATCGATGCTGCTGCTGGACATCAAATCATTAGCTTCATGGATGGTAATGCTGGGTATAATCAAATATTCATGGCTGAAGAAGACATATCCAAGACTACTTTCAGATGTCCAGGTCACGTCGGTTTATTTGAGTGGGTTGTCATGAATTTTGGCTTAAAGAATACCGGTGCTACTTATCAGAGAGCAATGAATTTCATTTTTCATAAGTATATCAGCACGATAGTCGAAATCTACATTGATGATGTGGTGGTTAATTCTGGAGATTTCGAGAAGCATCTTGCCGATTTGCGGAAAATATTGGAATGCACAAGGGAACATGGGCTAAAGATGAATCCTAACAAGTGTGCATTTGGTGTATCGGCAGGACAATTTCTGGGTTTTATGGTGCATCAGAGAGGCATTGAGATCAGTAGAAAATCTATTGATGCAATTAACAAAGTGGTTGCTCCTACCAACAAGACTGAGCTATAGTCCTTGATCGGCAAGATTAATTTCATTAGAAGATTTATATCTAACTTATTTGGTAAGATTAAGTCCTTTGGCCCATTGTTAAAGCTGAAAGCCAATCAAGAGTTTACGTGGAAAGAAGAACAACAGTTAGCCTTGGAGGAGATCATGAAATATTTGGTAAACCCTCTAGTCTTGGTTCCCCCTCAACACGGGAAGCCTTTCAAGTTATATTTGTCTGCCGATGACGGTGTTATCGGGTCAGCCTTAATTCAGGAATTTGAAGGGAAGGAACGTGTGGTATATTATCTAAGCAGAAGGTTGGTGGATGCTGAAACCAGGTATTCGGCCATAGAGAGATTATGCTTATGTCTATATTTCTCTTGCATTAAATTAAGACATTATTTATTGTCGGCTGAATGCACTGTTATCTGCAAAGATGATGTGGTTAAGTACATGTTGTCAATGCCGATATTAAGTGGACGAATCGGTAAGTGGATTTTGGCACTTTTAGAATTTGACCTAAGGTATGAATCGGTTAAGGTTGTTAAGGGTCAAGTAATGGCCGATTTTGTTACTCAGCATTGCAATATGGTAAGTTCTGTAGAGATTGCTCCTTGGACTTTGTTCTTTGATGGATCTACGTGCAAAGAACGTGCATCGGTATTCTCTTGATTTCCCCCCGAGGGTGAAAGTATGAAATTTCACTGCCGATTGTGGCTACTTCAACAAATAATCAGGCTGAGTACCAGACTCTATTAAAGGGGGTGGAATTACTTAGGGAGGTACGTGCCGATGCTGTTGAAATCTTCGGTGATTCTATGTTGGTGATTAACCAATTGATTGGGACATATGAATGCCGGAGTGAAGCTTTAATTGCAGCCCATGGAAGATGCCTGCAGTTATTAAAAGAATTCAAAGAGTACCGCCTTGAGCATATTCCTAGATTGCATAACGAAGAGGCCAATCAGTTAGCACAAAATGCTTCAGGATATCAGCCGATTCAAGAAGTCATGACATCGGCAATGGTTACCGATGACTGGAAAAGTGAAATTGCCGGTTACTTAAGGAACCCGTCTAAGAAGGTTGAAAGGCGTCTAAGGTTCCAAGCCACCAAGTATGTGCTCCTTGACGATGAACTGTATTATCGGACGATTGATGGAGTCTTGCTCAGATGCCTTGGTAAAGAGGAATCAAAGGAGTTGATGGGCGAAATCCATGAAGGTGTGTGTGGAGCACATCAATCGGCATTCAAGATGAAGTGGATGATCAGGCGGAATGGATATTATTGGCCGACAATTCTTGAGGATTGCTTCAACTATTTTAAGGGATGCCAGGATTGTCAGAAGTTTGGTAACGTACAGAAGGCGCCTGCATCGGAAATGAATCCTATAATCAAGCCTTGGCCGTTCAGAGGAGGGCTATTGATCTCATTGGCCAAATTTATCCGCCATCGAGTAAGGGGCATAAGTTTATACTTGTTGCTACCGATTACTTCACTAAATGGGTTGAGGCGATTCCTTTGAAGAAGGTGACATCGGCAAACATGGTGGATTTTGTTAAAGAACACATTGTTTACTGATTCGGTATTCCTCAAACTATTACCACCGATTAGGGAACCATGTTCACATCGGGAGAGTTTGATGAATTTGCTGCTAATATGGGGTTCAAGGTGTTAAACTCTTCTCCTTATTATGCTCAGGCCAACGGTCAGGCTGAAGCGACTAATAAGGGAGTTATTAAACTTATCAAACGCAAGATTGAAGAGAACCCTAGAAGGTGGCATGTGGTGTTGAATGAAGCCCTGTGGTCGTATCGGATGGCTTGTCTTGGTGCAACCAAAGTTTCGCCGTATCAGTTGGTCTATGGACACGATGTTGTCCTGCCTTGGGAAATTAAAACTGGCTCTAGGCGATTATCTTTTCAAGATCAATTGACGACCGATGATTATGCTACTCTGATGAAAGATGAATTAGAGGACTTAGCAAGTCATCGGTTGAGGGCATTGATCAGTATTGAGGAGAATAAGAAGAGGGTTGCCAGATGGTATGATAAAAAGGTAAAGACAAAGCAATTTACCGATGGCGATCTAGTATGGAAGTTGATTTTACCGATTGGGACTAAGAGTTCTAAGTTTGGAAAGTGGTCTCCTAATTGGGAAGGTCCTTATCGGATAAAACAGTCTGCTCCTAGCAATGCTTATATTCTAGAAACTCTCAAAGGAGTTGCATTTTCTAGGGCAATCAACGGTAAGTACTTAAAGAAATATTACCCTAGTATTTGGGTAGACACATAGTGCTCAGTTGAATGCCGATGAAGGAAAAAAGTTATATAAGTATCGGTGAAAGCGTATTGACATTATATGACAGCCAAAATCAAGTATTATTGATTACATTTGCCGATATGTTGGAATTTAACAAGTTACAACAGGGATTGGATAACTGATATCGCATGCAGGCGAATTTGTTCTATCTCTTCCATTTCCCTAGCATCCTCATCGGCAGATCCTTCAACCGACTTGATCTTTCTCTTCAGAGCGATGGCTTGTCGGGCATTGCTGTCCCTCTCTTGTCGCAGAGCTTCGATGGTCCCGGGAAGTTGGATTCTCTTATGGCTGACTGCGTTCAAGGCTTCTTCAACTTTTCTTAGCTCGGCCTGCAGCTCTTCCTTTCTTGTCGATAATTGGATGAATTCTTGTTCAAGATCAGTGCCGGAAGCTTCCACTTGGCTAATGTTCTTGTGCTTCTCATCGGCGATTTTCTTAAACTTAAGCATTTCTTCCGTAAGTTTGGATTGAGCATTCCTGTTGGCAATACGGCCTGATACCCGTTGGTATTGGAGTCGGCGGCTCTCAAGGAAGGCTGCTTGAAGGAGGGTCTCTTCTGCATCGACAGGTAGTTGGCCTTGGATATCCTTGAAAGCTATCCTTGCTGCAGTTGAATCCTGGACGAGCTGGGATGTATCTTGTTGCAGCAAGGAAAGCAGTACTTCGAGTTTGGATTTGACCTCTGCGATAGAGCTGGAGCAGAGCTTTCTTCGTCCTCATCCTCATCGGGAATGTTGATAGCGAAGGAGAATAGGCTGTCTGCTCGAGCGGGGCCTTCTTGGTGCTCATCCTCATCCTGGGGGTTGATATCGAAGGAGAATAAGCTGTCTGGGGAGTCTTGGGCCTGAAAAAGAAGCAGTTAAAATGTGCCGATCATAAGATTATACTATGAATTTTTAGGTAACCGACTTACCATCTTGAAGTGAATTTCTTGCCTAAGACTTGGCATGTTGGATGGTCCAGCCTCATCCTGGAGATCGGCAGCAGTTGCCGATGAATGAACTTCTGTTGGGGAAGCAGTTGATGCCGTTGGCGCTGGTGGTGTTGTTGCTGGCGATGTAGTAGCTGGCTCCTGTGGTGGCGACACCGTTCTTTCATCGGGGATTTCGGCTGGTGAAGGTGCCGGTGCCGATGTCGCCTCCGCTGTTGCAGCGGGTGGTGTTATCTCCTGATCGGGGATGTCGTCCAGCGGATGATCAGGGATAGGAGCCGGTGATGGTTCTGTCGTTGGCACATCGGCGGTTGGTGATGCGACCAGAGTCGATGGCGAGGATGGAGTAGCCAATCTCAGGCGCCTTTTCTTCCTTGTTGCGGCAGTGGGAGAGCTAGCCGTTTCGATGAAGCCTGGGGGGCATCGGCAGCAGGACTTGGAGATGCTTGTGTACTTGGAGTAGCTGCCGATGACCTCATTGCCTGAAAATATTTAGTGCAAGTTATACAAAGTAAACTGTTGTCGATGAAGCAGTATGTGATCGGTATAAGTAAAGATGAGATTTACTGCAAAAACCCGTGTCAGGGCAGCAGCAGCAGCCGATGTAGCCTTTGTTTTTGCAGGCGTCGGTTTTGGTACCTTCTGGGGGGTGAAGGCAGCTAGTGTGGGGGCATTATTGCCGATGAGTGATATGGGGTTCATCATTCGGAGATTAAAGGGCTTGCCACTCCTGCTCATCTTGGGAATCGGATCGTCAACCTGTTAAGCATAAGGGGGTCAGATGCCGATGATAAGAGTAAAGTAATGAGGAATGCATCGGAATGAAAAACTTACTGCATCGTCGGGAATGACGTGATTGACATCAATTATATTCCGATAGTAGTGTGACGACTTGGCAAATAGTTGATATCTCCATTCTTGCCACCAGAATTTGTATTCATTCGTGATGAAGGATGTTGGTGACCAGGAGGATAAGTCAATATCTGACATATCGGCATTGGGACGAGTTGATCATCCCTATATTTGTAATCTTCCGATATGTCCCTTGGGAATTGTTGAGCGAACAAATCGAACTGAAGGGCTTTGTACATGTGCGCGTTCAACCACATGTTAATGAACCACCAGGGACCCCGAGGTTGCCGATGGGCTCGCCTAGCAGTAACTTCTTGGATACTTGATGTAGAAGGCGGTATACCGATCCAAGAAGATATCGACCGAGAGGAAGTCTTGTTCCATCGGCATGGAGCTTAGCTGCTGGAAGATGCATGGTAGTGGGTCCGACTGCTCTGCCGTAGAAGATGAATTTTTCCAGCCACATATTCAGAAATATGACATGTTCCCTCTGGCTTACCGATCCAGTCTTCTGATACTCCTGGATATAGCCAGTCCAGCCGTCGATATTCTGAGTGTTCACTTTGTACTCGGCTTTCCTATTGAACAGAGTAAAAGTATCGGCAGAGGAGACATCGAGACTAGTCAACATATGCACATCGGCAAGTGTGGGAGTGGCTGGTCCATGCCTGAATAGGAAGGCGTTCATAGTGTCAGACCAAAAGTAGGAGGCCGCCATCAACATGTTCTCGTTTTTCTCCATATCGGCAATGGAGAGCCTAATGCACTGATCCAAGTTGCGCTCTGACCAATAAACTTGCTGTGTTCTAACGACCCGAAGGTACCAGTTCTTCCACCCTTTGGTGGGCTTGGGCCATGACCGAAAGGCGTCCTTCCATAATCCTAAACTGAAGCATTCAGATCTAAAAGGAATACGGTTGGTTTTGGCGTTGATCATGTAACTAGGATCAGGATTCCCCATTGGGCCTAGGCAGGTGAAGCTGGACTGCTCGAGAGGGATCACTACTTTGTTGTACAGTTCCTAGGTTTCGAAAAGAAAAGAGAGGAAGGAATCAAAGAAGAAAAGGGGAAGATTATGGATTCATACGGGAAAGGAACTAGCAGGGGATTAGATGAATAGGAAAGTGGATTTACCTTAGGAATGTCGACTTGAATCGCCATTGAAGCTGAGAGAGTTCTTGCGGTTCGTGATGGGCTTGGGGAAAGCACTGTTGCTTGAACTCGGGAAGGTGTTCTTCGGAGACGCCGCCGGAGGTTGAAGACGAAGGCAGACGAAAAAGTGAAAGTGGGCCTAGGGTAAAAAGGCAGATTAGATCCTGGTAACTTTTATAAGCTTACTCAGGGGTATTTTGGGATTTCGGTTCATACTGTGCAGGAATGTGGAGAGGCCTGCGGTGGATGTATGCAATAATCAAGGAGATATTGTCAGATTTGCAACTGTTTGCGCTATGATCGAGGGATTTTATTAATAAATTGCAATTCTGCGCGCGGGGATCGAGGAAGTTGTGCAGTTATCTCGAAGGTAACGGCTACAGAAGAGAGAATTTCGGCGCGTAAAGTATTATACACTCCGAAATTGGGGGCATGTGTTGACACCGTTTTTTGGCACGTGTCAAATAAATTAAGACTTGTGGTTGTTTTCTATCGGCATCGGAAAGTTATCAGTTGAATTTGCCGACAAGAAAGAATGCTGCAGGAAAGATAAGTTGTTGCCGATGGAGGCTGGATGATTCTTGCCGATAAGGGATAATTGGTGAAGTCAAGTCGCTTGAGTTGTAAAGTTGCTAATGCCGATTGCCGATGAGGAGATGTTGCCGATGCCGATAGAAGGTTGCCAATACAAGGTTGCCGATCGGGAAATATTGCCGATGCCAATGGACAGGGAGTGTCGATGGGCATGGGGTGACTTAACGGTTGATGTCAGCAAGGGATGATTGATGCTGAAAGAAGGAAATCGCGGATTGAAGGAGTCTGCCGATGGAAAGTTTTCATCGAAGCAAAGATATAAGGAAACTGGAGACTTCATACCAGTATTATTATAGTAGTTTGAGTCTAACTCTTGCATGAGTCGTTTGTTTTCCTTTAAAATAGACGTGTTTGTTTAGGAAAATAATATTGTTATTCTAGATCCGACTCCTGCGCGGGTCAAGTTTCCTTAAAGTTAGGAGTTTGTTTTAGGAAAGATACGAGTCGTGTCTTTGTATAACTCTCCATGTGGGAGTATAAATATGTGCCCAAGGGCTGCGTGTAAAGAGATCAATCCAATATCAATCAAATCAATTTACTCTTATTCTACTTTTATCGCAATTTACCCTTTATTGCATTAGTTATAGCTTATTTACGAGTTCTTCAAGCTTTGAGCTTTGACATCACCTTGATCTCCGTCAAATCCTTGTAAGTTCCGCGTGGGAGTATCTCTGAGCTTTGACATCCGGGCACATCGCCGTTGTCTCGTTCAGCTCTGCTCTAGTTATCCTGATCAAGTTCCAATCTTGGCATCCGGGCGTATCGCCGTTGTCCTGATTGAATCTTGTTCTAGTTACCGTCCTTGTCGATTAACTGGTCAAATCGACTGGCACACCCTCGGATATCGAATTTCGGGTATAAGCCTGAGGTGTTCGCAGATCCTGACGTTTTTTGTGTCAACAATATATATAGAAAAGAGAAAAAAAAATGATAGAAAGACAAAACTAAAAAAAAAAAGAAAAAAGCATCACCGCAGGTGTAACCATGTCACCGAATAAGAGCACATCCAGAGAAATCAAATCGTGGACATGGAAAAGCAAACTTTGCATATTGTAGAAGCCGAACCCTATGCCAGAACTCAAATCACACTTTGGGTAGTAGTCAAACCGTGATGACTAAACAATAATAACGGTCCGGCCAACTAACATCAAAACTTCACTGGTGAGCCAGGAAATGACATGTAGAAAGAGAATAGATTTTTGTATTGTTTTCTCGTGCAACAATCGAATCAAGCACTAGAGCACTCAAACCAAACTTCATCTCATCGTCGAACTTTTGTCAGTTCGGTTCGAGCGAAGAACTAGAGCTGCCTTAAATGGAATCAACCTGCACTAAATAGTCTCGTATGGTTGTGTGCACGCATATATCATCGTGTCAATATATATATTAGAGTGAGCGAAGGAAAGGATAGAAAAGAAGCGGAGGGAATAGAAAGTTACCAGCTATGTATAGGGAGAATGTGAATACCAGCTGGGTTCCTCAAGTTGGTCATAAATTTAGAAACTTGGACGATGAAGCAGGTTTTAAAGTTAGGAAAAGGTTAAAGTTAGGAAGAGGTACATAAATAAAAGAAAGTAAATTTGATGGAAAGACAATTTTACGTAGATACATGTGTGCCAAGGAGGGTTTTCGAGTACGAGACAAAAGAGATCATGATCCATAATCGAATCCTCGCGAGTGCTTGATCTGGTTTATGTTCTTCATTTTGCCATCAGAGAAAGATTCTAGAGGTGCAAGCTTTTAAAATTGAGTCTGCCGACGATTCAGGAAGTGGACTAAAAGCTGCATATGGGTTGTCAATTTGAGATATATATATATAATATTTCGCGTTGGGCTATATTTGGGCCAGAAACGCAACTGGACTTTATTTGCTATTTTGGATGGGAAAGTTGCTTCTTCTATTAGCTGTGGGATGTGGAACGGAGGGCATCGGACATGGGTGACTTACCCTTAGCAAGTTAGAGAAAATGAACCGGCGCTTAGAGTAGACAACTCTAGTACAACGCGTGACAAAGTCATATGTAGATGCAGGAGCACGAGTCAGGCCCCCGTCCTTTCATGAGACGACAAACTTGCTGTCTCGAGCAATTATCAGAACTCGTTTTACATAATTTATGGTATATGAAGACAGCGTCGAAACATACGTACATGCCCTTAAACAAGCAAAACAGTCAGACGTCCAACGGGTTCAGCAGCAACTTGCAAGTGGGGTAGTACGTCCAGCTGTACACAACCTCCACAGCTCACTTGGCAAAAAAAAAAAAACCCTCCGATCCACAGCTCAGAACCGGGCCGGCAGCACATACACGGCCCGGATGCAAGTAGGACTCCACGGCAAGCATGTCGATCTCATGGTGCAATGAGCAACTCAGCGGTGCGGCCCGGTGGCAGGCGATGGAGTTCGCTCAGCGTAGCAGTGGTGACATGGTAGCTGTAGTTGAAGCCCACCGCAGCAAACAAGATGACCCAGCTAGCTGTGATCATCTCCACTTGGACAGCCCCATGTGTGCATCTTAGGGCATTTCCAAGAGACTCTGTAAACATACTAGCTAAATTTAGTGATTTAGTTACTCTTAAAATAGATAATACTTGATTACTCTAACAGACTCTGTAAAATGAAGAGTCTAGATGGATAGTGAGGTAGGCTATCCAAAGATAGAAAGCGAATGGGGTGGAATGAAGATTTTCTAAATTTGGAGAGTCATTTACAGAGTCTGTTGGAGACATCTTTTCCTTTCATAACAACCAAATTTGTATTTAAGAAAACAATTTAGCTAATCTCTTGGAGATGCTCTTAGACATCAAGAATGATGGCCCCACAGCCCGTCAAACTTGTTCACGACAGCTGCTTGACGAATGACGAGCTCGGGCAGCGCAATAGGGTATGAACATATGCTATTCACACTAGCATTTTGTTTACACCGAATTTTGGGACAAAGACACAAGAGACTAAAATTTTGAAGATTTCCTATGGAAATACTGATTTCTATGGGATCGGCTAATCTAGGTCGGTACTAAAACCTACTAGATGATTGTTATGTCATCATGAAACAAGCTTGAACCGTACCAGTTGCAAATGTGGCAATGACCAAGGCTAGACGTGTCAGGCTCCACGAGAAAAAAAATTTGTTGAGTCCAAGTTACCCTAATTTAGGGTTTTTTTCTTCTCGTCCAGGTTTTGTAATAGTCGTATTTGACTAGGAGTCATGTTTAGGCCCTGGGTATAAATATTAGGCCCACGACTACTATAAAAAGAATCAACACACAATCAATACAATCTCCCCGGCTTTCGCCATTGTATTAGGAGTAGGAGTACTGTAGATTCCAACAAATTCTTTCACATGCAGGACTTCATCGGCTAAGTCCGACCTCCCATATGTTGTACCATCACGATTTGTATCTATTTTTGTATAGTTGTATTGTTTGATGCCAAATGCAAGTCTTGATATAAGTTAGTTATCGATTTATCTTAATCAAGTAAAGTTGCATCCTCGTGACATCACTGTTTGTTTTAGATTAAATCACAAGTTATCAAATCTATTAGAGATTAGTAAGGTTCTTTTGCTGTTTTTAATAGGTTCATTAGTTATCGATCTTACTATATCTGGTATTTTACTAATTATAGCAATATCACCAATTTAGCCGATCAAGATCAAGGTAGATTGAGCTTATATCCTTTTAATTGGTCGGCTTGCAGATATGTCATGTTGAAACTATGTTTTGACAGCCAATTATGTTAGATCGGTTGTTCTATCTTGATCTCGATCGACCATAGCACGCGTTCAAGACTTATTCAGCATTAAATAGGTCTATTGATCCATGAAATCTAATATATCGTGCTTACCATAGCTACATCGCTTTGATCCTTACTGGTAGGGCTTTAGATTGAAATTTATTAGTTAATAAATTCTATTTAATGTCGGATAGGTCTTGTTTGCTCGCTATGCCTGCATCGGCTATTTAGTCGATTACCAATGCCTGCACGCGCACAACATGTTTTCACGATTCTGTTGAAATATGAATGAGATTTATCGGCCTTTAGGCTTTAATCTGTTATCTTTATCATAATTGTATCACTTCTAACTTCACTGGTAATAATAATATATGAAACCCAATTGGTTTATAAATCTTTTTCGTATTAAACATTTGATTGCTTACATGTCGTGACCTTTTTTCCTTGTAACGGTTATCTTATCGATTTCGTGTGCTTATCATATTTATATACTATCTGATGGTCCATTTTACTACTTATATATATATATATATAAATGTAGCCAATTTTAATCTATCTACATGTGAAAATTGTATATAATGCTCTTTTGTTTCGATTTATCTATCAAGCATGCAGGATATAGACTTTTTAGTCGCTAAACTTATTCTGTCGGTTACTTTAGCCACATATTAGAACTTTCTGAAATCATATCGGCATGTTCCACCTTAAATTACTTATCACTTTTCACTTCTTATCAATTGTAGAGTCAAATTGACTAGCATGCCTAAGATCTTGGAATCGACCCGTCCCCCATGGAGGCCAAGCGGATCCACAGATCTCCCAGCTTCCCCTGATATGTCGTCTTGCTAATTGATCCATGTTTTTCTATCAACACATTTTTTGGCATGCTGGGTCGGACCATAATCGTCATGGCTCTGAATAGTGTTGGTATTTCTTATGTTTATTGAAAAATTCTGTAAGGCCACAGAATATACTGCTATAGCATTTCACCTGAGAGTACTCCAGGATATTGTATTTATGCATTGGGAAGCAATAATTAAAGAATATGATAGCTAACCATCATGTCTCTACTAAACAATATGCGAACTAGACTAGAGTGGGGATAAATGATATCAATGACACACACATGAGAAGTCCAAATATAAGAATCAGTAGTCTAGATAGTTAGGAGGACAACGAATGATTATAAGGTTTCCTATGATCTACACTATCCCGTGAGCATAGCTCAAACACACAATTTTATATAAAAGATTGATAACTTCATGACATGTATGTTGGGCGACAGATGAACAGTAGGGAGTGAAATCCTACTAGAAGCGTCCTATAGTGTTATGGTGGCCTTACCATTTTAATAACTTGCCTTCCACACATGGTGGAATACAAAGGCTAGACAGAGTTATCACTACCTACTAGCTACCACAAACAATTCATGCAACAAGCGATAACCAAAGGCAAGATAGTGTATAAACACCACACTTACACCTTCTCTCACTACTCTAATTGCAATTTCCAGCTATAACATCCTATGAAAGGCAATGATCACATATAAGCATGGGAGCAGGATCACAATCTAATATACGACAACTATGTACTCCGCTAAGACTAGCAAGATTCACTAATACAGAATTTATTTTGCATAGCAATTGGAATTATTAACTGTGGCGGTCAAACCTATAAACCGCCACGGTTAATGTCGGGATTAACCGTGGCGGTCATTTTTTATTAACAGAGGTGGTCATAAATAACCGCCACAGAAAATGAATTTACGCAGGCGGTCTTCTTAATACAACCGCCTCCAAAAATAAAAGCCCAACTGCTAGCCCAAAAAGCCCAAACAATCGAGCTCATATATAATAGAATCTTAGGGTTTCTCGCCCTCCCCTCCCGCACGCCCACTCCCTCCCCAGCCGCCACTACCTCCTTTCTCTTCTCTCCCTCCCCACGCACGAGCATCTCCCCTCCCCGACTCAGCCTGGCGCCCTCCCCTTCCCGGCAACCCTCCCTCCCTTCCCCTTCCCGGCGCCCCTCCCACCCTCACTCCCTCTCTCTCCCAGCCCCTCCCCTTCCAGATCCAGCGGTGTCGGCGGCGCGACCACGCGGGACCGGGCAGCATGACCGCGCGAGGCGGCGCGGCTGCGGGAGGGCGGCGGCGGCGCAACTGCGGGAGCGCGACAACGGCGAGAGCGGTGTGAGGCTTGGGCGGCGCGACCGCGGGAGGATTGCGCGAGGGCGGCGGCAGATCCAGGGTGGCGCGACCACGAGAGCCCTATCCGGCGGCGGATCATGGCCTAACCGGGCCTGAGCTTGGATCTGCTTTTTTTTTTCTTTTATTCCTGATTAACGGTGGCAGTTTTTGCAACCGCCACGGTTAAAGGCCCTATTAACCGTGACCTTTGATCTGTGGCGGTTGGAAAAAATGCCACGGTTAATGTAACACCCTAAAATTTGAAATAGAAATTAGGTTTGAGTTTAATTTAAATTTGATTTATTTCAAGCAAATTTGGTGATCATAGAATTAAATAAAGAAAATAATAAAATAAATATCACATGCTAGGTTTACCCTTTTTCTTGTGCATTTCATGCCTCTGCATTTTTCCCGTGTATTGTTTGAATTTGCAAAATTTAGAAAATATTTCAAAATCCATTTAGAAAATCATTTGCAAAAGAAAAGAAAAAAAAAGTGAAAAACTTCTCTCTCTCTCTCTCTTTCGGCCTGCCTGGCCCAGCTCCCGGCCTGCTCCCTCTCCCTCCTCTTCCCCCGTGTGGGCCGGCCTCCTTCGCCACGGCCCAGCTCACCCGAAGGCCCGCGAGCCTCTCCTCCCTCCTCCCTCTCGCTGACGCAGCGGTCCCGCACGTCAGTGCCCCCTTCTCCTTCCTTGAGTCCGAGTCGGACACGGCTGCACCGCGCCGCGTGCGCCCGCAACCGCCGTGCGGATTCCTCCCGTAACCGCGTGGGACTCTGCCCGGCCCTCCTATAAGTAGCGCCGCCTCTTCCCATCGCAGCGCCTCGCCTCGCCTCGCAGCCGCAGCAGCGCCGCTCGCAATCCGCCGCCGAGCCGAGCGCCGCCGTCCAACCGCCGTTCCACGCATCTCCGGCCACCGTAAGCCTCTCCGATCCCTGCATCGTCTTCGCGTGACCGCGGAACGCCTTCCCTTCCCTTTTTCCCTCTCCTTCGTGCTCTGGTTAACCGCGCCGCCATGCACAGGGGCTCCGCCGCCACTGTCTCTCGTCGCCAGCCGTCTGCGTCCGTCCCCGAGTCTCACTGAGCACACGGGTGAGTTCGCCTTCGCTCTCTTTGTCCCAGTACTCTCGGTTTGGAAAACCGAGCTCTGGAGCTCCCTATCGGGTTCCGCCGGCGAGCTCCGCCTCTGTCCGGCCATGGCTGCAGCCGTGCGCCGCTCTGCTCCGGTGGGAGCACCACCCTCTTTCCCCTCCATCTAATCCGATCCATCCATCTCAGATCCATCGGTCCAGATTGGCCGATACCCCTTCGGGTGGCACATTTGCTAAAGAGCCCCCCCCCCCGAGTTTCGGCCACTCAATCCGCAGTCCTAAAGCGGCTTCCAGCTTTACGCTTCTTCCTCTAGAAAGCGTATTTCTTTTCCGATCTGTTTTAATTCAAAATTAAATAAAAATCCCTATTTACAGATTTGCCATTGATCTTAAAATGCTAATAATTTGCTCGTTTTTAATCCAAATCGATCCGTTCAAGTTGCGTTAGATTCGTAGTTTTATGCTCTATCCAGTAGTATAGTTTTCATCTATGTTAATCACTTTTGAAAATAAAAGTAAATTAATTCTTTTAATGCTTCAATCTTGCCCTTTAAAATCTTGTTTAATCTATAGTTTATTCGTTTTAGATCCGTTTAGCGTGATTCTCGTGTCTTTGTGATCGTAGTATAATATAGATCTGTTTTATAATCTTTTCAAAACCTCTTTATTGTTTTTGGTGTAATGTTCTAATTAAATCTTTATTGCTTCGTGTATGATTGTTCGGATGATTGTGTGGTGATGTTGATCGAGTACAGCCGGTGAGATCTTCGGTGAGCAAGAGTTCTTTGCAGCAGATCAGGACCACCAAGAATTTTGTGATCAAGGCAAGTTTAACATGGGATCATCCTTGTTACCTATTCACCTTAACTCATCTAGTCATATTGCATGTGTCTAAATTGATTCCTATTTAGATCTTTACCATAGCTTGTTACCTTGTACCTTGTCATCATGGGTTTCTATGCATATGGGTAGCTTTGCTATGCTTTACATGATGAATATTGAATCGAATATTGATTAATGATATATGCAACAATGAGATAAAATTGGCTTTTGTAGCAACATGGAATAGGACCCCACTGTAGGGCAAAAGCTGGGATTGAAATGCAACCATGAGTGCTATAATGGCTCTGGCTTTAGTTAAGTATGAAGTTTGGACTAGCATGCTTGTGGTTCGTGAAAGGCACCTTTGCCGAGCTGGTTATGGGGTATAGCTTGTATGGGGACCGCTGCGGGTGGTACCATCGGGGTGTCCCATATTCCCCTTTGCATTGGGTCCGTAGGGTCCGCTACATGTTAGAAAGGACTTTTGAAAGACTTCATAGTGTTCCCTGTCCGCTCACCTTGGCAGTGTTATGGGACTAGCTATCCCGGGCATATGGGCAACACGGCTTGTGGGTAAAGTGCGTAACCTCTGCAGAGTGTAAATCTATCATGATAGCCGTGCTCACGGTCACGAGCGGCCTGGAAAACTCACAGTGTAGATAATCATGTTGTTTAATTATTAATGTTGAGTATTAGTCTTATCATGTGGTTATTAATTGGGTTATGCATAACTAAAGCTAAGTGTTGGTAAAACTTGACCAAGTTAAAAGTGACCGCAGTTCAGACAGTGTCAGCCTTTGAGCTTCATAACCCTATGTTACTCTTGCTGAGTACTTTAAGTGCTCACCCTTGCTTTCTCAACCTCATCAGATGGCTATGAAGACTACCGTGAGGAGTACTAGGCTAGTGGTCAACCAGTCGGCGTTCCCTGTGAAGTGGAGCTTCGTCGCGAGAGTTATCTTTATTTCCGCTGTTATGTTTAAGAATATTACTCATTATGTAATAAGCACTCAGTGATGGTACTATTTAAAGATTTGTCGGCTTACGTGTGTGATTGATCTCTGGGCACACATGAGTTATTCGCATTCAATTTTATTCTCAAAATTGGGTGTGACAGTTAGTCTGTTTTGCTCGCCTCGATAAATGGTTTTTGTAGTAGTGATTATAACTAGTATAATATTGTATCTAAGTAAAGACTTAGTAAAGTAAAGCAAGAATATATTCAATAGAGTAAAGTTTTACAAAATAGAGAGAGAGAGAGATACAAGAGTATACCATACCTCCTAGAATATCAGACCAGGAACCCAGGGCTGAAGCTCACTACTCACTCTAACTCCCAACTACTAGCACTAGTACATCTTGAAAGATTGGAGAGGATCCTCATGTGTGGTGTGTCTTGAGAGTGTGGGGGTACCCCTCTATTTATAGTGGAGGTGGAGTAGGGGTTACTCCAGCGCCACATCAGCGATCTAGGTGCTTTCAATCTTCCACCATTGGATCCAACTGTCATAGATTAGATGGTAGAGATAGAGCATATGTTTCTTATGCTTGCTTGGAGGCATGCAAGGGATATGGATACCCCTTAGGCCTCATGTGGGGTCAGCCGACCCCCCTATGGGTGATGGGACCTCCCCTGTTCTTCTAGAAGCAGACCTACATTTCATGGTGTGCCAATGGAGGGTATTAGCTCACTTTTGTAGGTCGATCGACCTACAGTTGTACCCTTGGGGCTATCTGCTCTTGTTTGTGATGCTTGGTCCACATGTCATGGAGTTAGTGGAGGACCAGTGGACCTCATAGGGTGTCGGACAACCTCCCTATGACTGCTAGGAACCACCACTTCTTTCTAGAAGGGTGTCCTTGTGTCATAGTGGGTGTTTGTACCTTGGTTGGTGTTTGTCATGTTTAGTTGCTTCCTTGTGGGCCCATGGATCTATGTGAAGTGAATGTGAGCCATTGAGAGGAAACATACATTGCATCCAATAGTGGAAAACAACTCTGGGGTGCTTCCCATGGATAATGGCCAGCCTGGGAGGCTGGTGGGCCCCATAGGGGGGTTGGCCGACCCTCATATGTGGGTTTAACCAGCTCAGTTTGCTCCATTATCTATAGTTCTATATCAATCACTTATTGACATTATATGTTCATGTTATTTGATAAAATATGTTCATGATATGTTGTTCTTTCCTTTGATCTAAGGCTATTGACAGTGTTTTGAGTGTAAACTTTGATGGCTTATCTACTGTTAACAATAACCCCCAAGATTATCTTTTGCTCATCTTGAGCAAAGACTAAGACATAGCCTTGGTGGATCACGAGTTGCTACCATGTTTATATTTCAAAAGTAACATGTGTACAACAAGTATACTCTTCTTTGATTGTGAAATTTAGCAATATTGAAAAACTCACCCATATTACCTTAGTCCTTCATTGGGCTTATGGCTTGTTCCTTTGACATGGGTCATTGTAAGATAGAGTAGCTTGACTTGAGCACTAGTCTTCTCATACCTCATAAGTTTCATACCAAAGGTTTTGCAATATATATTTTTTTTAGAAGAAAGCTTAGGTTCCTCATATGGTACTCTCATGTCACTCTTATGGTGTATGTTTCCTTACAAAGGCTTATTTTCATGTTGCCTTCTAATCATACTTCCAATGGCATATGTGGAGCTTTGGGTAGGATAAAAGATGCAGCATACTTACCTTGCATGTATTGTAAAGCCAAAGCTTCACTACTGCAGAATGCTTTTCTATGGCGGTCATTTTTTCTTTTCCGTAGCAGGCAAAGGCGTCCACTGTAGAGAAGGGGTCATGGTAAATTGTGTCTTAACCATGACAAACACCTGTGCCCGCTGCGGTAAATAATCATTAACCGCGGCGGTGGCCATAGTCTCCCACACTGGGACAGCTAAGGCCACTGCCGCGGTTAATGATCATTTGCCATGGCAGACTCTTTACGTTTCCTCCCTCGGTTAACTTTTTTTATTTTAAAAAATACAGTAACTAGCATTTTCATTTGACATTTTATGAATTCAAATTCAAATCACATCTAGATTTCACATATCAAACAAACACATATAAGGAATTTTTAGACATAACACATGACATAATATATACATTCAATTAGTTGTTCTCGTCATCCATACGTTAAATAGACGAATTTGTTAAAGTTATATATGAAAGTTATACATTCTCTTAGCTACATCCTCATTCGAAACTACAAGGGGAGGGAGTAATCCTGTGGATGCATCATGGTGGTCCATTTTATGAGCCTCTCGTACTCAGGTAACTCCCCTAACGGACTATCCTCATTGAAGAGCATGCCCCGTTGAAGCACGAATTTATCAAAGACAAACTCACATATGTCCTCCTTTGTTTGCTTGAAATAATGATGGGTGCTCTGCTCATCTCTCCGCCAGTTCAATCCCTCCTTGAGCACCCACCGGCTACCGCTGAATTGCTTTCACTCCCTTAGATACTTGTAGACACAGAAACCACATGTTTGTATCCTACGGGTTGTTTGGCACACTGCACGATCGACACACAAGCATTAGAACACAAGCACAAAATTGAACCTTTGAAAATATGTACCAGAAAGTTATGTCTTCTTTTTATGTGGTTCTTGTGCTTGGCCTTAAACTTCTCTATTCGATCATAACATTCTAGATCCTTCACGTACTCCCTATAAGCATTGTACAAAATATACTAGTGTTAGCAACTATTTTAATACGTATGATAATCTTAATTGAGAAGAAAGTTCAGCCACTTACAATTTCATGCAATCTTCAAAATCCCTATACCCTTTTAAGTTTGCTAGCCTCAACGAGTCAAATACGCAGACACTGTCATCCTGAGGATAGATGATAAATGCAACCCGGTGGGGCTTGAGGCCCTGGCTGCACCATTGAAATAAAATACAGGTTACAATGAGAATGGATGGTCCTAGCTAGCCACTTATCTCTACAGACATATTTTTGACTTACCCAAAGTGGTAGGCAGCCAGGATACACCCATTTCCCTTGATCTTATTCATTGGTCCTAGTATGTACCTTGATAATTTCAACATCTCATCGTTGACCATTTTCTTCTTGTGCGCATCTCTCTATCGCCTAGTTAAGTTTATCATATCTAGAGCTTTGTCATCTAGCTCATAACTAGTGATGACTCTCTAAGCAATATGCATTGGAGAGAGATAGAGAACACCAAGATTTAGTTCCTTGCTTATATAGGCCATCCACCTACAAGGACAAGTCATCGTGACATAAGTAGTTTGGACCTATACAAATGCAGGGGATCTATGAAATCAGAATTCATCACTTATAGAGAGAACAATGTGACTTGGGCAATGTCAAGGTCTTGTCCCGCAGTAGTCCATGCATGTCATGGAAGACCGCAGGGAATTCAACATAGTTGGGTGTGCAAGTACTCCGCTAGAACCTTGACGGTGAAACCATATAGGCTGGCTTTTGCCACTTCAATGTACCACATATGGAACCTCCTTATCTCCCACCTTCCTTGTTGACGAGCTGGGCCTTAGTTAGCACGAACTTCTGATGCTCGTAATGTCCTAGGATAGTCATCCGATTTGGGAAATAGATGATATGGTGATTTCGGCTTACAAAACAGGGATACAAATGTTAGTAGAATATTATGCTCACCAGTACCATACCTTTCAAACTCAATCAAGTATGGGAGCTCAGTGGCAGCCTCTACTTTGTTGCCCGTAGTCTTCATCGGCGCGAGAGGATAGTGGCTTGTGCTTTCGCCTGGTCGGTTTGTTGCAGCAGGTGGTGTCTTTATCGCTAGTGCCACCTCCATGCCTCCCAGTCCTTCGCTCATGCCCGTAGGCGGACTACTGGTAGGTGGAGGTGGACATCTCATGCTCGATTGGCTTGCAGGCGTCATCTTGTCCCCTGATGTTGCATCTGAACCTCCCGCCGCATTGGTCAGACACAAAGGTAGACTTTTTGGAGGAATGGGAGGGCTTGTGCCTCGAGGTGAGTTCCTACCTTGCTTGTCATCGCCACCACCATCATCTGGATCTGGGGGACATGATCCAACAGCTGATGGCTATGACAATGTTGGTGTCACCATCAATGTCGTCGTTGTCAAAGTAGGCATTAGTGAATGATCTCAATGTCATCCTTATTCCACAAGACTTTGAAACCTATAGTGTGTCCAAGGAACCTAACCCAAAGTTGTGTGGGATATTCCATTTCATATTCTTCATATTTTGGCCCAAACAACATACATAGCACGATGGCATAATTGGTAAGGATCTGGTCTTGGGTGAAGTCTTTGATATTAATTGTTGGGGTCTATTACACCCTCGCCCACGATCAAGTTTTTTGACCTACCAAACGGGATCATGAGCTAGATGCGCGTGAGTTACTGGATGCCATCAATGGGGTTCCTTGGGCGATCCTCGATCGTTGGCACCATCTGCACTTGTGGAACTTGAGGCACCAGCCTGGCGAAACATCTATGACCGCATTGACACCATCTCGGGGTCGTTGCTAGTGAAGGCTTCTTTTATCGAGTGGCTAATCATTTTGGACATGCCTTGATTGTAGCCTTTTTTAAAAGATGACCTCCTTGTACCCCTGCCTCGACTAGTACGTGGTAGCGTCAGATTGCCATGACTCCACTGTTTTAGCTCATCGTCGAGGATGTGCCACGGAGGCGACCGCGGTGCTCGTGATTTCCCAGCACCTGATTTAGCAAGTCATGGCCCCTACTAACCTCAAATCTCCTGCTGTCCTTGGATTTAGAGGGCTCGATGAGAGCTATCTTCACCTCCTTGAACTTTGGCTCATTGAATTTTGCCATGCCCTCCTTGAGATTCTTTGTCCTACGGTACATCTAGTCCCATCCCCTCTCATTGATGTCGACGTATGGATCAGGAAGCCTTGGAGCATCTCTAGTCCTTTCTTCCGCCTACCACTGGGGCCTCTTACTGGCAAACTCAGTCATGCCTAAGTGGTGGGGGTGTTGGTTCTTCTTTGGGAGCATGTTGTACTTGGTGATCTTTGCCTTCGCTTCTTCGGTCTATCTCTGCCTGGAGAAAACTTCCTAGTGGTGTTCCTTTATCATATTGTATTTGACACATGGTGACTTCCCTTTCTGCAGGTAGTACCTGGTTAGCATGGACTTGAAGTTTTTCAAGGCTCTTCTTGCCATGTGCATGACCCACTCCCTACACTTATCCATATTAGTGCCCTTGGGGTAATGGAAGTGCCTCGTGATCTCACCCTAGATATGTGTCTTGTAGTCATTCGAGGCAGAGTGCTAGTCCTCCCAAGTTATCTCCACCTTGTCCTTGACTATACAAAAGCACTGGTTGCTAAACTTGGCAAGGACCATGGGTGGGGTCAATGGGTTTCCCTTTGGCCCCACCATGAGGATCACATGGACTTCTTCATTCACCTTGTGCTTCCCGTGTTGCCCTCTTCTTAGCTTTGTCCTCTTGTTTGAAGAGGTTCCCGCAGAGGGAGTGGGGGGTTTAAGCTCTTCATCATAGACTTGTTCCTCCTTGAAATCCAATTACCGAGGCACCACCAATACCCATAGAAGGCAATTACTCGCTTCAATTCTTTCACACACTTTACGAAATATGAAGCATAGTAGCCACTGTTGATGCACTAAGGCTAAGTTTAATTGTTAGCTCAGGACGAGCAAAGGTTAAGATTGAGGTTCTTATTCATGCTACAAAAACAATCAAAATACATACTCAAAACACTATCAACAACCTCGAATTCAAGATAAGAATAACATGTTAGGAACATATTTTACCAATAACATTTGTTCCTTGAGATGTGTTTATGAAGAAGATGGCATTTGGGCAAAAACAAGCCTAGGAAGGCCACATAATGGGGTTGGCTTACCCCTATGAGCCCTCCAGACCCTGCCAAGGTGGCATGATCCAAGAGAAGTACCCCCAAAGCAATTCCCAACCTTCATGTCAACTTTGTGCTTTATCTAAATAGCTCAAGATGAAGTCACATGGATTCATGGGCCCACAACAAAAGATCTTGCAGGAGATAAGAAAAAAAGCTTCATATGACATGTGTGGCCACCTTCTAGAAGTAAGTTGTAGGTCCTAGTAGTCATAGGGGGTCGGCTGAACCCCAGACCCATCGACGTTTGCATACCTCCATGCAACACAAGGAGCATCTGAACTATCTCTTCCATCCATTCAATGATGGTTAGATCCAAGGGATAACATGAATAGGCACATGGATCGCTGATGTGGCGCTAGAGTGACCCATACTCCTCCATTATTAATACAGGGTCACACCCCTCTCCATTCATGATTTATTAAAGCTACAAGCTAAGATTAGTGTAGTTTCACTCTCTTAGTAGAGTAGTCTAGTGTGGGAGTTAGAGTTGAGTCGAGCTTGCTCGGGATTTTTAGAGTCATCTTCTAGAGAGTCTGGTATAGCTCTTATATCTTTCTTTCTTTAGTAAAACTTTTCTTATTTAATGTATTATCCTTATTCTACTTTACTGAGTCTTTACTTTGTATAATATTATAGTATAGTTCTAGTATGTTGTGCTTTATCTTAGCATATAGTTTCTTTGTAGTATATTATGATCATGTTCCATGCTGGTATGCGATCATCGCCTGTCATAGGATACTCTAGTTGGCCTAAGATCTCAATTATAGTGAGACAAGGTGTAAAAGTGGTGCTTATACATTATCTTGCCTTTGGTTACCGCTTGTCACATAGATTATTGTGGTGGCTAGTAGGTGGTGATAGTCCTATCTAGTCTCTATATTTCACCATGTGTGGAAGGCAAGTTCTTAAAAGGTAAGTCCACCATAATATGATAGTTTGCTATGGGTAGGATTTCACTACCTATTGTTTTGCCTATCGCCTAGCATACATGTATTGAGGTAGCAATCTATTGTATAATAATTCTGTGTCTTAGTTAAGTTCATAGAGGTAAAAGTTCTGATCATAGGAATCCTTAACTCACTCATTGTCCTTCCACCTAGCTAGACTTACTAGTTACTCCGTATATCTTTTAGTGATCTTTATCTTGTCTTGTGTTTCATCACCTTCCTATTATATTTTGATTACCCTGGTACTAGTTGATACTAAGTTGTAGTAAATACAAGGATCTGTCTTTTATTGTCATTCCTCTCTAACGCTTTCCCTTGGGATAAAATAAATACGGTACCTTGGAATACTCCTAGGTGAAGTGTTGTAGCGATATATTCTGTGCGCTTATAGAATTATCCAATAGACATAAGAAATACCAACATGTAGAGAAGATGATAGCATCTCCTTGCATGTCCACATTGTATCTATGAAGCATGACCACTTTGTGTGTAGTCCTACAAAGCAAAAAAATCTCTCAACAAATAGGGTCTTCAATGATTCTTGTTAAATTTTGTGGTCTGAGAAGGTGATTAACAATGGCTTCAAGAATCAACCATCAGTCCTGGTGAATACTTCATCCCCAAATAGGAAAGAAGGATTACTAGGTTGCTAGTGCCACACTTCGATGCCAAAAGGCAAATCTGCTCGCAAAGTAATTGCTTCTTTCTAAGTAAGACATCTATTGCAATGAAGAAATTCCTAATATGAACAAAACTGATACACAACCAAAAACCAATTGGAACCAAATGCAAATAGGGGGTGACCTAATCCATCGAACCTTCGTAGGGTGTTGTCTAGGATGACAATGGAAGGTGCACGATTTAAGGCAACCGGTGTAGTATAGGCGATGAGTCAAAATGAAGATTAAACAATGGGTGGGGAGAACTAAGTGCTTTGCAGTGGAGTTTTTTAGTTGGTTGAACCACATCCAAGGCAACAACTAGAGCCAATGGAGTTAGAGAATGGCTTGGGTGATTCTAGTTTTTTTTGTGAAACATATGGTCCACATTTGTTACACAGGGATATCAACGACATGGGATAAGTTACACAATGTCCATATTAATGTAAGCAGACCATGCTAACGTATCCATATAATATGATGACTCTTAGCTATTCAATAACTAAGTACATTTTTTGTGCCAGATAGGAGACAATATTTTCATTACTTCATTACAAAACATTCATTTCTTGGAATACAAATTTTATTCATCATTAGAAAAGATAGATACATTTTGGATCGAGTATATGACTGTACTCAACCTGAAACATAATTAGTAGACCTAAAGTATTAAACATATTCCATCTAAACTAGATCCTCTCTTCCATAGTATGGATCATGGCCACCTCGGCTTGTTGGGAGGAGCTCATCATCACCGTCCTCCTCCTCCTCCTCGTCACCATCCTCCTCATCCTCTACTTCCTCCTCAAAGCCCTCATTGTCGTAGCTCCAGGGAGGACTCTCATCAAAAGATATAGTGTTGCTAGAGAAGTAGCCTAATAAGGTTGACATAGGTTTGACCTCAACCTAATCAGAGGACGAGTCATTGCTGGGAACGCTCAAGGGGTTGTCTGACATAGATTTAGTCGGATGGAAGAAGGGGATGAACAAGAAAGAGGGCTAGTTTCAGAGAGCAACGGGCTTGAAGTAGTATGTAGAGTAGCGTGTGAGTCTCTTTAGCTACTCCTGGTGGAAGTAATAGTCATGGATCTGTGTTAGTGGTTGGGACATTCAACAGTCACGCTGAACTTATTGCCAATAGACCAAACGATGTTGTAGGGTCGGCGACCATAACATGTATCTTAGTTGGATCGAGGTTTCATACAATGGAGAAATACAACCACACTAGCACCGCCACATGAATGGTTGAACCCTGAGTGCTAGAAGTTTCATCTTCCTGTTTGACTCCTTTCCAGGCCTCACTATTGATCCAACCGCCAGTGCAACTATCACATCGTTGCTTATGTATTCTATAGTAGTGAAAATGGTGACCATGATTGCTCAATCTATAGTAGTGATTGAATGGACTGGATGTCTTCATGACTTTGCTCCGTGTCAATGCAAGCTTTGTGATTGTGCCACGCATCCTCCGACTTGTCACCCTAATTTTGAGACCCAAAACAATCAAACCTTCCACTTATGGTTTTTAGGCCCAAACAACCAAACTGTACATGCCTAATTTTGAGGACCAAACTAGCAAACCCTCTTGCACACCCAGCCCACTATGTGTGACTGCTGATGTCGATGTTGTGTTTGACTACCTCTAAGGTCTGATGCCTTCTCCTTCCTTCTTGACTTGACAAATGCCATCTTCATTATACCCTATGTAGAAATGTGTTGTCCTCCACTAAGTGCCATGATGTTGTTGTCCTCCTCAGCAACTTTTGGGTAACACTGTCTTCATCATCCTCTTCACTCCCTATATTGTTGCTCCTCATGTGAGCAATGTGGATCACCCTTAGCCTGCTCAGTCTTACTTGGTCCATCGGTCCCAAGCCTCTTTGATCACCCTTCATCGTTCTTAATCCATCAACGTGAGCCTTGCTTGACTTTTAGCCTTTGCCACTAACCACCATGTCACATCACATCAATCACCTACACTTCATAAGCCCAGATACACAACAAAAGAGATATTTTTTTCACTCAACACAAAACTACACCACTGGTTTGCCATTAGCATAATCAAGCATATATGAGTTAAGAGCATAACCAGGAAAGCCTCAAATGATCTTGATAACCGCTCATCATCCTTTTCAAAAGGACACATGTCAACCTTAACTTCTCAAAATATATGTCCATTTAGTTTTGACCTAAGTAAAACTATTTAAAATCTGACCGTTATATAGATTGATAACATGAGGTTTCTGTTTTGAATTGATCATGAAACATACTTTTGTAATGTGTAACCTTTTCAGTTTAAAATGGTTATTTTTAAAGATGTTGTAGGTCAAAGTGCAACACACTGGAGATCGTGACAATTTTTTAATGGTCTTATATTTAGGATTAGGGTCAGAGGGAGTAGCATTTGATGGTTATTCCATACCTAGTACCTAGTATTAGACCACCAATTATTCTAGAGATAAGGAGAAAAATTCCAATTCCATCTTCGACGCATCACAAGGAATCTTGGACCCTAAATCTCCTAGCATATATGTTTCTTCTGTTCTTATTTGTCGTCGTATTTTAGTTCTTTTTCCTTATCCTGATGATCCAAAGACATGCATTACTGTACATTTTTGTCTTGTTGTTTAGAGTTGAGAGAATTTGCCTACCCTAGAAATTTCACACTATTAAGTTATTCTGTCTAGGTTAGGCAAATTGACATATAGTATGTATCCAAACGTAGTACACATGACCTATCACAGTGCCATATGGAATGCCTTTAAACATGGGCGGCCAAGAACAATCCATAGCAAGATAGGTCTCTGCTTTTCAAATGCTTTTCACCATTGACACAAACCAAACTTCTAACTACCTAGTAATCCTTGGGTTGGCACTATACGAGCTAATCACCTAGGTATCTTTACTTGCATCTTATTTAGAAAGGTTATCTCTGTAACACACACCAAAACATCGGCCGGGCGTGGATATCTGTCATGTATGCTTCGCTTTGCACACTGTTCGATTTTGTACACGAGATTACAGCAACGGAAGAGCTCTTATGCACTTATTTTTTGCATGATTTTTTTTCGATGAGTGACCTGGCTGACATGGCATATCCAGCCACTTCTTAGATATGTTTCCACTAAAACCCTGTAAGTTGTCACTAACATTTTATTGATCATCATGTTGTGAAAAATAGTGCAATAATGCGAGGACCCACACACTAGATAGCTAGCTAGCACCCGTTTGGCTGACCTTAGAATAGGAGTTATTAATTTATTGTGCAGTTTATTTTGTGTTAAAGCTAAGGTTAATTTACTTTAATCTACAAGCTTTGAAGCCCAAGGAGCTTTCGGCAAAGAAAACAAAGCAAATGGATCTGAGTGTATATAGTATTATAAGTAGCTCAACCGTGGACGAAACTGCACAAGTGGTACTTTCCAACTTGTAAAGGTCACAGGAAGATAAACTTCTCCTTTAAATTAGATGCACACTTACAAAACTTAAATTCAAAGTAATTATTCTGATGGCACTATGTACCTATCTTTCTGGCATCAACTTTATATATGAGTACGAATATCATTACGTGCATGGCCACATGGCTACTGCAAGTACGAAAGAGAAGGATCACTGAAATGATTGTTGGAACATTATGCATGCACTCCGAGATCCCGGCCACAGCTTGCAAAAGCTGCTAGGTTGCATTGGTCTGGCCCTACACTCGCTCTCTTTTGGACTAGGACAGTCCTGGTGCTTTGTTGGCCGATCTTGCATTGCACGCACACTGCTGTGTTGAATATCACAGTAAAAATTTTATACTGGCCTACTAGGCACATCACATATATAGTTGCATACTCTTTAAAGATTTTGTATCATCTTGATGTATTATTTTAGGCTTTAATAAAAATTTCCTTTATTAAAAAAGTTATTATATATTGTTATACTCTCTCCATCCAAAAATCGGAGTCATCCTACCAAAAATAAAATCTCTAAGAATCGGAGTCGTCTAAAGCTAGGACCACAGTTTTCACGTCATCCCAGGCACATGCAACTTCTCTCACTGGCCCAATTAATTCAATTGTCTACATGCGGCTCCTCTCATTGGATGAATTAATTCCATCATCTGGATGGACTACCCCACCTTGGTCACTGCGCATGACCCTAAGAGCAAGGCTAATAATACAACATGCTGCTGGCTGTAAGGATTCTTGCATCTTACCTCTCAGCCCACCTGTATAGTAGTCAGCTCTTTAACATTAATACATGACCCACTTGTCACTCTCACATAGTTCCTTGGTTCTTGTGCCTGAGCCGGCTGTAAGCTTACAGCCCGCTTCTCCTCTCTTTCCTCTTCTCTCTCCTCCACCTCAGCATTCAGCCTGCTTACAGCCAGCCATTATACTTGCTCTAAGATGACTCCAATTTTTAGATGGAGGAAGTATATTAATTGTCCGCAATTCATGTCTGAGTTCAAATCAACTCCCAAAAATCACTATGAAAAAACTACATTTATACCTCTGGCCCCATTATTGTTGGCCGCATCCCACTCCTGTCTATGCATTAAGAAAAAAACGTGAAGGGGGCAAACTTTTTTTTTGCGGTGGGAATAAACTTTTAGTTTCAAACAACTTGTGCTTCTTTATTCAAAGTTTCAGGAGAGTACAGCAAATTGTGCGCTGAATTTGATAGCACCAAGCCACATCGTCAGGGTTAGAAAAATCGGCAATATATATAGCAACTTCGTCATATATACTACTAATAATAAGTATATATGCTCGTTTCTTGTCAGCTATATGGAGCTATTCATGCATTTCAAACAAGAATAAACTGGCAAAACCATCAAGATCGAGAGCGGGCGCTACACTCATCAGTCGACATACTCCTACCACATTGACCTCATTTATTGGGTAAAAGTAGACCCAAGGAGCCAAGTGAACTGGTTTGAGTACAAGCTAAGAATCCAGACCATATCCTCTTCTCTTCGGTCCAGAATAAACAGAAAGCTCACAACAAGTCAAAGGCCACCGCTCAACTGCTTTCTTATCCATGAATTCCTAAATAACTGTTATTTCCATTCATACATATTCCTCGAATGGATTTTCAGTAGGGAAGCCTCAAATGGTGACAACACATGGGGTCACTGTTCTGGTCACATGGACAAAAATTAAAGCAGTATGGTCATGACCACAAGAGAGTCACGGTTTATACTCCATAAATAGGAGCCGTCTTCCTCCTCTCCCTTGAGAGCTTAGCAGTCGAACTTGACCTTGAAAGCGCTCGTGTATCCACTGATTTTGCCGTATCAAGTTGACACTGTCAAGATAGCCACCGCAATGCATCAAGATCAACAATTCATTTAATGGCAGAAAATTACTGCTTCGATACAAATCTTTGTCGATATACTAGAATCAAGCACCACCTCAGGCCTCAGCAGCTTTTATTGTATATGAAATCCACAATTCTTCTGCTCCAAATTAATCTTGTAGGAGGCCAGTTTCTAGGGGCCTCCATAGAGCAGATTCTTGAAGAGAATCATTCCACTGTTGTCAAACAGAAAAAACAACACAGCTTCCTCAGGGAATCCAAGTGAATTACTTCTTTATTTTATATACAAGCGAGGGAGCCGAAGAAACCTGCTTCCCCGGATTCTCACCATCTTCCTGTTATATTTTGGTGGGGATCAGAATTGATTCTCTGTTGATCCCACCCTGCTCTCCTCGTAGTAATCCAGTGGAATCACTCAATCGGAGAATCAAGAGCAGAGCTAAAGAATTAAGAAGCTCATCTCCGCCAAACGAGCCCCTAGCTAGTTATCAGTTCATTTTAATTTGACGAAAAACTCACGTTTCTTCTTTGATTATTTTTCCTCATAATAGTATTATTTCACAACAACTGTCGAGTAATAAAGAATACATCACGCAAGATGAAAAGGAAAGCCAAGTCCTCAATCAACATTTAAAGCTCTATTTTTTTGGGTACTGGCAAAAACGTTGGGCTTGTTTGCAGGGCCCGAGATTCCATAAAAATGTGTTAAGGTTTAGGGTTCAGATCCAAATTCTTTTAAGAAACAATTTCAAGTTAATAAAATTACTTGACTATCACGCTTGATTCTAATTACCACAAAAATATTTGTTAACGCCGATTTGGGTCATACCAGTAGGGCTAGATCGCCCAGAGGTCATACATGGCCTAGCACGCAACGGAGGGAGGTTTCAATGGTGATGCCGACCAATAGGTCGATGAGGCCGATTAGACGCTCGTTCTCCACCTAATAAACCCATGAACACCTCCTGGGAAGATGCATGGTGGGGGTGTTGTAGGATCGGCAAGACCACCTAGAACACTAATGAACCTCATTGAGAGATGTGCGGGACAACAAGCAAGGGGTTGGAAGAGCTTGAGATAGAAAAAAGGTAATAGATGTCTTGTTTTGTAACACCCCAAAATTTGCTTTCTTGAAAATAGAGTTAAATTGATTTAATTCTTAATTTTGTGCTCATAAGAATGTAGGAAAATAAAAATATTTTAAAATTATCTTTAGTTAGCTACATGTTTGTGCATACATGTTGGTGCATTTGGTTTATTGACTTGAGTGGTTTGTAAACAAAACCTAAAATGAATTCAAAAGGGTTTGAAAATGTTTTAAAAATGGCTTGAGAAAATAATTTTGAAAAACATAAACTTTCCCCCATCCCTATCTGGCCCGAAGGCCCAGCTCCTCACTCCCTCCCCTCTCTGTTTCTGGCCCGAGAGACCCAAGCCCTCTCCCCCTCCTCTGCCCGCGAGGCCTAGTGGTGAGGCCAGCCCAGTTCCCCTCTCCTCTCTCCCTCGGCCTTTCTCCTTTCTCCCGCAGGCCCAACGAAGCAGCAGGCCGGCCCATCCCCCCCAACCGCGCGGACGCTCGCATCCCCCCCTTTCTCGCTGCCAGGTAGGCCCGCGTCGTCAGCCGCACACCACGCCTTCCTTCCTCCTCCCTCCCTTTCCTTCCCCGCGCGAAATCCGGCCCCCGATTTCTCCCTTCCATCCTTGGCACCGTCTCCGGGCTATAAGTAGCCGAGCCCCGCCTCCCACCGCCTCCAGTTCGCCCTCCCCGAGCACCGCAAAACCACCAGAGCGCCGCCGCCACCGAGCCGCACCCTAGCTCCGCGCCGCCGCAGTCGAACCCGCCCCTGTCGAGCCCCTCCGCTTCGTCTGATCGCCGCGCGTGTCCCGCAACGTGGTAAGGGAGCCCCCTAGTGCTCCAGCCTTCCCTCTCCGTCCCCCTCTCGCTCTGCTCTCATTCCCCGGAGCATCGCCAGATGAGCAGAGCCGCAACGATGAACCCGCCGCCGTTCCCGTGCTCCAATCGGTTCAACCGATAGCATCATCGAGTTCACCTCTCTCTCCTCTCTCTCCCGGTGTTTCCCTTTCGGTCAATAGAGCCCGGAATCGTCGTGTCGATGTACACCGGTGAGCTCCCGCCCTCCGGCAATGGCGCGCCGCCGCGGTAAAGCCCCGACCCGGCATCCTCGCACCCGCACCTTTCCTTGCGTCGTCTGATCCTGCGCGGATGATTGGGATTAGAAGTACCAAAGGGGTACGCTCCCCGGTCCACGGTGGACCGGTGGACCGAGGTCCCTGCGCACAGTCCGCATAGTCCCGTGGACCCGCCCTATAGCGTAGCGCCACATGGCAACCCGGCTGGCCCCGCACC
Source organism: Microstegium vimineum (assembly GCA_022036555.1). Lineage (NCBI taxonomy): Eukaryota > Viridiplantae > Streptophyta > Magnoliopsida > Poales > Poaceae > Microstegium > Microstegium vimineum. The sequence continues at coordinate 19,790,386 of CM039119.1, read as the reverse complement.
ACAGCAACCGCAGTCCCCTAGGCGCCTTCTTTCTTTACGCTTTCTTCTCTGAAAAACGTATTTCAGTTCGGTTTCATTTTATTTGAAAATTCTCTAATTACAGATCTGCCATCCGAATTCAAATGCTTATAATTTCTTTGTTTTAAATCCGTTTTGACCCAAACAAGCTGTGTTAGCTTCGTAATTTCATGATCTATCTAATGGTACAGTTTTCATATATGTTAAAGTCTTTTGAAAATAAAGTTTAGATTAATCCTTTTTAATGAATTAATCTGGTATAGAAAATCATGTTAATTTCATATCTTCTCCGTTTTAAATCCGATTCGTCCCGTTCAAGATGCGTTGGCTTCGTATCGGCATAAACTTTTCAGTAGTGATCTTTAATACCATGTTAATAGCTCTGTAATTCTATGGTTAACTCCTAACTTGATTAACAAATATGCAACGTATTTTACACATAAAATATCGATACCTTCTACTTTCGTTTTCGAAATCCAAATACAAGTTTGACCTAATCTAGTCAAAGTATTTCGTTGAAATACTTTATCCACTCTTTTATTAAGTTATAAAATTGATGAAGCCTATAGTTCTCTTTTATAAAAGCAAATCTTCCGTTAGTTGTATCTCGATCATCGTAGCTCCGATTAGTGTGTTCTTCGTGACTGTGTGACCGTAGGGTTGCATAGATCTCTTTTTAAATCTTTTTCATTGATTGGTGTATTGTTCTAATTTAGCCATGTTTGTATGCTTTATATGATTAGATGCTTGTGTGGTTATTTGTTAATTATTGTCCAATCGGTGAGTTTTACGTTGGAGATCAAGGAGAAGAAGTTGGTTTTCCTGAAGTTCTTTGAAGACTAGAACTAGAAGAAGGATCTATTTTTAAGGCAAGTATTATATGGGATCTTCCTTGATTTCCTATTCATGATGTTTTTGAATAAAATCATATGCATGTGTCTAATTTTGTTACCATACGACTTACCTAGATTTGTTACCTTGAACCTTGGAATCCTATGGGTTATCTTTGCATTTGGGTAGTATTGTTAGTGCTCCTTTTTAACAAAGCATGATCTTGAATCTTGATTAATGACTATATGAACTGATAAAGTAAAACCTGAATTTTTAGCAACATGGATTTAGGATCCTATCTGTCAGCAAAAGCTGGGACATACAGTGCAACCACAAGCTATATGGCTCTGGCTTGACTCAGTATTAGAATTCTGCTGGTTTGTGACAACTTACCCGAAAGGGCGCAAGAGGGGCTCACCTTAGTTCCCTCATAAGAGGGGTGGTACTAACCATTGAGGAAACTTGTAGCGGGTTGTTACCTACCAGTGGAACCTGTGAACGGTCTCGTAGTGTACCCTGCTCCACTTCCTTGGTAGAGGTGATGGCATATGGGGATCACGACTTGTGGGTAAAGATGTATGACCTCTGCAGAGTGTAAAACTATTATAATAGCCGTGCTCACGGTTACGAGCGGCCCGGAAAACTCACAGGAACTTTGTTTACTTGTTGCTTATTATTATGAATCACTTTATCATGATATTATGTTATTCGTTCAGTTGTTTATATGATCATGCAGTTTAATTTGGGGGCTTAAGCATAACCTTTGATTTACCACTTGCGAAGTTTTGTTATAAACTAAAAATGCCTACCGCAGTAAACCCTGTCAACTTTTTGAGCCTCATGAACCCCATATATATTTGTTGAGTACGAAAGTACTTACGCTTGTTTATTCTTTTCAATATTTGGATAAAAATCCCGGATGGGTACCAGATTTCAAGAGTCTCGAGCAGTTCGGCTTGTGATCAACCAGTCAGTTGGTCCCTGTGGAAGTGGAGTCTTCACCCGGAGTTCGGAGTCGTCTTTCCGCTATTTGTTGTGCTAAGGTTATCCTTTGGCCTTATATGTTGTATATTTAAGTATTGTCTTTTGATATTACCTTCTTCTGTGGCTATATGTGAGATTTGACTTCCTAGGCTCACATATAGGGTATATCTGGTTTTGTTCTTAAAACCGGGTGTGACAGATTGGTATCAAAGCCAAGTTGACTGTAGGACGCAAGCCTAGATAGACCTGGTCATTTTAGCAAGCTTTCAACCTTGTCTAGTTCTTGTTTTCTCTCTAACCTTGATATATATTTAAAGTTATGCTCACTCTATCCCTACTCTATTGTAAAAACATTGTCCCAATTTTAACTTTTCTCTCTCTGTCTCTTAGATGGATCATAACGAGATGCCAGCTACCCTTAGAGATCAAAAAGACCAAGCTATGACACCCTTGATCGCGACTGACAAGGAAAAGCTATCAGCCATGCAGAACCAAGTACCTAAAGAAACAACTCAACAACAACACTTACCTCCGGGACAGATCAATGTGCCAAGGTCCCATAGGGAACATGAGCAAGGAAGTAAAATAAAGCGGAACTATAGTGAAGGCAAGTTGTACCATGTGGATATGTCTACAATTCCTGGAGCAAAGAAGGTCGTGTATGGTTTGATTCGAGTAGGCTCAGCAAATGCCATGGTTCTATTTGATCCTAGAGCCACGCATTCGTTCATCTCTACCAAGTTGGTAGAGAATCAAAAGATAATGCCTTTGCTAATGAAGAAAACCGTGATAGTTCAATCCCCAATTGGAGAAATGACGACAAACCATATATGCCCAAAGGTTAGACTTAATATAAGAGGTGTGGACTTTGCAATGAATCTTATTGTTTTGAAGCTCTCAGATATTGATGTTATCCTCGGAATGGGATGGTTCTCCGCTTGTAGAGGGATGATCAATAGTGCCCAGCATTTGGTACATCTAACAACACCGTCAGGAGAAAGGATTGAATATGAGGGGATACAACCTTTAACCAAGGAATATGAGGCTACCGCTTTCGAAAGTGGTAACAGTAAGAAGCATGAAGTTCAAAATCAATGCCAGTGTTGTAAGCATTATGGAGTTGTTTGTCTTCAAAACAAGCCTCATAAAGGGGAATTCAAGATGAATCCGAACTATGAAGCCAATGATGATAAGAAGAGGAAGGCTATCTCACATGAGTCACTACCAGAGAACAACCCACCTTTGAGTTCAACTACTTTGCCACATCTAGTTCGGAATCCTAGTCAGATGGATCCAAAGGGTAAAGGGATAGAAGTTCCTCAAGCTAAATCTATTTTTGGCGAGGTATGCATAGATGGATGGACAATCACTTGTACGGAGTTCCAACCCCGAAGGGTCAAGCGATCTAGAAAGCGGATCAGTCAAATGAAGGTGAACCCCCAGAGTCAACAAGTGAACAGGTCATCAATTAATATGGGGCAAGAAACCACAAAGGATCCAACCAAGAGAAAGTGTTTTCATTGCCAGCAAGAAGGACACTATGTTAAATCTTGTCCACAGAAGGATCAGCAGTTGAACTCTGGAGGCAATCAAATTCAGTAGCATGCTATATGGAGGAAGCTCTTCATGACCGTCACTCAACTAGGAGTTTATGTCCCTTGTAATAAATACGTTAGTAGTGAAAGTCGAGTCTGTGTGTCTTGTGAACCTATAAGTGATTGGTTGGTTTGTCATAATGTTTATGTTTGAGTTGCATCTTTGTAATGAGTGCAATGATCTTGTGAGGTCTTCCCACAATTTCATCTAGTTTGTAAGCTTAAGGTTTAATGCAATAAATAGTTTGGGTTTCGTTTATCTCCTATGTTTCTCTATCCTATCTTTCAAGTGCAATCTATCTTTATCATCTAAAATCTCTGTTTGTTGGAAGATAAGTGTTATGGAAAAATTCTGGATAAAAGTACACCTCCTTATCTTTCTCTATTGTCGCGTCTTGGTCAAACCCGAAGGGCACCAGCTCAACTCAAAATATTTATACTATGACTTGCTGTTATCAACTTCATCTTTACATACAACAACTCTCTCTTCTTTTTGCATAGAGGATTGAGCCAAATCTTTAACAATAATTGACTCGTCAACTTCATCAAGCAGGATTTCCATGGAGCCAATTAGAATTGACGTTTACTTAATGGCCTTCATTGGAGCAGCAACATCCTTCTTTTTTAGCACATAAATTTGCTTCTAAAGTGACTGTACTTCTTTTTTATGGACTCATTCACCCAATCGACCTTGTTTGGTATACTTGTTTAGAAGTCGGTCAAAAGCTGATTGTAATGTCACCTCTTTGCCGAAATCCTTGACTTTGTTTGATCTCCAAACTCCATCCCCTATCTTCCTTGTTTTGTAGGTGCCAATGAGTCTTTGAATCATATTTACCAAGGCAAATTGAAAAATCGGTCTTCATGTTTTTTTTTCTTATTTAACGTCATGGACAACACCAACACCATCTCCTTTTCGCTCCCTAATGGGAGCTTTTGCTTGCCCCCCAAGCTCAAAAGACTTGACAAGAATTCTAATATTCTCTTGGCCATCCATGGACCTCTCAAGCATGATTTTGCGTCTCAAAATCTTCTCAATATTGTCTTCATCCCTTAGATCTCCAATTATCACATTTTTCGGTAGTAGATTTGGCTTTATAGGCCAAATCAAAATTGCTAGATTCTTCAATTCTAGTGTATTAATTGGGAAGGGCGTTGTATCCACCTACATCCTTGCTAAAATCAGTACACCTTCATTAATAGCCAATTGGATTTGGCACCAACAGACATTGTAGTCGTTGGTAGCATGAGAATCCGAGTTAAGCCATTTGTAATATGCACGACGCTTCAATTCATCAAGTGGTGGAAATAGATACGATAAATTAATGTATCCATTTTTCAACATCTCTTCAAAAAATGCGATCACACTTGGACACATCAAATGTAAATTTTATCTCCTCTTGTCGATTTCTATGAATAGGCTTGAAGGAAGTGCAAGGAACTAATATAACTTGTGCTGGCCAAACAAATTCAGCAACAAAACAATTTGAAGTTTCATCGTCCGAGCCATTTGAATGGCATTCAATCGCATGCATGTTGGGACGATGTGACCTCTGAGGTTCTCCATAATTACTATGACTCTCAACCATTGATTAACAGAGAGAAACTCAAAGTTCTCTAGGTTTTCTTTGATATTAGAGTGTAAGCCAATAAAAGCCAAATCAGCGAGATCTTTTTTAGAAATTGACAAATTAAAACATTGATTTTTTATCTCTAAATCTCGTAACAAAAACAAGGACCGACTCATCATGTCCTTACTTAATCAATATCAAATTTGTCAATTTAAGCTCACTGGTTCCATTATAAAAGTGTTCATAGAACTTTTATTCTCGTTGTGCCCCAGAACCAATAGAGAAATATTGTATTGAGAATACCATGAAGAAGCAGTACCACTAAGAGATAATGAAAATTTATGAATATGTCCTCATATGTTCCATTGTACCAGCTTCACTCAACTGAGCAATAAACATGCTAATTATTAACGGTAGATAAGACATGATTTACATATATAAAATACCGTCAAGTGACTCGAAATCAAAGGAAGAACAACATAACATGAACATAGTTTATCAATAATTGGTTCCACATGTGTCTTGAGGTGTGTGAATGCGGGAGATGGAAAATGGAGCATAACACAGGACCAGAAAGGGCCCAATAGGGGGTTGTCCAACCCTTAAGGTACCTCCATGCCCTACCAAGGTGGGACAATCCATTAGACAAGCCTCAGAGTTAATTCCAACCTTCAGATCAACTTTGTGTTTTCTCTGGACGGCTCAAGATGAAGATACGTGGATCAATGACGTGGCAACGAAGTGATCCAGTGGGAGAAAATCTGCAACACACTCCATGACATGTGGGGACACCTTCTAGAAGGAGGCTAGGCCCACATGCCATGGGGGGGGGGTCAGTCGACCCCCCTAGGAGCCTCCAAGGTGCCACCAGCTCCCACTGATGTCTACATGCCTCCATGCAGCACAATGATCATGTGCATTATCTCCTCCACCATTCTATGATGGTTTGATCCAAGGGAGGAGGATGGAGAGTACATGGGTTGATGACGTGGCGCTGGAGTAGCTCCTACTCCACCTCCACTATAAATAGAGGGTCATACCTCCCTCTCCATTCATGATCAGTCAAGGCTTCAAGTGAAGATTAGTGTAGTCCCACTCTCTTAGTAGTTAGTCTAGTGTGGGAATTAGAGTTGAGTCGAGCTTGCTTGGGTTTCCGAAGTCGTCTTCTAGAGAATTGGGTATGGCTCTTGTAACATTCCTTGTTTAAACTTTACGCATGTTATATATTACTTATGCTTTACTTTACTAAGTCTTTATTTAGCTATAGTATTATACTTGTTATAGTGTTTCTGGCTTTAGTTTAGCCTATAGTTGCTATATATTAGATTGTGATCATGTTTCCTCACCTATATGCAATCATTTTCTGTTATAGGAAGCTCTAGTTAGCCTAAGATATAGATTAGAGTAATAAGAGATGGTGTAAGCATGGTGCTTACACATTATATTACCCTTGGTTGTTGCTTCTTGCATGGATTGTTTGTGGTAGCTAGCAGGTGGTGACAGTCTTGTTTTGCCTTTGTACTCTACCAGTGTGGAAGGCAAGTTCTTAAAAGATAAGGCCACCATAACATGATAGTCTAATTCTGAAAGGGTTTCACTCACGATTGTTCGTCTATCGCCTAGCATACTTGTCATTAGGTTATCATCTTTTATATACAATTGTGTGACTGAGTTATGCTCATGGTGGTAAAGTGTGGAAAATAGGAATCTTTTTACTCACTCATTGTCCTCCCACCTAGCTATACTTACTAGTTATCTTTAGTTATCTTACCTTAACTTGATTGACATCAACCATTGCTACTATATATCTATTATCCCCCTATCATTAGTTGATACTAAATTAAGTTGATTACTAGGATCTCTCTTTTATTATCATTCCTATAACCTGCTTTCCCTTGGGATAAAATAAATACGGTAACTCGGAATACTCCCCGGTGAAGTGCTACAACGGTATTTTCTGTGCTCTTGCGGAATTATCGAATAGACATAAGAAATATCAACACTAGTATGCTCCTTTATGGTTTTATTACCTTCACCATTGAATTTATAAAAGTCAACCATCTAGAGCTTTCATATAGTCAAAATATGAATGATATAGTTTAGTATAGCTCTCGGTTGCTTTAAAATGTACGCCCAAACTTTTTTTCTATATTCTTATAAAATTTTTCTTTAAATCGACTTAAAGCTTCGTCCCATGGGATTGAATTGTTGTTTTGCAAATTATTTTTATAGGCTGCTGAATGGTCCTTTATGAGGATATGGCAACATCATATTATGGGAAGAAGAGATATCCGGTGTTGCCAAATTGCCATCAGCTCGTGTGTTATAAACCGATGACTACGCAAACGTAGTCACTAGTTGAGTAGTACCAAACCTCCCTAAATTGGCCTTATCAGTTTCAAGTGCCCAAGAGACCAATTTAGGCTCGCTAGCCGATGCATAGCTCATGTGTCCCTACAAAAAGCTGAACGACACCCCCATATTGTGCTTGGTTAGCTAGCAATCGGACCGATCCACTAGTAGATACATCTTGAGGCAAAACAAAAGTTTATATTTCTTTTGCTCTCTTTTGTCATGGGCATTCATATATTTGCTAATATTTTCATGCATACAAATATCAAGAAGTTTTTTTACTAGTAATCATTGCAGCATATTCATCATGTGTAATGCCAGAACTAGGGGGCATTGATCTGTTTTTACCTTAGATATAGATGTAGTGGGAAGAGAATCCAAGTTGACATCTTGGATCTTCTTGATAGCTCGCCCGCCGATCCACCTCAAAACACTTCAGGGCACACTCCATATTCGTAGCAGCTTGGGCCCTCACCCTCTCTTCCAGCATCTTGCGAACCTCCTGAGAAAGATGATCGATCGATGGCTTGATGATATTGCCTTGATTCTTGGGATCCGTCTTGTCGTCGGACATCATCATAATAGATTGATTTTCTTTCTCCCCCAACGAAGTCGCCAAAAATGTGTTGACGCCGATTCAAGTCACACACTAGTAGGGTTAGATCACCTAGAGACCGCACACAGCCTAGCATGTAGCGGACGGAGGTTTCAATGATGATGCCGACCAATAGGTGGACTATGTTGATTAAACGCTCGTTCTCTGACCGATAAACCCACGAACACCTCCTAGAAAGACCCGTTGGAAAGATGCACGGTGGGGGTGTTGTAGGTTCAATAAGGTCGCCTAGAACGCCAATGAAGCTCATCGAGAGATGCGCATGACAGCAAGGGGTTGGAAGAGCTTGAGGTAGAAGATAAAAAACAATAAATATGTTTTTGACGATTGGATAGATAGGATCTCAATCAGCTATGGTCCTCTCATATATATAGAGGGGGTGGTTTTATCCTAGTAGGAAATCGCTCCAAGCCTTATTTTCCTAGTTTTCCCCGAGTATGGAACAGTTCGGATTGAAATCCAAAAGGCTAGATCCGAACAGAATTCAGGTCTCTCGAAACTCCTAATGTTAGTCGGAACTCCCGATGATCTTCGGAACTTCCAGGGTTAGAACTCCCGATAGCGAAGCATTTGGGGGGGGGGGGGGGGGGGCATAACTCCTTCATCCGAACTCCAAATTAGATGTTCCATATATGATTTTTTATTGTCTCAACGAGTGCAACGTAATGGTGAGGTCCGTTTCATATTTTTACAATCACATAATGGACAATTTTGGTTGTCAACAATATCTCTTTATAAAAAATGATATAAATAAAAACATATTTAAAGGTTTAACTTTTTATAGACCAAGAACAACTTAAATACAACCTATTTTAACTTGTTGCACTTAGAAAGGATTAACTGAAAAAATACAACACGTAGAGGTGGAACCAGAATATGTGAAACCATGTTTTGAAACAATCCATGATGCCAAACGTGCCCGTAGAGGAGATAATGCAATATCTCTCTGTGTGTTTGATTAGCTATATGTTATCGTGTTGGGTTTCTTATTTAATTTGGACTGCTGCTCCGATCCCAACACAATCTTCTGATTTAGTATATGCATATATGCGCCTACATGCTAGCATATATTGACTGCTGGCAAGAGGAGGAAGTGTAGGACAGTGACATTTCAGTAGATGCTGAACTGCCAGAAGCATCGGATCCACGTAAGTGTCTAAGCCCATATCTAGTCGACATCCGAGAACACAAATTTTATTAGACTTAGCTTGCTTGGGACTTGCATGAGCGATGATCTTGGGAGGGTTCAAATCTTTTACGCTGCTGTCATGACTTCATCACACAAATTTAGGCATGGACAGCAGGCAGCTCCCATTTCCTAGCTCTACAACCACTCCAAGCCATATTTAATGTCTCAAAACTATATATGTATTTTTTTTGGACAAGGGTAACAGTAATCTTGGATTCAGTGGCGCTATCCGATCACCAAGTTGAAAAATACCATATCCAGCTAGTGTCCATGTCATGTGGTCCAAGAGCTCCGCATGGCATCTCCATAAGACATGGAGAAAATTTCCGATTAGTACACGTTTTGATATTTCTAGATTTATAGCATTTGCAATATATCTAGACATTATAGATCGATAGTAAAAGTTATAAATCTAGAAAAACAAAAACATCTTATAATTTAGAATAGAACAGTAGTACAAAAATAGACTATACAGTCGGTTGATAACCTATTTTCACAGGCGTTTTCCAGCACCGCTGTCACACCCGGTTTTAAGAACAAAACCAGATATACCCTATATGTGAGCCCAGGAAGTCAAATCTCACATATAGCCACAGAGCACGGTAATATCAAAAGACAATACTTAAATACATAACATATAAGGTCAAAGAAATAACCTTAAGAGAGCAAACAACGGTAAGACACTCCGAACTTCAGGTGAAGACTCTACTCCACAGGGACCAACTGACTGGTTGATCACAAGCCTAACTGCTCAAGATTCTCGCAATCTGATACCCATCCGAGATTTTTATCCAAATATTGAAAAGAAAAGAACAAGCGTAAGTACTTTCGTACTCAACAAGTATACATTGGGTTCATGAGGCTCAAAAAGGATAGACACGGGTTTACTGCATCAGCTTTTAAGTTATCTCAATTTTAGCATAGGATAGCATCAATGTTATCAATATATAGCCCAATAACCATATGATCAAGTGAACAGGATGTAATGCTTATATGAACAAGTAACAATAATAAATCACAGATAACAACTGATGAGCCATGACATAAGGACATCACACAGCAAGGAACCCAAGCCACTCTTAACCGTGAGCACGACTATCATGATAGTTTTTAACTCTGCGCAGAGGTGTACATCTTTACCCATAAGTCGTGAATTGCCCTTTTGCCCGAGGTAGCTAGTCTCTTACCCACTTCCAAGGTAGGCTGGCAGGGTTCACTACGAGACCTTTCACAGGTTCCACTAATAGGTAACAACCCGCTACAAGTTCTCTTAACAAGATCGTAAGAAACTCCCCTCCCAGAAGCCACCGCAGCGCCTTCTGGCAGACCAAGCCCCTACTTTCTCGGAGCCCTTCTTGCGCGCTCTCAGGTAAGTTGCCACAAACTAGCAAAAGCCTAATACTGAGTCAAACTAGAGCCCATTAGCTTATGGTAGTACTGTTTTCTCGGGGTAATCTCTTACAGAAATATCCCTATGAGTGAGAACACAGGTGTGAGTTCCTGATGTTCCACCTATAGTCCACGTTGCTAAAAAGTCATCTTTTATTGTTATTTCATATATCATTAATCAAGTTTACATGATCATAGTTATTCTTAAAAAGCACTAGCTTGATCTACCCAAATGCATAAATTTCCCAAGGTGACAAGGTATAAGGTGCAAAATTAGGATAACCTTATAGGATAACAAGGAAACACATGCATATGATTAATTAGTGATTATCATGAATAGGACAACAAGGATAATCCCATGTAATACTTGCCTTAAAAACTTAGATCCTTTGCTCAACTGCTTCTCGACTTCAGACGACTTCTTCTTGATCACCAACGCAAGACTCACCGATTGGACAGTAATTAACAAATCACCACACAAGCATTCTGATCATACAAAGCATACAAATATAGCTAAATTAGAACAATACACCAATCAATGAAAAAGATTTAAAAAGAGATCTACGCAACTCTACGATCACACAGACGTGAAGAACACACTAAACGGAGCTACGATGATCGAGATACAACTAGCGGAAGATTTGCTTTTATAAAAGAGAACTATAGGTTTTACCAATTTTATAACTATATAAAAGAGTGGATAAAGTATTTCAAAGAAATACCTTGATTAGATTAGGTCAAAATTGTATTTGGATTTCGAAAACAAAAAGAGAAAGCATCGACATTTTATGTGTAAAATACGTTGCATAGTTATTAATCAAGCTAGGGTTTTACGTCATGAAAATACAGAGCTATTAACATGGTATTAAAGATCACTAATAAAAAGGTTACGCCGATACGAAGCCAACACAACTCGAACGGATCGAAACGGATTTGAAACGGAGAAGATATGAAATTAACATGATTTTATATACAAGATTAATTCATTAAAAGGGATTAATCTAAACTTTATTTTCAAAAGACTTTAACATAGGTGAAAACTGTACCATTAGATAGATCATGAAATTATGGAGCTAACGCAACTCGTTTGGGTCAAATCGGAGTTAAAACGGGGGTTTTATAAGCAAAAGAAATTCAATGGCAGTTCTATAAATAGAGAGCGTATTTTTGAAATAACCGAGAAGCTTTTCGTTTTCAGAAAGGAGAAGGCGTAAACCAGAGAGTGCGCCAAGGGGACTGCAGAGCGGGGTCGGCTGCTTGCCACGTGGCGTGTTGTGACTGGCGTGGTGCACGGGAGCAGTGTGGACCAGACGCTGAGACGCGGTCCACGGGTCCACCATGGACCGGAGGGCATACCCCTTCGGGGGATCTAATCCTAGCCGCACGGATCTGATTGAACGGGGGAGATCAAAGGGGGAGGTTCCCCTCGCTGCGGCACAGAGTGCCCGCAGTGGCGCCATGGACTCCGGCGACCGGAGCTCGCCGGCGAACACCGGTACAGAGCTCCCGACCGCCTCGGGTTCAACCAAGCACACAGGGAGGACCTGTGTGACTTTGCGAGTGCAGGGGAGGTTCGGGTGGGGCTTTGGCTGACCGGAGCGGGGTGTCCGCGGCGGCGTCATTGCCGGCGTGCTCTGTGCGTGCGGAACTCGGCGGTGCGGGGTGCTAGGAGCAAAATTGAGGCTACAAGGAGGTGCGGTGTGCCCGTGTGGTGTCGGTTGGGTGCTCAGGCGAGGCGGTGACGCGCCGGTGTGAGACGGCCACGGTGGCGCCATGGCCGGTGCGCTCGGTGTGCGACGAATTCGTTGTCCTGGTTGCTAAACGAGCGAACAAAGGGTACGGGGAGGGAGAGGAGGAAACGGAGGACACAACCGTGCCCTTGGTATGGCCAGAGGAGCTCACCCGAGCGTGGACGACGGCGGTGGGATCTGGTGGTGGTCGCGGCTCGTGGCGGCGGCGCTCTGCGGCTCTGCAGCTCCTACGTGAGGGAAGGGGTGGAGGCGGTGGGTGCGGTGCATGGCCTTATATAGCCCCAGGGCACGACAAAGAAGGAAGGGCGGATCAACCCGCCCGAATCATGCTCGGCGAAGGAAAGCGCCGGCGGCAGGAAAGGAAAGAAGAGGGGAGGGGGAAAAGGAAAGGCCGGTGGGCGGCGGCCAGGTGGTCATACACATCGGGACGGAGTTGAGCTGAACCGCGTGCGATCGGGGAGGACTCCCTGCTCCAAACGCGCTCGGCCGAGGGGAAATTGCCGACACGGGAGAAAGGAAGGAGGGGGAGAGAAAAAAGGAAGGGGAGGGAGATGGATCTGCCAGGTGGGGTCCCCCTGTCAGCGCGTCTGATTCAGAGGGGGAACAGGGCCGAGTTGCGGGGGAGGGGAGAGCTGGGCCGGTTAGGCTGGGAGCCGAGTAGGCCGGTGGGGAGAGGGGGATGGGCTGGTTTCTAGCTTGGGCCTGTGAGAGAGGGAGAAGGGATGGGCCATTCAGGCCAGAAACAGAGGGGGAGGGTTTTCCATTTTTCTATTTTGTTTTTCTTTTCTTTTATTTGAAAGCTATTTGCAAAACCATTTTCAAATTCAAATTTGAAACTTCATTTGAATTTTGAAATATGACAAACAAACAAAAATTCCAAAATGCATGGCATGAATGCTCAAACATGTTTCTACCAAAAGATAATTTTTAATTCCATAAAAAGTTTTATTTTCCTATGATTTCATGAGCACCAAAAATCACAATTAAATAAATTTAAACCTATTTTCAATAAAGGAATTTTTGGGGTGTTACAACCGCCTGTGCTGTGAGCCAGTGCAAATGGGACCACAGCACAAGCGGTTGCTTGAGAACCGCCCGTAAAAATGCATTTCATAGGCGGTCCATCTGTGGAAATGTGTTTCATGTTTTTATATTTTTGATATTTCTATATTGTATTATTAAATATATAAATATATATTGTTATTGAAACTACTAAACCCTATTGGACAGTGTTCAAATATAGCAACATGTAATTTAAATATTTCATACATACTCAAAGTTATAAGTGTATCACACATTATATACATCAAAATCTCTCATGCTCGCTCACATAGTACATAAAAGTTACAAGTGTATCACACATTATATACATCAAAAGTTTGCACATGTCCTCTAAAAACTTGACCGAGTAAGATTTAGGCTATAAAATGTCTGTTAGCACTCGGTACTCTGGCTTAGCTAATTCACTTTCATGATCATGATATTTCTCTTCACTTGAAATGACATGTTTCAAGTGGAAAAGGCACACATCCTCAACTATGTTGTACAATGTATGTTCGTTGATGCTCGTTGCCTTGAAGGTTTCTTCATGTATCATGCGCTGTCTCTTCTCATGTGCTCACACATGTAGTATCCACAGAGGAGAGATCCTGGTGGTTACTTGTGGCACTATATAACAGAAAAGTGGTTATTTATAGATGCTCGCACACGTAGTATATCCATAGAGTACATGTATGATCTCTATTCATAAAAGTAAATTTTCATACTTACCGGCCAGTTATATGTAACTTGCAATGACTGCCCTTCTATCTTGGACTCGCACTTTCCACCGTTAATTTTGTAAAACTAATATGCCCTATTATCTCGAATAGAATCATCATGTTATTCTCAAAATCTCATAATGCAAAAGTATACGTGCATATCTCGACTTACAGCTCTAACAACTCAATGAAATGTGTGTAGCCTGATGATAGATAATTTGCGGAGTCTAGTACTAGCACCCTTCCGTCCCTAGGATAAATGACAACGCAGATCCAGTGGTCACTGCATGAATCAAATTCATGATACATTTGTGCATTGAAATTATGTAGTTTGATCTATGCAAACTCATACTTACCCAAAGTTGTACGGTGCCACTACCGATAACCTGTCTTGATACGTCTTTAATGACTTTGCAATGTAGAAGGAGTACTTGGCTTCAAATTCCAACTTTAAACTTTTCTTTTTCTCGGCCCGTGCTTCACCTTCTAAGCCCAATAACGCTATGTTGTCTTCCCCGATTCTGAAGGTGTGACGATCTTCGGATATGTCAATTGGGTTCAGATAGCCAATCCTTTCATTGGTACAATAATTGAAATCTAGACCATAATACTGCTCCTACTGATCATATAGCATTCTACAAGGCACATGCTTGATCTGAGGGTTGCCTGCATGATATCTCACAAGTGTTTGCCAGATCTCTCGTGCCGTAGTGAGGTTCGAGACTCGCTCAAACTCGGTAAGAGACAAGCTTGATAAGAGGATACTACGGGCTCTTGCGTTTGACGCATGTTGCGTGATTTGGGCTTCGTTAATCCGAGCACCAAGAACCTCATAGTCATCATTCTCACAAATCTCCCAAATTTTCAAATCAAGCCCTTGAAGGTAAGCAAACATGCGCACCTTCCAATAGGCGAAATTCGTTCCATCAAAAAACGGAGGTTTGCCAGCACCTCGCTCCATGTCGCCTTCGCGGATCAAGAACTGTTTAAGGTGGAATGATCCTTAACCGGCTCTGATACCAATTGAAGGACCGATAACAGCGACCAGAAGAGGGGTGAATGGGAGCCTCAAATTTCTTTAGAAAGATTTGGCCGCTGTCCCAAAATCACCTCCAAAAGCCAAACCCACTCACCGTGATGTCCACTACCCAAGAAGAGGGTGGATGTTCCCTAGGAACATAGCGGGACAACACGAAAGCGCTAAGTTCATAAACCGAGTCGAAGGAAGGAAAATGAGACACTCAACTTCTATATGAGAGAAGCAAGTACTCGAATCTAAAACACCCAAGTCCATTAGTGACAAGAGCACCTAGATAAGTTCCTTGACATGGTAGAAACCCAACACAATTCGGAGTCCTGCCGCTCAAGATAGCAAACTTGGGCCGCTGCTCCAGCGAATACCGGACACGTCTGGTATGCTTTTCAGCACAGAGCGACCTCAAGAGAAAAATCGAAAACCCTATCAAAATGTGTCCAAAAATTCTGAAAGTTTAACCCTAGGTTCTAGACACCAAGGAGCAGGTCTCCACAAATTTTCCGCTCAAAATTCCAAAGGGAAAATATCGGACACGTCCAGAATTCATACCGGACACATCCGGTATCAGCGAGCTGATTTTAGCTGATTTCTGGAAAATGTTCAAACTCGATCAAATCAACTCCGATTGACCCCATGTTTTGTGGGCAGGCTCCTGAGGTAGTATTGATGCTACTCCATGAGTTTAATACCCTTTGGTGCCTCACAAAGTTCGGGATAAATCAAAATCCGAGATGAGGAAGAAAAATGACCGGAGAAAGGAAGATCGCCCGTCCTGCGTGCTCACCCCAAACAAACTCGATTCCTTTGGTCAAAACCTTCACAAGGGATCCTAGCACCTTCTCCAACTAGTGGTTTGCAAAAAAATGAAGAAACAAGAGAGATCAAGCAAAACACCGGTAGATGGGAATTGCAAAAATGCGAAGAACATGAGACAAGCAATTCAAGAATCGAATCCTGGAGGACACGAGGAGGTTACGGCCTCCATTCCTTGACACGGAAACAAGTTCTACAAGTTCATCATCCGTGGACCTCAAGCATGAAGAGTAGAGAGAGGGAACCTAAAGAGTGGGAGGTGGAAGAAACAAATGCAAGAGGTGAGGATGAGGATAACCCTTCATCCCCTTATAAGGAGGTCTAAGTGGACATTTTCACTTAGCCCCTTGATACATGAGTGAATTACCTAGTCCTGAGACACTGTAGTCCAAGCTCCCGAAATATCTTCTAGGTTTTCATCGGACGGCCCTGCTTCCTGTCTAGACTTGCCGCCGCCGCGTGCCGCCCCCAGGATTCCGCCACGTGCCGCCCCCGCTTCCTCGGAAGCTCTGCCCGGGTTTTGAGGCCCAAACCGGCGAACCCCGCCACCGGTATATTTGGGCTCAACTGCCGAACCCCGAGTTTTGAGGCCCAAACTCGAAAACCGTCCACCGGTGGTTTTGAGGCCCAAACCACCAAACCGCTCGACTCGTGCCACCTCGTCCTCGCCCGACCCAGCTCTGAGTCCCCATGAGCCTCCTGCTTGACTCGCTCACCGGCCGTCTTGACTTGGTCAACATGGTCTACCTCCATGTCTTCTCGCGCTCGTCGGTGCCAAGTACTAGCCACCACAGCTAGTCTGCCGGCCCTCCGGTCCGTTGGTCCGAGCCCCACTTCCGCCCTTCACTGCTCTCAGTCCATCGGCACGACAAGCCTCTACTTGACCTTCACCTTGCCATTGACCACTGTCTCCGGGCCTAGCACCTGCACACCACAAGCCGATAGACAGACATACGTTTTCTGCTTTCGCAGTAAGGTTAGTGAAACCGCTCAAACTGAAACACTCCAATGTTGATCAATCACTCATCACAAAACTAAACAACATGGACACATATCAACCATGTGTTCACAATCACCCCCTTCATGAGTGCATTGTCAACACTAGTGCATTTCAGATTTGAGCCAACATGGTAAAGCTCTCCAAATGACCAAAAGCTAAGAAAGCCAAAATGGGGTCACTTGAGAGAAGTAAAACGCATCCAAAACTTGGTCCCCAAAGACATGGGCAACGGCTCGATGCAACCAAGTAATACAAAGCTAGCCCTCAAGAAGAGGCAGATAAAGGGCTCAACACTGCTAGTAAAGCTCAAGATACCAATCAAACCAATTTCAGCTCAAAATGTCAATCGAAGCCTATCGGAACCAACAAAGCAAGCTAGACCCTCCAGAAGAGGCAAAGGCTCAACACATCTAGCAAGAACTCCGCCTGGGAAAATGCACACTCAAGATACCAAGAAGGATGAAAAGAGCCAAAAATGCAAGTTTTTCACAAATGCACATTTTCTCCCCCTCAAAGGTAGATGGCTGAGTATTGAGTGAAATGCACATCTTTCTCCCACTTGTTGACACATGTATCTCATCAAAGCTCAAAACACAAGATTTCGGTCACAAAAAGCCACGTATGCCAAATGAGTGCAAAAGCTTCGTACATAGAGCTAAGACAATGAAAGGATGCTCTAAGTGATGTGGTCCTGTGAGAGAGCATGTAAGCCATAAAACCATAGCAAAGACTCCAATTGAGCTAAAGATCACTCTAGAAGCCATAGCATGAAAGTATCATGTGTGAGCAAAGAGAGGGTATCACCACTGATTTGAACAACTAGCAAGGGGCACAAAATAAGTCAACCTGAAACTATCTTACATATGCCGAGTCAACTATCCCTAGCAAAGTTCATAAAATAAGCCAAAGACCCAAAATTGAACCAATTTGTAGATTTTTAGAGTTTTGCAGCAAAAGTCATATTTTGGTCAAGAACATGTGTATGTGAGTGGTTGTAAGCATAGTGAAGCCACTTATCAACCGGGCAAAGCCAAAGAGCTTAAGGCACTAGTTTCGGTCATACACGACATTGCTCAAGTTCAACCCAATGTGCAATGGGAAGCCGTCTCAATAGAATGAAATGCTCACATATGCAAACCCAACTCGATCTTATCAATTCACTATTCAAAGAGCTACTTCCATTTTAGATCAAGATTTAATCATGGTGCTCTAAGGTAGTGAATGAAATAGTGTAAGAGCCATAGTGACAAAGCATATATAAAGCAATGACAGGGATCTCAATACAAGGTCCTAGACATGCTAGTGCCAAAACAGAGGTGAAAAGGGAAATTAAGTTCAGTTTTAAAAGCTTTCTAGCTTAGCTCTATTGTGCATCTAGAGATCAAAGAGAGTCTAAGCTAGGCATTACCATAAGCACATAAAGCACCTCAAACAGAGCATAGTTTCATTATATCAGCTATAGGTATGAAGCTCAAAATGAACTATGTCACAAATGCAATGAGATGCAAAATGCAATATATACAAACTAAGAAACAAAAGAAAAGTCAAATAAAAATCAAAAGAACTATGATACAACAAGCTTCTCTCAACTAAAAAGGGAAGCAAACACCCAATTCCCCTCTCAATTGGGAAAACACAGCTTGATCCAAGGGTTTTGCGAGAATATCCGCAAGCTGGTTTTGGGTATCGATATGCCGGAGGTCAACGTCGCCCTTCTCATAGTGATCTCTCAAGAAGTGAAAATGAACATCAATGTGCTTTGTCTTAGAGTGAAGCACGGGATTTTTGGCTACACTGATGGCACTCGTGCTATCGCAAAGCAGAGGCACTCGAGTAAGCACTTATCCAAAATCCTTCAAAGTTGCAATCATCCAAATCAACTGCGAACAACAGCTAGCTACAGCAACATACTCAGCCTCGGTGGTAGACTGAGCAACGCTAGACTATTTACGAGAAGACCAAGACACAAGAGAAGATCAGAAGATCCAAGAAACTGACAAGTCCCTGACATGGACTTCCGATCAAGATGACAATTGGCTAAATCGGCATCAGAATAGCCACAAAGCACAAGAGAGGAGGAGGCCGAAAACCACAAGCCAAACTTGGGAGTCAATCGTAAGTACCTCATAATGCGCTTCACCGCCTGCTTGTGCGAAGTGCGTGGCGATGACAGAAAGCGTGCACACAAGCAGACGACGAACTGTATGTCTGGTCGGGTCGCGGTCAAGTACAAAAGCGACCCAATCATGCTTCGGTACTCCGTCTGGTCAACCGGATCTCCTTCCTCATCCGTATCCAAGGCAGTCGTAGTTGACATGGGTGTTGAAAGAGGCTTTGCCTCACCCATGTCAAACTTCTTCAGAATGTCTTTCGTGTACTTGCCTTGATGCACGAACGTCCCTTCCCGAGTTTGCTTGATTTGCAACCCGAGGAAGAACGTTAACTCTCCCATCATGCTCATCTCAAATTCCCTGCTCATAAGATCTACAAACTTGGCAACAAGAGCATGAGAAGAACCACCGAAAATGATATCATCCACGTAAATCTGGACTAGGAGAGTGTCTTTGCCTTGCTTGAGGAGAAAAAGTGTTTTATCGACTGATCCCATTTTAAAACCCTTAGCAAGCAAAAACATTTTCAACCTATCATACCATGCTCTAGGGGCTTGTTTCAAACCATACAAAGCTTTATGAAGTTTAAAAACATGGTTTGGAAACTTGGGATTTTCGAAACCGGGAGGTTGTCTAACATACACTCCCTCCTCTATGTACCTGTTCAAGAAAGCACTCTTTACGTCCATTTGAAAAAGTTTGAACCCCTTAGAAGCGGCAAAGGCTAAAAGGATTCTAATGGCTTCTAAATGGGCAATGGGAGCAAAGGTTTCCTCATAGTCTATCCCCTCCTTTTGACAAAAGTCTTGTGCTACCAACCTAGCCTTGTTACGCACTACCACCCTGTCCTCACTTTATTTGTTTTTGAAAACCCACTTGGTTCCTATAGGGTGGCAACTTGGTGGTGGTGGCACTAAGACCTAGATGTGGTTTCGCTAAAAGTTTTCTAACTTCTCATGCTTGGCATTGACCCATTTGGATCCATCAAAGCGTGTCCAACATCTCGGGGCTCAAAAGACGCGACAAAAGCCGAATGAGCAAAGTGAGAGAGATAGGACCTGAACCGCGTGACTCGACGGTCAATGTCACCGATGATGTTCTCCGACGGGTGCTGCTGCTGGATATAGCGGGGAGCTTGCCTGGAAGAAGTAGCCTCCCCTCGACAGCAGCTGGAGCTCCCTCAGGTGCTACGGGCACCGACTGAGGAAGCTACTCGAACGGCTCCCATGTAGAGGAAGTAGACGGATCGGGGCCGTGAGCCGAAGTGGACGTCACAGGGTTGACGGGGGCAGCCGGTGGAGTCGGCTCGGGATCACCCCAATCAGCGTCATCCTGCTCCTTCTCTACGAAGATGCTAGTGTTCAAATCATCCTCACCTGCAAGCTCAAAAGCAGTGGAACTACAAGGCATAGTCTCATCGAAAGTAATCTCACAAGTCTCCATCACACGGTTAGTCTCAAGGTTAAGAACACGATAAGCACAAGAATGAGGAGAATAACCAAGAAAGATACCGTCAGAAGACCGAGACTCAAACTTGTCCAACTTACCCTTCTTGAGGATGAAACACTTGCACCCAAACACCCTTAGGTGACTTACCTTGGGTGGTCTCCCAAATCACAACTCATAAGATGTCTTTTTCTTAAAAGGCCGAAGAAAAATATGATTGGAAACATAGCAAGCAGAATTAATCGCTTTGGCCCAATACCTCCTAGGAGTCCTATGCTCATCGAGCATCATCCTAGTCATCTCAACAAGGGTCCGATTTTTACACTCAACAACTCAATTCTGCCGAGGAGTGTAAGAAGAGGAAAATGGGTGATCCAAACCCAAAGAAGAACAAAGAGATGCAAATTGAGCATTCTTGAATTATGTTCCATTGTCACTGTGAATAGATCTCATGGCATGCTTAGGTAGCTCATTTTGCAATCTCAAAATCAGATCACGTACATGCAAAAAAGCCTCATCCTTACTCTCCAAAAAGAACACCCCAGAGTATCTCGAGTAGTCATCAACGACTACAACCACATACCACTTCCCTCCCTCCGACCTAACCCGAGCTAGACCAACTGTGTCCATGTGTAAGAGCTCACCGGGTTGTTTGGTCATAATCTTAGTCACTGGAGGATGGGAAGCGACAACCATCTTGCCATGCCTGCAAGGGTGGCAAACCAAGTCCTTCTCGAACTTTAGCTTTGGCAATCCTTGGGATAAGGTCCATCGAGCTAAGCCTTGCAAGCAAGTTGAAGCTTAGATGTCCCAGTCTCTTATGCCACTTCCAAAGATCGGAAGAAGAACCGGCAAGAAGACAACGAGAAGGTCCAGAAGAGATAGAAAAATCTGCACGAAAAACCTTCCCAAAAGGCACGATCTGGCAAACAAGATCACCCCGAGAGTCAAAATCCAAGAAAAGCCAACTTTGAAATTCACTTCAAAACCATCCTCTAGGAGTCGCAAAACCGAAAGAAGATTGAAATGCAAATTCTCAACTAGAGCAACATCCTTGACAAAAGACGAGTTGACATGGATTGACCCTCGGGACACAACCTTACCTCTACTCTTATCCCCAAATGTGATGTACTCGGTGTGACGCACGGGGTCGAGGCTGGAGAACCACTTCACACTTCCGGTCATATGGCGTGAACATACGGAATCCACAAGCCAATTTTCATCCAGTACTCCTTCCTACATCAATAGAATGACATAGGGGGGCAAACGAAGCAACACTGGGGGTTAGTAAATTGTGAAGGATACCCGTGTTGGTTCATTTGCCCAAAGAAAGGGTTAGGAGGCATGCAAAACATCTCCCGTCCCATGGGGGGTAGCGATCACCACTATAGGGAAAAGTTGGTCCGCTAAAGTTGTGGGGAGTGAAGCCACCGCCACGAGGTCCATAACCGTATGGCTCACGACCGGTACCTCACCGGGCACAACCATCTCATGGTCTCACCTCCTCAGGCCTAGCACCTTGAGGCATTGCACCTCTAGGCCTAGTGGTGCGCCTCTGAACTTCTGGTTCACACACCCCAACTGGTGGGTGGTACATGTGCCGATTGTTCAACTCAAACTACCGCCGCTCATCTCTCTTCCTCCTATAGCAAAACTCATCCAAGTGCCCATCCCGCTCACAATACTCACAGTGGTACCTCACGGCTCTCTTGGGAGGCACTCTCTTGTTGGGTTGGGTGGCTTTTGCTTGCTTAGAAAGGGGATCACTAGAGATGTCGGGCATTGCATCAAGTGGGTTCCGAAGGTGGTTCGGTTTGGGAATCCACACTTGCTTCTATGGACTGGTTATGGGTGGCTCCTTAAACACACCATCTCTCACAGGAAACTCGGTAGGGTCGGTAGGCTTAGGTGGGGTGAATTTTGTGAACTTGGGGGTTGTGGTGGGTTTCTCGCTCTCGCTCAACCCACTGCACTCACTGATCTTGCCAAACAAGTTATCGACCTTCCCACCTATAGCAAAGCCTACTCCCGTGTTGCCAGCCCGCTTGCATTAACTGTACAACATCCTCAACTATGGCTCTCTGCCAGACACCCAAGCGAAGACGAACCGGAGGTTTGTGTTATCCTCATCGATACGCGCCTTGTCGTGCCTGCACGTCGCAATCTCACACTCCAAAGCCT
This sequence comes from Microstegium vimineum, assembly GCA_022036555.1. NCBI lineage: Eukaryota > Viridiplantae > Streptophyta > Magnoliopsida > Poales > Poaceae > Microstegium > Microstegium vimineum. Next base: position 19,767,743 of record CM039119.1, on the reverse strand, counting down.
CAATGCGATCTGACTCTCAAGTGCTATCTGAGCTGACCTTCTCTAGCACAGCAATCCTAACCTCCTTCTGTGCTAGCTCAGAACGCAAGCCTTCACAAGACTTGCATGCACCAAGTAAGCTAGGCCTAGCCTTCAGCTCATTGACCTCCTCAAGTAGAGTTCCATACTCGATGGTGTTAGTTACCTCGGGTGTGTTGAGGTCATCGTCGGAGTCATCCTTCTGCTTGCCGACCTCACCAGCTCCAATCGCCATGGTGCAAAAGCCACCATGCTTGGCGTTGGTGTAGAAACAGAGGCCATTGAGGTTGTCCTCAACATTTCCCTTTGACTCATCATTGTCGCTCGAAGAAGAGCCTCCGTCGGTGAAGCACTCGATGTCGCTGAGGGAGGCGAGGAAGGCTCGGTGGTTGGCCTTCACCTTGTTGAGCACCTTCTTCGTGGATCTACGGTTGTGGTCGCCCTTGGCCTTGTGCTTGTCGCCGATGTGGTGCTCGCACTTGTCCTTGCACTTGGTGAAGTCCCCCGCAGCTTTCTTGGGGTAGTTTGCGATGAAGTGGTCCTCATCACTACAATGGTAGCACCCCTTGACCGCGCCACCATGTTGTCGGTTAAAGCGGTTGTTGTGAAACCGCGAGAACCTAGTGATGACCAAGGCTAGCTCGTCATCTCCAAGAGCCTCCACTTGTTCCTCTGTCACAGAGATCAAAGACAAAAGAGCAAACAAAGGTTGTGAAGGGTTAGAGGAAGAAGACACACCGTTGGGGCCGGAAACCAACGCCATTGATGGGTTCGACGGGTTTTTAAGGTTGGCCCGAGTTTGGTGGTCAATCTCCTAGGACTTGAGCTTGTTGAATAGCCCGTCCACGCATAGGGCATCATAGCCCGGTGACTCCTATATGACAGCCACCTTCATCTCCCACACCCTCCGATCAAGAGCATGCAAAATCTTGATAGCCATCTCATTATCGTCATAGGGTAAGTTGGTCCGATTGGCGCACATCTTGTTGACGATGGATTGGAAACGAGTAAACATCCCGTCAACAGACTCGCCGACCAACTGTACGAAGTTCTCGTACTCCCTATGGTATGTGTCGAAGAGACTGGACTTGATCAGAGGGTTGACCGCATGATATCTCATAAGTGTTTGTTAGATCTCTCGTGCCGTAGTGAGGTTCGAGACTCGCTCAAACTCGGTAAGAGACAAGCTTGAGAAGAGGATACTACAGGCTCTTGCATTTGACGCATGTTGCGTGATTTGGGCTTCGTTAATCCGAGCACCAAGAACCACATAGTCCTCATTCTCACAAATCTCCAAAATTTTCAAGTCAAGCCCTTGAAAGTAAGCGGACATGTGCACCTTCCAATAGACGAAATTCATTCCATCAAAAAATGGAGGTTTCCCAGCACCTTGCTCCATGTCGCCTTCGCGGATCAAAAACCGTTTAAGGTGGAATGATCCTTAACCGACTCTAATACCAATTGAAGGACCGATAGCGGTGACCAGAGGGGGGGGGGTGAATGGGAGCCTCAATTTTTTTTTCGAAAGATTTGGCCGCTGTCCCAAAATCACCTCCAAAAGCCAAACCAACTCACCGTGATGTCCATGACCCAAGAAGAGGGTGAAGCGCTAAGTTCACAAAGCGAGGAAAATGAGACACTTAACTTCTATGAGAGAAGCAAGTACTTGAATCTAAAACACTCAAGTCAACTATTGACAAGAGCACCTAGATAAGTTTCTTGACATGGTAGAAACCCAAAGCAATAGACGAAACGCAATTCGGAGCCCGAACGCTCCAGATAGCAAACACAACAAGAAATATGACCTTCTACGACGATTTCCTCATGACGAAAGCTGAACTTGTCGCTAAGTCACTCTATTTTACGACGATATTGGGTGAGAGTATGACTTTACGACAAAAATTATGTGTCTGTCACTATGACCTAGGGGTAATCGTCGTAAACCAAAGGATTTCCATATTGCGACGAGCTATAACTCGTCATGACATGCTAACAGACAATCGTCGTAATTTATTATTTGAATTTTGGCAAACTCCAAACTATTTTTGATGGAGAAATTACTAAAACCAAATGTTCTATAACTTGATAAGATCAACGATATCTAGACCATAAAGGAAAATATAATTTATTAAGTCTCAAATGATTTTGGGATGAAGATGCAAGTTGGAGGTTCAAATCCCATCAACTGTGTATTCTTTCACGCGAAAAGTTGGACGACATGCTGGCCGTGGGATTTTAATAATTTTTTCTTTTCCATTCTCAATTTTATTCTGTTCCAAAAATAGCCTATTAGGCCCAATAGTCTTGCTAAACCCTAACTCTCGATAAAAAATCCATCCGCGGCTACCTCACTTGCTTCTCTCCCGCCGACGCTGGACGGAAAAAATTCATTTGCCGCCACCTCAGGCACTTCTTCTCCCGCCGCGCTGGCAAAAAAATTTATCCGCCGCCAACATCCTCTTCTTTGCCCGGATGCCATGGCCTCCCTCTTTCTCCAGATGAAAACTATCCTCAAACTTTTCAACTGCCGCCAACTTTTTTTTTCTCCCGCCGACGCCGCATCCTTGATATTTCTCCAGATTCCAAATTGTTGCAGCAAGCGCCGCCCACACTCCGCCTGACCGGACACAGCAAGCGCTGGCCCCCAGGAAGCCGACTCCACACCACGCAGCAGGCCCCCCTACTCCACCCGATCTGACACAGCAACGCCGGCCCCAGCCCGACGCGGGGCGTCGCTGCTAGGCTCCTCAGTCCGCCCTCACGCCAACTCAGGCAGCCTGAAGGTTGCGACCCCAGCCGGAAGCCTCGACCCCCTTTCTCCACTCAGGCCCCCGTACTGCCAACTCAGGAAGCCAAGGCCGTGGCTCCTCAGTCCATCTGAAGGTGCGACCCCCCTCCCTCCCCAGCCGGAAGCCTCGACCCCCTTACCCCACTCCACGCTCCAATTCGGAAGGTCAGAGTACCATGGCTCCTGGTCGGAAGGTGCCAGCAAGCAAGCAGCAACCCACAGGTAACTCCTGAAACCTGTGCCGAGATGTCTTGCTGTGAGATATTTTTGTTTATTTAGATCTGCATATTGGCCTGTTCCTCGAATTAGTGTGTTTTGTAGCAGAGTACGGAAGTAATAGTATATACTGATTCGTCTATTTTGCAATTATTAATAATCATGTTTCTGTTCTAGTGCATAATCACAGTTGGTCTGCAATTATTTGTAGCTAATTTTTTTATGCATCTTGGTCTGTGTCATATTTTCATATATCACTTATGTGGCTTCTGGTATGAATCTAACAAATAGATCTCTTGTTAATATTGCCCTATTTTAGGATTAACAAGGCATCTTAATTCACATGGGTTATGGGGCAATGTATTGTTTCTCCGATGAGAGTGTGGATGATCTAATTTCAGATAACCTACTGAACTCCTCTGCTGTCTTTGCAGAACTTCTGATAGCTATTAGTGCTATTTTTCAGACAAACAGTTTGAATTAACTTATGCATAAAATAGCTTATTCGTCAGTCTGTACTACAATTACTAATTGTCTGATGAGTGGTGAGTACAATACCTTATGCTTGTCTGAACGTTAGCTTATTGTTCCATACAGCACCTATTCATCTATTCGTTTCAAATAAGTTTACAGGAGTGCTAAAAGTTACTCTTTCATTCAATAGCCTAAGCACACATTTATCCACTAGGCCTATGCTTTTAATTTATTTGCCTTGCTTCGGCTGCTTGACTTCAACTATATAAGCTCATGGTTTCTTCTATGCACCTACAGAGAAGATGACAGATATTGAAAGAGTAAGGGCACAAACGATAATGAGGAACAATCAAGTATTTAGGAGCCTTGGTATCACTGCACTAACTTGGGCCGCTGCTCCAATGAATACCGGACACGTCCGGTATGAATACCGGACACGTCTGGTATGCTTTTTGGCACAGAGCGACCTCAAGAGACCAAGGCGCAGGTCTCCACAAATTTTCAGCTCAAAATTCCAAAGGGAAAAGTACCAGACACGTCCGGAATTCATACTGGACATGTCCGGTATCAGCGAGCTGATTTCGGCTGATTGCTGGAAACTGTTCAAACTGGATCAAATCAACTCGGATTGTCCCTAAATTTTGTGGGCAGGTGTTGACACCTCTTAAGTATCAATTCTAAGTGTCAACTAAGCAAAAGAAAGGATATATTTGCAACACACCACCTAGACATAGGGTTTTAACTGACATAATTCCACGAGTTTTGGTGTTTATCTGTTTCTGTAGGGAGACAACTGCAAAATAACAAAAGAGGCCCACAAGTAAGGATTACATACACATAACACTTCCGAATGAAAAAGAGTAATCTAAAAGACTCCAGAACCAACCCCCTGGAAGGAGGGGCCCACCTGTCAGCAGGGTAGGGCGGGCGCCCTCCCCCCTAGGGCGGCCGTCCAAGGCCTAGAGCCAATCAGGTTCCACCTCGTGGATTAGGGTTCCACCGCCTTTGAGGTTTAATCTAAACCCTCTATTAAGGTCAATTTGATCCGACGACTGACGATCATTTGAGGGGGCTATACGAGGACCCCTGCCCTCTGGCTAAAGACAATCCATTATTCATTTGCATATTTTCTAGAGAGGATTCGCTAGAGAAGATCCCTTATGGATCTATTCTCTAGGGCTTAGCATTCAAGAGAAACTATCCTTAGTTTCCATGTGAGATTAGAGTTTACTCTTCTAGATTGAGAGAGTTAGAGTGGAGGTGTGGATTGGAGGAAGCCTGGCCTGTCGGTGTCTCCTCTCCAGTTTGTATCTTTAGGATCAAGACTCCTAACCTGAGGCTTGCTCTTAGGATTTCTTCGGTATTTTGACTTCTAATTCTAGTAAGTTCTCTGTTTTATTATTCTTTGGTCTGTGAGTTTACTTTATTCTCTTCGCGTAGAGAGTAGGGTAATCGTCTCTAGCGTAAACGTGGTGTTTGGGCTAGGATACTCATAGATATCCCCTGTCTAGCCGGATCTGTGGTAATAGCTCGGAAAGTGACAATTCCGTAGATACCTTTGGAACCCACAATCCCGTTAGAAGGATCGGTAGGGTTTATAGGCCGCGTGCTAAGCATCCTCTGAGGTGTCTCTTATCTCGACGGTTCTCTCCAATAGAATAATAGCTCATATCTTATATAGACTAGAACGAGATTGCTATCGCGGTTTTCTCTAATCGCTCATATCAAAATCACCTTGTTTGTAGCCTAAAGGTTAATAGCAATAGATTTGGTTAGTTAGATGCACCCTTTCTCCTTGCGGAAAAATAAATTACGATACTCTGGATAATCTCCCGGGTGAAGTGCTCATCGGTATTCGTGCGCTTGCGGATTACTTTCTAGTGATTCTTCTGTCTGTGTTAACAAATATTAACAGCAGGCTCTTGAGGTAGTATTGATGCTACGCCATGAGTTTCATAGCCTTTGGTGCCTCACAAAATTTGGGATAAATCAAAATCCGAGAGGGGAAGAAAAGTAATCAGAGAAAGGAAAATCGCCTGATCTGCGTGCTCACCCCAAACAAACTTGATTCCTTTGGTCAAAACCTTTACAAGGGATCCTAGCACCTTCTCCAACAAGTGGTTTGCAAAAAGATGAAGAAACGAGAGAGATCAAGCAAAAGACCGGTAGAGGGGAATTGCAAAAACGCGAAGAACATGAGACAAGCAATTCAAGAATCGAATCCCGGAGGACACGAGGAGGTTACAACCTCCATTCCTTGACACAGAAACAAGTTCTACATGTTCATCATCCGTGGACCTCAAGCATGAAGAGTAGAGAGAGGGAACCTAAAGAGTGGGAGGTGGAAGAAACAAATGCAAGAGGTGAGGACGAAGATAACCCTTCATCTTCTTATCAGGAGGTCTAAGTGGACATTTTCACTTAGCCCCTCAATACATGAGTGAACTACCTAGTCCTGAGACACTGCAGTCCAAGCTCCCGAAATATCTTCTAGGTTTTCATTGGACGACCCCGTTTCCTGCCTGGACTTGCCATCGCCTCGATGCAACCTCCAGGATTCCGCCACGTGCCGTGTCCTCTTCCTCGGAAGCTCCACTCCGGTTTTGAGGTCCAAACACGCGAAACCCGCCACCGGTAGCTTTGGGCTCAACTGTCGAACCTTGAGTTTTGAGGCCCAAACTCGAAAACCGTCCACCGGTGGTTTTGAGGCCCAAACTACCAAACCGCTCGACTCGTGCCACCTCATCCTTGCCCGACTCGGCTCCGAGTCCCCATGAGCCTCCTACTCGACTCGCTCGCCAGTTATCTTGACTTGGTCAACACGGTCTACCTCCATGTCTTCTCGCGCTCACTGGTGCCAAGTACTAGCCACCACAGCTAGTCCGCCGGTCCTCCGGTCCGTCTGTCCGAGCCTCGCTTCCACCCTTCACTGCTCTCAGTCCAACGGCACGACAAGCCTCTACTCGACCTTCACCTTGCCATTGACCACTGTCTCCGGGCCTAGCACCTACATACCACAAGCCGATAGACAGTCACACGTTTTCTGGTTTCGCAGTAAGGTTAGTGAAATCGCTCAAACTGAAACACTCCAATGTTGATCAATCACTCATCACAAAACTAAATAACATGGGCACATATCAACCATGTGTTCGCAAAATCCCTTTCTATACTAAGTGCCCTTCATCTCCTTATGGCACTTAGACCTATCACTCTAGGGTCTTCATCATCTTCTCTTTGAAATCTGAAACGATATCCATCTTAGGGGCAATAGACAACTATAAGGTGCCCATTCACATTAGTTACCATGGCTAAGCTATACATAGCCTCTGCAAAATACACATTAGCCATAATAACATCCACTTATCGTTAATCACCGAAACCAATAGGGCCATGATTCTTCAATCTCCCCCTTTTTGGTGATTAACGACAATATTCCTCGAGTATAAGATATGAAAGGACATGATGAGGATTTCCAAGTGACTTGGATGGATTAAGCAAGGGTTAGTGAATAAGAGTGAATAAAACTTGCTCATCCAAGCCAAGCCACAACAGGTATCATAAGATATGAAATGAATAACAAGAGTACCTCATGATATACTCAAAGGATACATCAGAGTGTGTCGCGGAAGCACAATCATTAGAGCATAGAGGCATATCATGAACCAAGTGACAACTCACAAACATATATTAGTAAAGCATAAAAGTTTGTCACACAATCAAGTATCTCACAACCAAAAGCATCACACATATATACAATGCATGAAAAGTAGATATGAATCACACATAAAAGTTTGTCACACAATCAAGTATCTCACAACCAAAGGCGAGTACGGGGAATATAAATCGCACAAAGAAATCAAATCCCTCCCACTATCATTGATACTCAAACCCTCTCCCCCTTTGGTGTCTAGCACCAAAAACTAGGCATCTGGTGGTGGAGCCGAAGCAGCTGCATCATGATTGAGAAGGATGAACTCTAAAAGATCTGCCTCATCATCTGAATCCTCTCCCTGAGTATCTGGCACTAAAGTAGAAGCTGTCTGGGTAGGCTCAGCTGGAGAAGTCTCAGTGACTGGAGTTGCTGACTGAAAAGCTGCTGCTGACTCGCCTAACTCCCCCTGAGGTTCTGAAGGTGTAACAGTCTGAGCTGGAGCCTCCGACAGTTCTGCCTTGGTAGGTGTAGTCGCAATGACTCTGAGAGTAAACACGAGGCTATGAAGAAGGGGTCACTGCAAGCTCTGCAAGTTCTCTGTTGTTGTAACCTCTGCCTGTTGACCCTGAGACTCTGCTGGTGCCTCTAACTCCCCTATCTGAACTGCCTTTGAGACAACTGTCGTAGCATCTGTAGTGATGGCAATAAGAGGAGGGGTGGTCACTATCTGAGTAGAGCAGTCTGGTACAATCTCCGATGAGGCAACTGAAGAAAGATGGGTGCCCATCGTCGGAGGAGGAACCTCTATTGGCTGAGTGTCAAGCCCTGCTCTGACTGGGGAATCCTTTCTAGTCAACTCTCAGTAGGAGGCGGTAAGATCTCGAGTGGCCTCCTCAATGGTAGCTCCCCGAGAAGGTGTGAAGCCTGTGTGAAACTCACCCGAAGAAGCTAACTAAGATGACACCTGTGTCATTGGTGTCTGGTAAACTGGTGAAGCTGGTGGCTGACTCTAATGTTCATTGGACGGTAAAGTTGGAGTCGGAACCACCACTAGAGTAGGCTCGGGCTGAGAGGTGAACTGCTACTGAGAAGTACTAGGTAGCTCGAACTATGGTGTCTGAGAGGGTCTGGAGCTAGAGCTGAGAAGACAATTAAGTAGCTCTATCTATTCTCGTTGAATCTCAGTCTGCTGTTTCTGGAAGGAAAGGAACTGTAGCTGGAACTCGTCCTGCCTAGCCTGTGACTGAGCCTGGGCTACAAGTTGCTGCGCTGCAAGCCTCCAGACCTCCTCTACCTGTCTCCTCTGCTCCTCTGCCTGTCTGGACTGCTCCTCCTACATCCTCGAAAGGATAGAGAGTAGTGTGGCCTCTGACGTGCCTGAGGCTAGAGCTGGAGCTGAACTAGACCCACCAGCCTCGTGGTCGTGTGATTGAGGTGCATACTCAGGTATGGGTTGGTAGTCCTTGTCTGAGCTGTCTAAAGGGGGGTCCTCCCTGTAAGCATCAGCATCCCCTCTGGCTGAGCGTCTAAGTCTACGAGCTCTGACACAGCTATCCCTGAACCGCAGCGTCCAGTTGCTCCTCTGTATCCGACAAGATGCTGGTCTGTCGTGTGTGAGGACCCTGTCTGTGTTTGTCACGTCCTCTGCCACTATGGGTAACCAGCTGACTCATGTTGTACTCAGGAAAGACTATAGCTGATCAAGTGAGTGTAGTAGAGAGAACGATAGAAGAATCACAAGCAACCAACAACCAAGAAATCCAGTGAGCATATGGTAGCTTCCTGTGTCCTCTGTAGCCCTCAGCTATGATGTCCTCCATCTCACTAACAAGTAGATCCTAGATATCAAACTTCTCTCGGCGGACTAAGTGAGCGAGTAACCACAACTTTAAGTGAGTAAGTGCCTCGCGTGCTCCAACTCTAGGAAGTAGAGTGCGCCTCATAACCTTGTTCAGGACACGGGCAATCGGCATGAGGTCATGCGGGCATCGACTAGATTCGTCCCCGAACGGCTCTATGAAACATGACCGCATAAAGTCTATGGAGGGTACCTTCCGTCGCGAGGTCAACGAGGGGCCTCCTGATCCCCGTAGCAAAGTGAGTGGATCCGTGTCTGTGAAGCCTCCAGGTAGAAGATCTCTCTGAATCTGGTAGCATAGATCCTGATGTCCTGACTTCTGAAGGCAAAGTGGATAAACTGATGATCTAGAGAGGCCCACAATGAAGCATAGAACTGTCTGACCTAGTCCTCCTAATAGTTGCCTGTACGACCAATCAATCCTATCAAGCCTGGTAGGTAGTCCAAGTACTGAGCAATCTTAGGGCCACTGACATCAATGATGGACTGGAGTGGGCATATCCTCTGAGCTCTAATCTGGACTCATGTCTCAACAAAACCTCTATAGAAGTCCTCGTGCGAGGTAGTGTAGAAGTCTGGACTGGCATGAGGGTCACGCTAAGCTGGGAACCAAGTCTGGAAGTCCACAAACCTCATGTCCTGTATCTGCTTCGCTATCAGACCACGGACCTAGTACCTCACTAGGTCTGGTAGAAGTGGTCGAGCTGGAGGTCTATCATTGCGCCTTTGACCGTCGGGCCTAGGTGGCACCGAGAGGCGAGAGTGCATGACACGTCGTGAAACAAGCTCCTCAACTCAAGGAGGCTCAGTGGCCTCAGTCTGCTCTGTCTCCTCTCCCTTTGTAGCCTCTGGGGGCTCTGACTCTGTCTCAGTGCGAGAGGGGGACTCATGACGCGCTCCATGGCAAGGAGAGGAACCAATCCTCAAGCTGGCGCGACGTCCACCCTGCTCAACTGCCTTTGCTGCCTCTACTTCTGCTATTGATGCTGGATCCATCAGAGGTCTCTTGCGCTTCTTTGAAACCTTCTTCGCCTTGCCCTTCTCCTGAGCGGTGAGCTGACGACATGGAGGTGGAGGGTCATCACCGCCACTAGGAGCAGGGCTAACATTCTTCACACGTGCCATTGCCGGGCACTGCAAGAACAAGAACTCAACTGCCACTAAAAAGAACAATTGCCACTAACAAAGAGAACCAAATAGAATCTCACTGACACCTGATCAGCAATCTCTAATCAATCTACCGACACAATCAAACAAGAGTGGCTCTCAAGCCCTGGACTAATCCTCTCGAGGCTTTGCCTTGTTATGTATTCGCAGGCTTTGCCCCGAGTTCAATCTATCAACCTTTGATTGCAAATCCACTACACGATAGAATTAGAGAGATATATAACATAAGCATATAATCTAGGAATAAGAAAGGTCTATCGAGAAGCATGAATTGGGTAAGAATTAGATCGAATCTGAAATCTACCTCAACCAAGTGACAAAACGAGAATAGATAAGAATTCCTCGGTCAATGTCAATCAATCTGTAACCTAAACAAGATGGAATTGAGTAGACTTAGGCTTAGGTGGCAGTTCATGGAAGAGAAAAATGAAATTGAGTTGCAATTTGAGTGGTGGCATGCAAAGGTGATACTGGAGATCAAACCCTAAGTGATTAGGCAGTTAGGGTTAAGGATGGGTAGATAGGAAGTAAGAATCACCTTAGCAAAGGAAGGAAGGTCGAGGACGAGGGCCTCTGCTGGATGAACAGCGGCTGAACTCCGGTGAGATGCTCACAGAAACGGCGATAGCAGCACACTGAAGGGCGGCGCAGAGGAGCCTCTGCTCAGCTAAAGCGTACGAGACAGAGAGAGACAGGGGGCGGCTTGCTGCGTTGAGCGGCTGGCGGCACTGAGAGGTGAGCTCACCCGCGGCAGGGTGCTCCGGCAAGGTGATGGCGAGGGCGAGGCGGCGGTGGCGTACGAATCTGAACGGGAACCGACCGAGGAGGAAGAGAAGTTTTTAAAACCAATATCGCTCGGTAAGTTCGCATCGGACGCACCATTGCGAACCATCGGAGGCTGCGATGGAGTGTCCATCGCCTGTCCAGAGAGGGTCCAGAGAGCACCCTGACGCATCGAACACGTCAGATGCCCTCGCATCGGAAGCTGGAAGCGTCCGATGCCCCTTGGCCGAGCTGGGTTTTGTATCAGACGATCGCATCGGACGTTGAGGCAATTTTGGCTGTGCGTCCGATGGCAGCGTCTGTTGCCTTTTAAAACAAAGTTTTTCAAAATTGATTTTTGTGTCTTTCTGCCAACCAAGTCCGAATCCCAATAAGAAGCAAATAACACATGATTGGACTTGATTTGGGAACCATCTCTCAAACCCTCATTTTCAAATATTTTGCATAGGATTTAGACTAGTTTTTAGCTCAAAATAGTCGAATGGAAACACAAGGAGACATCATAGGGCCACAAGAGGGGTATAGTAACAACTTGAGCTTGGAATGCTCCCCTAAGTGGACGAACCTAGCAGATCCTCAAACTTAACCAAAAAGGAATGGCAAGAAACACATGCATATGCAATGCATTACTTGAAATTGAATCTAGGTTGCTTGCAAGTTTAAACCGCGGTTAAGTTTTGTCACATGCTTTGAGGGCGGTTATCTTAACCGCGTTAGCCAAGCCTATGTGCATTACTAAATTAAACATGTTATTTTACATATGAATGCATTGATGGTTCACACAAGCTCATTTTTAGCGAAGTTAGAGTGATCAAGTACATTTAACTCGTTTCTCAACCGACAAAAGGTTGTCTCATCGAGTGGTTTTGTGAAGATATCCGCTAATTGCTCTTCGCTTCTAACTCCCACTAGTGTGATATCCTTTTGTGCCACATGGTCTCTAAGAAAGTGATGGCGAATATCTATGTGCTTGGTGCGAGAGTGTTGAACCGGGTTATTTGCAAGTTTTACGGCGCTTTCATTATCACACAAAAGTGCAACATATTTTAAAGCAATGCCATAATCAACAAGCGTTTGTTTCATGTATAAGATTTGTTCACAACAAACTCCCGCGGCTATGTATTCCGCCTCGGCGGTAGACAATGCCACGCTATTTTGCTTTTTGGAAGACCAAGAAACAAGTGATCTTCCTAGCAAATGGCACCCTCCGGAGGTACTCTTCCTATCAACCTTACACTCGGCATAATCCAAATCAGAATAGCCCACAAGTTGGAAGGGAGCCCCTTTGGGATACCAAAGGCCAATGCTAGGGGTGTGCTTTATGTACCTAAGGATTCTTTTTATGGCACTTAAGTGCGATTCCTTAGGATTAGCTTGAAACCTTGCACACATACACACACTAAACATGATATCTGGCCTAGATGCGGTGAGGTAAAGTAAACTACCGATCATAGAACGATAGAGAGTTTGATCAATTGGTTTACCTCCCTCATCAAGGTTGAGATGTCCATTAGTAGGCTTAGGGGTCTTGATTGGCTTGCAATCCTCCATCTTGAAGTTCTTGAGCACATCTTGAGTGTACTTCTCTTGAGATATGAAGGTGCCCTCCCTCAATTGCTTCACTTGGAAGCCAAGGAAGAAGGTTAGCTCACCAATCATTGACATCTCAAATTCCTTGGACATCGAGTCACCAAACTCCTTGCAATGATCTTGGTTTATTGACCCAAATATAATGTCATCGACATATACTTGGCAAACAAAGATCTCTCCATTAAGCTTCTTGGTGAAGAGTGTGGTATCAACTTTCCCGATCTTGAAGCCCTTCTTGAGTAGGAAGTCACTTAGCTTTTCATACCAAGCACGGGGTGCTTGCTTCAATCCATAGAGCGTCTTGGACAACCTATACACATGATTAGGACAATTTGAGTCTTCAAACCTGGGAGGTTGTGAGACATATACAAGTTCATTAATGAAACCATTTAAGAAGGCGCTCTTCACATCCATTTAAAAGAGTTTCATCTTGTGATGTGAAGCATACGCGAAAAGGATACGAATGACTTCTAGTCTTGCAACCGGGGCAAAGGTCTCTCCAAAATCAAGTCCTTCTACTTAAGAGAACCCCTTTGCCACCAATCTTGCCTTGTTCCTCACAACTTGGCCTTGATCATCTTGCTTGTTCCGAAACACCCACTTGGTGCCAATGATTCTTGCTCCTTTGGGCCTTTCTTCAAGTGTCCACACTTGGTTCCGAGTGAAGTTGTTGAGTTCTTCATGCATGGCATTCACCCAATTTGGATCCGCAAGTGCATCTTCTACACATGTAGGCTCAACAAAGGAAACAAAAGAGTGATGTTCAACATAAGATGCAAGTCTAGAACGAGTCATCACTCCCTTTGATGGACTCCCTATGATTTGATCATAAAGGGTGAGCTTGAAGGATAGGTGTTGATCTTCTATCAACCACTTGAGGAGGGGGATTTGGTGCTTCAACATTTTGAGCTTCGGCCTCGGCTTGATCTCGAGGGATGAATGAATCTTCTTGTGCTTCCCTCACTTTTTCTTCATCAACTTGAGGCGTGTGGGGGTGGAGAAGGATCTTGATTAGCTTCATCTTCAACTTCTTCCACCTTTTGCGGGTTGATAGCACCAATTGGCATGTTATTCATTGCCTCCCTCAAGGGTTAATCACCTACATCACATTCCTCAAGCGCTCCTTGGGAGCCATTAGTTTCATCAAACTTCAAATCATACGTGGGTTTGGTGTTCCTGTTCATCCGTTCCTTCGCGGGCTTTTTGGATTTTTACCAGATCGCGATGTGCAACCTCCAACCCAACTCGGTGTTGCACATCGCGGTCTTTATTCACTTTTGCGAAGCGTACTTGGAGATTGATCCCCATTTTGATCTCTTCTGTTATTTCTTCCGGCTGAAATACAACGACACCGGGGCGTCGCAGATCATTGGGTCGGTGTATCTTCAGCTCCGTGAGGGAATGGCCGATGTTTACATTGCTACACTGCTTCGATCCAAGGTGGTGGAGTATAAGTCCCACTGGTTCTACGTTCCCTAGGCGGAACCATATGCCCGCGGAGACCAGACGTTCGTTCCAGAGTCGCAGCCGAGCTGGTCGGCGCACCCAATATCGGTCGGTATGAGCCAAGTCATGGAGCTCCTTGGCCTGGTCAACTGGGCAACTGTAGATGGGGTCGCAGTGGGCTAGAACTTCATCATGCGGAGGTTCCAGCCGTGCAAGGATAGAGTCCACCCTGTGTTTGAGTACACGGGTCGCCTCGACTCTACACGGGAGGTTCCAGAGCTGACGAAGCCTGGGGACGAACGCGACCGACTTGACGCGCTCTTCGATCTTTTCCAGGGATATATGAAGGATCCACGAGATCCGTTCCATTCGGGTGCTCCTCCACCGCAGGTGATATTCGATGCTCTTTGTTCTGCTTGTTCCTCGGTGTTTGATTATTGTGGTGACGGAATGCTTTTAGTTCTGTGGGCAAAACCACGCTGTCCTTTTCTCCCAGGTCTCCTTGGTTGAGTGGTCCGCGGGCGTCGACCAGGCACCCAAGCAGGTAGTCCATGCGGAGGACAGTGGGGATGACGAAGGGGGTCGTGGGTCTTCCCGGAGGGGGTGGTTCCCGAGCCCTTTGCTGGGAAACACCGGGCGCACGACGACTCACTAGGGAAGCGTCTGGCTGATTCTCCTCGGAGGAAGTTGAAGCCGTCGGTTGATACTGGCGGTAAGTTTAGTATTAATGAGGGTGTTGTGCCCAAGCCGTCCTTGTTGTCCGATTGGACTGACGAGGGGTCAGATGGGGAGGATGACACGTCGCTAGTCGGTGCAGATGGGCAGGGGGCCTCTGGATCGGGCGCCAAGGTGCCCCTGGCCAAGGTGCCCGTTGGTGCGCAACGTGAGTTGGAGGTGGCAGGCAGTCATTCTGTTGAGTCGTGTGCTGCTCGCGGGCCAAAGGGCCCGCCCATAGTTGCGCCGCCAAATACCGCGGGGGTACCTCCTGTGCGTCGTTTTGTGAGGGTGCACCGGACGTCTGTCTTGTAAGTATTTCGTATTTTTGTTCATGCCTTGATAGACTTGCTTGTTTTTGTTCTTATGGTGTGTTTATGGTAGCTTGTCGACTGCTAAGGATCCGACTGTACCGTGCGGTGGGCCGTCAGATGCTGCTGGTCGTGCTCCTAATGTCCCTGAACCTGCAGAGTGTAACACCCTAAAAAAATTGTTTTCAGAGAAGCTATGAAAATTTATTTAATTATATGCAATTTCATGACACTTAGATTAAGCAAGTAATTAATTTTACTAAATATAAAATCAATTTAGGGTTTTACAACTTCTTTGTTGCATTCATGCTGGTGCATAGTTTTTATGCCTGAGTGTAGGGAAGACTTGCTTGGCTTGAATTCAAACTTAGTTTGAATTTGAATTTGGTTTCATTTGAAAATAAAAAGAAAAACTCTTTTCTTTCACTCCCTTTCCCTTTACCCCCCTTTCTGGCCCAAGCCCCAACCTCCTCCCTTCCTCTCTCTTCCGCGTAGGCCCAGCCCGCAGCAGCAGGCCCGCTCGGCCCAACTCCCCCGACCCTCACCCCACGGCCTGCCAGCAACCGCGCGGCCCAGCAGCTCCCTTTCCCCCTCCGCGCCAGCCCAGCCAGCGTGGCCTGCGCGCCTGCCTCCCTTCCCCACCTCCACCTCGGGCCCGCCCGTCAGCCGCGCCGAGCCGCTGCGGCTGGCTCCACCCGCCAGCGACCCAGCCCTTCTCCCCCTTCCCCTTCCTTCGGCCAGGAAGGAAAACGCCGCCGCCCGTCCTTCTCCCTCCCCGTAAGGGCCGCCGAAGTGGCCTTTAAGGCCACTCAGCCGCGCCGCCAGCACAAGTGGCGCACTCGCACCGTCCGTTTCCCCCCATGCCCTATAAAAGAGAACCCCGCAGCCCCCTTTCTCTCCCCCAGCTCTCACCGCTCCGCTGCCGCACTTGAGCGCCGCCGTCACCGTCGTCTCGCCACTGGTGAGCCCTGCGGCTGTCGTCGAGGCCTCTACCGCGTTCGCCATGCCCGACCGCTTCTCCTCGGCCCGTCCTCGCGCGAGCGCCATCTGAGGGCCCGACAACCGCGTCTTGCCAAGCTCCAAGCTTCGCCCATGGAGCTCCGCCGTGGTCGCACTATGCCACACCCCCATTGACCGCCCCACGGCCTCGACCACGTCCGCTGTTGGCCCCGCGACCCCATCGGCTCCTCGCCTTCGCTGGCGGACAATCATAGCACCACCTTCGCGGACGTCTGAGCACTCATCCATGGCATCCGCCATGGATGCACCGCCCGCGTCCTCGCCATCGACCCGACAACCTCCCACGCGGACCCGCGTCGTCACCCGCATTGCTCTGGTGGCTTCGCCACTGCCACTAGAGGCCTCCAATGTCGTCGAGCGCCCTCACCGCCGTGGCCAAGCCCCGGACATGGCGCGACACCATGCACGCTCGTGCCGTCTTGGCGTCCCCACGCTGCGCGCCCTTCCTGCGTCGTTCGTCCACGCACCGACGGCCTAGATCAGATGCACCGAAGGGGTATTCCCCTCGGTCCACCGTGGACCGTTGGATTAGCAGCCCCGCGCGGTCCACAGTGCGCGCATGGACCCAGCCAGCCACACATTGCCACGTGGCGCCCTGTAGGCGCACGACCGACAACTCTCGATTGTTTTGCATTGAAGCCCCTGCGCTTTAGGATAACTTCGTTTCTTTTGTAACAGATTCAAAATACCTCTTTTTAGTCCTGTTTTTTATCCTTTTTAACCCCTATTCTTCTCTGTTTTTCAGACCAGCAGGACCAGCAGCCCTAGTTTTGCTATCTAACCCTTTTAGATTTACTATATTTATGTTTTAATCCGCGGTTTTAGTTTTAGTACCTTAGAAAAATGTTTTCTATTTACTAAAAGATCCCTGAAACTTGTTTCCTTTATAACTTTCTCATTTTAGGTCCGATTAAAGTGATTCTCGTGCTCATGTGTTCCTAGTAACGAGTAGATTATCTTTATACATGTTTCTCTTTATGTTTCTATTGTATGGTGTAATGTTCTAATAGTTGTTTATTCCTCTTTGCATGTGATGATTGTATGGATATCTGTTTGGAGATTGTTTCCGCGATTAGAAAGCGAGGCTTTTGAGCAGGAGTTCTAGGAGCAGTACCAGGACCAAGACTTTGAGCAAGGGAAGTATAGCCTATGTTATCCTTGTGACCTAGCAACTCAAATTAATCATCACAATGTAAATGCATGTGTCTATTTTACCTACATCCTTAGAGACTTACTTGGATATACTTGTACCACATCCTTGTCACCTATGGGGGGTTTAAGCACGATAAGTTTATTTGTATAGCTATGCTACGCTCAACTTTACGTTATGAAACTTGTATAATGGAAGATTGGAACCTGTGATAAAATGATTATGATAACCTTTTAAAATTGACAAGGAGGGGGCTGAAGATGCATTTTATTCCCATATGCTCCAGTATCTCTCTATAAGGTTTGTATTTGGGACAGACAACCCAGGAAATTCGTACAACCTTGAGGATCACATGGCTCTGATCTTAGTCGTAAAACTAGTTTGCTCTAGCTTGTTAGTGGTTACCAACTCATGGTGCAAGAGGGGCGCTTCGGTTTAAGAATGGTTCTCTTGCTTGTCTTGATGTGCCTTGGAGGCTGCGGTCTTTTTAGAGAGCCGTCTCGTAGGGGGCCCCATTCGCCTAAGCGGAAACCTCGCTGCTACTAACTTGTTAGAGTGGCTAGTGTAAGACTTCATAGTGAACCCTGCCGGCTTACCTTGGTAGTGAACTAAGAGGCTCGCGATCTCGGGCGAAAGGGTAACACGACTCAGGGGTAAAGTTGTACAAACTCTGCAGAGTTCTAAAATCTATCATGATAGCCGTGCTCACGGATACGAGCGGTATGGATCTTTCCAATGATATTACTTGTTTTTATACATTAAAATGGAAATGGTGTTAACTTGGAAACTGATGCTTGTGCGTATTCATTGGGAAAGGGTTAAACTTATGTTTTTATATGTTATGTATTAATAAAACTTGACCAATTAAAATTGCTTACTGCTTAAATCAGAGTCAGCCTTTTGAGCTTTCATCTCCATAGATATACTTGATGAGCATGGTGAGCTGACGCTTGTTGTCACCACCTTTGTATAAAATCCCGGATGGGTACCAGATGTTGGAGGCTATGAGGAGTTCCCTGAGGATGCCCGTGACTTCTGAGGAGGGTGTACCCCAGTTGGTGTTCCTGTGGTGGGAGTCTTTGTTTTACTACGTATTCCGCTGTAATAAATAATGTGTTGGCTATGATGTGATGAACACCATGTGATGTAATAAATATAAACATTGTTCGTGTGATGATATTGTAATTTGTAAGGTATATGTGAATCAAGACATCCTGGGTTCACATATATTAGGCTTCCAATTTATTATATAAATTGGGGTGTTACAAATTGGTGTCAGAGCTGAACTAACTGTAGGACGCTCCCCTTAGATAGAATGGACATCCTCTTAGGTTTATTTATAAAAATTTTATTGCTTTTGGTACTTTACAAACTTTGTCACTCCTTCACTTGTTCTTTACAAAATTTCTCATCTCATATTATAAATTTTGTGTAGATGGCCTGCACCAGAGCAACGGCCCAGAAGTCGACCGGAGGACGCATCCCAGTCCGCTCAGCCCCTATTGCTCCTGACGCTAAGGAAGAAGCTAATGAAGAAGTGGAGGAGTACAAGCCTGTTGCTGTGTCTGGAGCAGCCGGTGACCCCAGTGATGACTCTGGAGACTCGAGTGACTCGTCTGAGGACACCCACGATTCTGACGAGGAGGATCAGGACGAGGAGAAGGTGTGCGACCACGCCCAGGGTGATGAGGTTGAGGAGGTTCCACGCCCCAAGTGGATCAGGGAGACCTTCTCCACCGACTTCGAAAACAACGCGTACCACTCCTAGCTCTTCGACCTGACTACGATGCAGTACGTCCCAGTTCCAGTGAAGATCGAGTACTGCAGCCGCAAGTACTCCCATCCAGTGCATAACGCATACTAGATCACCAAGATCTACGTGAAGACTCGGAATGCTCCGGAGAACTCTTGGGAGATCCGCACCTCTCACCGCTCCGTGACTCCTACTCTCACCAAGGAGACTGGAGCAGAGGAAGCTGCACGGCAGGCTCTGTACCACCACCGTGACATGATGTTCCCGGAGATCCAGGAGGAGGACGATCGCTACTTTCCATGTCGTTGCGGCTCAGGCAACGGGTGCAAGGTGGCGAAGCTGCAGGATGGAGAGAGTGCCTAGTTGGGCGAGACTTTTTCACTAGTGGTCTCGCTTAACACGGCGCTCGACAGAGCAATGCTGGACCAGAGGACCTCGTGGATCGAGGTGGAGACGCTTTAGTCTCGCCTTCTGGAGATGGAGCACTAGAGAGACCAGGGTGTTCAGCCACAGGAGTCCTCGCCGCCTCTGATGGCCCGTGACCCTGCTGTTGTCAACTCCTGCAAGAGGCACCACCCGAGCTGCTCCTGCACCGACACTACCGTCGACCCGTAGGACCACCCTACCCATGAGTTGGAGATCGTTACATGCGCGTTAGTCAGTCGTGTTAGTGAGTCGGAGTTATCGAGTCTGTGTGAACTCGTGTCTAAATAATGTGCATGGATGCTTGTCATGATGATCTTGAGTGATTGGGATCTTTTCAGCATTGAGATGAGTTGTGGGGCTTGTCCACAACCATCTTGTTTTATGTTTTATATGATGGTTTAATAAAAAGTTCTTATGGGTTCTTATCTATCTATCTCAATCTGTTCCATCAGTACCATGTTATCTCTAATCTTGTATCTTTATCAACAAAATATGCATGTCTCATGTAATCCTTGGAATACTGATGGTTGACACCAGGAGGTTCGGATCCGGTGGACCACCCCTCCACCACCCCCGCCAGCAACAATTGAGCAGCTGCTGGCGATGCAAACTCACCTACTTCAGCACATGGCACAAAATATGCAGAATCAACAGAACCATCCACCACCTCCTCCTTACCAACCAACACGTGACAAGAGGGGCGAATTCTTGAAGGGACGCCCTCCTACTTTTGACAACACCTCTGATCCCCTCCAAGCAGATGATTGGCTCCGTGCTGTGGAGCGCCAGCTAGACATTGCCCAGTGCAATGATAGAGAGAAGGTCCTGTATGCTTCAGGACAACTTCAGGGAGCAGTGCTTGACTGGTGGGAATCATTCCAACATGCTCAACCTATTGCTAACTAGATCAACTGGTAGATGTTCAGGGATGGCTTCCGTACACACCATGTGCCTGCATGTTTGGTGAGGCCTAAGAGGAAGGAATTTCTCGCTCTTAAGCAGGGTAGTATGTCTGTGAGTGAATACAGAGACAAGTTCACTCAACTCTCTTGTTATGCCCAGCATGATGTTGCAGAAGACCTCGACAAGCAAGAACTCTTCATGGAAGGGCTAAATGATGGGATTTAGTACCAGCTGCTTTCGCATACCTTTGCGAATTTTTAGCTTCTTGTTGACAAGGCTCTTGTTATTGAGAGCAAGAGGCGTGACATGGAGGTGAAGAAACAGAAGTTTCAGAACCAAAATCAGCAGATGGGCAGGGGCAGTCGCCCTCATTTCTCCCAGAACCAGAACCAGCAGCAGAGGTACCGGGGGCAATCCAATGCCGCCCACCGCCCACAGTTCCAGCAGAGGACCCTACAGCAGCAACAACAGCAGCAAGGTTAGTACCAAGCCCAAGCTCCCCGTCAAGTACAAGTGGTGAACACCCGATGAAGAATAGCACCCCCAACACCCCAATGCGACCAACAACAACAAGTGTTTTGTCTGCGGTGAGGCAGGTCACCTCTCCTACAACTATCCCAAGAAGATGACCCCAGATCAGTCTAGTGGGCAGAAGGTGTTCTCCAACACTCCCAACAAGCAAGGACAGCAGAACTATGTTCGAGGCAAGGTGCACCATGTGACAGCTGAGTCTGGACAGGAGTCGACTGAAGTTGTGATTGGTACGTTCCTAGTCAACTCTCATTTAGCTTCAGTTTTATTCGATTCTGGAGCATCTCATTCTTTCATATCCGCACCTTTTGTTAAGAAACACACATTTCTCATGCAAGCTATGAGATACACCCTGCTAGTAAACTCACCAGGAGGTGAAATGAAAGCTACATTGCTTTGTCCAAATGTTAGAATTAACATAAGGGGGGGTAGAGTTCTTAACTGATCTGATAGTCCTGAATACCATGAGTATCGATGTGATCCTTGGAATGAACTGGCTTACTGCTCATGATGTCGTGTTACACTGTGCCAGTAGAACCATGCATTTGAGGATAGCTTCTGGAGAGAATATTGAGTTCAAAATTAAATCGTCAGTCTCAGGTGATAGGCAAGTCAATCAAGTGATAGAGATGACTGTAGCTAACATTCCTATTGTGCAAGAGTATCCAGATGTTTTTCCCGACGATTTACCTAGTATGCCACCTCAACGTGATGTTGAATTCATTATAGATATTTTACTAGGCACTGCACCTATAGCAAAAAGACCTTATAGAATGGGGGTTAATGAATTAGAAGAGTTAAAGAAACAGATACGAGAGTTACAGGACAAGGGTTATATTCGGCCTAGTGCCTCACCTTGGGGAGCACAAGTCTTGTTTGTTGAAAAGAAAGATGGATCACAGAGAATATGTATTGACTATAGATCTCTTAATGAAGTGACTATTTTAGAATAAGTATCCTTTACCAAGAATAGATGATCTGTTTGACCAGTTGAGAGGTTCTTGTGTCTTCTCCAAGATAGATCTTCGCTCTGGTTATCACCACCTGAGAATACGATCTTCTGACATACCAAAGACTGCTTTCACCACCAGATATGGCTTATATGAGTTTACATTGATGTCTTTTGGATTAACAAATGCACCCGCATACTTCATGTATCTGATGAACATTGTCTTTATGGAATACCTAGACAAGTTTGTGGTGGTATTCATAGATGACATTCTAGTGTACTCTAAGAATGAAGAAGAACATGAGGGGCATTTGAGATTAGTGTTATAGAAGCTTAGAGATCATCAACTCTATGCAAAGTTTAGTAAATGTGAATTCTGGTTGAAGGAAGTTTCTTTCCTTGGCATATCATATCAAATGGTGGAGTAGCTGTGGACCCTAAGAAAGTCAGAGATGTGTTGAGTTGGAAACCACCTAAAGATGTCAGTGAAATTCGTAGTTTCTTGGGTCTGGCCGCTTACTATCGAAGATTCATAGAAGGATTTTCTAAACTTGCAAAACCAATGACAGCTTTGCTAGAGAAGGGTACCAAATTTGTCTAGTCAGAGAAGTGTTAGGCTAACTTTGAAGAGTTGAAATGGAGGTTAACCACAGCTCTAGTACTAGTGTTGCCAGATATCAAAAAAAGTTTTTCCATATATTGTGATGCATCGAGGCAAGGATTGGGTTGCGTTCTCATGGAAGGAGGGAAGGTAGTAGCTTATGCTTCCAGACAGCTGAAGAAACATGAGTTGAATTATCCAACCCATTATTTAGAGTTGGCAGCAGTGGTACATGCCCTCAAGATATGAAGACATTATTTGATTGGACATAGATGTGAGATTTACACAGATCATAAAAGACTAAAGTATATCTTTACACAATCAGATCTGAACTTGAGACAGCGTAGATGGCTCAAACTGATTAAAGATTATGACCTTGAGGTACATTATCATCCTGGAAAAGCAAACGTTGTTGCTGATGCACTTAGCAGAAAGAGTTATGTGAATACAACTTGTGTATCTCAATTTCCAGAAGAATTAAGGAAAGATTTTGCAAATCTGAATCTATCCATTGTGGTTAACTCAGTGGAGATTGAAGTAGAGCCGACTCTTGAACAAGAGATTCGCCGAGGTCAGTTGAAAGATGAGCATATGGTGACTGTCACAGAACAAATAGTAATTGGAAAGGCACCAGGCTTTAGAATGGATGATCAAGGTACCTTATGGTATGGTAAGAGAATTTGTGTTCCTGATTTGAAACCTATCAAAGAGTTGATCCTGAATGAGGCTCATAATTCAGCATACTCCATTCATCCAGGCAGTACAAAGATGTACCTTGACCTTAAGGAGAAGTATTGGTGGCATGGCATGAAACATGATGTGGCAGAATGGGTAGCCATATGTGATACTTGTCAGAGAGTGAAGGCAGAACACCAGAGACCCGTAGGGTTACTCCAACCTATGAAAATACCTGAGTGGAAATAGGAAGAAGTAGGAATGGACTTTATAGTGGGTTTACCTCGTACCCAGAGAGGATATGACTCTATTTGGGTAATCGTGGATCGTTTGACTAAAGTAGCTCATTTCCTACCTGTGAAAACGATTTACTCGGGAGCAAAGCTAGCAGAGTTATATATGGAAAGGATTGTGTGTTTGCATGGAGTTCCAAAGAAGATAGTGTCGGATAGAGGGACACAATTCACATCGCACTTCTGGCAGAAACTTCATGAGTCCCTTGGGACAAAGTTGAATTTTAGTTCTGCATATCACCCTCAGACAGATGGACAGACAAAAAGAACTAATCAAGTACTTGAGGATATGTTGAGAGCTTGTGCGTTGCAGTATAGTACCAGTTGGGATAAAAATCTAGCTTACGCAGAGTTTTCTTACAATAATAGCCATCAAAAGAGTTTGAAGATGTCACCTTTTTATGGTAGAAAGTGCAGAACACCCTTCTTCTGGAATCATATGGGGGAGACACAAGTGTTTGGTCCTGATGTCATAAAAGATGCAGAAGAACAAGTCCAAACCATCAGGCATAACCTAAGAGTAGCCCAGTCAAGGAAGAAGAGTTATGCCGATGTTAGAAGAAGAAGTTTGGAATTCCAAGTAGGAGATTATGTACATCTCAAAGTATCACCAATGAGAGGAGTTAAAAGATTCAATGCCAGAGGGAAGTTATCACCAAGATTTGTGGGCCTGTTCAAAATCTTGGATAGAAGAGGTGAAGTGGCATATCAGCTTGAGTTACTCGAAAACTTATCCAGTGTACACGATGTGTTCCATTTGTCACAGCTTAAGAAGTGCTTACGAGTACCTGAAGAACAGTTGCCTTTATAAGAGGTTAATGTACAGGATGATCTCACTTATACAGAATACCTAATCAAAATCTTGGACATGGCAGAACGTGTTACATGGAATAAAGTGATCAGAATGTTCAAGGTTCAGTGGAATAGACATTCAAAGGATGAGGCAACATGGGAAAGAGAAGAGAATCTCAGATCAGAATATCCCAATCTCTTTCCATCATCCGAATCTCGAGGACGAGATTCTTTTTAAGGGGGGTAGGTTTGGAACACCCTAAAAAAATTGTTTTCAGAAAAGCTATGGAAATTTATTTAATTATGTGCAATCTCATGACACTTAAATTAAGCAAGAAATTAATTTTACTAAATATAAAATCAATTTAGGGTTTTACAACTTATTTGTTGCATTCATGCTGGTGCATAGTTTTTATGCCTGAGTGCAGGGAAGACTTGCTTGGCTTGAATTCAAACTTAGTTTGAATTTGAGTTTGGTTTCTTTTGAAAATAAAAAGAAAAACTCTTTTCTTTCTCTCCCTTTCCCTTTACCCCCCTTTCTGGCCTAGACTAGCTGAGCTAGCCCAAGCCCTAACCTCCTCCCTTCCTCTCTCTTCCGAGTAGGCCCAGCCCGCAGTAGCAGGCCTGCTCGGCCAACCTGCCCCACCCTCACCCCTCGGTCTGCCAGCAACCGTGCGGCCCAGCAGCTCCCTTTCCCCCTCCGCGCTAGCCCAGCCAGCGTGGCCCGCGCACTTGCCTCCCTTCCCCACCTCCACCTCGGGCCCGCCCGTCAGCCGCGCCGAGCCGCTGCCGCCTGGCCCCACCCGCAAGCGACCCAACCCTTTTCCCCCTTCCCTTCCTCCAGCCAGAAAGGAAACCGCCGCCGCCCGTCCTTCTCCCTCCCTGTAAGGGCCGCCGGAGTGGTCTTTAAGGCCACTCAGCCGCGCCGACAGCACAAGTGGCGCACTCGCGCCGTCCGTTTCCCCCATGCCCTATAAAAGAGGACCCCGTGGCCTCCTTTCTCTCCCCCTGCTCTCAACGCTCCGCTGCCGCACTTGAGCGCCGGTGTCGCCGTCATCTCGCCACTGGTGAGCCCCGCGACCGTCGTTGAGGCCTCTACCACGTTCGCCATGCCCGACCGCTTCTCCTCGGCCCCGTCCTCGCGCGAGCGCCATTCGAGGGCCCAACAACTGCGTCTTGGCAAGCTCCAAGCTCCGTCCATGGAGCTCCGCCGTGGCCGCGTTACGCCACGCCCCCACTGACCGCCCCACGGCCTCGACCGCGTCCGCTGTTGGCCCCGCGACCCCATCGGCTCCTCGCCTTCGCCGGTGGACAATCGTAGCGCCACCATCGTGGAGCTCCGAGCGCTCGTCCATGGTGTCCGCCACGGACGCACCGCCTGCATCCTCGCCATCGACCCAACAACCTCCCACGCGCAGTCGCGCCGTCACCCGCATCGCTCCGGTGGCTTTGCCACTACCACCAGAGGCCTCCAGTGCCGTCCAGCGCCCTCACCGCCGAGGCCAAACCCCGGCCATGGCGCGATGCTGTGCACACTCGTGCCGTCACGGCATCCCCATGCTGCGCGCCCTTCCTGCGTCGTTCGTCCACGCACCGACGGCCCAGATCAGATGCACCGAAGGGGTATTTGCCTCAGTCCACCGTGGACCGGTGGTCCAGCAGCCCCGCGCGGTCCACACTGCGCGCATGGACCCAGCCAGCCACACGCTGCCACGTGGCGCCCTGCAGGCGCACGACCGACAGCTCTCGACCATTTTGCACTGAAGCCCCTACGCTTTAGGATAACTCCGTTTCTGTTGTAACAGATTCAAAATACCTCTTTTTAGTCCTGTTTTTTAATCCTTTTTAACCCCTATTCTTCTCTGTTTTTCAGACCAGCAGGACCAGCAGCCCTAGTTTTGCTATCTAACCCTTTTAGATTTACTTTATTTACATTTTAGTCCTCAGTTTTAGTTTTAGTACCTTAGAAAAATGTTTTCTATTTACTGAAAGATCCCTGAAACTTGTTTCCTTTATAACTTTCTCATTTTAGGTCCGATTAAAGTGATTCTCGCGCTCATGTGTTCCTAGTAACGAGTAGATTAGCTTTATACATGTTTCTCTTTATGTTTCTATTGTATGGTGTAATGTTCTAATAGTTGTTTATTCCTCTTTGCATGTGATGATTGTATGGATATCTGTTTGGAGATTGTTTCCGCGATTAGAAAGCGAGGCTTTTGAAGAGCAGGAGTTCCTCGAGCAGTACCAGGACCAAGAATTTGAGCAAGGGAAGTATAGCCTATGTTATCCTTGTTACCTAGCAACTCAAATTAATCATCACAATGTAAATGCATGTGTCTATTTTACCTACAACCTTAGAGACTTACTTAGATATACTTGTACCACATCCTTGTCACCTATGGGGGGTTTAAGCATGATAAGTTTATTTGTATAGCTATGCTATGCTCAACTTTACGTTATGAAACTTGTATAATGGAAGATTGGAACCTATGATCAAATGATTATGATAATCTTTTAAAATTAACAAGGAGGGGGCTGGAGATGCATTTTATTCCAATATGCTCTAGTACCTCTCTATAAGGTTTGTATTTGGGACAGACAACCCAGGAAGTCCGTACAACCTTGAGGATCACATGGCTCTGATCTTAGTCATAAAACTAGTTTGCTCTAGCTTGTTAGTGGTTACTAACTCGTGGCGCAAGAGGGGCGCTTCGGTTTAAGAATGGTTCTCTTGCCTGTCTTGATGTGCCTTGGATGTTGCGGTCTTTTTAGAGAGCCGTCTCGAAGGGGGGGGGGCATTCGCCTAAGCGGAAACCTCGCGGATACTAACTTGTTAGAGTGGCTAGTGTAAGACTTCGTAGTGAACCCTGCCGGCTTACCTTGGTAGTGAGCTAAGAGGCCCGCGATCTCGGGCGAAATCGTAACACGACTCAGGGGTAAAGTTGTACAAACTCTGCAGAGTTCTAAAATCTATCATGATAGCCGTACTCACAGATACGAGCGGTCTGGATCTTTCCAATTATATTTCCTGTTTTTATAGATTAAAATGGAAATGATGTTAACTTGGAAACTGATGCTTGTGCTTATTCATTGGGAAAGGGTTAAACTTATGTTTTTATATGTTATGTATTAATAAAACTTGACCAATTAAAATTGCTTACCGCTTAAACCAGAGTCAGCCTTTTGAGCTTGCATCCCCATAGATATACTTGCTGAGTGTGGTGAGCTGACGCTTGTTGTCACCACCTTTGTTTAAAATCCCGAATGGGTACCAGATGTTGGAGGCTATGAGGAGTTTGTTGACATTCCATAGTGTCGCACAAAAAATAGAGATAAATCCCTATCCCCGGCAACGACGCCAGTAATGATTGTTGGTATTTATTATGCTCATGTAGAATATTCTGCAAGCGCATAGAAATACCGCTGTAGCATTTCACCCAAGAGTATTCCAGGGTATTATATTTATCCTCAGGGAAGCAATGATTAAAGAATATGATAGCTAACCATGATAATCCACTAACCAATATACCAACTAAACTATGGTAGGGGTAAATGATATATATGATATGTGCAATGACACACAGGAGAAGTTCCAATGATAAAGAGTAGTTTAGTGAGCGAGGAGGACAATAAGCGAGCATAAGGCTTCCAAATATCTATCTCTACTTGCATGGTTCTAACTTAGCAAGATAAGTCATATCAAGCAAGAACAATATTCATACACAATTGCACTTTGGGCCACTAAGCCACTTAGCAACAGAAAGGGATGAGAAGGGTGCTAAACCGCCTAGCACAAGAAGGCCTACGCTTTAAGAACTTGACCGAACGTTGTGGGATCAAAGCCTAGATAGGTCTGTCACCCCTACTAGGTACCACAAACAAACCGTTGGACAAGCCGCAGACACAGGTAAGCATATAGTCTGGACACCATGTCTACACTATATCTCACTACTCTAGTCCGAGGTCCGGTGAAATTGATTAGAGCACCGGGTTAAGGGCGGTGAACCAGTGCAAAGGTATACTACCATTATCTTACTATCAAACAACTATCACTATGCTAACAACCAATACAACAAAACTAGTCATGGTGCAATAAAGTAAAGTACTAAGGCAAAGTAGAGAAGATAACTATATAAAATAACTCAAGTCTTACAAAGAGAGAAATACATACTAGAAGCATACCAGACCTCCTGGAAGACTAGAGCTGAAGACCAGAGGCTCACTCTAACTCCTAACACTAACACTACTACAAGTGCTACATCTTGAGAGAGAGTGGAGAGCTCCTCCTTGTGGTGTCTTGAATGAGATGGAGTGAGGGGGTATTTATAGTGGAGAGGTGGAGTAGGGGCTACTCCACCGCCAGATCATCGATCCACATGATGGATGATGAGAGCCCTTGGATCCTAACTGCCTTTAGATCAATGGTGCAAGATAATTCAGCATGTGCATCTTTGCATGGCGGCATGCAAAATGACGGTTGGATAAAGGAGTTGATGAGGACATCAACACCACACCAACACCATCTCCAGCACCACTTGGTCCTATTACTCGTGCTCGTGCCCGTGAACTAAATCATCAAGTAAGTTTATTCTCAAACTCTTGTCCATTATATTTAGACAATGGAGACACGTGCACTCTTGTTTTGCTCAGGAACAATGGAGAGGATCAGCGGGACACGGGATGGGCGCTAGCTGGATTTGGACTGCAGGACAACACCAACTTGTGATGGATGCCACGACTTCATATGGACTCCGATTGGGACATTCTCACACTCTTTGGAAAGCTTATCAAGTCTACTTTCCAACGGATCCAGAAGCATGGCTATACCTTATCAGATGCGTCCAGGGTCATCGTTTTTGTACCGAGACCTTTTCTGTCCACCGGTGCTGCGTCACCTTATTTTGGGCCTGTGGCCCAAGTATCAAGTTGGGTCCATTAGGGACGCGTCCTAGGGTTGGAGAACGACCCCAACACCCTTGTGGTCGTCCTCCCAACTCCTTATAAGTCTTTAGAGCTGCCACAAACAGTTTAGGTTTTGTTTCGTCGAGTTAGCTATTGCTACCGCCTTTCAGCGCGCGTGTTGGATCAACCGTCCGTCTGATTGTCATCAGAACCTCACCATATTGTGTTCTCAGATTGAAACCTTCATATTCATCTTGCAATTGAGTGCTTGTTCATCTTGTTCTTGCTGGTTCTTCGATTGCTTGCAGGACGGGAGCCCTAGTGGCTGGTTGTCGCGCCGCAAGATCACGGCAGCCATCGGAGGTGGTGTATCGGTTGCTAAGGCGCAGCGTCCTTGGACGGTTGTAGTCGAGCCGTGAACGTCATCTCCATCCACCAATCGAGTTATCCACCAACTCTCATCGAAAGATCGAACTGCGAACCCTACGGGTCATCATCAGTTGGTAATCAGAGCAAGGTTTATCGGTGAGAGACTTCCAATTCTTCACAAATTTTTTTTTTCCTATAGTCCAGAAAAGCCAAAAAAAAAAATAGTAGATTAGTTTTCCGTAATCCCATAAACCCGTTGAGCCTTTTGCTAGTACTACTTAGTTAGGGCTTGTTGAGTCGTCGGTTGCATCGGTTGTGTCGAGTTGCTGGTTTTAGTTATAGTCCTTTAGAGTTTCGAGTTCTTGTCACGTTCTAGTCCGAGTCTAAGTAGATTTCGTTGCTGTCAAGTTCGAGTCCGAGTACTACCCTGGTATTCGTGGCTGTCCAGTTCGAGTTTGAGTTGTGTTCTGGAATCGAGTCCGAGTACTACCCTAGTATTCGCTGCTGTCAAGTTCGAGTCCGAGTTGATTTCGGGAATCGAGTCCGAGTACTACCCTGGTTTTTCGCTGCTATAAATTGCCGCCATCCGCGTTGTTTTCCATAATTAAGTTCGCGCAGTACAAGTCGGGACTACAAGTTTCATACCATCTTTTAATTACCTATATACCCCTGCACTTTCAGAAAAAGTGTGTGTGGTGATTTGCTCTTTTGACATCTCTTTGTTCCTATAATCAGTTTTGAGGATTCCCTGAAAAAAAAAAAAAAAAAAGAAAGAAAAAAGAAAAAGCAAAAAAAAGCAAAAAAAAAGGCAAAAAAAAAGCAAAAAAAAAAGGGCTGATCTTTGTGTTTCCCTCCTCTGGATAGGTGGTGTTTGTGAGTTCCTTTGTGTCCAGGCTCGCGTCTCTAGCACGGTCTAGGCTAGGACCAGCACAGTACCACCTTTGAACGATTATTCAGCTCGCTTTTTAATCTAACGTGGTGCTAGTATTTGTCCTTGAGCATAACATTGGCCACCTACAGCTCCACATATTCGACTACAACTTGACAGGTGTTGTGCTACGGTACCGATACATTCACTTCCAAGGTTGCAGACTTGCTGGTTGTTGACCCCTCTTGTTTGAGCAAGGTAAGAACTGGTAAGAGCTTGAGAAACAGGTTGAGAGAGAGTGCCTTGCTGTAGCTACATCCTAATAGTTGTAGGGCTTTTATTTCTTCACTTGTATTCTTGTTGTTCTTGTCTTTTAAACCATGTCAGGAACAGAGGACAATAACCAGATGCCACAAACTCCATGCACCAAGGGCATCATTCAGCATTTTACAAGACAGGTGCAGCTCCACGCAGATGGACTTGATCGAGATTTACAGGTGACCAATGAAAAGATTGGGCAGTTGGAGTCCGCCCAACTCACCACCACCACCAAGCTTACAAGAGTTGAAGCATCGATGGCTCGTATGGACAAAAACCTTGTTGCTCTTCTACAACGTTTTGATGACTTCCACACAAGAGACAAAGAGAAGAATGATGACGGCAACAATGACGAGGAGCGGGTCGAAGATAATGATGAGGATGCTTACTCTGGAGATATGGATCTTGATGACAATGACCTTCGTGATCGACGTCGCCTACACTTAAATCGAAGAGGTATGGGTCACCGTCGACGTGAGGTACACAATAACAATGATGCTTTTAGTAAGATTAAATTTAAAATACCTCCTTTTGATGGCAAGTATGATCCTGATGCATACATTTCATGGGAAATTGCTGTTGACCAAAAGTTTGCATGTCATGAATTTCCTGAGAATACACGTGTTAGGGCTGCTACTAGTGAGTTTAGCGACTTTGCTACTGTATGGTGGATAGAGTATAGTAAGAAAAATCCTAGGAACATACCACAGACTTGGGATGCTTTGAAAAAAATCATGAGGGCTAGATTTGTTCCTTCTTACTATGCACGTGATTTGCTACATAAACTCCAACAACTAAGACAGGGTGCTAAAAGTGTAGAAGAGTATTATCAAGAATTACAAATGGGTATGTTGCGTTGTAATTTAGAGGAGGATGAGGAACCTGCTATGGCAAGATTTTTGGGTGGGTTAAATCGTGAAATTCAGGACATCCTTGCATATAAAGAGTACACTAACGTAACCCGTTTGTTTCATCTTGCTTGTAAAGCTGAAAGGGAAGTGCAGGGGCGACGTGCGAGTGCTAGGACTAACTTTTCTGCAGGGAAGACTAATTCATGGCAGCCCCGTACGACTCCTACTACGACTACACCAGCTCCTACTAGCGACAAGCTTCGTGCTACTCCAGCGAATTCAGTGGCGAAGACGGTACAGAAGCCTAGTGCAAGTGCTTCGTCCGTGGCATCTACAGGTAGAACAAGAGACATTCAGTGTCATCGATGCAAGGGATATGGCCATATGATGCGCGAGTGTTCAAGCAAGCGCGTTATGATAGTCAAAGATGATGGTGAGTATTCATCTGCTAGTGATTTTGATGATGATACACTTGCATTGCTTGCGGCTGACCATGCAGGTAGTGAAGAATATGTGGAAGAACATATTAATGCAGGTGCAGCCGACCACTATGAGAGCCTCATTGTACAGCGTGTGCTTAGTGCACAAATGGAGAGGGCGGAGCAAAATCAGCGACACACGTTGTTCCAAACAAAGTGTGTCATCAAGGAGCGTTCATGTCGCATGATCATCGATGGAGGTAGCTGCAACAACTTGGCAAGCGCTGACATGGTGGAGAAGCTTGCGCTTACCACCAAACCACACCCACATCCATATTACATTCAATGGTTAAATAACAGCGGTAAGGCAAAGGTAACTAGACTTGTGCGAATCAATTTTTCCATTGGATCCTATAAAGATGTGGTTGAATGTGATGTTGTGCCTATGCAAGCTTGTAATGTGCTGCTAGGTCGACCTTGGCAATTTGATAGAGATTCTATGCATTCTGGTCGAACAAATCAATATTCTTTTCTATACCATGATAAAAAAATTGTGTTGCATCCTATGTCCCCTGAAGCTATTATGCAAGATGATGTAGCTAAAGCCTCAAAAGCTAAAAGTGAGAGCAATAGAAATGACCAATCTGTTGCTGATATGAAAGAGGAGATAAAATTGAAAGGAAATTGTTTGCTTGCTACTAAATCTGATATTAATGAGTTGAATGCTTCCACTACTGTTGCTTATGCTATAGTATGCAAAGAGGTATTGATTTCCCTTCATGATATGCAGCGTTCTTTGCCTCCTGCTGTCGCTAACATTTTGCAGGAGTATTCGGATGTGTTCCCAAGTGAAGTACCATCGGGCCTGCCACCACTTCGAGGCATTGAGCACCAAATTGACCTGATTCCTGGTGCCTCATTGCCCAACCATGCACCATATAGGACCAATCCAGAAGAAACAAAGGAGATTCAGCGTCAAGTGCAAGAACTCCTCGGCAAAGGTTACATACGTGAGTCTCTAAGTCCTTGTGCTGTTCCGGTTATTTTAGTGCCTAAGAAAGATGGATCGTGGCGTATGTGTGTGGATTGTCGGGCTATTCATAATATTACTATTCGATATCGTCATCCAATTCCACGATTAGATGACATGCTAGATGAATTGAGTGGTGCTGTTGTGTTTTCCAAAGTGGATTTGCGTAGCGGGTATCATCAGATTCGCATGAAATTGGGAGATGAATGGAAAACTGCATTCAAAACTAAGTTCGGTTTGTATGAGTGGTTAGTCATGCCTTTTGGGTTAACTAATGCACCTAGTACCTTCATGAGATTGATGAATGAGGTTTTGCGTGCTTTCATTGGAAGATTTGTTGTTGTTTATTTTGATGATATATTAATTTACAGCAAATCTATGGAAGAACATATTGATCATTTATGTGTTGTTTTTAAAGCTCTACGGGAGGCACGTTTATTTGGTAACCTTGATAAGTGCACCTTTTGCACAGATCGTGTTTCTTTTCTTGGCTATGTTGTTACTCCACAGGGAATTGAGGTTGATAAAGCCAAGGTGGACGCTATACAGGGTTGGCCAGTACCAAAGACTATCACCCAAGTGCGGAGTTTTCTAGGACTTGCTGGGTTCTATCGTCGCTTTGTGCAGGATTTCAGCACCATTGCTGCACCATTGAATGAGCTTACGAAGAAGGGAGTCGTGTTTTCTTGGGGAACCCCACAAGAGAGGGCCTTCAACATGTTGAAAGATAAGTTGACACATGCACCTCTTCTCCAACTTCCTGATTTTAATAAAACTTTTGAACTTGAATGTGATGCTAGTGGAATTGGATTGGGTGGTGTTTTGTTACAAGAAGGTAAACCCATTGCATATTTTAGTGAGAAACTAAGTGGGCCTCTTCTGAATTATTCTACTTATGATAAGGAATTGTATGCTCTCGTGCGAACATTAGAAACATGGCAGCATTATTTGTGGCCCAAAGAATTTGTTATTCATTCTGATCATGAATCGTTAAAGCATATTCGTAGTCAAGTAAAACTGAACCGTAGACATGCTAAGTGGGTTGAATTTATTGAATCTTTTCCTTATATAATTAAGCACAAGAAAGGGAAAGAGAATATCATTGCTGATGCTTTGTCTAGGAGATATACTTTATTAACACAACTTGATTATAAGATCTTTGGTTTGGAAACAATTAAACAACAATATATACATGATAATGATTTTAAAGACGTGTTGCTGCAATGTAAGGATGGAAAAGCATGGAATAAATTTGTTCTAAATGATGGCTTTGTGTTTAGAGCTAACAAGCTATGCATCCCAGCTAGCTCCGTTCGTTTGTTGTTGCTTCAGGAAGCGCATGGAGGTGGCTTGATGGGACATTTTGGAGCAAAGAAGACGGAGGACATACTTGCTGGTCATTTCTTTTGGCCAAAGATGAGGAGAGACGTGGAGCGATTTGTTGCTCGCTGCACAACTTGTCAAAAAGGCAAAGTCACGCTTACATCCCCACGGTTTGTATATGCCTCTACCTGTTCCTAACGCACCTTGGGAAGATATTTCTATGGATTTTGTTTTGGGATTGCCAAGGACTAGGAAGGGTCGTGATAGTGTTTTTGTGGTTGTGGATAGATTTTCTAAGATGGCACACTTTATACCTTGTCATAAAACTGATGATGCTACACATATTGCTGATTTGTTCTTTCGAGAAGTTGTTCGTTTGCATGGTGTGCCAAATACAATTGTTTCTGATCGAGATGCTAAATTTCTTAGCCATTTTTGGAGAACTTTATGGGGTAAATTGGGGACTAAACTTTTATTTTCTACCACATGTCATCCCCAAACTGATGGTCAAACTGAAGTTGTGAATAGAACTTTGTCTACTATGTTAAGGGCTGTTTTAAAGAAGAATATTAAGATGTGGGAAGATTGTTTGCCTCATATTGAGTTTGCTTATAATCGTTCAGTGCATTCTACTACCAAGATGTGCCCATTTGAGGTTGTTTATGGCTTGTTACCACGTGCTCCTATTGATTTAATGCCTCTACCAACTTCTGAACAATTGAATTTTGATGCTAAGCAACGTGCTGAGTTGATGTTAAAATTGCATGAAACAACTAAAGCAAACATAGAGCGCATGAATGCTAAGTATAAGATTGCTGGTGATAAAGGTAGAAAGCAATTGATTTTTGAACCTGGTGATTTGGTTTGGTTGCATTTGAGAAAGGATAGGTTTCCTGAATTGAGAAAATCTAAATTGCTGCCTAGAGCTGATGGACCATTTAAAGTGCTAAAACGTATTAATGAGAATGCATATAAGCTTGATCTTCCTGTAGCTTTTGGGATTAGTCCCACATTTAACATTGCAGATTTGAAGCCATATTTGGGAGAGGAAGATGAGCTTGAGTCGAGGACGACTCAAATGCAAGAAGGGGAGGATGATGAGGACATCAACACCACACCAACACCATCTCCAGCACCACTTGGTCCTATTACTCGTGCTCGTGCCCGTGAACTAAATCATCAAGTAAGTTTATTCTCAAACTCTTGTCCATTATATTTAGACAATGGAGACACGTGCACTGTTGTTTTGCTCAGGAACAATGGAGAGGATCAGCGGGACACGGGATGGGCGCTAGCTGGATTTGGACTGCAGGACAGCACCAACTTGTGATGGATGCCACGACTTCATACGGACTCCGATTGGGACATTCTCACACTCTTTGGAAAGCTTATCAAGTCTACTTTCCAACGGATCCAGAAGCATGGCTATACCTTATCAGATGCGTCCAGGGTCATCGTTTTTGTACCGAGACCTTTTCTGTCCACCGGTGCTGCGTCACCTTATTTTGGGCCTGTGGCCCAAGTATCAAGTTGGGTCCATTAGGGACGCGTCCTAGGGTTGGAGAACGACCCCAACACCCTTGTGGTCGTCCTCCCAACTCCTTATAAGTCTTTAGAGCTGCCACAAACAGTTTAGGTTTTGTTTCGTCGAGTTAGCTATTGCTACCGCCTTTCAGCGCGCGTGTTGGATCAACCGTCCGTCTGATTGTCATCAGAACCTCACCATATTGTGTTCTCAGATTGAAACCTTCATATTCATCTTGCAATTGAGTGCTTGTTCATCTTGTTCTTGCTGGTTCTTCGATTGCTTGCAGGACGGGAGCCCTAGTGGCTGGTTGTCGCGCCGCAAGATCACGGCAGCCATCGGAGGTGGTGTATCGGTTGCTAAGGCGCAGCGTCCTTGGACGGTTGTAGTCGAGCCGTGAACGTCATCTCCATCCACCAATCGAGTTATCCACCAACTCTCATCGAAAGATCGAACTGCGAACCCTACGGGTCATCATCAGGAGTGGCCACCAAGCCACCTTGGGGGAGGTCGGCCGACCCCCCTATGACATGTGGGACCACTCTAGACCTTCTAGAAGCATGGCCCACATGTCATGGAGTGGTTAGAACTTTGGTGGTCACCATTTATAGGTCGGTTGACCTGCACAAGAGGGGTAGTGACCCCCTTACTATGACAGGTGGGCCCGCCTACCATGTGGGTGCTTGGGATGGCTGGTGTGCCCCATAGGGTGGTCGGCCGACCCCCCCTATGTGGGTCCCACTAGCTCATTTCTCTCCATTTCCTATAGTCCTACAAGAAATACTCCATCGACATGTGGAACTATTTATTGGATAAAATATACTCATGATTTGCTTATGTCCCTTCATTATGAGGCTATTGACGGTTATTTTGAGCATAGAAAATTATGACATTTTCACTGTCAACAAGATCCCCCAAGCTTAAGTCTTTGCTCGTCCTCGAGTAAAGGTTAAAGTAAACACGAGCATAACACCTTAAGATATATAGAAAGCATAATTCATTCCAAAACATTTCTTAAACAAGTGGGATATGTGGCATTAGCTATCATATATCCTTGAGCAATTGAAAAGTGGAACAATTGTTGAAGCAAAGTCATCTTCCCAATCCATTTCTTAGTAACTTGGAGTTTTTCAAAATTTTCACATGAAAAACATAGTTCACTTATACTCCTCAAATGGTACTCTCAGATCGCTCAATGGTGTATGATTCCTTACCAAGGTGTTTTGCCTTCTTGTGTTTCATCCTACTTCTAAAAGGTTTATGTGGAGCTCAGGTAGGGATAAACATGAAAGCATACTTGCATTGCATATATTGTAAAGTCAAAACAAGGATCCAAGGAGAAAAATGTCATAATCCTAGATCAAGATGTGCATGTGTGTGGAACATGACAATTGATCAATACTCCTCTATTTGATATGATCTCTCTTTCTAACTTATTATTTTGAGACATAGCTATCTTTATTATTTTTTCTTTTTCTATGAGCTTTGATATGCTCATCATTTTTTTCTAAAACTTGGGACCTTCATGTGCCCTATATTTTTTTCTTTTTCATATTTTTCATAATTTTGCATAGTCTATGTCTCATTTACTAGCATCATACTAGAGAGAGATAACTATTTTAGAACATGGAGCATGAACTTTGTGGAAAATGAAAGGCATGTTTCTGCGTACTTCCAGTGTAGAAGCAGCATATATATGTAGTGTGTACGTGATCTTGATCTTGGGAGTATGACAAAATTCTCAACAAGGATCAAAAAGGTTTGACCAAACTCAACACAAGTACAAGTAGCAAATGTAGAAGGTTTTCAACATGCAAGAACATCATATGGCTTTGGTAGGAATTTCTCACCATTGAGGAGTATGTGACACTATGGTTTTATGACATTTTATCAAAAGCAAGATCTCCAAGCACTTTGAATAGAAAAGGTAGGATTTCTAAGCTAGAACTATATCACACATCACAACAACTTAGTAAGTATGAGTTTCCTATTAAGATATTTTCCCACAAGCATAAGCATATGTATATGGAATAAAATTTATGCAAACTTCTATCTCAAGAATGTCATTAGCACATCACTTTTCAAAATTTCAATCAAGGTTTGGCTTTAGTTCATTTTGGATTGCATAAGATCATGTCAAAATATCACACATGTACCAAGAAGAGAGGAAGATGTGTCAAACCAGCGTTTTGAAGTGAAGTATCAGTAGTGGAGGATGACAGGTAGGCCCATAGCTCCATGATGGGGTCGCCCCCCCCATCAGGATGCATCTGGCCCTCAAAGGTGTGTCTCCTCCTTGTCCTCTATGCATACACCAAACTTCAGCTCAATTGGCTACTCTTGGGACGTCGGTCGACGCCCATATGGTGGCCAAATTGGCTCGAGTTGTGTGTGACAGCATCTTGTCAAGTGTGCATCACTACTGCATTTTCAGATTCTTCGCTTGTGGACACAAAGACAAGACAAAGATTAAGTGCATGGGTCCTGCTGGTGGAAAAACACCAACGGAACCAAAACTTCACTCATCATCATTTTTTTAGCCTTAAGCACATTGAAGATGATTAAGTTTATGTTATATGCTTTGTTTATTCTCATGACATGGTTGATAAAATGAGAAGGAAGAGATGAGCATTCATGTGAGATTTGAAAACATTTGACAAAAGGGGGTTTAGTTGTTCAACCTATTGACTCGTTGCCCAACTTACAACTTATGCATCAATGACCATTTTTTCAAGATAGAAAGAATAAGATATTTATGAAGCATATGAGCAGGAGGTCTTTGTATTCTTTTATTCAATGTTTATTATAGATGCAATGAAATAAAAATGATGGATAAGAATATATACCTTAGTGGGATAATAATACTTACCTAAGTGGGGGAGAGGACCTCCCCCAAGCTTGCTCTTTTCATCACACTTGTGCTGCAAGGATTAGTAGGGGGAGGGGCTCCTCCCCAAGCTTGTCTCCTTGGTGGGGGAGAGAACCTCCCCCAAGCTGGTTCTTTTGAATTCCCTTGTATCACCATGGTGTTGGTGTTGAGCAAGGGTCTTACATCTTTTCACCCTACCTGCACCTGAGATACCTCTACACCTTTCCACATTCTCTAAGTCAATTGTTAGTCTCCATGATTCATACAACCAATACCTCTCGTATTGGAGAGGGATTTTGATTGTATAACCATGGTGAAGCATAGAAAAAGACTAGTTTGATTCATTTTTTTAAGCATGTGTCGATAAGGTGTTTGAATATTCTAGGTATAGGTATGAAGAGTACCAAGGAATCATCTCCAAACACAAGGATTCTAGTGACAAGAAAAGATTATTCAAAATGAGCTAATGTCATGGAAGACATCTTGTCATCGAGGTATCATGCTGAGAGAAACAAACACTTGGAACTCGAGAGAGAATGGCTCAAGAACAAGAGGAAATTTCAAAGATTGCTCTAAATTTCCAACATGAGTGAAGGGTGAAGAAAGAAGTGACTGAAGGTGATAATGCCAGGTCAGGTGACCTGCTGTTGCACCCTCCACTAGGAATACTCAGTGGCTTTTGCATTGGATTCCTAAGTAAAGCAAAACAAGAAAAGAAGGGAGGTGATAGGCCACATATAGGGGTCGGCCGACCCCTACATGTCCCCTATCTCTTGCCCAAAGCTAAGTTTCTTGCTCCTAGTGTTTAGTGAAAACAAAGAATGCAAGCTCGAGTGCATGGGAAGACAAAAGGAGCACTAGAATATCACCCATTCATGCTTCGGCTAGTTGTATGTGTCATGAGTGATGAACAGAAAGAAAGAGGAGGCATGGAAGGACCTAAGGTCTATCATGAAAGAAAGCAAGTGATATGACCAAAGGGATCAAAGTGATGTCCCCCTACATGCTCATGCACTCAAACTTCAGAAATTTTAGAGCAATGCACCTTGGATACTTATGCAAGCAAAGTGGGAGGCACATGGTGATGTGATGCGTCTTTGGCCAGGTCGGCTGACCCATGTGTGGCCTCTCCACACTTCCCCATGACATGAAACATTTATTAACATGATTCCAAGGTGCAACAAAGTGCAGGTGGCACCATGGTGGGGTTGGTCGACCCCACCTTAGGCACAAACTAGCTCAAAAACTCATGTTATGTTTACCTTAAAGTTTTATGCAGGAAGAGATGTTGGGTTCTTGAGATTTCAAATGTGATAACCCAAAATGAAACAAAAAAGGAGGAGTGCAATGGAGAATCAGATGTGGATACATACCAAATTACCTCACGACGAGGGCTCTTGGTTCAAGTCCAATGAGCGGCAATCCTGAAGATGTGGATTTGAAAGACTTGTCTCCATCATTCCTTTCTTGATTCTTCTTTTGATTTTGGTTTGGCGAATTTGTTTTCTGTTGGAGGAGTGGGCTTCACCTCCTTCATTATTATCCTTGGCATGCCATCTTTTGCTCCATTGTTTTGTTTCATCTCTACAACAGATTAGTAGACAACACATATCCGAAGGGATACACAAGGATTTTCAAGAACGGGTATATGTTGTAATAGAGGAAGAGGTCATTTTCTACGCTATAGAAAATTGGTTTTAGTGGTTTATCATAGAATATTTATCATATGTTTCAAGTGACGTTCTCTTCTTGTTCATCAGAATTTCAGAAATTGAGCAAGGTTAAGGCAAGGATGAACAAAGATGTTTCAAGAGTACCTCAAGCCTTGATTTGTCTCTAAGAATGATCTCATGACTTACCCACCAAAATTTTAGAGGTTTTCCTACAGGGGTTAGTCCAACTAAACAACCAAATTCTATACAAGTATATTTTGATTCAATAAGCAAACTTGACACCATGCCTTGTT
This sequence comes from Microstegium vimineum, assembly GCA_022036555.1. Taxonomy (NCBI): domain Eukaryota; kingdom Viridiplantae; phylum Streptophyta; class Magnoliopsida; order Poales; family Poaceae; genus Microstegium; species Microstegium vimineum. The sequence continues at coordinate 19,727,193 of CM039119.1, read as the reverse complement.
TGATTAAGGCAGACTATTTAACCTAAGCACCATGCTCAATTTAAAAAGCCTATGGGAGTACGTTCGAACGGTACTTCCAAACCAAAGCATACAATAATAGGAAAGGAAGCATTGAATGGGATTGATTTAATTAGAGATAAGAACATGAATTGTGAAGCAGAGGAGATTTTTTTATATAATTGTTTATGCAGATGGGGTGGATGAACGACATTCAATCAAACATGTTATAGTTTTGGAAAAGAAAATTGATGTAAATGATGGATATGCATGAATCCCTAGACTTAACCAAAAGAAGCACTAGAGACATGATGATTTAAGGAAACATGCAGTGGTAAGAAACAATAAAGAAGAGTGCAAGGATAATGTCAGGTTACCTCCCGATAGGGTCTCACTTACCTCGCTTGATTCCATGCTCACCCACAATTTGAGACAAAATTGTGAGTGCTTTTGCTCGGTCACATGTTGATTTTTTTGGATGGCGACCTTCTCTTTATATCTGCACAGGGTTAGAAAAAACGTCTACATATACACAACTGTGAGATGGTGGGGATGAACAATTGATTATTCATGAATGATCAGACACCCTGGGCTCATTGATGATTTTTTTTCATTTTTTTCTTGCGGAAAGAAAACACCGGAAGGTCGAGACGGTTGATGTCCTGTTTATTGCACACTCAATAGAACAAGGGTAATCCCACAATAGCTAGTGGTAACATAGATTAGCAGACATCAGAGTTAGTATCAAAATCTTTCGCCAATTGCTTCCCCGGCAACGGCGCCAGAAATGCATGTTGACATTCCATAGCGTCGCACCAAAAATAGAGATAAATCCCTATCCCCGACAACGGGACCAGAAATGCTTGTTGGTATTTATTATGCTCATGTAGAATATTCTGCAAGCGCACAGAAATACCGCTGTAGCATTTCACCCAGGAGTATTCCAGGGTATCGTATTTATCCTCAGGGAAGCAATGGTTAAAGAATATGATAGATAACCATGATAATCCACTAACTAATATACCAACTAAACTATGGTAGGGGTAAATGATATATATGATATGTGCAATGACACACAGGAGAAGTTCCAATGATTAAGAGTAGTTTAGTGAGCGAGGAGGACAGCGAGCGAGCATAAGGTTTCCAAATATCTATCTCTACTTGCATGGTTCTAACTTAGCAAGATAAGTCATATCAACCAAGAGCAATATTCATACACAATTGCACTTTGGGTCACTAGGCCACTTAGCAACAGAAAGGGATGAGAAGGGTGCTAAACCGCCTAGCACAAGAAGGCCTACGCTTTAAGAACATGGCCGAACGTGGTGGGATCAAAGCCTAGATAGGTCTGTCACCCCTACTAGGTACCACAAACAAACCGTTGGACAAGCTGCAGACACAGGTAAGCGTATAATCTAGACACCATGTCTACACTATATCTCACTGCTCTAATCCGACATCCGGTGAAATTGATTAGAGCACCGGGTTAAGTGCGGTGAACCAGTGCAAAAGTATACTACCATTATCTTACTATCAAACAACTATGACTATGCTAACAACCAATACAACACAACTAGTCATGCTGCAATAAAGTAAAGTACTAAAGCACAGTAGAGAAGATAACTATATAAAATAACTCATGTCTTACAAAGAGAGAAATACATACTAGAAGCATACCAGACCTCCTGGAAAACTAGAGCTGAAGACCAGAGGCTCACTCTAACTCCTAACACTAATACTACTACAAGTGCTACATCTTGAGAGAGAGTGGAGAGCTCCTCCTTGTGGTGTCTTGAATGAGAGGGAGTGAGGGGGTATTTATAGTGGAAAGGTGGAGTAGGGGCTACTCCACCGCCACATCATCGATCCACGTGATGGATGATGAGAACCCTTGGATCCTAACTTCCTTTAGATCAATGGTGCAAGATAATTCAGCATGTGCTTCTTTAATTTAGCATGTGCATTGCATGGTGGCATGCAAATGGCGGTTGGATAAAGGAGTAGCCACCAAGCAACCTTGGGGGGTCGGCCGACCCCCCTATGACATGTGGGACCACTCTAGACCTTCTAGAAGCATGGCCCACATGTCATGGAGTGGTTAGAACTTTTGTGGTGGCCATTTATAGGTCGGCCGACCTGCACAAGAGGGGTAGTGACCCCCTTACTATGATAGGTGGGCCCTCCTACCATGTGGGTACTTGGGTTGGCTGGTGGGCCCCATAGGGTGGTCGGCCGACCCCCCTATGTGGGTCCCACTAGCTCATTTCTCTCCATTTCCTATAGTCTTGCAAGAAATACTCCATGGACATGTGGAACTATTTATTGGATAAAATATACTCATGATTTGCTTATGTCCCTTCATTATGAGGATGTTGACGGTGATTTTGAGCATAGAAAATTATGACATTTTCACCATCAATAGGGTTCCCCGAGGATGCCTATGACTTCTGAGGAGGGTGTACCCCCACCTTGGTGTCCCTGTGGTGGGAGTCTTTGTTTTACTACGTATTCCGTTGTAATAAACAATGCTGTTGGATATGATGTGATGAACACCATGTGATGTAATAAATATAAACGTTGTTCGTGTGACGATATTGTAATTTGTATGGTATATGTGAATCAATACATCCTAGGTTCACATATATTAGGCTTTCAATTTATTATATAAATTGGGGTGTTACACAGACTCTGGGGTGGTGGCACCCGTGGACTCCCTAGGACACCCGGAAGGTCCCAAACTTGGGGGCACTCCAGTGGCTGACCCTACGGGTGCCGGCTTTGTGGTTGTGGAGACTGCTGAGGCCGATGCTTCGGTGGTCGGGGCCATTAATGATGTCGCCCTGGGGTCGATGGTGGAGGAGATTGGTGAGTCTCCCCATATGGGGGGTGGCGATGCTACTGCCACTATGCCGGCGAGCGCTGATCCGCGAGCGCCGTCGATGGCCTTACCCCTTGGTACATGGCTGGCGAAGAGGAGGAGGGTGGTGACACTGGTGGAGGATTCGAAGTTGGTGAAGGAGATTCTGCGCGCAGAAGACGACTCGAAACCGCCGGTTCGGACCTAGTGTTGGGACGACGAGGCTGAAGAGGAGGCGACGGTCTTTCTGAATGGCGCAAACAATTTGTTGGGGCGCATCAAGGTATGTGTACCTCTACTTAACCCATGTTTTCGTGATGTATCCTTTGGTGACGGCACTTGCGTGGTCTTCAAGGCCAGAAAGGAGTGCAAGGCCATGGCCGACCAGCTTGCTTCCCTGGCGGCGGAGAATGAGCGCCTTCGCGGTGAGGTCGCTCGCGTCGAGGGGCAGTTTGTCGAGCTGGAGGAGAGCCTTTACGGTGCACAGAGGCGGTCATAGGTGCTGGAAGCCGCAGTCCAGTAATGGGAGCATGAGAACATGGAGCTTCTGGCGCAGGCAGAGAGGTCAATGAGATCACCGCCCGTGAGTTTTCCCCCTTTAGCGTTTTCCTCTTTGTTTTGTTCTTATATATCGGCTTCATTCTTACTTCTTTCTAATGTAGAGCTGGTCAGGGCGGAGGAGGCGAAGCGCCTAGTCGAGGAGGAGGCTGTTGCCGCCAGGCTGGAGGTGTACAAGATGCAGGCGATGCACGAAGGTAGTTTTTACTTACCTGTCGCTTTGACCGTGCGACAACCTTATCTGGCATTTATTGTGCTCGTAGCTTACCGGGGGCACGTGCATCTCTAATTTGTAGACCTGCAGGCCAAAGTAGACGCCTACTACGACCACTTCTGGTCACTAGCGAGGGAGGTCGACCTGGTGGTCAAGTGTGTCGATGGGCATGCGCTTATTCCTGAGCATGCCGAGTAGGCGACCATGGAGGGTGTCCTGTTGAGGGCTCGCGGTATCCAGGGGAGGCTCCGGTCGTTCATGACCTCTACAATGTAGAGTGTGGCAACTCATAGTTTTTCCATGTTGCGGTCGCACTACTCGAGGCTGGACCTAGGTCAGGTGGTGACCGGATTCGCGGCGGGCACGTCGGAGGAGTAGATGGATCGTCTGGAGGGCGAGGCCGAGCCTTTGGCGGAGGTCGTAGTTAGGGACATAGATTTATTTGTTGCGGGACAGCCGTAGTTTGTATCTAGGATACAAGTTGTCAGACCTGTAAGTGAAATGCTACAAAGCTGTATTTTAATCGAGGCGGTGAGCTTTTGTTTCACTTGTATGTCCTTTTCTGCCATCTAAGTCGTGAGTTGCAGCGATGAATCATTCGGCCTTGAGTTTCCCATGGTCCGCATCGTAGGGCTAGCGCTGCTGCACGCGTAGGAGCCATGGGGACTACCAAGGGGGCACGCTGTTGATAACCCGTGGCGCAGAGGGCGAGCAGCTCATGCACGCGTAGGGAGATGCCAGGGCAGGGTCTTTTTCCGAGAGGCTCGATCATGGCATGACTAGGGCCTATGGAGAGCGTTCCTGCAGACACTGGGCAAATAGCCATGCTGCTTGTAGAGTCATCGACTGTACCATGGTCGTGTACAAATTCTGGGCATATAACCTTTGGTGCCGTGACCCCAACACTACCCTTGATGCTGGGGTTAGTGCTCGGGGCGTCTGGCGACTTAGGTATTTTGTACCTAGACATCAGGCCTGAATCGGTGGCTTTCTGGTTATAGCCAGGCTGTTTGGCAAGAATGCCTTAAAGCGTTTTGGAGAGGTCGTCGAACGCTGTGAGAGCGTTTTGGAGAGGTCGTCGAACGCCGTGGGCTTTTTGTAGAGGTCGTAGAACAACATGGGCATTTTGTACAGGTCGCCGAACGCCATGAACGTTTTGTAGAAAACGAGTAAAATGAACAGAAGTATGGAGAATGACACCGAACCTTTATTTATTAATGGAGAGGTACATATTACAAGCTTATTGGAACACTTTAACTTCTAAATCATCTCGCGCCATTGAGGTTCGAGGGTATATATATCTAGCTACGGGTGGGGTCGGTGCTGGTTGCCGTTGGTCCTGCTTCTTTGGGCTTCTTCGTGGTGGATTTGTCACCAGGTTCGGAGTCGTATGTGTCTTGGACGTGGAACTTTTTGATGGCGTTGAGCGTGTGCTGCTCGCATTTATATGCGATTTGCAGATTGGTATGGAGGCTGAGGACGCCCTGAGGCATCGGGATCTTTAGCACCATGTAGGTGTAGTGCGGAATCGCCATAAGCTTGGAGAGTGTCGGGCGGCCGAGGATATAGCGTGGTAGGCTGTCTCGAAGTCGGTGATGATGAAGTAGATGTTTTCGACCCTGAAGTGATCTTGGTCACCAAACTGCACGGGGAGGGTGATCTGCCCTACTGGTGTGGATGCCTTGTTCGGGATGATCCCTTAGAAAGGAAAGTTCACTGGGGAGAGGTCTTTCTTTGAGTAGTCGAGCTGGCGGAAAGCATCGGCGAAGATGATATTGAGGGCACTACCACCGTCGACCAGCACCTTTTGGAAGCAGCATGTGACGATGGTTGGATTGATGATCAGGGGAAAGCAGCCGGGATACCTATAATCCATCCACTAGTCTTCCCTAGAGAAGGTGATAGATTGCTCTAACCAGTCGAGGTAGCGAGTGTTGGCTGGATCATCTCCGATGGTGGCGACTAAGCAGACGTCCTTTTGGACTTGGCGTCATCGCCTCTCTCCTTTGACGACCACACTGCCCTCAAAGATGGTGAATGTTCTCGAAGCCGTTCGGAATTCTTGTGCTGGGTGCTCCTTGTCCTTGTTCTCGTCGTTGTCCTCTCGCCTTGGCTTCTTGTCGCTTCTTCCACGCAGTGCCGATTCGAGGACCTCGCATTCGTGCATGGAATGCTTGGAGTTTTTATGTATGGGGCATTGGACATCAAGGATCTTCTCGTAGTTGCTGTCATAGTTGCGTCTTGATCGAGCGCCCGTGTTAGCAACATAGCGACCACCGTGTTTGGAGTCGGTCCCTTGTCGATAGCCCTCTGTATTGCGTGGCCGGTAATCTTTGTGGTCGCGTCCCCGATCATCGGGCCTTCGGTCATCACGGTAATTGGGTCGGCGGTAGCTGCCCCTTGTGCGTGCTGGGGAACGTGAATGGTGTCGACTTTCTCGACTGCGGGTGGCGTCGTCTTGGTCGGCATAGGTGTTTGCAATGGTCTTCAAGCCCTCTATGGTGGTTATCTTCTTGCGGACCAGCTTGTTTCGGAGCTCATCGTTGCGTAAGCCGTTGGACAAAATGGAGATAGCCTCTGGGTCAACGATGTCTGAGATGGTTAGCCGCTTGTTGGAAAAACGATGGATGTATTCCCGAAGGCTCTCACTGTGCCGTTGGCAAACGTTCTCTAGGTCGTAGCGCGTCCCCGGCTGGTCGCATGTGTCCTTGTAGGTCCTGATGAAGACCTCCTTGAGTTGTTCCCAGGTGTCGATGGAGCCCTCGAGGATTTTGTGGAGCCAACTTTTGGCCGATGCCGATAACATAACCGGTAGGTAATTGGCCACCACGTCGCGATCCCCTCCGGACGCGTGGACGGTGATCTCGTATGTGGTCGCCCACTATTCTGGGTTTGCCTTGCCGTCGTACTTTTCCACCGACGTGATCCTGAAGTTCTGGGGCCACCTGGTGGCACGGAGATGAGCGAAGAAGGGACGTGGTTCTGCCGCGGCTGGAGGCGCCGGCGTAGGTGTTCAATCGCGCCGGGGTTGATCATATTCTTGATCATCGTATCGCGGAGATCTTGGTCGGTGCGGTCGTTGGGGGCTTCGCGGGTGGTTCTTGTTGTGGGACTGGCCGGAGAATTCATGCGGGGTGCCCATTTTGTTAACCTAGACCGTGGCCGCCTTAACGTGGGCCTCAATCTTCTCAATCTCAGGCGTGATGGGCATCTTGGATAACTCGCAAGCGGCTACTGCTAGATTAGCACTCGGGGTCTGGTACACTGGAATGTCGCCCATCTGGTCGAAGTCTTACTGGAGATTATGCCGTGGGAGGCGGTTATGGTCCTCGCGTTCACGCCTCTCCTACTCGTGACATTCTAGCTCGCGTCTATGCGCGCGCTCGGTGTTGTGTTGCTCTCGGGCGATGCGTTCGGCATCTGTCTCGTTGTCGTGGGTGACGCTGTCAGCGGAGACATGAAAAATCATTCCTCCGAAGCCGGGAGGGAACTCCTAGAAATCGCTTGACAAACTGGAGGAGTCGATCGCTTTGATCGTTGTGACGGAGGCGGATTCGAACGAGGCCGTGCCATCAAAGGACACTGTTTGGTCGGAATTACTGAGGATCCCAGAGATGATGACCGTGTTAACGACGGGTGTCGCCTGGACCTGGTCGGAGATTTGTGAGAGCGTGTGGTGCTAGAAGGAAGCTGCCCGGGTTCAGAGCTCGTAAGGCATCGTCGAAGGTGGGCAGGCATCCCTGGTCGGCACAGCCATCGCCTTCCTTGAAGTTCTGTGGCGACGTGGATGGCGACCGTGATGGCCGAAAAGCCGACGCCGTGCCATTTGTACAAGGTCGATGCAGTCGGTGATGCTGGAATTGGAGTGGTCAATGGTGTCGATCAGGTCGTCGAGGTTGACAACCTTTCGTGGGTGGTACCTTGGCATTGTGGGACGATGCGAAGGTGGCAGCGCGTCTGACACGCACGAAGTAGACCCGATGGTCCAGGATATAGATCCGATCTAGAGCACGGTGCCGGTCGCCGGGAGGACCATTGAATCGGGAAAAGTAACTGCTTGACAAGCCATGGTGTCATGGCACACACCCCCTACCTGGCATGCCAACTATCGACAAAATATGCGTCGCAATCTACATATGGGGTACCCTACGGTAGTAGATTGTAGGTGGAGGTGTGGCGACGGTGATCAAGCGTAACACAGAGAGTGTAGACACAACGATTTATACAGGTTCATGCCAGCAAATCGCCGTAATACCCTACGTCCTGTGTTTTGGTGGCTGGATTGATATGAGTATTAGGTTACACGAGGTGTAGATGGATCTTTTCAAGGGGGTCCCTGCTCGCCTTATATAGCCGGGGAGTAGGGTTACAGTTTCCATATCCTAGCAGATTATGATCGGTTCCTTAAGGCAAGGGATCCGATCCTATCTACTAGGATCTTCCTTGGCGAGCAAGGATCTTCGGAGTCCCTGGCAAGCACGACGTCTTGGTCACGTGTCGCAGGGCCTCGCGGGCTAGGCCGTCTCCTAGTCGGTAGGCCCAAACAGGTCCCTGGGATATGCCGAGGTAATATCCCCAATAGGGGTATAGGTGGTGGACACTTCATGCTTGATCCCCACTTCATCACAATAATCATCAATTCTTGTGTTGACAAATTCGGTGCCATTGTCACTTCTTATCTTCTTGATCTTCACTTCAAATTCATTTTGAGCCCTTGTAGCAAACTTCTTGAATATGTCTGTTGTCTCTCCCTTGTCTTGAAGAAAAAAAATACCTAAGTGTATCTAGAGTAGTCATCAACTACCACTAAGCAATAGAGATTGCCTCCAAGGCTAGCATCAGTGGTAGGTCCAAACAAGTCCATGTGAAGCAACTCTAGAAGTCTTGATGTTGACATGAAAGCTTTGGTTGGACGGGTGTTTGCAACTTGTTTGCCCGCTTGACATGCACTACAAAGCTTGTCCTTCTCAAATACCAAATCCTTCAACCCTCTAACCATCTCCTTCTTGACTAGCTTCTTCAAAGTTGACATGCCCACATGAGCCAATCTTCTATGCCATAGCCAACCCAAAGAATTCTTGAAGAATAAGGAAGTTTGCAAGCTAGCTTCATTTGAGGTGAAATCCAATAGATAGAGATTGTTGTGTCGGAATCCCTTGAATATCAATGATGAATCTTCCACCTTGGTCACAACTACCTCACTTGGAGTGAAGAGACAATGAAAATCGAGATCACATAGTTGACCAACCGATAGCAAGTTTAAGCTCAAAGATTGTACTAGCAAGACATTGGATATTGATTGATCATTTGAGATAGCCACTTTGCCAAGCCCTTGCACTTTTCCCTTTGAATTATCACCAAATCTAATCTTATCTTGACTTGCATAATCTTCATCAAGTGTGTTGAACATCCGGGGGTCACTGGTCATATGTTGAGTGCAACCACTATCAATTACCCAATGGCTACCACCGATCTTGTAGTTCACCTATACACAAGCAATCTTGAAGTTAAGCTTGTTGTTTGGGAACCCACACTTGGCGGGGACCCATAGCCTTGTCAACCAACTCTTTAGCCACCCACAACACTTTAGGCTTGTTCTTCATCTTTGGACCAAGAAACACAACTTGAGGTCTACCCTTGGAGTCCTTGTTGATGATGAAGTGTGCGTCATGAGCAAATGTCCTTGTGTGCTTGGGCAAGGTCTTAGGTGGTGGAGTATTGCAATCATGAGAAAAGTGACCAACTTGACCACACTCAAAGCATCTTCTTGGCTTAGGCTTTGGCTTGTCTTCATTGTTTCCATTGTACTTGTTCTTGTAATAATTCTTTGCTTCAATGTTGACCTTGGAATTCATCACTTGGTTCTCCTTGAACCCAACACCCATCTTGTCATTCTTCATGATAGTGTTCATCAAGAGCTCACTTTGGAGGTTGTGGTCCTTGGTGAACTTCTCCATCCCACTAGCAAGCTTGATCTTCTCTTTCTTTAGCCTTGCATTTTCTTCTTGTAGAGTGTTGATCAAGATGGTTGCATCCTTGTCTTCTTCACTAGCCGACTTTATGGTGAAGGGCTTGTTTGACTTGAGATTGACTAGCTCTTCCTTGAGCTTTGAGTTCTCTTCCTTCATCTTCATGTAGTCATTGTAGTTGTCGGCTTCTACCACTTGCTTACCCTTGCACTTGGCATTTTGCTCACTAGAAACTTCATCAAGCAAGTCCTCACAAGTAGTAGCTATGTCACACTTAACAACTGGGTTAATAGCAACATGTGAGACAAGATCTTGATTGAGCAAATCATAAGCAATCACAAGAGTACCATGCTCATCTTTTACTTTGGTGTAGTCATCTTTTAGCAAGTTATACCTTGTGTGGAGCTCTTGTGATGACCTCTCAAGCTTATCATGTTTCTCATTTTCTTGCTTGAGTGAGGATTTGAGCTCCCTAGTGCTAGATGTAAGAGTGTTGTTCTCAAGCTTCAAATCATCATTAGCACTAGACAAGGCATCAAGCTTAGCATGCAAGTTTTCTTGTACTTCAAGTAGTTTGTCATTTTTAGCTTTGTACTTCCTTATGATGTTAGAGTATTTGTTGTAAATTTTAATTAGCTCATCATAGGAAGGTGCTTCATCATCACTATCACTACCACTTGAGTCACCACTATCATCATTATCCTCTTTTTGGACCTTCTTATCACCTTTAGCCATGAGGCATAGGTGTGTAGAGGATGAGCCCAGTGATGATGGAGGAGGTGGCGGTGGAGTAGAAGAATCAATCACCAATGCGGCCATCTTCTCATCTTCACTTTCATCATTAGAGCAGTCACTTGAGTCCTCAATGTCGGTGAGCCAATCACCAACAATATAAGCCTTGCCATTCTTCTTATTCTTGTGGAAGTTGAAGTTCTTCTTCTTCTTGAATGGATTCTCTTGCTTCTTCTCGTCATCATCACTTGAATCATCTTGTGCACCCTTCCTGTTCTTGTAGTTCTTGAACTTGTTGTTCTTGAACTTGTCATTCTTCTCTTCGGTGCATTGACGTGCTAGATGACCAAGAATCCCACAATTGTAGCACTTCATTTGGGAGATTGGCTTCCTTGAAGAGCTTGTGAAGAATTTCTTCTTCTTTGAGTCAAACTTGACTCCATTCTTGTTTAGCTTCAACATCTTGGTGGTCTTCTTCACCATGAGAGCAATGTTGTCTTCATCTTCATCATCACTTGTGCTCTCATACATCACTTGGAGTTTGCATTTCTCCTTGGAGGATGCCTTGAGAGCCAAGTCCTTCTTCTCCTCTTTCTCTTTGTCTTTATCTTTCTTCTTGGAGGAGGATGAAGAGCCATCATTGATCATCTTGGACATCTCATGAGAATTGATCTTGTCCAACACTCGTGTTGGTGTAGATGTGGAGAGATCACCTTGGTAAAGAACCGTGATGATGTGATCATACTTGTCAATTGGCAAGACACAAAGGATCATGCACACCACATCAGTCGATGACATTTGGGTGAGCCCAAGGCCATTCAATTCCTCTGCAAGCACATTCAATCAAAAATATATTTTATTAGCACTTTCATGAGATAGCATGGTGAAGGAGTTCATCTTAGCAATAATCAATTGATAGAGCTCCTCTCTTTCACATTTAGTGCCCTCGTGTAGAGCACAAATGTCGGTCCAAACCTCATGTGTGGTTTTGCAATTCCGCACATGGTTGAACACATCCTTACAAATGCCATGGAAGAGGATATTTTTTGCCTTGGCATTGTTCTTCTCAAAGTAAGGATCTTCGACGAACACTGAACCACCATGGATGGCGGCTTTGTGAACGCCGGCATCAACGGCCTCAAGATAGGCCTCCATATGAACTTTCCAATAAGGAAAGTCATCTCCATCGAACATGGGAGGTGGTCCATCCCCATGGGACATCTTTCTCTAGGCAGTGAAGCCTAATTTTAGAGAAACAAGGCTCCGATGCCAATTGAAAGGATCAAGATGCCCAAGAAGGGGGGGGGGTGAATTGGGCTTATTTCAAAATTCTAAAGCAATTATGAAATCCTAGCAAGTGCTAATTCCCCCGTGCCTACCAGATGTGTGCTTTAGACTATGAAAGCGGTAGCAATTCAAGGAATGGAAGAACACCCTACACAATTTTAGTATGAATGTAAAAACACGTGCGGAATGTAAAGAGCAGAAAGTAAAGAGCTAGGGATAGAAATTCTTGACACGACGACGTTTTGCCGAGGTATCAAGGAGTCCACACTCCGCCTAGTCCTCGTTGGAGCACCTCACAAGGTATTGTTCCACCTCAATCCCGCGCAAGGGATGAGTGCTCTCTACGGGCTGGTTCTTCGCCACTCCGGCTCGGTGAACCGGCCACAACTGATCACAAGTAGATAAAGAAGGGCCGCCGACAATCCTTCCGGTGATCACCTTCCTCCGAGCACCACTGAACCGTCTAGTGGATGTCGATCACCAAGAGTAACAAGCTTCGATCTTCACTTGACTCACTCAAGCTTCACAACTAGAGTGGATGCACACTTGAACTCTTGGATGAACTAGAGAGAGGATTGATGGATGGATTCGCAAATCTCTCTCACTAGGGCTCTTGCTCTCTTCCCCAACCTCACAAGGTGTTTCTCAGCTATCCAAATTAGCAAAGGCCGATTGGGAAGGCAAGTGGTGGAGTATAAATACCCCCACACACAACCAGCCCACGGGCAGGAAAAACAGACAGTTTAAGTTGGCATTAGACACTCCGATGCTTAGGCAATGGACGCTCCGATGCCTGCCCCAACGGCTAGTTGCTGTTACAAACAGTGCCCAACGGTTGCTCCAAAGCAGGGGCACCGGACGCTCCACCGAGCGTCCGATGCAAACTAGGTGCTCTCGGGTTTCTGGAATTAAACCAACGGACGCTGCACATCGTCCTATGGCTTGCCAATGGACGCGTCTATTGCAAGCTGAGCCTCTCTGGAACTCTCTGTAATGCCAACAGACGCTCTAAGGGTCAAACACTAGTGTCCGCTACCAACGTCCGATGCCCAGAAAACGGCTCTCTCCTAAGTCAAGCTACTAGTCCAAACCCCTCTTGATAGTACGGTCAAAGATCAGATAAAACCCTATCTACATTAAGTGCCCTTCATCTCCTTATGGCACTTAGACCTATCACTTTAAGGTCTTCATCATCTTCTCTTTGAAATCTGAAACAATATCCATCTTGGGGGCAATAGATAACCATAAGGTGCCAATTCACATTAGTTACCATGGCTAAGCTTTACATAGCCTCAGCAAAACACACATTAGCCATAATAACATCCACTTGTCGTTAATCACCAAAACCAATAGGGCCATGATTCTTCAGTTCCGGTACTTGGGTAGGGCCTCCTCTAGAGCTAGGAGCTGTCCGATTGGGCTGACTTCTAAGATGGCATATATGTCAGCTAGATACCTGTTCAATCCTCTCTCGCCTCATTTTAAACCGCTCCAATTTCTTTTCCTTGATCTCTCAGTGCTCGTTGTCGCGGTTGTTTTGGGTGTATCTTCGGCATGTTTCGCTTCATGTTGTGAAATTAGCTCTTGCATCTGAGTCAATGCCCTCTAAATATATACATTGTGAGTTTAATGGATGGGTTTATATATAGACATGTAATTACATACAAACATGAAAACATGAAATCATATAATAATAGACATGAAATAATTACCTCGTCGGCTTGTGGATTATAATCAGGGTCACGGCGTAATTCACGTTCTTATTGTTCTCGAGCCTTCCTCACTTCGGGACGCTCGAAGTTGTCGCTAGGGCTTTCGTATTCCAGAGTTGATTGGTTCCCTTCTACTTTCTCCATGGGGTTGGACAACCCCAGGGCTTGGCCCGTTTTGTTGGTATCTTGTACTTGCTTCGTGGGGTCAGATGACCCTAGGGCTTGGCCCGTTTCGTGGGTATCTTGTACTTTCTCCATGGGGTCAGACCCTTGTGCTTGGTCCTTGCATGGAGATGTCATCGTGGAAATCTAATAAAGGATAGACACAAATTAATACATACGTGCTAAAGAGGTATGGATTATCTTGGAGAGTGTTATTTTGAATAAAACGAATATATATTATCCAATGACATACTCAAGAAATTTCTAGTGAATATATATTATCCAATGAAATTTCTAGTGAATATATATTATACAAGAATTTCTAATGAAATACATTCAAGAGCTCTTTTTCTTTTTTCTATTACAAATACATACAAGAGGCCTTTTTTATTTTTCTATTACAAATACATACAAGAGGCTTTTTCCATAAATAAGTTATTCTCGAGGAGTGAGAAAGAAAGTTATTTAGGGATGGAGGGAGTATTTAAATATATATACATATAAAGAAGCTAATACATATATATAATAATTTAAATATATATAAGCATTTACATATATATATATATAAGCATTCACATATATATAATAATTTAAATATATATATATATATATATATAAGAATTTCCATATATATATATAAGCCTTTAAATATAAGCATTTAAATATATATATAAGCATTTACATATACATTTAATAATTACAAGCATTTACATATAAAGAAGCATTTAAATATATATAAGAATTTAAATATATAAATATTTAAATATATATAAGCATTTACATATATATAAGCATTTAATAATTACAAGCATTTACATATAAAGAAGCATTTAAACATATAATTACAAGTATTTGTATAAAAAATGAATCACCGGAGATCCACATGTCGGTCCCTCTCTCTCTTTCTCTCGCTACCAGCCGGGCCCACATGTCAGGTTTCTTCTCCGGAGATCCACAACCGCAGCTCGACTGCCGCCGCATGCTCCAATGCCACACGCTCCACCGCCGCAGCTCAGCGCCACCGCACGCTCCACCGCCACGCCACCGCACCCGCCACTGCGGACTCTACCACCACCACCGCGCACATAGAGAGAGAAGACGGAGCGCGAGGGCACTTACCACATGCGTGCGTGGTGCGGTTGCGAGAAGGCGCGATGGAGATGGCTGAAGCAGCGGCGAGAAGGGCGGCGGAGGAGAAACCGGGGTAACCTGACAACGTCTTTCGAAATGAACTGGAGCCTTCGGACTTGTAAAAAATTCGAGCTCGAGCGCGGCCTTATAAAGGGTGGCCATTTCTACAGGCGGTCGGTATTGACCGCCGCCTATAGAAATCAATCGCCTCTAGGAACCATTTTCTAGAAATCATTTAATAAATTTAAAAAAATCATATCTTGAGAAATATTTTTCCAAAAATTATGAAATAAATTTTGTGGTGTTTGTCTCGACAACAAATACATGTTAAAAATATGGAATGACATGTTTAAGATACTGTTATATGTAGTTATATTTATAATGACCTCAATTTAATATATGTCTCATATCTCGATTAATACATAAGTAAAATGCTTGGGTTTGTGTTTTTCCTAATTAAATGCTAGGGTTTGATGTTAATTAAGATAGAGTTTAGCTAGGGTAGATTAGGGACTAGTGATTAGCTTGAGTTCATTCGGGTTTAGTGCATATGGTTCATCATCTCGGGATTATAGAAATAGATTGCATTTATGTGGAATAGGCATAGGGTCTCACATTGTAACATAAATGGATTATATAGCAAATAACAAAAATAATCTAGGCAGCTATTGTTCTTCCTTGTCCATCGTGGCACACCCAAGGTAGCGATTTTTGTGGGATGCTTCGCTCAACACTCCTTATTTTTAATGGATGGTCATCTACAAAGAGAGACATGTCACTGAACTCATTAAATTCATCCAGGTCAGATACACCTTCAACCCCTATAGCTTGTTACTTTCCAGGAAAAACTACATGCTTTGGCTTGTCGGTACTTTTCTTCTCATTAGGAGAAAGAATCTGTTCAGCATAGAAGACCTGTGCAGCATGGTTAGCCATTATCCATGGATCATCTTTGTAGCCTACCTTACTTAGATCAAGAACTCTGACCCCATATTCGTCCACTGTGACATGTTTGTCTTCAACCTATTAACATCAAAACACACGGATCTGAAATGTGCCATAGTCTAGTTCCTATATGTCCTCAACGAAGCCAAAGTATGAAGTTTCCTCACTAGTTTTAGAGTCTAAGGCATCACATTGAACTCCACTGTTTGTGATATGCTATTTTTGTCCTTAGACTTGGTACAGTATGTGAAGCCACTAATGTCATAGGTTTGCCATGTCGTGACCTAGCGTGATGTAACACCCAAAATTTTGCATTTTTCCAAATAGATTAAAAGTAAATTTGATTTGCATTTGTGTGGACATTAAAACTTAGGAAAATTAATTAAGGCTTTCATAAAGTAAAATTATCACATCTAGAAACAAGAGTGTTGCATGCATGCTGGTGCACAGTACATTGTATTGTTGGAATTTACAAAATTCAAACTTGTATTCAATTGTGTTTGTGAAAATGTGTTTGGAAATTTCAAAATCAAAAAATAGAAAAGCATTTCTCTCTTTCTCTCTCTCCCTCAATGCAATCTGGCCGCAGGCCTATTTCCCCAGCCCACTCCCCTTTCTCTCTCTCTCGGTTGGGCCAGACCTGGCCCACTTTCTCCCTCGCGCACAGGACAGCCCAACTCCACCTCTCCCTTTTCCCTCTCGGCCACTGACATGTCTGCCCCACCTGTCAGTCCCTCCTCCCTCACTTTGCCTTTCTTCCTCCCTCCTTCCCGCTCTGTCGCGCCGGCACCTCTCGTCGCCGAGCCCGAATCGGGGTAGGAGATCCCCCTCCCTTTCCTTCGCCGACTCAGAACCGTGGCAGGGCTAGTTAAGCGCCGCACCCCCGCCTCCCTTTCCTTCCTCCCCTTTCCCTCCTTTCCTTTCTGCGCCGCCGCCCTTCCCTTGCGGCCAAACGCAAATCGGCCGCGGAATTGCTTCCCTTCCATCACGGCCGCGCCCTTTGACTATAAAAGGACGGGCACCGCACCCTACCGCAACCACCCGACCCTCTGGAAGCTCCTTCGAGCACCACCGAACCCCCCAGCGCCGCCGCGACCGAGCACCGGGCCGCCGTCGCCGCCTCTGCGCTGCCGAGTCCCTCCACCTAAATCTGACCGTCCCCGAGCTTTGCAATCCGGTAAGGAGCACCCCAGTAGCTCTCTCTCTCCCCAGCCGCTCTGGTGAACTGCTCCGCGGTTTCCATCACTGCCGAGCCGCCCCTCCACGTGGACCGCTCGCCCCCGCGCACAATCAGTTCAATCAACCCCGCCACCGTCTTCGCCGTTCTTCCCTCTCTCTCCCGGTCCTTTCCGCATCAAAAATGGTGCACTGACACCCCGAATCGTGTTGCGCCGCCGCTCGCTAGCAATGGCGCCGCCGCACCTCTGTTCCCAGCCGCCATGCGCCACCGTCTCCCCCTCGGATCTAATCCCGACCGTCCATCTTGAATCGGATGGACCACAACGCTCTGTACCCCTTCGGCTGGCAACTTTGCAAAAGAGACCCCGTAGGTTTTAAAGTCTGAACCCGCCATCCCTTGGCGTAAACTGAGATCCCGTCTCCTCTGCTGAAAAACGTACTCCCTTTTCAGTTTGATTTAATTCGAAAATTAAAAGGAAAACCCTATTTACCGTTTTGCCACTCTATTTCAAATGCTCTTAAATTGCAAGTTTTAAATCCAAATCGACCCGTTCAAGTTGCGTTAGATCCGTATTTTCATGCTCTATCCAGTAGCATAGATTTCATCTATGTTAATTACTTTTGAAAATCAAAGAAAATTAATTCCGTAATGCTTTAATCTGGCCTTTTTAAAATCTTGTTCAATTCATATCTTTTCCGTTATAGTTCCGTTTTTGGTGATTCAAACGTCTTTGTGATCGTAGTAAGACGTAGATCAGTTTTATAAACATTTAATCTTGTTTTATTGTGTTTGGTGTACTATTCTAATCTATAGCCTTTGTTTGCTTGCATGTTATGCCTTTGTATGATTGCATGTGATGTGGTGATCGAGTAGAGACGGTGAGCAGTACGTGGGTGATCAGGAGTTTTGCTTTGAGCAGGAGCAGCAGCAGGAACCCTTTGAGCAAGGCAAGTATTATATGGGATCTTCCTTGATGTCCTATTAATGAAGTTTTTCCAATAAAATCATATGCATGTGTCTAATACTGTTACCATAGGGTTTACCTAGATTTGATTACCTCTATCCTTGAAATCCTATGGGTTACTTTTGCATATGGGTAGTTATTGCTAGTGCTCCTCTTTAATAAGCATGATCCTTTAATCTTGATTAATGACTACATGAGATGATAAAGTAAAACTTGACTTTTTAGCAACATGGATTTAGGACCCTATCTGTCAGCAAAAGCTGGGACTTACAGTACAACCATGAGGGCTATATGGCTCTGACTTTAGTTCAGTAATAGGGTTACTCTCTCGCATGCGGCAGTTCACGAAAGTTGCCATTGCCGAGCGGTTGCGGAGCGGCTGGAGTGGGGACCGCTGCGTGTGTGTACCATCCCGGGGCTCCTATATACCCCTTGCCCGTGGATCCGTACTGTCTGTGGTATGTCAGCGAACCCCTTTGAAAGACTTCATAGTGTTCCTTGCCCGTTCACCTCGGTAGTGTTAAGGGAGTCATGATCCCAGGGCATTTGGGTAAACACGACTCATGGGTAAAGTGTACAAACTCTGCAGAGTGTTAAAAACTATCATGATAGCCGTGCTCACGGACACGAGTGGCCCGGAAAGCTCACAAAACTCTTTGGTTACTTGTTGTTTACCTTTATGAATCACTTTATCATGGAATTATGTTACTTGTTCATTTGTTTACTTGATTATGCAATTTAATTTGGGGACTTAAGCATAACTTTGATCTACCACTTATAAAGTTTTGTTACAAATTAAAATGCTTACCGCAGTAAACCAGTGTCATGCTTTTTGAGCCTCATGAATCCCATATATATATTTTTTGAGTACGAAAGTACTTACGCTTGTTTTCTCTCTTTTCAATACTTGTATAAAAATCCCGGATGGGTACCAGATTACAAGAGTTATGAGGAGTATCCCGAGGACTTCTAGGTTTGGGGTCAACCAGTTGACGTCCCTGTGCTATGGAGCTTCGTGAGAGTTATCATATATTTCCGCTGTTTTGTAATAGACATTATTTAAATACTTGTTCGCTATGTAATAAACACTTGTGATGATACAATTTTGATAATTTGTTGGCTTATGTGTGTGACTGATCCCTGGGCACACATAAGATTATTGCATCCCGTTTTGCCTTTAAAACTGGGTGTGACACGTGATGGTCTAGAAGCCAACACCTTGATGGTGCGTTCCTCAATTGTTTCCCCCTCTGGAATGTCATACTCCCTTAGACATGAGGTTAACTGATTCTTGTGTTCCTTCATTAACCACTCATCTGTGTGCCCATGATTATGTTTGTGAAGCTCATCAATATGTTGCTCGATGAAAGGCTCCATTATCGAGAGTTGATGTAGGATGGTGTGATGTGCCTCGAGGACTAATTTATAATCATGCGGGACTAATGATTTCTTTCCCATCCTCCCTCTTCCATTCAGCCTACCCTCATGTCATGACGGGGGCAAACCTATTGCAACTTGGTCTTTTAGGACACTACTATAGAATGGACCTCCAGACTCAATTGCCTCTTCGGTAGTACCCCTCTACCATGGACGCCTCAGGACGAGCACAAGTTGTTACGTAGCCATTAAGTGTTGACATGAAATGCTCATACGTCCACATCTCATGCAAATACATGGGACCCAGTGCCTCTATCTGTGGAACCAAGTGCACCACAAGGTAAACCCTAATATCGAAGAATGCTGGAGGAAACCACATCTCAAACTGTGACACTGTCTCCACTACAAATTCCTTAAGAGATGCCAACTCATCACAGTTAATCACCTTCTTTGAGATCCTGTTGAAGAAGTAGCACAACTGTGTGACTGCAACCTTTATCCACACTGGATTTATAGCCCTGATGGCAATAGGGAGGAAAGTAGTCAGCATGACATGATAATCATGTGAGTTGTAGTTGGTGAGTGTAAGGTCTTTCATTAACACAATACTTCATATACTAGAGCAAAATCCAGATAGGACTTTCAAATTCTTCAACAACACACACATCGAATGTTTCTCATCATTGTTGAGGTTGTAGCTTGCTGCTGGGAGATGGTACTTCCCATTTTTTTGAAGAATAGGGTGAAGTTATTTTTTTATGTCTAACTGTACCATGTCCAGGCGTGAATATAGTCCTTCCTTTGTCTTGCCCTTCATGTCTAGCAAGGTTCCAATTAGGCTTTCAAACACGTTCTTCTGAACATGCATACCATCGATCGCATGGTGGACGTCTAACTCTGGCCAGTATGACAAATACTCGAAGAAAATAGACTTCTTGAATGTAGCCCCTGGAGTTGGTTTGACATTCTTTCTTGGTTTTTCGTCTGTTGTCTTCTTCTCGAAAACAAATTTAAGGTTGCTGACTATGTTGAAAACTCTTTTGCCTTTACTCTTTTCCAGGAGGTCTGGTATGCTTCTAGTATTTATTTGTCTCTTTGTAAGACTTGAGTTATTTTATATAGTTATCTTCTCTACTTTGCCTTAGTACTTTACTTTATTGCAGCATGACTAGTTATGTTGTATTGGTTGTTAGCATAGTCATAGTTGTTTGATAGTAAGATAATGGTAGTATACCTTTGCAATGGTTCACCGCTCTTAACCCGGTGCTCTAATCAATTTCACCGGACGTCGGATTAGAGTAGTGAGATATAGTGTAGACATGGTGTCTAGACTATATGCTTACCTGTGTCTGCGGCTTGTCCAACGGTTTGTTTGTGGTACCTAGTAGGGGTGACAGACCTATCTAGGCTTTGATCCCACCACGTTCGGCGAAGTTCTTAAAGCGTAGGCCTTCTTGTGCTAGGCGGTTTAGCAGCCTTCTGTTCCTAAGTGGCCTAGTGGCCTGAAGTGCAATTGTGTATGAATATTGTTCTTGCTTGATATGACTTGTCTTGCTAAGTTAGAACCATGCAAGTAGAGATAGATATTTGGAAACCTTATGCTCGCTCGCTGTCCTCCTCGCTCACTAAACTACTCTTTATCATTGGAACTTCTCCTATCTGTCATTGCACTTATCATATATATCATTTACCCCTACCATAGTTTAGTTGGTATATTAGTTAGTGGATTATCATGGTTAGCTATCATATTCTTTAACCATTGCTTCCCTAAGGATAAATACGATACCCTGGAATACTCCTAGGTGAAATGCTACAACGGTATTTCTGTGCGCTTGCGGAATATTCTACATGAGCATAATAAATACCAACAATTATTTAGCTAGGGATATAGGATTTAGCTAGGGATTATTAGCTAGGGACTAAGTAGCATAACTAAAAAACATAAGTATCATTATTAAAAACACAAAATTCATGAAACATATATAAATGCATAGTGGATGAAATAAATTGAGAAATAAAAAGTATAATAAAAAACCTAAGTAGAATAAAAACTAACAAAAAAGACTACACTTCTCTCTCTATACATAAATTCTCTTTAACACACCATTGATTCATGGAAATAAGCAAATATATCTATCATAAACTAAATTAAAAAACAAACATAAAAATGGAGAGAGGAGAGATATTATATAACCATCTTAATCAACCTCGCTTCAAGAAACAAAGAAAATAACCTAGGTATTCTTCTCTCTCATTCATGGTGAAACCCTAGATCCAAAATGTGGCTCAAATTGAGAAAAATGAGCAAAATGAGGCCAAAGGGACATAAACTAACCTTTTTTAGCAGTCTCCTTCCAAGAAATAAAGATCAAAACCTCCCCCTTTGTATTTTGAAAATTCTGGACCTCCAAAATTGCCTCCAATGGAAGGTGGCGGCAAGAACAGTAGCTGGTCAGGAGGAAACAATGCTGGTCAAGAGGAAGAAGGTGTATATATATAGGACATACCACAGGCGGTTGGCTTAACTAAACCGCCTGTGTAAATCGTTCATTTATACAGGCGGTTCTGTTAAGTCAACCACCAGTGGTAACAGAACCGCCTGTGTAAATGAACGATTTACACATGTGGTTCAGTTAAATCAACTAACAGTGCTAATCCATCTCCACTGGCGGTTGATAGCTTTGCATGGGCCATTTCACACCACAGGCGCGTAATAACCAAAACCGCATGTGGTGTGTTTTGGGAGGCGCCAGCTATGAGCCCTCTTTTCTACTAGTGGAAAGGGTATATGCTTTATTAAATTTTGTGTCCAACATGTTGAATACCTTAGTTTGATTTTGATAATTGAGGGACATGTTAACTTTGGTGCTCACTGGAGGTGTAGCACTGGAGCTTCGCCACACAATAGGCCAAGAGTGTGGTTTTTCAAAAGTCATCACTAAAAACTTCTGGTGTGTGTAGTAGAATGCAGACCGAAAAATCCTAGGAGGTCTCAGCAACCTTATACACAGGGCTCTAGAGGTCATCGGATCTGTTCGGTGTGCATACCAGAGTGCACACCAGATCTTTGATCCAGAGGCTATGTTTTCAGTGGTTTTAGGAGTTGCACCCATCGAATCTCTTTGGTTCCTAAACTAGAGGTGTCACCACAGTGCTCCTATAGTGCAACAACTAGTTGAAGTAGCAATTGGATTTGTCTTATGCTCATCGGAGTTGCCTGGTGCACATGTAAAGTCTAAGGTCATCTAGAGGTTTTGTATTGTCTATGGACTTATAATAGACCCTGTGGCCAGCCATGGCCACTGTCTTAGGCACGTTGATATTGGCTACTCACATTAGAGCTTAAGATATACACTCCAACCACTTTTCTCACTTGAGATTGCATTTGTGTGAGATTGGAATTGTTTTGGTGCATTGCATAAAGAATTTGCATCTAGTGGCACTAGGAGATCGTTGTTGTTGCGATGTTTTTGTTACTTTTGGTTGTTGCTGCCGCCTTGATGGCTTGGAGCATTAGGATGTTGTTAAGTATCGTTTAGTGATTGTGCGGGGGATGCAATCGATTAATTGTGAGAGGCTCAGTGCTCAGCCTCAAGGAGATAGTGAACAGAAATCTTATTTGAATTCTCAAGCCAAGTCGGAGTAGCTTGTCGATTAACTGGCTATACATGAGCGTCCATGTTGGGGCCAAGCTTGAGGCTTTGCCATGCTTGTAATGAAATGGTAGTTCACGGATTATCACTACTACTAGAGTACACAAACTACATGAGGCAAGCTACTCAACTAACCAAGCTATGCAAGTAAATTAACTACACGAACTGCACTACATGACTAGTAGAGCTACTCTAGCAACTACACAGGCACAAGAGTAACAAAGTAAATGCAGGTGTAGAGAGACAAACCAAAGAGGCCAAGAGACAAAAATTATCCTAAGGATTGATTGTTTGTCGGTAATGTTGTGAATGACGGCGAATAAATGACGAAAAACACAAGATCAAATCACAGCGAGACACAAGATTTAACGTGGAAAACCCCTCCAATGCGAAGGAGAAAAACCACGGGCGCTAGCCAGCAAACACTCCTCACCATTATCAAGAGTCGGGTTACAACGCCGTGCGGCGGCTTACAAGAGAATGAATAATTCAATCACCGTGGAACCCTAACGATGGGTATATGTACCGTACCGGTGACGGGCCTCCGCTTCGCTCCGTTAGAAGTCGGTCTTTGTCTTGGGCTATGAATTTGGAACATCTTGAACAGGTAACCTATGCCCCTATTGAGGCAAGTCCTTGGGGCTAAGCTTGAGGGCTTGCAAGGCTTTGTGTAGTTGCTTTGAAGTGCTAGGCTAGGCATCTAGTTGCTATTAGGGATATCTCTTGTACTAATCAATCACTTGTGCCTAGTGTTGTGTCTTTGAAGGTTCTTTTTATAGGCTATTCACCTCCTTCTCTAGTCATCCTAGATCCTCACATATACATGGATAGAAATCACATCTATAATTGAGCAAAGGTTCAATATTACTATGTTGTCAACAAGCACATCACCAACCACTACAAGAATAGTATAAATTAAATTTCGTGTGTTAAGTCGAGGACGGTTTCACTACAAAGAACCTAATCAACTAAACTACGTTCAATTCATACAGTAAATTCACTTAAGGGAGCTAAATGAGCTTAGTATATTATGTCTTTAAATTAATAAAACTAAAGGTAATGTTCATGATCGATCTATTATACTTTGTTACTCTATATAATCGATATTACTGAATATAATAAGAGCTATGATTTTCAACCGATTGAAGTTGAGCCTTTGGGTCAAAGTTCACAATATGCATATGGTTTCGGGAACAACCTTTATACCGACGAGCATTATTCCTGATGAGTCAAATAAAGTTGGCAATGCAAATACTACTCAAGTGAAGCACATGCCATGATATGATGACATAAGTTTATAAACTATCACATCAAAGTCTGCATACACACCGCTTTGGTTGGTGGCTTCGTGGCACCCAGCAGCATTTTCATATCAGTGCTACCTACTCCTAAAAAGAATATAACTATGATATACGTATCATTTTAATTACTTTATATTCAATTAATTTTTTAATAAAAAGTATTCTTATGGATTCAAATTAATGTATTATAAAAATAAATTCTATAATTAATCTAATGATGTTTATTTAATATATAAATTAGTAATATTTTTCAATCTATAATTAATTAAATTTGATATACTAAATCATAACATTGTTCTATAACTAAATTCTTTCACGGGACAGAGATAGTATCTCTGTTCGCTGAAAAGCTTCGTGATGCCTGACAAAGTATCTATAACTGTTGTTAGAGAATGATTGCAGAGAGATCGCGCACCTCTCTCACACATGTTTTCAACTCTTCAATCATAGCCTCTGAGACTGAGACCCTGTACTGTAATGTACTGTAAGCATTTGTAGTCTTCTTGGTTGTTCTTCATTCTAAGCTAGGACTCCATCATGTTACTGTACACTCAAATAGTATTCCGGCAAGAAATTAAATAGCGAGGAAGGTTGTTCTAGCTATATAACTTTTCAGGAATATATTATTTCTCTTCAGAAAAAATATTATGTGTATTTGACCAAAATTAAAATACATTATTGGGATATATACATCTATCGTTTTCCAAGCTGCAAGCAACACAACTTCCTCTCCTTAACCAAGCTTAGCCTGTTTCTGTGGGCTCGATCGACAAGGACATGATGTATATGGATGGATCACACACAGGCGAGTACAAGCAGCCACAGAATAAACAATATATATATATATATACCAAGAAACGTAAATGTGTGTTGGTGGATAATACTGATGATATATATGTTTATATATATAATAAAGAATGTCGCTGGTTTGCCACTATATATATATTTGTACGCATGGTCGCGGCCGGCTGTATACAGTAGTGGTGCAGTTGAAAGCTGCACCTTGAAGCCACACGCAACGTGTATGTAACGCGGATCAGCGCATAGATGTGGATATCTCTAAGGTTCTGAAATCACCCGGCACCGTCGGATCACTAAGGCTGACTTTCGTCTCTGTCCGACGGATGAGTCTTGCAGTCAAACTCCCTTCTGCCTTTGCGTCCGACGGATGAGTCTTGCAGTCAAACTCCCTTCTGCCTTTGCAACTGCTACCTGAGAATCGTCCGACTAACTCAAACTCAAAATAGAACCCAAATTTTTTCTAAGAAACAAAAGTGTAGAATATGGGGCAGCCACTGAAAGTGACACTAATTCGATATATATCCCAGAGCTAGCGCACCCATGCTGAATTGAACAATTGGAAGTTTGAGACGGTTAATAATATCGTGTGGATTTATATCATCAAGATGGCAACTGCCTCCGTCGTTGCTCGCCCTCGCGAACCCGAAAGCGCAGATGAGATCTAATTGACAGGGTTTAGCACCATATTCATTTAGCGTAAGCAAAACCCTAATGTATGAGGTGTGTTTCCCTCTCTCCACTTGTAGTGGACAGCATGCATGCATCTTTGGGAAGGCATGTATATGTGCCACCAAGTAGTGTACGTGGGGGGGATGACCCTAACACTCGAGCTAATTTTGAAATTCCAAATGGACCGGAGTTAATTTTTGTGTTGATCACCCTATACCAGGGTAGACCCCTTCTTTATCGAGCCCAGATTAAATAGTTCATGAAAATATTCATTTAGCCCTACCGACGTGGCTAAAAAAGGGCTAATTTGAGCCCGGCCCCCTCCCAATAGCTGTTTGTGGATCCGTCACTGCTAGGTAGCTCAGTAGTCGGGTTTATTGAGGTTTTTTTTACAATAATTGAATGAAACAGATTCCAAATATACTAATAATTGAGCAGCTAGAAAAAAAGTCCAAGCAAAATAAATAAATCAAAGTCCATAGATGGACCGACCCATCATTGTCCTAAACAGATGGTGATAATTTCAATTGCCCCCGATGCAATGCAATGATCCGAAAACGACCAGTCGATCGGATGGTGGATGGACCTTGGATTTCAATCATCTCGCTCGCAGCAGTGGCAACTCCAATATTCCATGCATCACGGTCATGCATCCCAATTATAAATTGAATGCACTGTTGACAGCCCCGGCCGGCCGCTCTTTGGCGTGTAGTAGTTGCCATTTGCCAAGCAAGCAATTCTATCGCCATATATTGCATTTGCATTTCCATTTCCATTTGTATATCACTGAATTCATAATACGCATCTCGATCGTTTCTCATCTACTACTATACACTGCTACACGAAACACGGGGGGATTTTAACCTCGGTGGATAAGGGCCTTTAGTCTCGGTGCCGGAATCGAGACTAAGGATTCAGGACTAAATGTCTCACCTTTAATCCCGGTTCTAGGCCCAAGACTAAAGCCGGACCTTTAGTCCCAGTTGGTAATGCCAACCGGGACTAAAAGGTCCGTCAGACGGGGCCACGGCGTTGGACCTTTTAGTCCCGGTTGGTATTACCAACTGGACTAAAGGTCCTTTTTTTACAGATTTTGGTATTGTTGATTTTGGTTTTATAATTAGATTAGGTATTCAAATGTGTATTCTTTGCTGATAATATATGTATTCGCTCACTTATAATTCAGTTTCAAGCATTAAACACATAAATAAACTATGAAACTCTCTATATAAATATATTATGGAGCTATATAAACATAAGTATAATATATATATATATATATATATATATATATATGCACATAAAATTTACATCATTATTCATTCATCTTTGTCTTAGAACACAACCGCTCGCCACTTAAATGTCATACAGATGTTCATCTTGATTTGACTTCAATTGTTCGTCTGGGTTAAAATAGAACTCGCCACCGGCCTTGAAGACTTGATCATTAAGAAATTTTGCAATTGTCTCTTGAATTCCTTTAAGGCAGACCTTATCCAACACTTGTTGCTTCAACCACATATCCTTCAATTTACATTAAAGAAAACAAGGGTTAATATACATAAGATTTATTTAATAGCCACAAATAAATAAAATGGTTTATTACATATACATTTTACATACTTTTTGTTTCTCTATAGATGTTTTTCTTGCATACACCGTGAGGAACTCGCAAACGTAGTATCCACACAGATTGTTGCCTTGTGGCTATTTTAGAACTCACTGTAAGATATAAAAAGATTACTCTCGTCAACCTATGTATATGCTAAAGCATGCTAAGGTAAAAGATTATGGGAGCTAGTAGAACTTACACTCAGTCGGGCAGGATCAGGAAGTGGCACTTTTAGATCCGGACAGTGTTTCTCAACGAACCAAGCCCAAACCCTGTTCAATAATTGGATCATTAATTAATTAACTATTATAGTGTAGTTAAAGAGAAAGACTCTATATTTAAATATCAAAGTTACCCCTTGATAATGTCTATCATATCTTGGTAATCTCCCTGTGGTTTTCTCAATGAGTCAAAGATTAGCAATTGACTTATGGAGAGGTTGAAGACAATCAGTATCCAGTGAAAACTGCATTTGTTTATAGAGACAACATATAAATCCTTATGCTGAATTGAGTAAGTAAGATAAAATGTGCACAGGATAACAACACTCACCCAAAGTTGTAGGGGAAGAGTATAACTCTTTTAGTCTTTTGGTTGATCAAGAACCTTCAAAGATTCCTCTCTGTTTGAGGTTTCAATTGATCGCGGGGAGTGTTTGGGTCCAAGAATATGATTGATGGATCAATGAAACCAATCTCCTTGTCGTTTTTACGTCTGAGGTATGTCATCATGAATCTGCATATGTATAGACACGCTAGCTAGTGTAAGGATAGTTACTATACATATACATATGATAGAGTGAGATTACTAAAAGAAAGGATCACTTATAGATAGAAGCAACTGATGAGAGATTTGTCTAGAGCGTCCATATGGCATAGTTGGTGCAACTCATTAAACTGAACAAGTATAATGTCATCACCGCGGAAGTAATGATCATCTCTAATTCTGATACAAATCCAGTCATCTGTGCTTTTGTGACATGTCGTGATGTACCACTGGTTTAACAAGTGCATTTGCGTACCAAGTTCCCTGAGGGCCATAGGGTTGTACATACTCTTGCCACGTACAAAATTCTTCTTCCACTCATCAACTTCCATTGCACTTTGGATGGCTGCTCGCCCGAGCATTTGGGACAAGGTTAGACCAGTTTCTGGCAACCAACCTTCAAGATCATCATAATTGATTTCTCCACTTATTCCTGCTAGCACGTTTATGTTTGAACCATATTCATTCCCAATAACTAGCGGGGGCACTGATTGTTTCGACTATTCCCCGAGCTGTGGGACATCCTTTCGTGCTCTTTTATCTTTATTCTTCGCCTCGTCAATTGACTTAGCGAGAGTGCGGTTATAGTCCAATAGTGGAGAACCCTTACGAGCATCACGTAACTTTTTCTTCCGAGCATCCACCTCTTGCCTTAGAACTAAACGGCCTAAGAAGAATGGCTTTCTAGCTTCTTTGTTTGCTTTTTGGTCATCTTTTATCTTCTTGTAAAGTTTGTCCATATCTTGTTTAACTAAAGTGTCTAATTCTGCGTCAGTTTTCTCATAGGGAAGTTTCTGAGGAATACTAGCTTGTTTTCTCCTTGTAGCTTTCCTCTTTGCTTCGGGTGGGGCCGACACCTTTTATTTTGTGGCAGTCCTCTTCTTCTTTGGCGATGGGGCGGCCGGTGTCAGTGTTGGATCACGTCATGGAGGCGATGGGCTGGTTTTGACGTTGGAGACCGTCGTGGAGGCGATGGGGTGGTCGGTGTCAGTGTTGGATCACGTCGTGGAGACGATAGGGCTGGTTATGGTGTTGGATACCATCCTAGAGGCGATTGGGCGGCTGATGTCGGTGCTGGATCACGTCGTGGAGGCAATAGGGCCGGTTTTGGCATTGGAGACCATCGTGGAGGAGATGGGGCGGTTCTCGGCAATGGAGACCGCCTTAAAAGTCGTGTCTTGCATTCCATCATCTTCCCCCATAACACTATGACTAGTTGGTGATAAATGGATAATTGGACTTAGGTTGGGTGAGGTCCTGCAATGAAAACAATGAATGAATAAAGTATTGCTATTTAAGCCAATACAAAGTTAGTGAAAAAGGCTAGGTGTTGACGGTCGTTAGCGTCAAATTTTAATGCAATTATAAATAGAATAAATGGGTCAATCATATGAAAATAATAGAAATATAGGGCTTTATCTAACAAATTCCACGAGTTTTGTTGTGTTTCATTATTTTCCAGGGACTATTTCAGAAAAGAGGATAAAGGAAAGCAAATCAGAGAAGATATCGAACAAATCCCACGGAGAAACACCTGCCAATTTACTCACGGAGGATCCCGCTGACACCGGAGCGAAGCGGAGCCCTGGACCCCACCATGTGGGGCCGGCCGGCATGGGGTGGGGCCGGGAGGCACCCCCTTGGGCCCACTAGCCGTCGTCTTCTAGAAGATTCCTCCACCGCCTTTGAAGATTAATCTGAGCCCTACCTTAAGTGGGTTTCATCCAACGGCTATCATACATCCCACCGGACTATAAATAGAGCCATATACCCCCCTTGGGAGGAGCATTATTATTCGACTGATCCAGGTCAAGTCAGAGCCAGTTTAAGAATAGAATAGATCTAGGGTTTCCAGAGATTAGATTAGAACTCTAGTGCTTCAAGTTATTAGCTAGATAGCTAGCAAGATTCAAGTGGAGTCGGGTGATATGCTCGGGATTCCGGATTCGTTTGTCTGGAGATCGGTAATTTATCTTGTATCTCATTATGACTTTATACTTCATTATTATATTGCTACTTCTTGAGTGCTTAGTTTATTCTATTTGCATATTAGATATAGTTAAGATTGGTGATGATTATCTTTATAAGATCGTAAAGTGCCTAATTCAATTCTCGAGTGGGTTAGGTGGTATGTATTATGTAGGTGGGGTGCCTAGATATTATATGTACCTACGGATGTCTCCTGATGTGTCGTGTCGTGTGGTAGTTCGCGTAGGTGACTCTTATAGCTGCGTTGATTCCTCTGTAGTCCATCCTTGGCACATAGGCTTGGCAGAGCGCGGTTGCGACGGAGGTGACGGTTCCGTCTTAATAGCCTCTCTAGTTGATGCTCCTTATGATGTTTTCTGAGTCAGTTATGCTATAGATGATAGTATGTAGGTAGGGTGTGCTTGGTTCCTTTTTATTTGGTAATTACTTAGGATTCGTTTACTCTAACCGATCTCGAGTTGCTTGACTATATTATTAGTGAGTCTCTATTTCTATCTCTGGAATACCATTTATCTTATACATTATTTATCATATTTATTTATTTATCTTGACATGACTTACCCCTGCTAAAGCATTAGAAAAGTTAGTCTAATCTTAGGTTTGCACATTTATAGTCTAAACTATATGCATTTAGGTTTCCTTTTCTACCCCAGTTTAATTCCTGCAATTAATTGAAAGTTTTCCTTTCGGCATAAACAAATCAACGATACTCGGAGAATCTCACCATGTGAAATGCTACAATAGGAGAATTATCTGTGCGCTTGTGGATATATTCTAGAGAATTATTTTATGAACTGTCAAGTGTAGATTATTTCAACATTTTCTGATATCATGCTAGGGATGACAACTTAGTATTAAGTGATGTTAGAAGGTGACTCCTGCATTTCCGATGCCTTGCTAAGGATGGGAATTTATCTCTATTCTTAGTATGTCGCTAAGAAATGTCAACAAGCATTTCTGGCGCCATTGCCGGGGAAGCGATGATCAATTTATTTTGCCAGGATATAATTTGATAGGGAAGTTTTTCATAAAATATATTTTAAGAAAA
The DNA here is from genome assembly GCA_022036555.1 of Microstegium vimineum. NCBI lineage: Eukaryota > Viridiplantae > Streptophyta > Magnoliopsida > Poales > Poaceae > Microstegium > Microstegium vimineum. Next base: position 19,696,270 of record CM039119.1, on the reverse strand, counting down.
GAGAAATATAGACATAAATACCTATAGATAGACCAAAACCTTTTGCTTTAGCAGGCTTACCCTTGTTTCGACTTTGTTTACATTCTATATAGGGTAAGTTCAGGCTTGATTGTGAAGCATCAATTCATATCAATCAGATACAACCAAGGAAGAAGAAGTTTATACATCAGTTGAGAAGCCATGGCTGAGAAGACCCTACGTGAATTCTCTGCACCAAACATTGAGAATGTTCACGTTGGACCAGAGTTCAACATTCAAGATCAAGACTATGAACTCAAGCCAAGCCTCATCAACATGGTGCAAGCTATCACATTCAATGGAAAGAAGGATGAAGATGTAAGTGTTCATCTTCAGAATTTTCTGGAGGTTTGCAGCACCATCAACATCAAGAACATATCTCAAGACGTTGTGCTATCAGAATAAAGATCAGATCAAGACATGGGAAGAATGTTCAAGAAATTTCCTAGAAAAGTTTTTCCCCGTAAGTAAGACCAATGCCTTACGAGGAAAGATGTCATAATTTGTCGCAGAAAGGTGAATCTATTCCAGAAGCTTAGGACCATTTTCAAGGATATATTTCAGATTGCCCATATCATGGAATGGAAGAGTGGTTGCTCATGCAAACATTCTACCACGGATTAATTCAGAAATCATGTGAACAACTAGATGCCGCTACTGAAGGATCATTTATGTCACTCACCCCTAGAAGAGCTAGAAGTTTATTGGAAAAGATGGCAGAAAACTAGAATTGGACATGTGCCAATCAAGATTGCCATATGAATGAAGCAGTTCCAGAGGAGGTGTGTGCACTATCAACCAAGATGGATGTATTGTTGTATTGTCTTGAACAAAGGGCCAATTACAAAAGAGATTGTCAAGCCATTCAAGATACATTCAATGCTCAGAATCAATGTAGAGTTGAATTTGCCAATTCCCAAGAAGATATCAATACCATCATCAAACCAACTCCACAGAAGCAAGGATGGAGTCAACCTCAGTCTACCAGTCAAGGTAAGCACCAAGGTAATTCCTCTAATCAAAGACTTCCACCCTTGAGAGCATTAATATTAGAACAAACTAAAATTAATGAAAGTATTAATAACAAGCTTGCTTATGATGACCAAATCTTAGAACGAATAAATTCTAAGTTAGATAATTTCTCTTCTGCTATAAAAGAACAAATAATATTTAATAAGAAGATAGAATTGAAAATAGCACATTTGGCTTATACTCTGTCTACTGTCATTAACCATGAGCAGGTAAAAGGAATAACTATTGGAAAAGGTAAGTCTACTCGTGATCCACCTTATCCAGAAGGGGCACGTAGACCACCACAGTTAGTGCAGGTAGAGAGAGAAGTAGACAAACCAGAAGAAGAAGTTCTACTACAAGATTTACTAAGAGAATTACACCAAGATTACCATGACACCCCTCTCCTACCATTCCCACGCAGAAATAAGAAGGCCAAAGAAGATGAACAATTTGGTAAGTTTGTAGAGGTAATTCAAAAGTTATATGTCAACATTCCATTGCTAGATGCCATGCAAGTACCTACATACGCGAAGTATATAAGGGACATCCTCAACAACAAAATACCACTACCTTCTATTAAAGTCATCAAGTTAACAGAGGAGTGTAGTGCGGCAATTCTAAATTCTTCTCCTATCAAGAAGAAGGATCAAGGGTGCCCCGCTATTGATTGCTCAATCGGAAATCAAAGATTTGAGAATGCTTTAAGGGATCTTGGAGCAAGCGTTAGCGTTATGCCCAAGAAGGTCTTCGACAAGCTCAACTATTCTACGCTCACACCCACATCAATGTGCCTGCAACTAGCCGACCAATCGGTTCGCTACCCTGCAGGGATTGCAGAGAATATCCCGGTAAAAATTCAAAACTTTTTCATTCCTGTAGATTTTGTAGTACTTGACATGCAGTAGGAATGAAGGCACCACTCATCCTCAGGAGACTATTCCTCAATACTACAAATGCACACATCAATGTCATGGCCAGAGAAATCAAATTCATCATTAATGGAGAAGAAGTATGGTTTGCCTTCAAGCCAAGACCGGAGCACTGTCAGAATTTGGAGTGTCATGAGAACCAAGAATCAAGGACATCATCTCCAGCTCAGAAGATCAAGCTTGAAAAATAATCAATTTGGAGAAGTCCGGTCGGTGGAGTTAAAACCCCGAACCCTCGCCGGGAGGTAACTCGGTAAGTTATCAGGTAATTTAATTTGCATTACTTTTCAAGAATTATTTTAAGCATTATTAAAACAAAATAAAAATATTTATTGCATGGTAGAGTTTTAGTTCTCAGTAATTAATATTCACGGTAAGTAGTTTTTACTATAGTTTCAGAAAATTACAAAAATAAAGATTGTCATTAGAATTCTTATTTTTCATAGATTCATAAAAGTAATTTAGTTTTTCATTCTTGTACATTTATACCGTATAAATACAAGAGACATGTGGGACCCACACATCTCCTTACCATCACCCACACATCAACTCACACCTACCACCATGCACTACCATCCAACCTCCACTTATTCATGCACGCACCACCATCCAAACTTTGCCTTCAGCTGTCCCACAGAAAGAGCATCCAAGGGGGCAATCATCTGATCATTTTAATCAACCAAAGAACACCAGCACGAGGAGGAACTAGGAGGCTACGAGGTGGGGCCAGCCGGCCCCACACCATGCCGACTAGCACCCCATAAGCACCTCTCTCCCTCTCCTTTATTTCACTCACTTCACTTACATTTTCATTCACGAAGAACACCACTCCACTCTGTTCTTCACTCCAGAGAGCTCAACACCACAAAATCCTTCATTGAATCAAGATAAATCAAGTGTGAGAGAGATTTGGGTCAAGCTCAAGGTTCCTTGGTGAAGCAACCTCTAACCTCCTCTAATCTCTCCACTAGTTTTGTTTGTTCTTGATTAATTTTGAAGGAAACATGAGCAAGAAATTAATCAATCTGCGAAGAGTGTCGGGAAGGCTCTTTCCTTCCGCACCACTCGGAGTCAAACATCATCAAGAGCGCCATCAAGAGCCGGTTCTGAGATGGACGTAGACACTCCATCACCCATGAGAACTTCATCATCTTCTCACCATGGTGAGCAAGAGAGGTATGTGCTTACTAGAGATACTCATCTTAAATTGCAGTCAGAGAAGGAAGGAACATCCGCAATGCCATCAAGGATAAAGAATTCACACATACCCTGACCTTCGATGATATACTACTTCTTGAGACAGGTACGGATCTTGAATTTAGAAATGTTGGTTGGGAAAATGCATGCAACATAAATGAGGAATGTAGCAAATTACTCACCATAGAATTTTTATGCACCTTAGAGCTCAGTGATCATGAGGTTAGTTTTAGAATGTTTAATAAATCACACACTCTCTCACGGAAAAATCTTAGTATTATGCTAGGATTTTCTAATGGTTGCTCATGTGACATAGATGATATTTTAAATGATTTTGATAGAACACATATTTGGGAAAGTATATCTGGATTAAAAACATGTCACAAACCAGCCACTAAGGAAATCCACCATCCAACCTTATGCTTTTTGCATAAATGGATAGCTGTTACTTTATTTTCTAAAGAAGAATTAGGAACTATAAGAATTGAAGAAATGAAGTTACTCTATGCCATGATTAAAAAGAGAAAAGTATCCCCTATGAAATTAATGTTACAATATTAGGTACTTATTCCTTCAATAAAGAAATGTGGCGTATCATTTACTTCTTGGATTACACGCTTAGCCACAAATCTGAATTTATTAGGAAATGCATCTCCTATTTATATTCCTACTGCTTGAAGAATAATTGGATATGATTTCTTTTTCCGTGCTCATTTGGTCAAGAGAAAGAATAATAAAATAATCATGATTTATAAGAATTACACAAATGAATATGCACTACTGGATAGAGCACTTGGTCTCTATGTAGTAGAGAGTTTTGTTTTTGATATGCAGAAAAGTGGACCTATAGTCGGGAGACGCACTTTAGTGCGCCTCACCAGATCATAGAGAAGGAATTATGAAGGGGCAGACGCTACACCAGCCGGACCAGCTTTTACTCACCATATTGGTTTTGATCAAGCAGGTGTCGATGTTTTACCACCGATAGCCTGCCACGGGGTTATCCGAGACAGTAGTTCGTGCCTCGGCGAATAGTGAAACCTTGGTGGTTGGACACGCAGGGACACACGGTTTATACTGGTTCAGGCCCTCGACAAGGTCGAGTAATAACCTTACGTCCAGTTGAGTCGCTTGTTATTGCTCTTGATCGTAATATAAAGAGTTGTGTGTCGCTCTACATATCAGGTGTTGGGTAGTATGTTCAGGTTGTTTTTGGGTGATACCCTTAGCAGCCCTTTATAGTTCAGGAACTGGTTGACGGTTGCTCTAATCCTACTCGGTTATGAACTTAGAGTCCTAAGCTACACTTCGGTATTGTCTTCCATACTGAGTAGAATTCGGTTTCTTCTGTCCATCTTCCTTCGTGGGTCGAGAAAGAGAGGCCCAAAGCTTAGGTAAGCTGGTCCCTGGTTACCCTATAGGATATCCCATCGACTGCAGGTCCATCACACCAGTCCACACAGCCATGGAGCCATAACTCAGGATGGGAGGAGCAGTCCATATATCAGGGAACATCAGCAGGATAGGATAGCTAGGGACCGGAAAAAATTACTAATTATTCGTAGGATCCATGTACCTCAGCAGGATTTCAGAGAGGACGTATGTTTTTCTCTACTCAGGCACATATGGACTTCAGCATTGGAGGACCGTACCCGTATCATCAGCCTCCCGCAAATGACTACTATCCTCCACCAAAGCAGCACATGGAGCATCCACAGTTAGGTGACGGTACTCCCAGTATTTTCACTAATGATTTTAGCCACTGTCTTGCAACTATGCAGCAGAGACAGGACATGTTCCAGTTCACCTTGAACCAGAGTATAATGACTCAGCACCAGATGAATGATCGTCTACAAGAGATGCAACAGCAGTAGTATGAAGAACATCAGGATCTACAGTACTTGATTCGCAACTTGGGTTTTAGCTACCCGCCGCCACCACTAGACCTGTCGACCACGTCATCAGACAGCTTGGGGGAGAGCCCCCACAAGGTAAGTGCACTATCATATTTGTATCTCCGCATTTAAATTAGTTTTTAATTAAGTTTGCTTTTATTACTATTTAAAGAAAAGAAAATAAAAATAAGAAAAATGAAAAAGAAAAAAAAATATATTAGCTAGAATAATGAATAAATAACTATGTATATATATGTGCTTCTCGCATATGTATATCTAGTTTGCAATTTAGTTATCCCCATAAATTTAAAATTACAATCTCACTGTGAGAACCTGAATCTAGTTGGATAAAATACTTTGTTCCTTTCTAAGTTGCTCTTAAATAAGATAGGGAATAAAAAGAGTTTCCTATGATCTTGTTCCAAGAGAGATTTAATTTCTGGAGAATTTATTTAAGTACTTAAAATTCCAAAACCTCTGAAGGATTAAAGTTGAGTATTTTGTTATATGCCTATGATCAGAATTAATCTAAATAATAAGAAAAATATTTTTTGATACATATGTTCTAATTTTTCTCTTTAGAAGAGTTGTATGGCCTATGGAAAACTATGAGAAAATAATCCATGCCAAAAGATGCATGGGAGAAAATAGAGGGAATTAAAAAGAGACAAAAGCCCGATGCACCCTCAAGAGGAATCAAAAAGGGACAAAAGTCTGACATACCTCTGAAAAAAAGAAGAGGCCCATACTTCTCAGAAGGAGAAAAAGAAGAACATGGAAAAGTCAGAAAATATAAAATAATATTTTGCAAATTAATCATTTTGATCTAAGGGGCATAGTAGAGTATTCTCTTTAATTCTTTTTGTAGGACTTTATTTTTTCTCAAAATATCCAAAACTTTAGAAAGGAAATTGATTAAGGAATAAGAGAAAAGCAGTTCTAATAAAACCTGTCTGTTTTGCAGCTACTCATGACTAGAGTGAAGTAATAAGTTCCATAAGAGACAGTGTTATTTGCTAAGACATTTCTATTACATGAATTAAATAAATAGTTCCACTTGGGCTTTGCTTAGGGACTAGCAAAGGGTAAGCTTGGGGGAGCTTGTCGACGGTCGTTAGCGTCAACTTTTAATGCAATTATAAATAGAATAAATGGATCAATCATATGAAAATAATAGAAATATGGGGCTTTATCTAACAAATTCCACGAGTTTTGGTGTTTCATTATTTTCCAGGGACTATTTCAGAAAAGAGGATAAAGGAAAGCAAACCAGAGAAGATATCGAACAAATCCCACGGAGAAACACCTACCAGTTTACTCACGGAGGATCCCGCAGACACCGTAGCGAAGCGGAGCCCCGAACCCCACCATGTGGGGCCGTCTGGCATGGGGTGGGACTGGGCGGCACCCACCTGGGCCCACTGCCCACCGTCTTCTAGAAGATTCCTCCATCGCCTTCGAAGATTAATCTGAGCCCTACCTTAAGTCAATTTGATCCAACGGCTGTCGTGCATCCCACTGAACTATAAATAGAGCCCTGTACCCCCTGGGAGGAGCATTATTATTCAAATGATCCAGGTCAAGTCAGAGCCAGTTCAAGAATAGAATAGATCTAGGGTTTCTAGAGATTAGATTAGAACTCTAGTGCTTCAAGTTATTAGCTAGGTAGCTAGCAAGATTCAAGTGGAGTTGGGTGATATGCTCAGGATTCCAGATTCGTTTGTCTGGAGATCGGAAATTTATCTTGTATCTCATTATGACTTTATACTTCATTATTATATTGCTACTTATTGAGTTCTTAGTTTATTCAATTTGCATAATAGATATAGTTAAGATTTGTGATGATTATCTTTATAAGATCGTAAAGCGCCTATTCAATTCTCGAGTGGGTTAGGTGGTATGTATTATGTAGGCGTGGTGCCTAGATATTATATGTACCTACAGATATCTCCTGATGTGTTGTGTCGTGCGGTAGTTCGCGTAGGTGACTCTTATAGCTGTGTTGATTCCTCTGTAGCCCAGCCTTGGCACATAGGCTTGGTAGAGCGCGGTCGCGACGGAGGTGATGGTTCCGTCTTAATAGCCTCCCTAGTTGATGCTCCTTATGATGTTTTTTGAGTCAGTTATGCTATAGATGATAGTATGTAGGTAGGGTGTGCTTGGTTCCTTTTTATTTGGTAATTACTTAGGATTCTTTTACTCTAACCGATCTCGAGTTGTTTGACTATATTATTAGTGAGTCTCTATTTCTATCTCTGGAATACCATATACCTTATTTATCATATTTATTTATCTTGACATGACTTACCCCTGCTAAATCATTAGAAAGGTTGGTCTAATCTTAGGTTTGCACATTTATAGTCTAAACTATATGCATTTAGGTTTCCTTTTCTACCCCTGTTTAATTCCTGTAATTAATTGAAAGTTTTCCTTTTGGCATAAACAAATCAACGATACTTGGAGAATCTGACCGGGTGAAATGCTACAATAGGAGAATTATCTGTGCGCTTGCGGATATATTCTAGAGAATTATTTTATGAACTGTCAAGTGTAGATTATTTCAACATTTTCTGATATCATGCTAGGGATGACAACTTAGTATTAAGTGATGTTAGAAGGTGACTCCTGCATTTCTGGTGCCTTGCTAAGGATGGGAATTTATCTCTATTCTTAGTATGTCGCTAAGAAATGTCAATACTAGGTATCGTTCACTTTCATTCACACCTAGGATGAGGAGGAGGAGGAGGATGTATTAGAATACGAGTGATGCCCCACAAATAATGATATAATGCTTGCGCCAACAAATAAATGTATTCTCCGCTTCTCCTAAAGTCTTCTCCCTATCACCTCCTTCAATGTCAAGCTGAACATTGCTATGACCTTTGAGAACTCTATCCACCGAGACGCGAGCATATCTAGGTGGTATTATTTCCCCATGGCATCTTGGTGTCTTCGTAGGGTCGATAGGAGATACAACACCGATAGCAACCATGATTCTGGCAGCCCCCTGTGGAATGTGCAACTCACATGTTGTGAGAGGTTTCATGATGTCATCCATGGGGAAGCGTAGCTTCACGTCATCTTCAGACTGTGGAACTTCTGTGGAGGCACAACTGCTTTTCTACTGACCAGGGGGGTGATGTTGACTTCTAGCATTGATGCAATTTGCATTTGGATGGAACTTATTGCCATCTGCACTTGCCTTTTGATTTCCTGTCTCATTCTCGCTTCAAGTGCTTTTTCTCGCTCTCTTGCTTCACGAGCTGCGTGACTCTTTAACCATTTCCTCCATGCTACACGCCCAAACTTCATCCTCTTTCTTCTTTCTCTGGCGGCTTTTATATGTATCTTTGTATTTAGGGAAGACATTCTTCCATGGCACCTCTCCATAGCCTCTCGTTTGCCCACCGTGTTTGGCACTATTTAGGGCGTATGTCAGCACATTCCGATCTCTATCTGGAGACCATATGCCTTTTTCAACCAAACCTCGAGCGTAAGCTAGTCTCTGTGCTGCTTCTTGGAGTCCTGCGTCATATGCTAATTTTTCCAGTCTCTAGGTCAAGGCTTCCCCCATGACCAAAAAACCACCACTTAGCATGCTCAAACCACTTCATTGATTCTGGTTCGATTCCCCTAGCAAGAAGCTACTGTTCTATTTTTTCCCACTTAGGAATGGCACTCTTGTAGCCACCTGATCCCAAGTGATGGTGGTATTGCTTTTCTCAGGCATTCTGTTGGTTCCTTCTCACTCGTGCCTCGCCCTCTTCGGATGTCTTGAAAGCTACAAACTCATCCTAAAACGGCCTCAACTTGACGTAGGCCTTAGTGTTGAAATCTGGAGTTAGGTACTTCTTGATATCCTTCTTGATAAATAAGTTGTACAATTTCTTCTTCCAGCCCTGGAATTGTGTTGCCATCTTCTTCATAGCCCAGTCCCTAATTCTCTCCTTCCAAGCTTCATCTTATGCATCGAGCGAGAATATTCAAGGACATCTTGCCAAAGTAGTGCCTTGTCACGATCAGAGACAAAACTAACATGAGGAGAATCTTTTCTTTGCCTCCATTCACGAGCATTGATCGGAAGCCTATCCCTTAACCATAGTGGCTGACAAATTTATGTGCATGTGGTCCAAGTACTTTCCCTATATACTCGAATTCCAAGATAATGAACCGACCCTCCAACGACTTCTTTGGGCCTCGTACATTTCTACTCTTCCCCATAGTTGTCGTTGATCCAGAGGGCTATGTATGTAGAAACACAAAAATTATAAATATATTTATACAAATAAAATTATTTTGAATTTCATGTATACACAAGAGATTGTAGATAGACCTCGCCAACATTGTCTTGTGCGATATTTTCTTGCTCATCATCATAATCGGCAAAGTACTAACTTCCATCATCTACTTGATTGGTGCCATCATCTAATTGATTGGTGCCATCATCTATTTGATTGCTGCCAACATATACCTGATTGGTGCCATCGTTGATTAGGTCAAACATGGCATCCTCCATGTTGTCATTCGGTTCGTTCATTTCTGCAACTATATGTGTAGGACATTAGAACTGAATTTGTCATGGTAAAAAAGAAAACAAGCAATATGAAAAGGATGTATATATACATGTGAAAAGGATGTGTATATATATAGGGTTTAGACACTTAAGGGTTTAGGGTTTAGGGTTTAGGCACTTAGAGTAAAAGTGTTTAGGGTTTATGCACTTAGAGTTAGGGTAAAAGGGTTTAGGGTTTAGGCACTTAGAGTTAGGGTTTAGGGTTTAGGGAAAGGGTACACACTTAGTGTGTGTGTGTGTGTGTGTGTAGGGTTTAGGGTTTAGGCACTTACAGTTAGGGTTTAGGAACTTAGAGTTAGGGTAGACACTTAGTGTGTGTGTATGTGTAAACAAGTGTAAACAAATAAATATATATATGCATATATAGACAATTACCAATGGAAGCTATGTACATTTAACAAATATATATATATATATATATATATCAAATCATATATACATGTTTCCTAGCAATGGATGTTCTACATTTCTCTAACAAATCCATGAATGTGGTATTATCGATTTCTAATTTTTTACACAAATTAAATCTCTCTATTATAAAACTAAAATCTATTTCTATTTTTTTACACACAATTCACCTTTTTTCTTTTAATTTTCTTTCTTCTTCTTATTCCTTCTCCCCTCCTTCTTCCTTCTTCTCCTCTCCTCTCTGCCTAGAAAATCATGTATAGAAATGTTAGTTTAATTTGTGAAAAAAACAACTAACATATATATATATATTACATATATAGTTGAGGCAATTATCTATTTCTATTTTTTTACACACATTTTCTCCTCTCCTTCTTCTTCTCCTTCTTATTCCTCTCATTTCCTCTTCTTTCCTCTTTCTTCTGTCTCTTCTTTCTTCTTTCTCTTCTTTCTTCTTTTCTTTCTTTCTTCCACGGGAGCTGGCGTAGCAATGCAAGGCAGTGGGCGGTGCAGGGAAAGGCAACGGCGGTTGGAGCGCAGCTGGCAAGGCGGGCGAGGTCCTCTCACGACCGGCGGCCGGAGCGCGAGCGAGGTAGTCGGAGAGCATACGTGGGTGCGGCCGGCGTGCCGGCTAGACGGCACGGTGCGCGCGGGCCGAGGCGAGAAGGGGCGGGTGCAAGCCGAGGCGAGAAGGGTCCGTGCGGGGGCAGTGAGGAGGCGCAGGTTTGCGGCGGCGATCGATGATTGTAGAAACAGTAGGCGATGAGGGGAGGAAGAGAGGTAGAAGGCCTTATGTAGCATAGCAACCTTTAACCCCGGTTGGTAATACCAACCGAGACTAAAAGACCTTTAGCCCCGGTTGGTATTATGAACTAGGATGTAATATCAACCGGGGTTAAAGAGGTTATACCTTTAACCCCAGTTGGTATTACCAACCGGTACTAAAGGACATTTAGTCTCGGTTAGTAATATCAACAAGGACTAAAGTCTTGTTTGGGCGCCAAACAAAATTTTAGTGGGCAATTTTAGATGTTTTGGTATTGTATATAGTTTATTATCTTTTTAAATTGTTCTTGTTCTTGTTAATTGCATTAGAAATTAAATACATGGCACAAAATTTTTAAAAATAACCATTGCATTTCCTTTTGACTTATTATACACTAGAAAAATTCATAACAGAAAATCTTTTACTTTTTTATAATACCAAATATAAATGTAACTAACTATTAGTGTTTGGTTAATGCAAAAGTATATTGTTGAATTAAAAAAACAAAAACACTTGGTTTACTAGAGGAAATTGTGTTTTTTGCATTACTTTAACGTTAATCTTTTCGTTTGTGATCATTCATTATCCAAATGTGCGACAAATAAGTATACCCTTAAATAGGAAATTATTAATGAGACACTAAATGACCTCATATGAAAAACTTTTGAATACAAAGGTTTTATAACTCATCAAGATCTATCTTTTTATGTAGGTGATATTTCTATTTGAGAAAGTGTTAGTAAACATTAGTCATAAAATCATAAATCTCACATAGAGGTTATGAAACTTTATGAGAGACTTGTTATTTTAGAACTAAACTTTTATAACACTTTCTCAAATGGAAAAATGACCAATATAGAAAATATAGAACTTGATTATTTAACGAAACTTGGTATTCATGACTTCTCTAGTTGAGACCATCTAGAGTTTTGAAAACTGGTTTGAAGCTGTGAAAATTTAAAAATTCAAAATTTGACTTGGTCAAACTTCAAATGAGACACTAAATGACCTCATATGAAAAACCTTTTGAATACAAAGGTTTTAGAACTCATCAAGATCTACCTTTTTTATTGAAGTCATATTTCCATTCGAGGAAGTGTTAGTAAACATTAGTCACAAAATCATGAATCTCACAGGGATTATGAAACTTTGTGAGAAACTTTATTCAAAATCATTAAGATACAAAGGAAGTGTTTGTAAACATTAGTCACTAAATACAAAAATGACCAATTACAAATGTAGATCTTCATTATTTGACCAAACTTAGCAAAAATGACTAATACACATGTCACTTGACATCACTGCTAGATACATCAAGTGGGCATAATAGTGAACTTCTTCTTGACATATGACCCTTGGTTATGATCATGTCGTAACCATGGAGTGTCCTCGGCATTTATAAGGATGCTTTGGTCTTTGGTCACACTGAATGGCGCAATTCGGTCATCCCTTTCGTAATCTTCTGACATGTCTGACTTTTCCTCAATTCCCAAAAATGTTTCTTTTCCTTGAAAGAACTATATGACACTTTGTCTCATATCTTTTACATAGAACACCTGATTCACATCAGCAGCAAGGACTAACATATATATATATGGTCCACTGTTGTCAACCCATAATCCTTGTCAATTGTTACCCCGGCTCCGGTCATCTTCACCCATTGGCACCGAAACAAAGGGACTTTAAAATTAGGTGCATAGTCTACTTCCCAAATCTCCTCTATGCGGCCATAATATGTTTGCCTATTCCCATTTGGGTCTGTGGCATTTATGCAGGCACTACTGTTTTGGTTGGTGCTCTTTTTATCTTGGGCTACGGTGTATAATGTATTTCCATTTATCTTGTACCCTTAGTACGTTGTTGGTATAAATTAACACACATAGAAAAATTTACAAGCGTACGGATACCCCTGTAGCTATCACCCGGGAGTATTCCAAAAGGGTATTAATTTCCACGACGAACACGAAGTGTACTAGAAACAAAAGAAGATCATCCAAGGATAGATTGATAAATAAGTAGAGAGATTTTAGAGTTTTCTAAGGGTTTTATCTAATCAAAGGCCCACGATACTCTACTTACTTTGGAGCAACAGTACCTTCCTGACTCTCGATAAAGACTAGGAAAAAGGTAGTTGGGAGAGGCTGCCAAAAGCTCTACGAAAACACCAACCCAAACGTGGTGGACTACAAAGGCCTTACAGAGCTGTCACCTCTGGGGCTACCACAACTATTCGTGGGATTGGGCGCAAACTCAGGTAAACTCTAGTCCAGACACCACTATCGCTTACTACTCTAATTCCACGTGAAAACTAGAGCACTCAATACGAGTGGAGATCCCGTAAATAGAATAAAGTAAGAACTAAAATAAGGTACATAGAAATAATAAATGAAGAACCTAGAGATTGCTCAAGATGAACCAGATGCTGCAAAGGTACAATGTTGAGGAAAATCCGACAGATCCAGCTCCTCCTAGCTCTCTCCTCCTCTCTCACCTCTAATTACAACTAGATGAACTAGAACTAGAAGAACTAGATCTAGACAACTAGAGGGACCTCTACTCTACTTGGATGGAGAATTGAAACCCTAGCTTTTGCTCTATAGGTAGATAATGGTGCCTAGAGAGGGGGTCTGCCCCTCTATTTATAGCCCGATGGGATCAACGATAGCCCTCGGATCAATCCAACTTTGAAACATGGTCAAGATGCATCCTAGGAGGCGGTGGAGGAAGCTTCCAGAAGCGGGTCTAGGCCCGTTACTGTAGTAGGCCGCCTAGCATGGGTTGATGCCGCCCGGCACCCTATCTCGGCCTCTTGGGCCCCGCTTTCTTCGGTTGCCTTCTGGACCCTTCCTAAGTACAAAGGAAAATATCCCACCGCGAGATTCTTCCCATAATTATTCTAATAATTAGATCTTCTATGATTCTCTGGAATAGTCCCTGGAAAATATAGATTTACCAAAGCTATGGGATTCTGGCATTTTAGTCCCTTAAATATATAGTGGGTGATGGTTCCGGTATGTTCTAGATTGTTCCCAAGTTGAATTCCATTGCATGCGGTGTTGATATCTTTCTCATCGGGGCTCCAAATATAGCAAGTGCTAGGTCCGTTTTGATCGGCTCGACGAGCTCTTCGCAACGGTGTACTCCAATTCCTTATTTGAGGTTCTTTTATATAGAGAAACTTGAATGTCCTGCAAAACAAGTGAGAACACCACAACTCGTGGAACTCATTAGAATTAAACCCTACAACTATGCTTTATAATTTATTTCTTATCATTTCATGCAATAGTTGATGGCTATATTTATGTGTTAAGAGCCATCAAAAAGTTCCACAAGGTTAACCTTTGCTAGTCCCTAATCAAAGCTCAACTTAACAATGGATCAGGAGTTGCTACAATATTTTCACGTCTAACAAGTACACATGCCTTCAAACAAAAATTCTCTCTTGAATTAGACATATATTTTTAGTCATGGGGCTTTTACCTTCACTTTGGATCTTACATGATTGAAATATAGAATAGAAAAATCTAGCACTATCTCTCAAGTTCTTTATTTCACTATTATTCCAAAGTTTATCATGTTCAAAAACTTGTAGACATATATTGTTAAATTAAATAATGGACACAAAGGAAAAGTAAAGTATACAACTGAATCAAGAAGTGCATGTGTATATGGTAATGAATGCTCTTAGAATTTATCATTCTCTCTTGCATATTAGCAACATGGGCTATTTGGCTAATTCTACTGTCGGGCACGTGCCCATTTTTACCTCTTAGGTGAGTGTCTTTGCACCCATTGTTTCCTCTTGGCCGAGTGTCGAAGCACCTATTGTTTTTAACTCTATTTTTCATGATGTGGACACTTGTCCATTTTTCTGGTGGTAGGCACTTGCCTTTTTTTCTTCTCTTCTCTCTTTTTTATAGACCCATGCTACTAATAAGCTTTTGAGATGATATTAGTAATTATGAAATTGAGCATGAATATGGAAGATAGACAAAAATGTGTATGTGGTCTTAATTTAGTAGCATACTAACTTTCCATAGGGTCAACACTACTTAATCTAACTCAATGCATTTAATAAATTTTATTTCAAAAATAGGAACTCTATTGTCATTTGAAACAAGATAAATAGCAGCTTAGATTATCACATACCTTATCTAACAATCACCTAGACCTCAGGTCAAGTATAAGCTTCCCATGTATTTAATTTAAATATCATTAATTAATTGTAGGACTCAAGAGAATTCATGCTTGAAGGCTAGGCACGTGAAAGAAATTACAATAGAGCAACTATTCATCATTTCCATAGAAGAATTATCTCCAGAGTTCTTTTCATCATTAACTACTTCTAAAAATTAAGGAAACTTAAACACACCTATTATACTATTATTAATACTAATTAAGAAAACTCACTTAATAATAAAGTAACAATAAAGGGAGAAAATACTTAGCTAGATACATGGGGGTGCTCTCCCCCAAGCCAGATGTTGCGTAGTCGTTCACTCTTCCTGTTGATATATTAGATCTCATTCAAGCTTCCAAATCCTGCACAACTCAAATAGACAACAAAGCTCATGGAATTGACTAATCATTAGTGGTTGGCCACTTAAGCCTTAGTTGTCTAAAGCATGATAGATTTCTAGATTGGAATCATTAAATTGCAAAAATTCAATCAAGTCAATTTCTTCTAAGTTCTCAGGTTCAAGAAAAACCTTCAAACATTGACCATTTACCTTGAATATGTTACTTCTATCATCCTAAAGTGTGACTGTGTCACACCCAGTTTTTAAAGGCAAAATGGGATGGATAAACCTTATGTGTGCCTAGAGATCAGTCACACACATAAGCCGACAAATTATCAAAAATGTACCATTACAAGTGTTTATTACATAGAGAATGAGTATCTAATTAATATCTATTACATAACAGCGGAAATAAAAGATAACTCTCGCGAAGCTCCATCGCATAGGACGTCAACTGGTTGACCCCAAACCTAGTAGTCCTCAGGATACTCCTCATAACTCTGATAATCTGGTACCCATCCGGGATTTTTATCCAAATATGAAAATAAACAAGCGTAAGTACATCTAGTACTCAACAAGTAAACATGGGGTTCATGAGGCTCAAAAAGTATGACACTGGTTAAACTGCATTAGCTTTTATGTTGTTACAATTTTAGCATATGGATAGCATCAATAAAATCAATAGCCTAATAACCATATGATCAAGTAAACATGTATAATGAATAGCAAACGAGTAAATGGTAGATTAAAGTCATTCTATTCCATAAGAATTCTAGACCGCTCGTATCCGTGAGCACGGCTAATATATCAGTTTTTAACACTCTGCAGAGGTTGTACACTTTACCCATGAGTCGTGTTACCCATATGCCCGGGTTTATAACTCCCAAAACACTGCCGAGGTGAGCGGCAGGGTACACTATGAAGTCTTTCAGAGGGGCTCGCTGACATACAGTAGACAGTACGGATCCACGGGCAAGGGGTATACGGGGACCCCTCGATGGTACACACGGCAGAGGTAGCCACTCCGGCCGTACCCCGCAACCGCTCGGCAATGGCAACTTTCGTGAACTTCCACATGCGAGAGAGTGACCCTAATACTGAACTAAAGCCAAAGCCATGTAGCTCTCATGGTTGTACTGTGAATCCCGGGTGATCGCTTACAGAGGTTCTAGAGCATCTCAAAGACTGTGCTCTAGATCACCTTAATCCATGTTGCTAAAAAGCATATTTTACTGTTGTTGCATAAGACATTAGTCAAGGTTACATGATCATAGTTATTTTTCAAGAGCACTAGCTTGATCTACCCAATGCATAAATCCTAGGGTAACAAGGTATAAGGTACAAATCTATGGTAAAACTATATAGGATGTCAAGGAAACACATGCATAACATGAATTAATGGTTAATGTGATTAGGACAACAAGGATGATCCCATGAATACTTGCCTTGCTCAAATGGTTCCTGCTGCTCCGGCTCAACAAAGGAATCCTCCTGGTAACCCACGTACTGCTCACCGTCTATACTCGATCACCACATCACATACAATCATACCGGGACATATCATGCAAACAAACAAAGGCTATAGATTAGAACAGTACACCAACCATAATAAAACAAGATTAAAAGTTTATAAAACTAATCTACGTCTCACTACGATCACATTGACGTTTGAATCATGAAAAACGGAGCTATAACGAAGAAGATATGATCTAATCAAGTTTTATAATTTAAACTAGAGATTAAAAGAGATTGAGTTATTAAATATATATATAACAGTTGTCTAACATGAACTATGAACTAACTAACACGTAGATTACGTCGATACGATCCTAACACAATTTGAATGGGTGAAAAAGGAGTTAAAATGAACATTTTATGAGCAAAAGAAAATGAGTGGCAAATCTGTAAATAGGGTTTTCTATTTATTTTTGAAATAAAACAAAACCGAAAGGAAAATACGTCTTCCAGAACTGAAAACGTAAAGAAGAAAGACGCTAAGGGACTGCGAGTTATGACTTAAAAAAAAGGCGGGGTTCTTTCTGCAAAATGGCTGGCCGAAGGGGTATCGGGTTCTGACAGCCATCCGATCCAAGATGGACGGATGAGATTAGATCGGGGGAGGGAGCGGTGGCGCCCGGCTAGAGCAGAGCCCGCGCACGGCGGCGCCATTGCCGGAGTACGGCGGCGCGGTTCAATTCGCCACCACAGTGCACCATTCTTGATCCGAAAAGGACGGGGAGATCGAGGAAGGAACGGCGAAGACGATGGTGGGGTCGATTTTTCCGATTGCGCGCGAGGGCAAGGCGTCCGCGCGGAGGGGCGGCACTGTGATGCCGCAGACATGGAGCAGAGCCACATGGGCAAGACAGAGATGGAGAGGGAGAGCGAACTCCTGGGGGGCTCTTCTTACCACTCGCGAGGCTCGGGGAGCAGTCGGACGGCGCGGAGAAGCTCGACAAGCGCGGAGGCGGCAGCGGCGGCTCTGTGCTTGGCGTGCGGTGGCGCTGGTGGCTCGGTGGTGCTTAGAGGAGGTCGGATGGAGGCAGTGGGGTGCGGAGCCTCGGCTTTTATAGCCTGGGGTGCTCCGCAGGGAAGGAAGGGGAGGATTCGGCCGGGGATTTCGTGCTCGGCAGAAGGAAAGCGGCGGCGCACCAGAAAGGAAAGGGAGGGAGGAGGAAGAAAGGAAAGGGGGGCTATCGCTGACATGCGGGGTCCACCTGTCAGCGTAGGGAGAGAGCTGAGCGCGTCAACTGATGCGAGAGGGAGCTGGGCCGGCGTGCTTGGGCCGGGGCAAAGCCCATGCGGGGGAAGGAGACGTTGGGAGGAGGGGGCCTGCGGGGCCAGGAGGTGGGCCGGGGAAACAGGTCTTCGAGCTAGAAAGGAATAAAGGAGGGAGAGAGAAATGAAATGGTTTTTCTTTTATTTTATGAATTTCCAAAAACCAATTTCCAAAACACATTTGAATAACTTGTTTGAATTTTGAAGATACCAAACAGTACAAGAACACTATGCAACAGCATGAATGCAACAAAAAAAAGTTTCTACTTGTGATACTTTTTATTTTATGAAATCTTTAATATTTTTCCTATGTTATAATGTCCACTGAAAATGCAATAAATTACTTTTACTCTATTTTAAAGAATGCAAATTTTTGGGTGTTACAAATCTACCCCCCTTAAAGGAATCTTGTCCCGAGATTCAGCTGGCTTACTCAAACAGTTGCGGGTATGTCTTTTTCAGATCTTCTTCTCTTTCCCAAGTTGCCTCATCCACTGAATACCGATTCCACTGAACCTTGCACATACGGATGACTCGGCTCCTCGTGACTCTCTCTGCCATTTCCAAGATCTTTATCGGGTATTCCTCATAGGTGAGATCCTCCTTAACTGCCAACTCTTCCAAGGGTATCTGCTCCTCTGGCACACGCAAGCACTTCTTCAACTGTGACACGTGAAAAACATCGTGTACACCTGCTAGACTCTCAGGTAACTCCAGCTGATAAGCTACTTCACCACGTCGCTCCACTATCTTGAAGGGACCAACATATCTAGGTGCTAACTTACCCTTCATATTGAACCTCTTTACGCTTCTCATAGGTGACACCTTTAGATAGACGTAGTCACCTACTTTGAAAACCAAATCTCTTCTACGGGTGTCAGCATAACTCTTCTGTCGAGACTGTGCAACTTTCAAGTTTTCTCTTATGATCCGCACCTGTTCCTCTGCACTTTTCAACACATCTGGTCCAAACACCTGACTTTCTCCCGTCTGATTCCAGAACAAAGGGGTTCTGCACTTCCTTCCATACAAAGCCTCAAACGGTGCCATCTTTAGACTTTTCTGGTAACTGTTGTTATAAGAGAACTCAGCTTATGGCAAACTCTTATCCCAACTAGTCCCATGTTGGAGTGCACATGCTCTCAACATATCTTCGAGTATCTGATTCGTTCGCTCAGTCTGCCCATCTGTCTGGGGGTGATATGTTGTACTGAAGTACAACTTTGTCCCCAGAGCGGAATATATCTGCTGCCAGAAGTGAGATGTGAACTGGGTACCCCTATAAGAGACAATCTTCTTAGGTACCCCATGCATGCGCACAATCCTTTCCATGTACAACTCCACCAATTTCGGCCCGTGGTAGGTGGTCTTCACTGGTAGGAAATGTGCAACTTTAGTCAATCTGTCCACAATCACCCATATGGAATCATATCCTCCCGGAGTACGAGGTAAACCCACGATAAAATTCATACCAACTTCATCCCATTTCCACTCGGGAACCCTCATCGGTTGCAACAATCCTGCTGGTCGCTAGTGTTCTGCCTTAACCCTCTGACAGGTATCACACAGTGCCACATACTCGGCAACATCTCTCTTTAATCCATACCACCAATACTTGTCCTTCAAGTCCAGATACATCTTGGTACTTCCAGGGTGTATAGAGTAAGCTGAATCATGGGCCTCTCGCAGAATTGTCTCACGGATCTCTTTCACTCTAGGTACACACAACCTCTTACCAAACCAAAGGGTACCATTGTCATCCAAATTGAAACCTGGTGCCTTGCCAATCACAATATTCTCGGCAATCTCTTTCAGTTTCTCATCTTCCAACTGACCCTTGCGTATCTCCTGTTCCAGGGTAGGTTCCAAAACTAGATCCATAGCACTATTAACAAAACCCAAGTTGAGATGCGCTAACTGGGCACACAACTCTTTGGACTGTATTTCTAGGTGTACTTCATTGGCATAACTTCTCCTACTGAGAGCATCTTCCATGACATTCGCCTTTCCAGGGTGATAATGTACCTCCAAGTCATAGTTCTTGATCAATTCCAACCAATGGCGTTGCCTCAAGTTCAAATCTGACTGGGTGAATATGTACTTCAAACTCTTGTGATCCGTGTAAATATCACTCTTGTGCCCAACCAAGTAGTGTCTCCAGATCTTCAGTGCATGTACCACAACTGCTAGCTCCAAGTCATATGTAGGATAATTCAACTCATGCTTCCTTAACTGCCTTGATGCATAAGCAACAACTCTGCCTTCTTGCATAAGCACACAACCAAGACCCAGACGCGATGCATCACAATATATGGAGAAACTCTTGTTCAGGTCTGGCAAAATCAACACTGGCGCTATGGTTAACCACTTCTTCAATTCTTCAAAGTTAGTTTGACACTTCTCAGACCATACAAACTTAGCATTCTTCTCTAACAATGCAGTCATTGGTTTAGCAAGCTTG
This sequence comes from Microstegium vimineum, assembly GCA_022036555.1. Classification (NCBI taxonomy): domain Eukaryota; kingdom Viridiplantae; phylum Streptophyta; class Magnoliopsida; order Poales; family Poaceae; genus Microstegium; species Microstegium vimineum. Next base: position 19,675,711 of record CM039119.1, on the reverse strand, counting down.
GAGAAACCTTCAATGAATCTCTGGTAATATCCAGCCAGTCCAAGGAAACTACGAATCTCAGTCACACTGGTAGGTGGATTCCAATTCAACACGGTTGTCACCTTACTTGGATCCACTGCTATTCCACCATCGGATATAACATGACCTAGGAAAGACACTTCCTTCAACCAAAACTCACATTTGCTCCTTTTAGCATACAACTGGTGTTCTCTGAGCTTCTGCAAGACCAACCTGAGATGTTCTGCATGTTCTTCCTCATTCTTGGAGTAGACTAGAATGTCATCAATGAACACTACCACAAACTTGTCAAGAAACTCCATGAACACCTTATTCATCAAGTACATGAAGTAGGTAGGTGCATTGGTTAGCCCAAATGACATCACAATGTACTCATATAGCCCATACCTTGTAGTAAATGCAGTCTTAGGTATGTCAGAGGCACGTATCTTCAATTGGTGATATCCCGATCGAAAATCAACCTTTGAGAACACACATGCTCCCTTCAACTGGTCAAACAGGTCATCAATCCTTGGTAGAGGGTACTTGTTCTTGATAGTTACCTCATTAAGCGAACGGTAATCCACACACATCCGTTGTGTACCATCCTTATTGTCAACAAAGATCACCGGAGCTCCCCAAGGTGTAGAGCTAGGACGTATGAAACCCTTCTCTTGTAACTCCTGCAACTGTTTCTTAAGTTCTTCTAACTCATTAACCCCCATCCTATATGGACTCTTAGCAATAGGTGCAGTACCAAGCAAAAGCTCAATAAGAAATTCGATGTCGCGGTCGGGTGGCATACCTGGCAAGTCATCGGGAAAAACATCCGGGAACTCATCAACAACTGGTTCAGGTTCACGATCATCATCATCTAGTTGATTCACAGTAGCTGTCTGAGGAGCTTTCAAAACAACTTTCACACTGATTCTATCCCCTTTAGGTGAATTTAAGACAACAACCTTCTCTTGGCACTGAATCACTGCCTTGTATCGTTCATCCAATCCATTCCTAGAATGAGGTCAATACCAGCTATCCTTAGCATAATGGGTTCAACCTCAAAGGCTACCCCCCTTAAGAGCACACTAGCTGAAGGACTATAGTAATTTGCAGACAAAGTCCCTCCCGGTGAGTTTACTATTATGGGGGTTTTCATGGTATGTAATGAAATATCATGCACTCTAGTGAAAGCTTGAGAAATGAAAGAGTGCGAAGCTCCAGAATCAAAAAGTACAGTAGCGGGGATAGAGTTGATACTGAACGTACCCATCATAACTTCAGGAGCCTCCTGAGCAGAATCTGCCGACACGTGGTTCATCTTTCCACTGTTGGCCAGAGGCTGTTGCCTTGCCCTCTGTTGGTTGCTCTGGGTCGGTGAGTTCGGCTTTTCTGGACAGTTGTAGGATAGGTGCGCCTCCTTGTTGCAACAGAAACACCTATTGGGGGTGTTGGGAGCACTGTTCTTCATTGGGGTGGCATTGGGGTTCCCCTGACGTGGCGCCTGCGGCACAGTCTGCTGCTGGTTCTGTGGACGCTACGGGAACTGACTGTGCTGCGAGAACTGACTGCGCTGCGGATTCTGACCACGGTTCCACTGGTTGTTCAGACCCTGGTACCTCTGTTGGAAGCCCTACTGTGGATTGGGTCACTGGCGGGTGTTGCTTCCTGAAGCTGGTCCATGAAGCCTCCTCTTCTTGGCTTCCATCTCCTTGCGCTTGTTGTCAATAACAATAGCACGGTTCACCAGAGCTTGGTAGTTGGGGTAGAGGATGGACATCAGTTGCAACTGCAAACCATCATAGAGACCCTTCAGAAAGCGGCGCTACTTGTCAGCGTCGTTGGCAACCTCATGAGGAGCATATCGAGACAACTGAGCAAATTTGTCACGATACTCCGCCACAGTCATGGACCCTTGTCTCAAAGCTCTGAACTCCTCCTGCTTGAGCTCCACTATGCCTTCAGGAATATGATAAGACCTGAAGCTATCTGTGAACTCCTGCCACGATACCTCTGGTGCGTTGTTGGGACGTCCATACATGTACGAGTCCCACCAATCTTGAGCGGCACCCTGCAGTTGGCCGGATGCGTAGAGCACGTTCTCACGCTCATTGCATTGAGCGATATTCAGCTGCTTCTCCACAACTCTCAACCAGTCGTGGTGGTGGTGGTGGTGGTGGTGGTGGTGGTGCACCCCTGCCACGGCCTCTTCCTCTACCTCCTCTTGCGGCCATCTGTTATCCAAAACACATCGAACGACCTTTACATTTATTGATCATCAAAAGAAGTGACTGAGTATAACTTTCTGAAATCTGAACATTGCAAGCGGTACTGTAAAACAGTCATATCTCATGTTCCAGAAGTCAAACAAATGTGAAACTTACATGGTTGGAAAGCTTATGAAATGTTCTACAACTTTCATAATTCTCACGTTTTCAGATTCAGACGCGAAAATGGGTGAAAACAGAAAGTTAACAAAACTGTTCCTGAGTTCTAGACTGCGCAGAAACTCCAACTTGTAACTGTCATATCTCACAGACCAGAACAGGTATGATCGTCATTCAAGATTCATTGGCAAGGTACTGAAGTCTAGTTGTTTTCATAAAAATTTCATCATCATTCGACGAACCAACTTTGAGATATAACCGAAAGAGTACTGACTGCTCCAGAAAACAGCAAGATAGAAAACAGGATAACCCTTCCGCTAGCAATTTTATTTATATCAAACTTATTTATTCCTAACTAAGGAACTTGTGGACAGGCCCACAATGTTCCAACACTCATAACAAAACTCCAAATCACTCATAAGCATAATAACAAACCATTAAGCAAAACCAAGTTCACATGACACGACAAGACTCGACTCAACTCTCGCTGCTAGCGTTTTATTACATCGGGGTGGTACTCGACCTATGGGAGGAAAACTGGGGGAAGCTTCTGGTGGAACTTGGGCATCTTCAGGCATCCTCTGAGCTCATCATTCTTTGCAGGAGCTCTCTTGAGTAGCTTGCGCTGACCACCTAGCTCATCAGTCAGAACCTCGACCTGCTGCATCAACTGATGAGCAAAATCGATCATCACCTTGGTGACGTCGTCATACCCATCTCTCGCCTCGAACATGGACCAACCCTCACGAGTCTCGAAGGGCAGGTGCCTGTACTTATCCTTCATCATTCGGTCACGGCGATGAGCACGAAGATCAAAGAAGGCCATGCGAGCTGCATCCTCCATGCACTCCATCATGCTGGCACGGCTTATATTGGGCTCATAGACGGCCTCCACTTGCCACGACTGTGTGACGTCTTTCCGGATGTAGATGTAGAGGGTACACTTCCAGAAGGAGGGGTCCTGAAAATGTCTGTTCTCATAGCACATGTACTTCACATCGGACTTCCAGTCAGCATAGTGGTTCTCCAATGTCCACTTCAACAAGCCATGGTAGTAATCCTCATCGTCTCCTTCCTTGAAGTGGAAGTGCTTGGTCCACCCCAAGCGTTCTCCACCGGCTTCGGAACCACCAGAAGGAGCCCTGGAGCGGCTGTTCTCATCAGAGGGAGTCTTGGAGCAACTGTCTCCTGAGCTCATTTCTTGGACTTCTTCTTCATCCTCGCGGGGCTCCATTGGCGCGTACCTCGGTGGGGGACGAGTGGACTTGCGAGCAGTCTGCTTGTTGCGGGCCATCTATGGAAAAGCAAAGATGAGAACTAAGTTAGAATCAAGATAACATAATTTTGAGATGAGTAATAGTTTTAGCAAATAATAACAAGGTATAAAAGCATGAAAAGAGCATTCCTAAGAACCAATTCTAACTAGGCTTGCGTCCTACAGTCAACACGGCTCTGATACCAATCTGTCACACATAGTTTTCAAAGGCAAAAAGGGATGCATAAACCTTATGTGTGCCCAGAGATCAGTCACACACATAAGCTGACAAATTATCAAACATGTACCATTACAAGTGTTTATTACATAGCGAATGAGTATCTAATTAATATCTATTACATAACAGCGGAAATAAAAGATAACTCTCGTGAAGCTCCATCGCATAGGGACGTCAACTGGTTGACCCCAAACCTAGTAGTACTCAGGATACTCCTCATAACTCTGATAATCTGGTACCCATCCGGGATTTTTATCCAAATATAAAAATAAACAAGCGTAAGTACTTCTAGTACTCAACAAGTAAACATGGGGTTCATGAGGCTCAAAAAGTATGACATTGGTTAAACTGCATTAGCTTTTATGTTGTTACAATTTTAGCATATGGATAGCATCAATAAAATCAATAGCCCAATAACCATATGATCAAGTAAACATGTATAATGAATAGCAAACGAGTAAATGGTAGATTAAAGTCATTCTGTTCCATAAGAATTCCAGGCCGCTCGTATCCGTGAGCACGGCTAATATATCAGTTTTTAACACTCTGCAGAGGTTGTACACTTTACCCATGAGTCGTGTTACCCATATGCCCGGGTTTATAACTCCCAAAACACTGCCGAGGTGAGCGGGCAGGGTACACTATGAAGTCTTTCAGAGGAGCTCGCTGACATACAACAGACAGTACGGATCCACGGGCAAGGGGTATACGGGGACCCCTCGATGGTACAAACGCGCAATGGTAGCCACTCCGGCCGTACCCCGCAACCGCTCGGCAATGGCAACTTTCGTGAACTACCACATGCGAGAGAGTGACCCTAATACTGAACTAAAGCCAGAGCCATGTAGCTCTTATGGTTGTACTGTGAATCCCGGGTGATCGCTTACAGAGGTTCTAGAGCATCTCAAAAACTGTGCTCTAGATCACCTTAATCCATGTTGCTAAAAAGCATATTTTACTGTTGTTGCATAAGACATTAGTCAAGGTTACATGATCATAGTTATTTTTCAAGAGCACTAGTCAAGGTTACATGATCATAGTTATTAGTCAAGGTTAAAGGAATAAGGGAGGGAGAGAGAAATGAAATGATTTTTCTTTTATTTCCTGAATTTCCACAAACCAATTTCCAAAACACATTTGAATAACTTGTTTGAATTTTGAAGATACCAAATAGTACAAGAACACTATGCAATAGCATGAATGCAACAAAAAAAATGTTTCTACTTGTGATACTTTTTATTTTATGAAATCTTTAATAATTTTCCTATGTTGTAATGTCCATTGAAAATGCAATAAATTACTTTTACTCTATTTTAAAGAATGCAAATTTTGTTCTCCTTGTGCTTGATTCTCTTGTCATGCCATCTTTTTGTTCTCTCTTTGTAGATCTTGGAATTGTGATAAGCTTTTTCTCTTCATTCTTCTAGCTTAGATATTTGCATTTGGCGATTCTTACCAGCTAGGTGGAGATCCATGTTCCATTTCTTGATTGCCCAATGAGCTCTTAATTCCAATTCAACAAGCAGATGACATGTTTTCCATATACAAGCTGATAAGGCGTCATGCCTATAGGTGTCTTGTATGCAGTTCTATATGCCCATAATGCATCATGAAGCTTGTACTTCCATTTCTTTCCCATTTCGTCCACGCTCTTATGCAGAATGTTCTTGATTTGCTTATTTGATGTTTCAGCTTGACCGCTAGTTTGAGGATGGTATGGAGTTGCAATGTTGTGCTTGACTCCATATTTTGCTAGGAACATCCGAAATGTTCTGTCGATGAAATGTGATCCTCCATCACTTATGACCATTCTAGGTGTTCCGAATCTTATGAATATCACTTCATGGAACATCTTCTTAGCATGCTTGGAGTCAACAGCTTGACATGGTAATGCTTCTACCCACTTGGATACGTAGTCAACTGCCACCAAGATGTATTCAACATCTCCAGACTTTGGGAATGGTCTCATGTAGTCAATTCCCCAGACATCAAATAGCTCTATTTGAAGGTTGTTAGTGAGTGGCATTGCATCCCTAGCGTTAATGTTTCCATGCTTCTAGCAATTGACACATATTCTAATGAACTATTTTGTATCTTCATACATTGTTGGCCAGTAGAATCCACTTTGCTAGATCTTTGCATGTGTATGGTACACCCCATAGTGTCCTCCATAAGGTGATGCATGCAATCTATCTATAATCTTCATGGCTTCAACCATTAGGACACCTCTGTAGCAGTCCATCAACACAAACCCGATAGAGATATGGATCATCCCACAAGTGGCAACGAGAGTCATACTGAAGCTTTCTATTGTCACCTCCTGGTGGAACATATCCTACAACCATATAATTCAAAATATCCGCATACCAAGGGTCCGAGTGTGTTACCTTGAGGAGTGTATCGTCCCTTAGATAGTCATTAATAGGCAATTCATGTTCCTTCTTATGTTGAAGCTTAGACAAATAATCAGCTACTGAATTTTCAACTCCTTTCTTATCTCTTATTTTTATGTCAAATTCTTGGAGTAAAAGAATCCATCTTATAAGCCGAGGTTTAGCATCTTTCTTAGTGAGCAAGTATTTAAGTGCAGCATGGTCCGAATAAATGATTACCTTAGCTCCTACTAAGTAAGATCTAAACTTGTCTATTGCAAAGACTACTGCCAGCAACTCTTTTTTAGTGGTAGAATAATTGAGTTGTGGCCCAATCAAGGTTTTTCTAGCATAGGAAATAGCATAGTGCTTTTTATCCTTAGTCTGGCCTAGGACAACACCTACTACAAAGTCACTAGCATCACATATAATCTCGAAGGGTAGTGTCCAATCGGGTGGTTGGATAATTGGAGCTGAAATGAGTGCTTTCTTGAGAATTGCAAAAGCTTCATAACACTCATTAGTGAAAATGAAAGGTACATCTTTGGCTAAAAGGCTAGTCAGGGGTCTAGCGATTTAGGAAAAGTTTTTAATGAAACGCCTATAGAACCATGTATGGCCTAGAAATCTTTGGATTCCTTTCACATTTGTGGGAGGTGGAAGTTGTTCAATAACTTCAATCTTTGCTCTATCCACTTCTATCCCATGTTTGGACACCTTGTGTCCTAGCACCATTCCTTCCTGAACCATGAAATGTCATTTTTCCCAGTTTAGGACTAAGTGCTTTTCTTCACACCACCGTAAGACTTTGTCTAAATTCTCCAAATAATCATCAAAGGTTTTGCCATAGACGGTAAAATCATCCATGAACACCTCCATGATTTTCTTGATCATGTCAGAGAAAATAGACATCATGCACCGTTGGAAAGAAGTTGGAGCGTTACACAATCCAAAAGACATTTGTCGATATGCATAAGTTCCATATGGGCATGTAAAAGTGGTCTTACTTTGGTCATCAGGGTGGATTGGGATTTGATGATATCCGGAATAACCATCAAGGAAACAAAAGAAAGAGTTCTTTGCAAGTCATTCCAACATTTCATCAATGAAGGGTAACGGGAAGTGATCTTTCTTTGTAGCCTTGTTAAGTTTCTAGTAGTGAATGAACATTCGCCACCCAGTGACAGTGCGTTGAGGGATAAGTTCATTTTTCTCATTTCTTACAACTGTCATCCCTCCTTTCTTTGGCACAACTTGGATAGGGCTAACCCACTCCCTATGTGGCACAGGATAGATAATCCCAACATGCAAAAGTTTCAAGACCTCTTTCTTAACAACCTCTCACATACCATTTTTAAGTCTCCGTTGCGGTTCCCTCAAAGGTGACGAATCAGGATCGATGGGGATTCTATGAGTACAAAGAACTGGACTAATTCCAATGAGGTCATGGAGTGAGTAGACAAAGGCCGATTTATGTCTTTCTAGGATAGTGACAAGTCTATTGGTTTCTTCTTGGGAAAGCTTGTCACTTATGATGATAGGGTTTTCTTGGTTATTGTTTAGAAAGACATATTTCAAGCCAGAAGGAAGAGGTTTTAACTCGATTGAGGGTTGTGATGGCACTTCCAAAGGGTCTAATTTGATAGGTTCTACTAGCTCTTCCTCTTCATGAGTGAAGTGTTCATCATCGAGAGTTGGTTGAGACTAGTCTTCTAGAAATGCCACTAAGACTTCCTCAATATGGTCTTGTTTGGGCTTGGGTTCTACTATTGCATTATTTGATCTTAAAAGATGAACAGTAATAGAAGAATTTCCTAGCTTGATATTTAGGTGATCCTTGTTTGGTCGCTCTTGAAAGAGTGTTCCTAATGGTACGCCAATCAAGAGAGACATGGTTGAGATGTCATAGATGTAAAAATCTAAGCGATGCTTGATGCCTCTTTTGCGTAAAGGAACAAACCTAATCACCCCATAACTTTCAAGAATATCTCCAGATGGAATTCTTAGAAGCTTATGAGATGGGATCAAAGATTCGTTGGGCAAAGTTGTTGAGCTAAAGCCTTACAATTGATATTCATCCAAATGATAGGACTATAGTGAGCCTCTATGGCGATTCCCATAAGGTTACAAAGTATAGTTTCTGTAGGGGCAGTGATTTGGGCTACCTCAGTGGATAACTCTAATTCTGCTGTCCACTTGTGGATTATGATGGCTGAGAGTCCTTTAATTTGCTCTACAAGTAAAGCATCATTGTGTAGACCATCATCCTCAAATGATGCAAAGTGCATCAGAGGCTTCACTTGAACTAGAAAATTTGAGGTATTGCCAAAATCTTCAAAAAGATCTACCTCAATTTCCGAGAGGAACATAGAAGGATGGGATTCATCACTCTCTAAAGAGTTTTGTGTTCCCATAGGAGATAGTTCTATGGCAACCAAATCATTTGAAAGATTTGAAGGAATTTCAGATTCAGTTGTTTGTTCCTCCTCATGTTGTTCAGGGCCTGGTTTGACTTCTTTGAGAAATTTGTCAAAAACTCTAGTGTAAGGGGTATTTTAAAGAATTTTATTTAGAATGGCTTCTCCTTCACTAATAGTGCAAGAAAGATCCTCCTAAAGATAAGTCAAGGTGCAGAGCAGCTTCCTTGTTAAGACCAAGATAGAAGTGATAGAGTAAGACATTGTCTGGCAAGGAAAGGTTTGGACCAGAATGGATAAGGCTTATAAACCTAGCCCACGCTATAACTTTAGAAAGAGGGAAGAAAGCAAGACAAAATTCGTCTTGAAGTTCATCCCAATTCCCATTTACGCCTCCTATGGAATGAGCATACCATTGTTTCGCTCTTCCCAAAAGTGAGAATGGAAACAATTTCCATTTTAAGGTCTCTTGTGTCATGCCAGCAATGATGAGGCAAGAACACAATTGCTCAAATTCTCTAAGGTGGGTGTAAGGATTTTTGTTTTCTAGCCTAGAGCAAGATTGCTCCCGAACCATGGCTATAAAAGTAGGGCGAATCTTATAACCATCTATATGAATGGGGTTTGAAGATGGTGGAGACTCCAACATGTCGCCCTTTGGAGTAGAGTATTTAAATATAGGAGTTTATCCATGTGGTAAGATGAATATAGTAAGGTGAGAAAGGTGGTAAAAAGGAAATAAGAAAAAGGTAAACAGATGACTTGGTTTGAAACTAGCACAACTACCGTTCCCCGGCAACGGCACCAGAAAGCTTGTTGGTATAAATTAACGCACACAGAAAAATCCGCAAGCTCATGGATACCGCTGCAACTTCCACCTGGGAGTATTCCAAAAGGGTATCAATTTCTAGGAGGAACGCAAAGTATACTAGAAACAAAAGAAGATCATCCAAGGATAGATTGATAAATGGGTAGAGAGATTTTAGAGTTTTCTAAGGGATTTTATCTAATCAAAGGCCCACGATACTCTACTTACTTTGGAGCAACAGTACCTTCCTGACTCTCGATAAAGACTGGGAAAAAGGTAGTTGGGAGAGGCTGCCAAAAGCTCTACGAAAACACCAACCCGAACGTGGTGGACTACAAAGGCCTTACAGAGCGTCACCTCTGTGGATACCACAACTATTCGTGGGATTGGGCACAAACTCAGGTAAACTCTAGTCTAGACACCACGTCTACACTATCGCTTACTACTCTAATTCCACGTGAAAACTAGAGCACTAAATACGAGTGGAGATCCCGTAAATAGAATAAAGTAAGAACTAAAATAAGGTACATAAAAATAATAAATGAAGAACCTAGAGATTGCTCGAGATGAACCAGATGCTGCAAAGGTACAGTGTTGAGGAAGATCCGACAGATCCGGTTCCTCCTAGCTCTCTCCTCCTCTCTCACCTCTAATTACAACTAGATGAACTAGAACTAGAAGAACTAGATCTAGACAACTAGAGCGACTACTCTACTTGGATGGAGAATTGAAACCCTAGCTTTTGCTCTATATGTAGATAATGGTGCCTGGAGAGGGGGTCTGCCCCTCTATTTATAGCCCGGTGGGATCAACGATAGCCCTCGGATCAAACCGACTTTGAAACACGATCAAGATGCATCCTAGGAGGCGGTGGAGGAAGCTTCCAGAAGCAGGTCTGGGCCTGTTACTGTAGTAGGCCGCCCAGCATCGGTTGATGCCGCCCGGCACCCAATCTCGGCCTCTTGGGCCCCGCTTTCTTCAGTTGCCTTCTGGACCCTTCCTAAGTAAAAACGAAAATATCCCACCACGAGATTCTTCCCATAATTATTCTAATAATTAGATCTTCTATGATTCTCTCGAATAGTCCCTAGAAAATATAGATTTACCAAAGATTTGGGATTATAGCATTTTAGTCCCTTAAATATATAGTGGGTGATGGTTCCGGTATGTTCTAGATTGTTCCCAACTTGAATTCCATTGCATGCGGTGTTGATATCTTTCTCATCGGGGCTCCAAATATAGCAAGTGCTAGGTCCGTTTCGATCGGCTCGACGAGCTCTTCGCAATGGTGTACTCTAATTCCTTATTTAAGGTACTTTTATATAGTGAAACTTGAATGTCCTGCAAAACAAGTGAGAACACCACAACTCGTGGAACTCATTAGAATTAAACCCTACAACTATGCTTTATAATTTATTTCTTATCATTTCATGAAATAGTTGATGGCTAAAGTTAGGTGTTAAGAGTCGTCAACATACGTGAGGATGTGCCACGATGGCTGTCTAGCCAACAAATACAGTTGCTCATCAATATTGCCATCGCCCTAACATTCTTTTCGCAACCAATCGTTGAAAGTTTTCATGCATTCACACATAATCCAAACTTCATTCTTCCTAGAAATCAGGGATTGTAGGAGCTCCTTGTGTACCTCGACATACGGCTCCACCATGGAGGAGTTTTGAAGAACTGTGTAGTGCACTTTGTTGAAATAATCATCCCTCGTACTGATATATGTTTTCTTCCCTAGTGCTCCTTTTCTACTAAGTCTCCCCTCGTGTTGTGATTCAGGAACACCAATCGGGTCAAGGTCGGGAATGAAGTCAACACAGAACTCAATGACCTCCTTTGTCCCGTAGCCCATGGCGATGCTATCTTCTGGTCAAGCACGCTGGTGAACATATTTCTTTAGGACTCCCATTAACCTTTCGAAGGGGAACATGTTGTGTAGGAACATAGGACCGAGAATACTAATCTCCTTGACCAGGTGAACTAGGAGGTGTTCCATGATATTAAAGAAGGATGGAGAGAAAACCAACTAAAAGCTGACAAGGCACTGAACCACATCATTCTGTAGAGTAACTAGTTCCATTGGATTGATTGACTTCTGAGAAATTGCATTGAGAAATGCACATTGTTGAAATTTCTTAGCGTCATACTAAAAATAGAGGTAAATCCCCATCCTTAGCAACGGCGCTAGAAATACCGGAGACACCTTCTAACATCACTATACACTAAGTTGTCATCCCTAGCATGATATCAGAAAATGTTGAAATAATCTACACTTGACAATTCATAAAATAATTCTCTAGAATATATCCACAAGCGCACAGATAATTCTCCTATTGTAGCATTTCACCCGGTGAGATTCTCCGAGTATCGTTGATTTGTTTATGCCAAAAGGAAAACTTTCAATTAACTGCAGGAATTAAATAGGGATAGAAAAGGAAACCAAATGCATATAGCTTTTTCTATAAATGTGTAGACCTAAGATTAGACCAACCTTTCTAATACTTTAGTAGGTGTAAGTCATGTCAAGATAAATAAATATGATAATAAAGGTATAAGATAAATGGTATTCCAGAGATAGAAATAGAGACTCACTAATAATATAGTCAGGCAACTCGAGATTCGGCTAGAGTAAAAGAATCCTAAGTAATTACCAAATAAAGAGGAACTAAGCACACCCTACCTACATACTCTCATCTATAGTATAACTGACTCAGAAAACATCATAAGGAGCATCAACTATGGAGGCTATTAAGACAGAACCGTCACCTCCGTCGCGACCATGCTCTGTCAGGCCTATGTGCCAAGGGTGGACTACATAGGAATCAACGCAGCTATAAGACTCACCTACGCGAACTACCACACGACACGACACATCAGGAGACATCCGTAGGTACATATAATATCTAGGCACCACGCCTACATAATGCATACCACCTAACCCACTCGAGAATTGAATTAGGCGCTTTACGAACATATAAAGATAATCATCACCAATCATAACTATATCTAATATGCAAATAGAAAGAACTCAATAAGTAGCAATATAATAATAAAGTATAAAGTCATAATGAGATACAAGATAAATTACCGATCTCCAGACAAACGAATCTGGAATCCCGAGCGTAACGCCCAACTCCTCTCCCAGCTCCCGCTATTGGAGATCCTATTTGCGTGCCAACCCAAGACATGCTTATTGGACTTTATGTATTAACAATTGGAAACTGTCGAGGTATTTGTGCAAATAGATATAATAGTTGCGGAAACTCTCCAAATAAAAAAACTACAATAATAACAATTATTATAAGTATAACGAAAGATAAAGAACCCCATTTTTCTAGTTCCTATGATGCACTGGGAGCTTATAGACAGAAACGAATCGGTTTAAACAGTCCCTACTTGAACCTTGCTAGCTACCTAGCAAATAACTTGAAGCACTAGAGTTCTAATCTAATCTCTGGAAACCCTAGATATATTCTATTCTTGAACTGGCTCTGACTTAACCTGGATCAGTTGAATTCTCCTCCCAGGGGGGTACGGGGCTCTATTTATAGCCCGGTGGGATGCGCGACACCCGTTGGATCAAACTGACTTAGTAGGGCTCAGATGAATCCTCAAAGGTGGTGGAGGAAAACTCCAGAAGGTTAGCGGAAGCGGGCCTAGGGGGTGACAGTCGGCATGGGGTGGGGCTGACCGGCCCCACCTGGCGGCGGCTCGGGCCCCACTTCCTCCCGGTGTCTGTTGGATCCTTTTTAATTTAAATGGCAACTGTATCTCAGCGGGATTTCTTCTATATTTATTCTGATTTGATTCTCTTTATCCTCTTTTCTAGAATAGTCCCTAGAAAATAACATAATACCAAAACTTGTGGAATTTGTTAGATAAAGCCCTATATTTTTCTATTTTATATGTGATTGATCCATTTATCATGTTTATATTTATATTAAATGTTGACGCTAATGACCGTCAACACACATAGCTTCACGGTGGCTATACATATATGTGGAGGTAGAATTCCTCTTAACACAACCGGAAGCAATTGCATCATAAGCACATGGCAGTCATGAGACTTTAAGTTTAGGAATTTCTTCTCTAACACATTTATTATACGCTTTATATTGGAGGAGAATCTAGATGGGGCCTTGATGATGTTTAGACATTCAAACATGCTTTCCTTCTCTTCTTTGCTAAGAGTGTAGCTAGCAGGCCTTAAATAATGGCATCCATCTTCTGTCTTCTCTAGATGCAGGTTGTCTCGTTCTTTCATGCGTTGCAAGTCCTATTGTGCTTCAAGTGTATCCTTAGTTTTTCCATACACACCCATGAATCCTAGCAGGTTCACACAAAGATTCTTTGTCAAGTGCATCACGTCGATCGCGTGGCGGACCTCTAGGACATGCCAATAGGGTAGCTCCCAAAATATGGACTTCTTCTTCCACATAGGTGTGTATCCATTAGCATATTTTGGAACAGGTTTGCTACCTTGTCCCTTTCCAAAGACTACTTGCACATCCTTGACCATATCAAGTACATCCTCCCCAATTCGGTCGTGAGGTTTAGTTCATTTCTCTATGTTACCTTTACACGACTTTTCAACATTTTTGCAAATATACACAGTCAAGGTCATCAAAATAGTGTGTGCATGCATTATATCTCTTATTTGTCTGTCCTGAAAGATTACTTAGAGCAGGCCAATCATTGATTGTTATGAACAACAATGGTCGCAGGTCAAAGTGTTCATGTTTGTACTCATCCCACACATGTACACCTGGTTTGCTCTATAAAAGCAGAAGTTCCTCAACTAAGGGCCTCACGAAGACATCAATGTTGTTGCTAGGTTGCCTTGGGCCTTGGATAAGCACTGACATCAAAATGAACTTCCGCTTCATGCATAACCATGGAGGAAGGTTGTAGATACATAGAGTAACTATAAGGACCTGCTAAGCCTAGAGGGGGGTGAATAGGCATGTTTTAAAACCAACTGCAAATCTTGTTAGATTACGGGCGTGGTAGTGCCGCTCTGAGGCCCGGCACTACTGCTCTGCCCAGCACTACTACTCTAGGGAATAGCAGTGTTGGTTAGTCAGACAGAACTAAATGTATTTCAAAAACTGAGATGCAAATGGAAATTATACTTAAATAGAAACTTTCCTTGGAGTGTTAAGAACCTGCAGCACCACTTGAACTTGGTAGGAACACTCCCACTGAGTAGATCAGGACCAAACCCTAGAAACCAACTTGAGAACAATATATATCAAAGTAAATGCAGCGAGACAAGTTGACACAAGGATTTATCCCGTGTTTAGCTCGCCGCTAAGGCTTGCCTAAGTCCACGTTGTTGAGGTGCGCCACACTAGGCTCGGGCTCGCCACCAAGGCTTGCCTTTTCCTTATTCTCAAGTCAAGAGAGCAAACTCTTAAAGTGAGGGGTAATCTTACTAGCTCAACGGTGTTTCTACAAACCTCTCAGAGCTACCACAAGTTTGGCAAGCTTCACGGTCGACGAGCTAGCCGGATAGGAGCAAGCTCCACGAGTAACAAACTCAAACTGCCGGCCACCACATGAACTAAGTGCTTCAGGAAGTAGTAGATCCGAAGGAGAAGCATCCGCTGAAGCTTGGAGGCTCAAACTCTCAAATATTTGAGTGCAAATCAATGGAGGAGAGTTGGAGAGCTCCAAGTGAGAGAGGGGAGCAAGCGAGAGCTTATCTGCTGTGTTCTTGCGACTGTCTAAGTGGAATGGCTCAAGTGACCGTTGGGGGATGAGAGGGAATAAGGTTATACCCCCTCTCTACCAATGGGCATAACTTAAGTCACGACACTGCTAGGCCATGGCACTGCCGCTCTGAGGCACGGCACTGCCGGCCAGACTGAAACAGCAAGGATAGAAATACTAAGTTGCAGGTTTTTTAGTCAAGATATATGTGGAGGTCTATGATAGATATAAATAGCACTTGGTTCACTTGTTGGCATGCGTGTTGAATCCCTCTTAATAGTATGGCATGACCTAACTCAAATTCCAAATATAAATGAAATAAAGTCCCTTGAGCTTGTTGCCATACACTTTTGTAATTTGAGGGGTCCACCAACCTGTTCATCAACCTCCTTATATTTAACTTGCTTGTCATCTCGAACAGTCTCATTAGTTCTCTAATTATGTTGTCATGCCACCAAAACCCACTTAGGGCTTGATTGCATTTTCAGTAACAGACCAAGTGCTATGACTAGTGCTCTGCTCCCTAAAAGGATTCATACCATCCGTACTCAAAGCGAACCTTAAGTTTCTTGCGTCTTTTACAAACTCCGAGAATTCTCTGTCTATTTCTCTCCACTAGGACCCATCAGCAGGGTGTCTCAACATGTTGTCTACCTTACGGTCTTCTTTGTGCCATCGCAACAACTTTGCATGGTCGTTGTTTCTAAATAGACGTTTCAGGAATGGTATTATAGGAGCATACCACATAACTTTGGCACGGATTTTCTTCCTAGGACGTTGTTCGCCCTCAACATCGTCAGGGTCATCTCGCCTGATCTTATACCATGACGCTTTACATAAGGGACATTCATCCAAATTCTCGTAGTCCTTGCCACGATACAGGATGCAGTCATTAGGACATGCATGTATCTTCAGGATTTCTAATCCCAAAGGGCAGACAACCTGTTTTGCTTCATACGTAGGGGCAGGCAATTCATTAGGCTTCAGAAGTATCTTTTTTGAATCTTGAGTAATTGCCCAAATGCCTTTTCGGATATGCCATTTTTTGCCTTCCATTGTAGCAACTCCAATGTTGTACCCAACTTATTTTGCCCATCTTCGGCGTTCGAGTATAGTAGTTTCTTGTTATCCTCTAGCATGTAGTCAAACTTAGCCTTCTCCTTTTCACTTTCACAATCTCTTTGTGCATCACGAATGACATCACCAAGAGCATCATCTTCATAGAGTGTGTCCTCTGCCCCTACCCTTTCTTCTGCTTCTCCCATTGCAGTATTATTGAAGTCACCATATTGAGCAATAATGTCGTTAGGGTCCAATTGCTCTTCTTCGTCTTCTTCCATCATAATTTCGGTTTCTCCATGCTTGATCCAACAAATATAGTTTGGCATGAAATCAGACTTCAACAAGTGTGAGTGAAGACTCCTTGAGCTAGAATATTCCTTCAAATTCTTGCACAAGGCGCATGGACAACACATGAAATTACCATCCCGCTTGTTTGTCTCAGTCATTCTTAAGAAATAATGCATGCCATCAATGAACTCTTTGGAGTGGCGATCTACATTGTACATCCAATGCTATGTCGTCCTTTACATTATATGACATAAAACATCAAATATGAATGAGTGTAAATAAATAAATAAATAAATATACATATATCATACACACACACACACACACACACACACATATATATATATATGTGTGTGTATATATGTGTGTGTGTGTGTGTGTGTGTGTGTGTGTGTGTGTGTAAACATGCATGTAAATAAGTGTAAACAAGTGTACAAATAAATATATATATATATATATATACACTTATATCTCCAGTTTTAGGGTTTAGGGACTTATACACTTAATTAGGTGGTTTGTGTGTGTAAACAAGTGTAAACAAATAAATATATATACATATATCAAATTATATAATACACAAATTCACCTTTATATATATGCATATATAATACCAAATTTGTAAATTAAAGTATTATCTATTTCTAATTTTTTACAAAAATTAAATGAATTAATAATATCCTAAAAACTATATTTCTCTAACTAAGCTAAATTAATCTTGAAATGTGGTACACATAATACCCTAAAATCTCTATTATAAAACTAAAATCTATTTCTATTTTTTTAAACACAATTTACCTTTCTCCTTTTACTTTTCTTACTTCTACTCTCCTTGAAATGTTAGTGTGTGAAAACAAGCAAGTAATAACATATTACATAGTTGTATTATCAATTTCTAATTTTTTTACACAAATTAAAGAAAATAATACCCTAAAATCTATATTTCTCTAACTAACATAAATTAACCTTTTTCTAACTAAAATCTATTATATATATGTATATATAAATAAGTGTAAATATATATATATATATAAAAATTTATTACTTGAAAGGACAATATATTAGTTTTAATATAAGTGTAAACATGCATGTAAATAAGTGTAAACATATTTGTGTGTGTGTGTGTGTGTGAAAGGTCAATATATTAGTTTTAATTTATTACTTGACCCTGACACAATTTTATAAATCAAAGTATGATATTTCTCCAATTAACCATAAAATATGGTATGCATATAGTTATACATATTTCTATTTTTTTACACAAATTAAATTAAATAATACACTAAAATCTCTATTTTCAACTAATTAACCATAAAATGTGATAGACATAGTAGAAATGAAAGGTGTATACTTAGAATACTAATTTTAGTTTCCTTCTTCAAAATATTCAAACTATATCAAGTGATTGAAGTTTAAAATGGCAAAGAGAGAAAATCATAAAGAAAAAAACACATATACACTAAGAAATAACATATGTTGTCGCTAAAACATGAGAGGATGAAGATAGTAACCTTTCAACAAGTCGATGGAGGTGTAGAAGTGTTCAAATGGATCAATGACCAGAGGTGAGGAAGAAGAACAGTGAAGAACACAGCAAGAAACACTATGAGAATGGAGCTCGAGCTCGGGCTGGGGAGGGGAGGCAGAGTTTAAATAGGGGGAGAAAACATTTAATCTTGGTCCGTATCACCAGCCGGGACTGAAAGCCAACTTTTAGTCCTGGTTGGTGCCACAAACCGGGACTAAACTTTTAGTCCCGGTTGGTGTTTAGTTCCGGTCGGTAACACCAACCGGAGCTAAAAGTGTATTCTGCAACTGTCTGACACCTGTTGAGAGGGCACTTAGACCTTTTTGTCTCGGACTCAATTTCCACTATGACTAAAGCTTATTGTATATCGACCAAAAGGTCTGTTTTGTAGTGATATACACGTACATACGTTATTGTTATTGAGCATGCATGCATATATACGCTGCATGACGACGCGACTAGCTACTGACAGGTATGGATGTCATTCGCATTCATTCTATGCTGGCATCTAGTCTACTCCTGTATATGGAGACGACATGAACCGAGAGAGGCAGTTTGGGCACTGTTGGCCTGACGCGTGACGGTTCGTGGGTGCAATGATTCCGGCGCCCGGCGCAGGTCAAAAATCTGTTGCGTTTTCGGGTGTGTCCATGCGTTCTCTTCCAAGTGCTTGACTGTTTATTAATTAATTTGTTACTCCACTAGGCACTAGTCCACTTCGATAGATGGATCCATCGATGGTGTAACTAGCTAGCTAGCTACCTAGCGCAGCATGCATGTTAGTAGTTACCAAGCATGCATCATGCTCACGGGGTGTGTGCATATAAAATAACAACGTCCTCTCTCTATCCTCAAACAAAAGTTATTCTCACTTTTTGATAATATAATTTTTTATATTTAAATAATTATATATAAAGAGTATTAATATTTATAATACATAATTTATATCATTAGATATATCGTTAAATATATTTTCATAATAAATTTATTCAAAAATATAAGTGACAAACCTGGTCAAAATGATGAAAATCTAACTAGCATTTATTTCATCTCAAATTATAAGACAATTCCAATAACCTTAGAAAGTCAAAGTATCTCAAGTTTTTTATCAAACTTATATGATAATATAATAACATATATGATGTCAACTATACATTATTACATTCTTCATCAATTAGATTTTCATGGCATATATACATATTTGATATCATAAATTTTTATATTTTTTATAACTTTGGTCAAACTTCACTATCAGAAACGGCATATTTGTCCGAGTGCTTTTTATCGGACACTTACCAAAGATACTATTTGTCGGATGCGGCACAAAGGAAGCCAAAACAGGACACTCGGCAAACACCTCTCATTGCCGAGTGCCAACAGAGAACACTCGGCAAACTACTCTATTTGCCGAGTGCCAACCTAGGACACTCGGCAAAGAGCCATAGCCGCGACGCCGTTAAAACTTTGTGTGTCAGGCATGGGCACTCGGCAAAAGCTTCCTTTGCCTAAGTATCTCAATGGACACAAAGCAACATTTTTTTTTATTCTGGCCTCCAAACCCTCATGTAGTACCTGGTACTCCAGTTTAAATGTATTCTTTTTTAAAAAATGTTTTCCGTGTGTCTCTCTGGACGACACTTGGTAAAATAAAATTTATTTTTTTAAAAAAAATGTTAGCAGAGTGTCGTGCACAGGCACTCGGCAAACTATGCCGAAGCCTGACTTTGCCGACGTACGGTTTGTTGAGTTGCCGAGTGGTCTATGCCGTGGGTGACACTAGTAAGAAAAACATATGTAATATATATTCTTATCGAATACTCTCAAATATTTTATTTGCACCCAAACAGACCCCTTTATCTGTTTTTTATTTATTACATGGCCATGTAGCAATGAACTTTTAGTGTTTACCGGAGAGTCTCATGATTGATCGGTAGCAATAGGAAGCAACCACCACGACCCGTCCTTGACGGTGGTCATGGCTAGCTATACTGTTGCACCTTAATCCCTTGTTGCGACCAGTGAGTGGGCTACTCATCCCCCCACCCTAGTAGTCTTCGTTGCAACCCTGTGCCTCTGCTTTATTTTACCAGTGAGGACTGAGGAGTGAGGACCAACCTTCTGTAGCAACACTATACCGTAGTACCGACCAGACCTGTGGTTAGCTAACTGGCTATAGAGTGGCGTGATGAAAGCCAATGCAACCAGAAGGCACACATCGATCATCACTAGCTACTACTCTTATTAGCTATATATAATCACGATGCGAAACTTTTTTGACAAGTGAATTATTCCTACTAGTGCCATGTATATATTGCAGATCGGTCACATCGATCAGAAGGACGCAGGCAATCGAAAACTGAGGAGCGGGCCCATGCAAATTAAGCACACACACCGTACTCGGTAATCTCTCGTCTTTTGTAGATTTGGAAAGTCCCTGAAAAGTGGGAGAGTTCCAATGCTTAATTAGCTACAAGACGTACGTCGCCCTCGATCTATTCTTAATTTTTGCATTGGCACAAATTAAAGTAGTGTAGCCGATCGAATTTTCTATACTGTAGCTAGCACATCAGCATTTAAATTTTTTGGAATGCTGCAGGTAGGCTTTCTGCTTTGAATTAGGCGTGATGCATGGCCATGTCTTGAGAGTCCAAAGGACGGCGCCGGCCGCCGTAAACCAATAATCTATTTGCTAGTGCTGCTGCCCTTTACGAAAGCTTTATTTGTTCGTTTGGTGCATGCCCAGCCCGGCCGGCCTCGATGATCATGAGCAGCCAGCAGCTGTGTAGTAACTTATCTCTCACTCACCCATAAAATACTACTAGTACGCTATTACCATGCATGCATGCATGACCTTTGCTTATAGAGTGTTAGCTTTTTTAGCTTTTTATTAGTTGTATATAATGACTTTATTTTTAATTAATTCCGACCACACTAGATAGATATCTAGCTACCTATTACCTGTAGGGTAAAAGCAAGTAAAACATAGGGTACGCACCAGCCAAATGCCGCACCAGTGCCCCAGTAATTATGGGATTCTTCACATGCTTCGGTAAAGCTTGTCTTTCACTTCCTCGGTTACTCTTAAAAATTAGTAGCTCGACAAAATTTAAACTAGGCGACGGCCGGCAAAAATATATGCTTGGGATCGGAGCACACTAACGATATGATCGGAGTAGGACTACTAGCTAGTACTATATATTTTCGCTTCTAGAAGCATCATATTTATCTGCACACATATATATAGGATGTTGTTCCTCAATAGTAATAAAACTCACCTTTTCTTTTCCTTTTTAATTTTTTTTCCTTTTTAATTTTCTTTTCTTTTTGAACAAAGCAGAGAATTATTAATTAGTACGTGCTCCTTCTGCCAAACCTAGCTAAAGGCCCGCAGCCTTCAAACCTGACCAAATTTAGGAGACACAATATGAAAAATTGGGGACTCAAGTCAAATCCTACCCTATACCAACCGGCAGAGGAACATAATCTCCCCATCCCTAACTTGCTAGTGGTGCTAACGGCATGTGCAAGCCTTGAGGCTGGCTTTCAACAAAAGCGCGTGTTTGAACTTGAACAAATCATTCCAAGAATCTTAGAAGCATCTCAAGTTTGACAAAAAAATATGATAATATAATAATATTTTTTATGTCAACTAATGTAACACCCTAAAAATTGCATTCTTTAAAATAGATTAAAAGCAATTTAAATGTATTTTTGGTGGACATTAAAACCTAGGAAAAATAATTAAGATTTCATAAAATAAAATTTATCACAATGGTAGAAACACTTTGTTGCATACATGCTGCTGCATAGTATTTTTGTTTGTCTGGATTTGTCAAGTTTCAAAACAGAATTCAATTTGTGTTTTGAAAGTGGTTTGAAAATTCTTGAAAAATTAAAAGGAAAAACAGTTTCCTTTCTCTCCCTCCCTTTCTTCTTTTCTGGCCCCGCAGGCCCCCTCCTCCCCACCTCTCCCCCCCGCATGGGCTTGCCCCGGCCCAGCAGACCGGCCCAGCTCCCAACCCGCGCAGGCCGACGCGCTCAACTCTTTCCCCGCGCTGACAGGTGGGCCCATAACCCACAGGTCAGTCGCCCCCCCTTTCCTTTCTTCCTCCCCTCTCCTTTCCCTTCCAAGCGCCGGTGTTTCCTTCCCGGCCGAGCAGGATTGCGGCGGAGGGCGATCCCCTTCCTTTCTGCGGCCCACCTCCGAGCTATAAAAACCGAGCGCCGCATCCCTCCGCCTCCACCCTGCCCCCTCGAAGCACTGCAGAACCCCAGCCGCCGCCGCACGCCGAGCACAGAACCGCCGCCGTCGCCCCGCGCTTGCCGAGCCCCTCCGCTCCGTTCCACCGCTCCCCGAGCTTCGCATCGTGGTAAGGAGAGCCCCTAGGAGCTCGCTCTCCCTCCCCAACCTTTCTGTTTCGCCGTTCCGCGCCCGCCGTCGTGCCGAGCCGCTGTGCCGCGAGCACCGCCACACGCGGCGTTTAATCGGTCCAATCGACCCTGCCTTCGAGTTCGTCATCTCCCCCTCTCTCTCTTCCCGTCCTTTTTGCGCAGAGAATCATGCACGGAATCGACGGATTGCACCGCGCCGCCCAACTCCGGCCATGGCGCCGCCGTCGGCTCTGCCTCCGGCCACCGTGCGCCACCACTCCCTCTCCCCATTCTAATCTTGCCCGCTCATCTGGAGTCGGACGGCTCACCGAGCCCCATACCGGTTCGGCCGGCCGTTTTGCAAAAAGAACCCCACCCCTTTTTAAGTATAAACCCGTAGTCCCTTAGCGTCTTTCTTCTTTACGTTTTCAGTTCTGGAAAACGTATTTCCTTTCGGATTTGTTTTAATTCAAAAATAAATAGAAAACCCTAATTACATAATTGTCACTCATTTTCAAATGCTTATTAAATGTTCATTTTAACTCCAATTTCACCCATTCAAATTGCGTTAGGATCGTATCGACGTAATCTACGTGTTAGTTAGTTCATAGTTCATGTTGGACAACTTTCAAAAATATTTAATCACTTAATCTCTTTTAATCTCTAGTTTAAATTATAAAACATGATTAGGTCATATCTTCTTCGTTATAGCTCCGTTTTTCGTGTTTCAAATGTCAATGTGATCGTAGTGAGACGTAGATTAGTTTTATAAACTTTTAATCTTGTTTTATTATGGATGGTGTACTGTTCTAATCTATAGTCCCTATTTGTTTGCATGTTATGCCTCGGTATGATTGTATGTTGATGTGGTGATCGAGTATAGACGGTGAGCAGTACGTGGGTGACCAGGAGGTTTTCTTTGAGCAGGAGCAGCAGGAACCTTTTGAGCAAGGCAAGTATTATATGGGATCTTCCTTGATGTCCTATTCATGATATTTTTAAATCAAATCATATGCATGTGTCTAATTTTGTTACCATAGGGTTTACCTAGAATTGTTACCTTGAACCTTGGAATCCTATGTTTTATCTTTGCATCTGGGTAGTTATTGCTAGTGCTCCTTTTTAACAAAGCATGATCTTGAATCTTGTTTAATGACTATATGAAATGGTAAATTAAAACTTGACTTTTTAGCAACATGAATTTAGGATCCTATCTGTCAGCAAAAGCTAGGACATACAGTACAACCATGAGAGCTACATGGCTCTGGCTTTAGTTCAGTAATAGGGTCACTCTCTCGCATGCGGCAGTTCACGAAAGTTGCCATTGACGAGCGGTTGCGGGGTACGGCCGGAGTGGCTACCGCTGCGTGTGTGTACCATTGAGGGGTCCCCGTATACCCCTTGCCCGTGGATCCGTACTGTCTGTGGTATGTCAGCGAGCCCCTCTGAAAGACTACATAGTGTACCCTGCCCGCTCACCTCGACAGTGTTTTGGGAGTTATAAACCCGGGCATATGGGTAACACGACTCATGGGTAAAGTGTACCACCTCTGCAGAGTGTTAAAAACTGATATATCAGTCGTGCTCATAGACACGAGCGGCCCAGAAAACTCACAGAAAACCTTGTTTACTTGTTGTTTTTCTTTATGAATCACTTTATCATGATAGTATGTTATTCGTTCTTTTGTTTATATGATCATGCAGTTTAATTTGGGGGCTTAAGCATAACCTTTAATTGATCACTTGTAAAGTTTTGTTACAAATTAAAAATGCTTACCGCAGTAAACCATGTCATACTTTTTGAGCCTCATGAACCCCATATATACTTGTTGAGTACTCGAAGTACTTACACTTGTTTACTTTTTCATATTTGGATAAAAATCTCGGATGGGTACCAGATTATCAGAGTTATGAGGAGTATCCTGAGGATTACTAGGTTTGGAGTCAACCAGTTGACGTCCCTGTGCGATGGAGCTTCGCGCGAGTTACCTTTTATTTCCGTTGTTATGTAATAGATATTAATTAGATACTTATTCGCTATGTAATAAACACCTGTAATGGTACATTTTTGATAATTTGTCGGCTTATGTGTGTGACTGATCTCTGGGCACACATAATGTTTATGCATCCCGTTTTGTCTTTAAAACTGGGTGTGACAGATTGGTATCTAAGCTGTGTTGACTGTAGGACGCAAGCCTAGTTAGAACTGGTCCTTAGGAATGCTCTTTTCATGCTTTTATACCTTGTTATTATTTGCTAAAACTATTACTCATCTCAAAATTATGTTATCTTGATTCTAACTTAGTTATCATGTTTGCTTTTCCATAGATGGCCCGCAACAAGCAGACTGCTCGCAAGTCCACTCATCCCCCACCGAGGTACGCGCCAATGGAGCCCCGCGAGGATGAAGAAGAAGAAGTCCAAGAAGTGAGCTCAGGAGACAGTCGCTCTAGGACTCCCTCTGATGAGAACAGCCGCTCCAGGACTCCTTCTGGTGGCTCCGAAGCCGGTGGAGAACGCTTGGGATGGACCAAGCACTTCCACTTCAAGGAGGGAGACGATGAGGATTACTACCATGGCTTGTTGAAGTGGACATTGGAGAACCACTATGCTGACTGGAAGTCCGATGTGAAGTACATGTGCTATGAGAACAAGCACTTCCAGGACCCCTCCTACTGGAAGTGTACCCTCTACATCTGCATTCGGAAAGACGTCACACAGTCGTGGCAAGTGGAGGCCGTCTATGAGCCCAAGACAAGCCATGCCAGCATGATGGAGTGCATGGAGGATGCAGATCGCATGGCCTTCTTTGATCTTCGTGCTCATCGCCGTGACCGAATGATGAAGGATAAGTACCGACACCTGCCCTTTGAGACCCGTGAGGGTTGGTCCATGTTCGAGGCGAGAGATGGGTATGACGACGTCACCAAGGTGATGATCAATTTCGCTCATGAGTTGATGCAGCAGGTCGAGGTGCTGACTGATGAGCTAGGTGGTCAGCGCAAGCTACTCAAGAGAGCTCGTGCAGAGAATGATGAGCTCAGAGGACGCCTGAAGATGTCCAAGTTCCACCAGAAGCTTCCCCCAGTTTTCCTCCCATAGGTCGAGTATCACCCCGATGTAATAAAACGCTAGCAGCGAGAGTTGAGTCGAGCCGAGTCTTGTCGTGTCATGTGAACTTGGTTTTGCTTAATGGTTTGTTATTATGATTATGAGTGATTTGGAGTTTTTTTATGAGTGCTGGAACATTTTGGGCCTGTCCACAAGTTCCTTAGTTAAGAACAAGTAAGTTTGAATAAAATAAATTGCTAGCGGGTGGGTTATCCTGTTTTCTATCTTGCTGTTTTCTGGAGCAGTCAGTACTCTTTCGGTTATATCTCAAAGTTGGTTCGTCCAATGATCATAAAATTTTTATGGAAACAACTATACTTCCATACCTTTCCAATTAATCTTGAATTTCATTTATACCTGTTCTGGTTTGGGAGATATGATAATTACAAGATAAGGCTTCTGCACAGTCTGGAACTCAGGAACAGTTTTGTTAACTTTCTGTTTTCACCTATTTTCGCATCCGAATCACCTATTTTCGCATCCGAATCTAAAAAAGTGAGAATTATGAAAGTTGTAAACAATTTCATAAGCTTTCCAGACATCTAAATTTCACATATTTTTGAGATCTGGAACGTGAGATATGCTTGTTTTACAGTACCACTTGCAATGTTCAGATTCCCGAAAGTTCTGCTCAGTCACTTCTTTTGATGATCAAATCGATCTAAAGGACGCTCGATGTGTTTTGGATAACAAATGGCCACAAGAGGAGGTAGAGAAAGAGGCTGTGGCAGGGGTGCACCACCACCACCACCACCGCCACCACCACCAGCACCCCGGCCATGACTATTGAGCAGTTCATGGGAGTGCAGACACAGTTGATGCAGACAATGATGCAACACCTTCAGAATCAACCTGCACCACCGCCACCGCCACCACCACCTGTCCAGCCACGGGACAAACGTGGAGAATTTATGAAAGGTCGCCCTCCGGTGTTCACCCATGCTTCTGAACCACTGGAGGCGGACGATTGGTTGAGAGCTATGGAGAAGCAGCTGAATATCGCTCAATGCAATGAGCGTGAGAAGGTGCTCTACGCATCCGGCCAACTGCAGGGTGCCGCTCAAGATTGGAGGGACTCGTACATGTATGGACGTCCCAACAACGCACCAGAGGTATCGTGACAGGAGTTCACAGATAGCTTCAGGTCTTACCATATTCCTGAAGGCATAGTGGAGCTCAAGCAGGAGGAGTTCAGAGCTTTGAGACAAGGGTCCATGACTGTGGCGGAGTATCATGACAAATTTGCTCAGTTGTCTCGATATGCTCCTCATGAGGTTGCCAATGACGCTGACAAGCAGCGCCGCTTTCTAAAGGGTCTCTATGATGGTTTGCAGTTGCAACTGATGTCCAACCTCTACCCCAACTACCAAGCTCTGGTGAACCGTGCTATTGTTATTGACAACAAGCGCAAGGAGATGGAAGCCAAGAAGAGGAGGCTTCAGGGACCAGCTTCAGGAAGCAACACCCGCCAGCGACCCAACCCTCCACAGAACTTCCAACAAAGGTACCAGGGTCCGAACAACCAGTGGAACTGTGGTCAAAACCCACAGCGCAGTCAGTTTCCATAGCGCAGTCAGTTCCCGCAGCCTCCACAGAACCAGCAGCAGACTGTGCCACAGGCGCCACGTCAGGGGAACCCCAATGCTACCCCAATGAAGAACAGTGCTCCCAACACCCCCAATAGGTGTTTCCGTTGCAACAAGGAGGGGCACCTGTCCTACAACTGTCCAGAAAAGCTGAACCCACCGACCCAGAACAACCAACAGAAGGCAAGGCAACAGCCTCCGGCCAATAGTGGAAAGGTGAACCACGTATTGGCAGATTCTGCTCAGGAGGCTCTTGAAGTTATGATGGGTACGTTCAGTATCAACTCTATCCCCGCTACTGTACTTTTTGATTCTAGAGCTTCGCGCTCTTTCATTTCTCAAGCTTTCACTAGAGTGCATGATATTTCATTACGTACCCTGAAAACCCCCATAATAGTAAGCTCACCGGGAGGGACTCTGTCTGCAAATTACTATAGTCCTTCAGCTAGTGTGCTCCTAAGGGGGTAGCTTTTGAGGTTAAACCTATTATGCTAAGGACAGCTGGTATTGACCTCATTCTGGGAATGGATTGGATGATGAAGCATAAGGCCGTTGTTCAGTGCAAAGAGAAGGTTGTCGTCTTGACCACACCTAAAGGGGATAGAATCAATGTGGAAGTTGTTTTGAAAGCTCCTCAGACAGCTATTGTGAATCAACTAGATGATGATGATCGTGAACGCAAATCAGTTGTTGATGAATTCCCATATGTTTTCCCCGATGACTTGCCAGGTATGCCAGCCGACCGAGACATTGAATTTCTTATTGAGCTTTTGCCTGGTACTGCACCTATTGCTAAGCGTCCATATAGGATGGGGGTTAATGAGTTAGAAGAACTTAAGAAACAGTTGCAGGAGTTACAAGAGAAGGGTTTCATACGTCCTAGCTCTTCACCTTGGGGAGCTCCGGTGATCTTTGTTGACAAGAAGGATGGTACACAACGGATGTGTGTGGATTATTGTTCGCTCAATGAGGTAACTATCAAGAACAAGTACCCTCTACCAAGGATTGATGACCTGTTTGACCTGTTGAAGGGAGCTTGTGTGTTCTCTAAGGTTGACCTTCGATCGGGATATCACCAATTGAAGATACGTGCCTCTGACATACCTAAGACTGCATTCACTACAAGGTATGGGCTATATGAGTACACTGTGATGTCATTTGGGCTAACCAATGCACCTGTCTACTTCATGTACTTGATGAATAAGATGTTCATGGAGTTTCTAGACAAGTTTGTGGTAGTGTTCATCGATGATATTCTAGTCTACTCCAAGAATGAGGAAGAATATGCAGAACATCTCAGGTTGGTCTTGCAGAAGCTCAGAGAACACCAGTTGTATGCTAAAAGGAGCAAGTGTGAGTTTTGGATGAAGGAAGTGTCTTTCCTAGGTCATGTTATATCCAATGGAGGAATAGCAGTAGATCCCAGTAAGGTGGCAGATGTGTTGAATTGGATCCCACCTACCAGTGTGACTGAGATTCGTAGTTTCCTTGGACTGGTTGGTTACTACCGGAGATTCATTGAAGGTTTCTCCAAGCTTGCTAAACCAATGACTGCATTGTTAGAGAAGAATGCGAAGTTTGTATGGTCTGAGAAGTGTCAAACTAACTTCGAAGAATTAAAGAAGCGGTTAACCACAGCGCCAGTATTGATTTTGCCAGACCTAAACAAGAGTTTCTCCATATATTGTGATGCATCACGTTTGGGTCTTGGATGTGTGCTTATGCAAGAAGGAAGAGTTGTTGCTTATGCATCGAGGCAGTTAAGGAAGCATGAGTTGAATTATCCTACACATGATTTGGAGCTAGCAGCTGTGGTACATGCACTGAAGATCTGGAGACACTACTTGGTCGGTCACAAGAGTGATATTTACACGGATCACAACAGTTTGAAGTACATATTCACCCAGTCATATCTGAACTTGAGGCAACGCCGTTGGTTGGAATTGATCAAGGACTATGACTTGGAGGTACATTATCACCCTGGAAAGGCGAATGTTGTGGCAGATGCCCTCAGTTGGAAAAGTTATGCTAATGAAGTACACCCAGAGATACAGTCCAAAGAGTTGTGTGCCCAGTTAGCGCATCTCAACTTGGGTTTTGTTAATAGTGCTATGGAGCTAGTTTTGGAACCTACCCTGGAACCGGAGATACACAAGGGTCAGTTGGAAGATGAGAAACTAAAAGAGATTACCGAGAATATTGTGATTGGCAAGGCACCAGGTTTCAGTCTGGATGACAATGGTACTCTTTGGTTTGGTAAGAGGTTATGTGTACCTAGAGTGAAAGAGATCTATGAGACAATTCTGCAAGAGGCTCATGATTCAGCTTATTCTATACACCCCGGGAGTACCAAGATGTATCTGGATCTGAAGGAAAAGTATTGGTGGTATGGATTAAAGAGAGACGTAGCTGAGTACGTGGCCGTGTGTGATACATGCCAGAGAGTTAAGGCAGAGCACCAGAGACCGGCAGGATTGTTGCAACCAATGAAAATTCTAGAGTGGAAATGGGAAGAAGTTGGTATGGACTTTATAGTGGGTTTGCCTCGCACCCACAGTGGTTATGATTCGATATGGGTAATTGTGGATCGGTTGACAAAAGTTGCTCACTTCTTGCCAGTCAGGACCACCTACACCGGAGCAAGGTTAGCAGAACTATACATGGAAAAGATAGTGTGTATGCATGGTGTTCCTAAGAAGATTGTTTCCGATAGAGGTACTCAGTTCACATCACACTTCTGGCAGATGATTCATAGGTCCCTTGGAACCAAGCTGAACTTCAGTACAGCCTATCACCCACAGACAGATGGTCAGGCAGAGAGAACCAACCAGATACTAGAAGATATGTTGAGAACCTGTGCACTGCAAAACGGGACTAGTTGGGATAAGAGTTTACCATATGCTGAGTTCTCTTATAACAATAGTTACCAGAAGAGTCTCAAGATGGCACCATTTGAGGCTTTGTATGGAAGGAAGTGCAGAACCCCTTTGTTCTGGAATCAGACGGGAGAAAGTCAAGTGTTTGGACCAGATGTGTTGAAGAGTGCAGAGGAACAGGTGCGAACAATAAGAGAAAACTTGAAAGTTGCACAGTCCCGACAAAAGAGTTATGCCGACACCCGCAGAAGAGATTTGGCTTTCAAAGTAGGTGACTACGTCTACCTAAAGGTGTCACCCATGAGAAGCGTAAAGAGGTTCAATATGAAGGGTAAGTTAGCACCTAGATATGTTGGTCCCTTCAAGACAGTAGAGCGACGTGGTGAAGTGGCTTATCAGCTGGAGTTACCTGAGAGTCTAGCAGGTGTACACGATGTTTTTCACGTGTCACAGTTGAAGAAGTGTTTACGTGTGCAAGAGGAGCAGATACCTTTGGATGAGTTGGCAGTTAAGGAGGATCTTACCTATGAGGAATACCCGATAAAGATCCTGGAAACGGCAGAAAGAGTCACAAGGAGCCGAGTCATTCGTATGTGCAAAGTTCAGTGGAATCGGTATTCGGTGGATGAGGCAACTTGGGAAACAGAAGAGGATCTGAAAAAGACATACCCGCAGTTGTTTGAGTAAGCCAGCTGAATCTCGGGACGAGATTCCTTTAAAGGGGGTAGATTTGTAACACCCTAAAAATTACATTCTTTAAAATAGATTAAAAGCAATTTAAATGCATTTTTGGTGGACATTAAAACCTAGGAAAAATAATTAAGATTTCATAAACTAAAATTTATCACAATGGTAGAAACACTTTGTTGCATACATGCTGCTGCATAGTATTTTTGTTTGTCTGGATTTGTCAAGTTTCAAAACAGAATTTAATTTGTGTTTTGAAAATGGTTTGAAAATTCTTGAAAAAATAAAAGGAAAAACAGTTTCCTTTCTCTCTCTCTCCCTTTCTTCTTTCTGGCCCCGCAGGCCCCCTCCTCCCCACCTCTCCTTCCCCACATGGGCTTGCCCGGGCCCAGCAGACCGGCCCAGCTCCCAACCCGCGCAGGCCGACGCGCTCAGTTCTTTCCCCGTGATGACAGGTGGGCCCATAACCCACAGGCCAGTCGCCCCGCCCCCCCTTTCCTTTCTTCCTCCCCTCTCCTTTCCCTTCCCCGCGCCGGTGTTTCCTTCCCGGCCGAGCAGGATTGCGGCGGAGGGCGATCCCATTCCTTTCTGCGGCCCACCTCCGAGCTATAAAAACCGAGTGCCGCATCCCTCCGCCTCCACCCTGCCCCCTCGAAGCACTGCAGAACCCCAGCCGTCGCCGCACGCCGAGCACAGAACCTCCGTCGTCGCCCCGCGCTTGCCGAGCCGCTCCACTCCGTTCCACCGCTCCCCGAGCTTCGCATCGTGGTAAGGAGAGCCCCCAGGAGCTCGCTCTCCCTCCCCAACCTTTCTGTTTCGCCGTTCCGTGACGGCGTCGTGACGAGCCGCTGTGCCACGAGCACCGCCACATACGGCGTTTAATCGGTCCAATCAACCCCGCCTTCGAGTTCGCCATCTCCCCCTCTCTTCCTGTCCTTTTTTGCGCAGAGAATTGTGCACGGAATCGACGGATTGCATCGCGCCGCCCAACTCCGGCCACCGCGCGCCACCACCACTCCCTGTCCCCATTCTAATCTCGTTCGCTCATCTGGAGTCGGACGGCTCACAGAGCACATACCGGTTCGGCCGGCCGTTTTGCAGAAAGAACCCCACCCCTTTTTAAGTATAAACCCGCAGTCCCTTAGCGTCTTTCTTCTTTACGTTTTCAGTTCTGGAAAACGTATTTCCTTTCGTATTTGTTTTAATTCAAAAATAAATAGAAAACCCTAATTACAGAATTGCCACTCATTTTCAAATGCTTATTAAATGTTCATTTTAACTCCGATTTCACCCATTCAAATTGCGTTAGGATCGTATCGACGTAATCTACATGTTAGTTAGTTCATAGTTCATGTTAGAAAGCTTTCAAAAATATTTAATCACTTAATCTCTTTTAATCTCTAGTTTAAATTATAAAACTTGATTAGGTCATATCTTCTTCGTTATAGCTCCGTTTTTCGTGTTTCAAACGTCAATGTGATCGTAGTGAGACATAGATTAGTTTTATAAATTTTTAATCTTGTTTTATTATGGATGGTGTACTGTTCTAATCTATAGTCCCTGTTTGTTTGTATGTTATGCCTCGGTATGATTGTATGTTGATGTGGTGATCGACTATAGACGGTGAGCAGTACGTGGGTGACCAGGAGGTTTTCTTTGAGCAGGAGCAGCAGGAACCTTTTGAGCAAGGCAAGTATTATATGGGATCTTCCTTGATGTCCTATTCATGATATTTTTAAATCAAATCATATGCATGTGTCTAATTTTGTTATCATAGGGTTTACCTAGAATTGTTACCTTGAACCTTGGAATCCTATGTTTTGTCTTTGCATCTAGGTAGTTATTGCTAGTGCTCCTTTTTAACAAAGCATGATCTTGAATCTTTTTTAATGACTATATGAAATGGTAAATTAAAACTTGACTTTTTAGCAACATGGATTTAGGATCCTATCTGTCAGCAAAAGCTGGGACATACAGTACAACTATGAGAGCTACATGGCCCTGGCTTTAGTTCAGTAATAGGGTCACTCTCTCGCATGCGGCAGTTCACGAAAGTTGCCATTGACGAGCGGTTGCGGGGTACGGCCGGAGTGGCTACCGCTGCATGTGTGTTCCATCAAGGGGTCCCCGTATACCCCTTGCCCGTGGATCCGTACTGTCTGTGGTATGTCAGCGAGCCCCTTTGAAAGACTTCATAGTGTACCCTGCCCGCTCCCCTCGACAGTGTTTTGGGAGTTATAAACCCGGGCATATGGGTAACACGACTCATGGGTAAAGTGTACCACCTCTGCAGAGTGTTAAAAACTGATATATTAGTCGTGCTCACGGATACGAGCGGCCCAGAAAACCTTGTTTACTTGTTGTTTTTCTTTATGAATCACTTTGTCATGATAGTATGTTATTCGTTCTTTTGTTTATATGATCATGCAGTTTAATTTGGGGGCTTAAGCATAACCTTTAATTTATCACTTGTAAAGTTTTGTTACAAATTAAAAATGCTTACCGCAGTAAACCGTGTCATACTTTTTGAGCCTCATGAACCCCATATATACTTGTTGAGTACTCGAAGTACTTGCGCTTGTTTACTTTTTCATATTTGGATAAAAATCCCGGATGGGTACCAGATTATCAGAGTTATGAGGAGTATCCTGAGGATTACTAGGTTTGGAGTCAACCAGTTGACGTCCCTGTGCGATGAAGCTTCGCGCGAGTTACCTTTTATTTCCGCTGTTATGTAATAGATATTAATTAGATACTTATTCACTATGTAATAAACACCTGTAATGGTACATTTTTGATAATTTCTCGGCTTATGTGTGTGACTGATCTCTGGGCACACATAAGGTTTATGCATCCCGTTTTATCTTTAAAACTGGGTGTGACAACTAAGTATCAATAGATTCTTTCTTAATTATATTTTCATAGTATATATTTTTATAGTTTTCTCTATAATTTTGGTCAAACATGAGATATTTTGACTCTTCGAAATTTTTACTATGATTTATAATTTACCATGGATGGAGTATTACATAATCGTAAGATTGGAAAGAACCTACTAGTCGCATATATTGAAATTAATTAATAAGTCGTTCATTTGGAAGTTAAAGCAATGGACCGGGAATTTCTAAGCAAACGAATACCAAGCCTTTGCATGTTCGTGATAGTCCTAGAATATCTTGGGTATCACGTGCAATATTACGTACATTATATAATACATAAGATTGAAATTACTCCTTCCATCCTTAAAAAAATGCAACTCTCGCTTCTCCATAAGTCAAATAAATTCAAGATTGACCAAATTTATATAAAAATTATTCATATTTATAATGGAAAATAAGTATCATTATATCAATCATGAAATATATTTTTATAGTTAACCTATTTGATAGTATAAATATTACTATTATTTATATAAACTTAATCAACTTTAAGAATGTTTGATTTGTCACGAACCTAAAATTGCATTGGGGGAAAGTGAGTTTGTTAGATCGAGTCTAATACAGTCTATGAGTAAATGTTCACATAGACTACAACAAACAAAATACATTGTCAATCTAACAAACTATATCGGCAACTAGATGTTTCGCAAAACAAGGGGAAGATCTCGACATGCATCTTTGAGTGCGAACATAGTCCTTTCTATCCTCCGAGCCTTCAAAGTGTCAAAGTCAGACTTAACACTCCTTACTAAATGACACTAGACACTACAGGAAATCCCGGAGTTGCCGAATGCTAGGGGCACTCGGCAAATGGTTTGTTGCCGAGTGCCGCACTCGGCAACTTACACTTGGCAAGCAGCGAGTCGGCAACTAATTTAGTTGTCGAGTGTCAGATTTCGGGCACTCGTCAACTAATTTACCGAGTGTTAAATGATTTGTCGAATGCCTGGTCAAGCACTCGGCAAAAAAAATTGGGCCGTCAACCTTGATGGATTTTTTGCCTAGTGCTGACGTAGCTAGCACTCGGCAACTAATTTTTTTTATTTTTTTATTTTTAAATAGTTGCGAGTGCCAGCTTGGAGGCACTCGGCAACGTGCTCACAAGTGATATCATATGTGGACTTTCAGGTTTATGAGCAACGTATGTGACGACTTGCTCGAAACTTTTTCAATTTTTTACCACAACATACGCACATGAGATCATGACACGTGCTCAAGTTTCATGATTTTTGGAATTTGTTTGCATTTAATATAATTAAAAAACTACAAACACCGAAGTTGGCGACGTTGCCCCGTGAGCACGTTGATCAAACTTTCGAGATAGGTCCTGCATTTAGCCATCATTTACACTACCAAACAAGGATAACATTTTTGGAACGAAAGAAATCTATTATTTTATGCACCTGCAATTCAAATGAACATTAAGCGGGAAAATTGAAGAAAATAAAATAAACTAAGGAAAAATACCAAAAATCAATAAAAAGCTTCCAAATTTGAACATGTTGTTTAAAATAGTTTACTAAACACACACAAAAAATTGGGAACACAAAAACAAAAAAAATTAATTAAGTTGTCGAGTGCCAAACGGCAGGCACTCGGCAACTTAAACGGAGCGGGATGGCGTTAGCCCTCGTGGTAAAGTGTCGAGTGTATTTTTTTTGCCGAGACTCGGCACTCGACAAAAAGAATTAAGTTATCGAGTGTTTTTTTTTTGCTGAGTGCTAGGCACTCAGCATTTAATTAGTTGTCGAGTGTTATTTTTTCACCGAGTGTGACACTCGACAACTAAATTAGTTGCCGAGTGCCCGATATCTAGCACTCGGCAACTCGCCGTTTTCATGTAGTGAGAACATGCAGGCTATATGACAAGCACTGATATATTGGAAAGTAAACAATAGGGATATGATGGTCCTAGAACATTTGGTTGTTGTTTGTAATTTTAGTGCAAGAAAGTGAGCAAAAGTAACATAATAATCCCTTTCGCGAGGCTACCTCATAACTAGGCCCAGATCTTGTCAACACAAACCTTAGCCTCTCAAAGGTTTCTCCCCAAACCATTATCTCTGCCAACATGCCATCTTAGCATCCTCATACCCCTCAAGACTTGTTGGATGTCCATGTATTACCTCAACCCACATGTGTTGGTGTCACACCCAGTTTTAAAGGCAAAACGGGATGCAATAATCTTATGTGTGCCCAGGGATCAGTCACACACATAAGCCGACAAATTATCAAAATTGTATCATCACAAGTGTTTATTACATAGAGAACAAGTATTTAAATAATGTCTATTACAAAACAGTGGAAATATATGATAACTCTCGCGAAGCTCCATAGCACAGGGATGTCAACTGGTTGACCCCAAACCTAGAAGTCCTCGGGATACTCCTCATAACTCTGGTAATCTGGTACCCATCCGAGATTTTTATACAAGTATTGAAAAGAGAGAAAACAAGCGTAAGTACTTTCGTACTCAACAAATATATATATATGGGATTCATGAGGCTCAAAAAGCATGACACTGGTTTACTGCGGTAAGCATTTTAATTTGTAACAAAACTTTATAAGTGGTAGATCAAAGTCATGCTTAAGTCCCCAAATTAAATTGCATAATCAAGTAAACAAATGAACAAGTAACATAATTTCATGATAAAGTGATTCATAAAGGTAAACAACAAGTAAAAAAAGAGTTCTGTGAGTTTTCCGGGCCGCTCGTGTCCGTGAGCACGGCTATCATGATAGTTTTTAACACTCTGCAGAGTTTGTACACTTTACCCATGAGTCGTGTTTACCCAAATTCCCCAGGATCATGACTCCCTTAACACTACCGAGGTGAGCGGGCAGGGAACACTATGAAGTCTTTCAAAGGGGTTCACTGACATACCACAGACAGTACGGATCCACGGGCAAGGGGTATATAGGAGCCCCGGGATGGTACACACACGCAGCGGTCCCTACTCCAGCCGCTCCGCAACCGCTCGGCAATGGCAACTTTCGTGAACTTCCGCATGCGAGAGAGTAACCCTATTACTGAACTAAAGCCAGAGCCATATAGCCCTCATGGTTGTACTGTAAGTCCCAGCTTCTGCTGACAGATAGGGTCCTAAATCCATGTTGCTAAAAAGTCAAGTTTTACTTTATCATCTCATGTAGTCATTAATCAAGATTAAAGGATCATGCTTATTAAAGAGGAGCACTAGCAATAACTACCCATATGCAAAAGTAACCCATAGGATTTCAAGGATAGAGGTAATCAAATCTAGGTAAACCCTATGGTAACAGTATTAGACACATGCATATGATTTTATTGGAAAAACTTCATTAATAGGACATCAAGGAAGATCCCATATAATACTTGCCTTGCTCAAAGGGTTCCTCCTGCTGCTCCTGCTCAAAGCAAAACTCCTGATCACCCACGTACTGCTCACCGTCTCTACTCGATCACCACATCACATGCAATCATACAGAGGCATAACATGCAAGCAAACAAAGGCTATAGATTAGAACAGTACACCAAACACAATAAAACAAGATTAAAAGTTTATAAAACTGATCTACGTCTTACTACGATCACAAAGACGTTTGAATCACGAAAAACGGAACTATAACGGAAAAGATATGAATTGAACAAGATTTTAAAAAGGCCAGATTAAAGCATTACGGAATTAATTTTCTTTGATTTTCAAAAGTAATTAACATAGATGAAATCTATGCTACTGGATAGAGCATGAAAATACAGATCTAACGCAACTTGAACAGGTCGATTTGGATTTAAAACGAGCAATTTAAGAGCATTTGAAATAGAGTGGCAAAACGGTAAATAGGGTTTTCCTTTTAATTTTCGAATTAAATCAAACTGAAAAGGGAGTACGTTTTTCAGCAGAGGAGACAGGATCTCAGTTTACGCCAAGGGACGGCGGGTTCAGACTTTAAAACCCGCGGGGTCTCTTTTGCAAAGTTGCCAGCCGAAGGGGTACAGAGCGTTGTGGTCCATCCGATTCAAGACGGACGGTCGGGATTAGATCTGAGGGGGAGACGGTGGCGCACGGCGGCCGGGAACAGAGGCGCGGCGGCGCCATTGCCGGCGAGCGGCGGCGCAACACGATTCGGGGTGTCAGTGCACCATTTTCGATGCGGAAAGGACCGGGAGAGAGAGGGAAGAACGGCGAAGATGGTGGCGGGGTTGATTGAACTGATTGTGCGCGGGGGCGAGCGGTCCACGTGGAGGGGCGGCTCGGCAGTGATGGAAACTGCGGAGCAGTTCACCAGAGCGGCTAGGGAGAGAGAGAGCTACTGGGGTGCTCCTTACCGGATTGCGAAGCTCGGGGACGGTCAGATTTGGGTGGAGGGACTCGGCAGCGCAGAGGCGGCGACGGCGGCCCGGTGCTCGGTCGTGGCGGCGCTGGGGGGTTCGGTGGTGCTCGAAGGAGCTTCCAGAGGGTCGGGTGGTTGCGGTAGGGTGCGGTGCCCATCCTTTTATAGTCAAAGGGCGCGGCCGTGATGGAAGGGAAGCAATTCCGCGGCGGATTTGCGTTCGGCCGCAAGGGAAGGGCGGCGGCGCAGAAAGGAAAGGAGGGAAAGGGGAGGAAGGAAAGGGAGGCGGGGGTGCGGCGCTTAACTAGGCCTGCCACGGTTCTGAGTCGGCGAAGGAAAGGGAGGGGGATGTCCTACCCCGATTCGGGCTTGGCGACGAGAGGTGCCGGTGCGACAGAGCGGGAAGGAGGGAGGAAGAAAGGGAAAGTGAGGGAGGAGGGACTGACAGGTGGGGCAGACATGTCAGTGGCCGAGAGGGAAAGGGAGAGGTGGAGTTGGGCTGTCCTGTGCGCGAGGGAGAAAGTGGGCCAGGTCTGGCCCAACCGAGAGAGAGAGAAAGGGGAGTGGGCTGGGGAAACACGCCTGCGGCCAGATTGCATTGAGGGAGAGAGAGAAAGAGAGAAATGCTTTTCTTTTTTTGATTTTGAAATTTCCAAACACATTTTCACAAACACATTTGAATACAAGTTTGAATTTTGTAAATTCCAACAATACAAAGTACTGTGCACCAGCATGCATGCAACACTCTTGTTTCTAGATGTGATAATTTTACTTTATGAAAGCCTTAATTAATTTTCCTAAGTTTTAATGTCCACACAAATGCAAATCAAATTTACTTTTAATCTATTTGGAAAAATGCAAAATTTTGGGAGGTACAATTCTGCCCCCCTTAAAGGAATCTCGTCCCGAGATTCAGCTGGTACTCACTCAAACAACTGCGGGTATGTCCATTTCAGATCCTCTTCTCTTTCCCAAGTTGCCTCATCCACTGAATACCGATTCCACTGAACTTTGCACATACGAATGACTCGGCTCCGGGTGACTCTTTCTGCCGTTTCCAAAATCCTTATCGGGTATTCCTCGTAGGTGAGATCCT
This sequence comes from Microstegium vimineum, assembly GCA_022036555.1. Classification (NCBI taxonomy): domain Eukaryota; kingdom Viridiplantae; phylum Streptophyta; class Magnoliopsida; order Poales; family Poaceae; genus Microstegium; species Microstegium vimineum. Next base: position 19,636,664 of record CM039119.1, on the reverse strand, counting down.
CCTTAACTGCCAACTCTTCCAACGGTATCTGCTCCTCTAGCACACGCAAACACTTCTTCAACTGTGACACGTGAAAAACATCATGTACCCCTGCTAGACTCTCAGGTAACTCCAGTTGATAAGCCACTTCACCACGTCGTTCCACTATCTTGAAGGGACCAACATATCTGGGTGCTAACTTACCCTTCATATTGAACCTCTTTACGCTTCTCATAGGTGACACCTTTAAATAGACATAGTCACCTACTTTGAAAGCCAAATCTCTTCTGCGGGTGTCCGCATAACTCTTTTGTCGGGACTGTGCAACTTTCAAGTTCTCTCATATAGTCCGTACCTGTTCCTCTGCACTTTTCAACACATCTGGTCCAAACACTTGACTTTCTCCTGTCTGATTCCAGAACAAAGGGGTTTTGCACTTTCTTCCATATAAAGCCTCAAACGGTGCCATCTTTAGACTGTTCTGGTAATTGTTGTTATACGAGAACTCAGCATACGGCAAACTCTTATCCCAACTAGCCCCATTCTGCAGTGCACAAGCTCGCAACATATCCTCCAATATCTGGTTGGTTCTTTCTGTCTGACCATCTGTCTGTGGGTGATAGGCTGTACTGAAGTTCAGCTTGGTTCCAAGGGACCTATGAATCATCTGCCAGAAGTGTGACGTGAACTGAGTACCTCTGTCGGAAACAATCTTCTTAGGAACACCGTGCATACACACTATCTTTTCCATGTACAACTCTGCTAACTTGGCTCCGGTGTAGGTAGTCCTGACTGGCAAGAAGTGAGCAACTTTTGTCAACCGATCCACAATTACCCATATCGAATCATAACCACTTTGAGTGCGAGGCAAACCCACTATGAAGTCCATACCAACTTCTTCCCATTTCCACTCTGGAATTTTCATTGGTTGTAACAATCCTGCCGGTCTCTGGTGTTCTGCCTTAACTCTCTGACATGTATCACACACTGCCACATACTCTGCAACATCTCGTTTTAGTCCATACCACCAATACTTCTCCTTCAAATCCAGGTACATCTTGGTACTTCCCGGGTGTATGGAGTAAGCTGAGTCATGAGCCTCTCGCAGAATTGTCTCACGGATCTCCTTCACTCTAGGTACACATAACCTCTTACCAAACCAAAGGGTACCATTGTCATCCAGACTGAAACCTGGTGCCTTACCAATCACGATATTCTCAGCAATCTCTTTCAGTTTCTCATCTTCCAACTGACCCTTGCGTATCTCCTGTTCCAGGGTAGGTTCCAAGACTAACTCCATAGCATTAACAACAAAACCCAAGTTGAGATGCGCTAACTGAGCACACAACTCTTTAGACTGTATCTCCAGGTGTACTTCATTAGCATAACTCTTCCTACTGAGAGCGTCTGCCACAACATTCGCCTTTCCAGGGTGATAGTGTACCTCCAAGTCATAATCCTTGATCAATTCCAACCAACGGCGTTGCCTTAAGTTCAGATCTGACTGGGTGAATATGTACTTCAGACTCTTGTGATCCGTGTAAATATCACTCTTGTGACCAATCAAGTAGTGTCTCCAGATCTTCAGTGCATGCACCACAGCTGCTAACTCCAAGTCATGTGTAGGATAATTCAACTCGTGATTTCTTAATTGCCTTGATGCATAAGCAACCACTCTGCCTTCTTGCATAAGCACACAACCAAGACCCAAGCGAGATGCATCACAATATATGGAGAAGCTCTTATTCAGATCTAGCAAAATCAACACTAGCGTTGTGGTTAACCGCTTCTTCAACTCTTCAAAGTTAGCCTGACACTTCTCAGACCATTAAAACTTAGCGTTCTTCTCTAACAAAGTAGTCATTGGTTTTGCAAGCTTGGAGAAACCTTCAATGAACCTCCTGTAGTAACCAGCCAATCCAAGGAAACTACGAATCTCAGTCACACTGGTAGGTGGATTCCAATTCAACACATCTGCCACCTTACTCGGATCCACTGCTATTCCACCATTGGATATAACATGTCCTAGGAAAGACACTTCCTTCAACCAAAACTCACACTTGCTCCTTTTAGCATACAACTGGTGTTCTCTGAGCTTCTGCAAGACCAACCTGAGATGTTTTGCATGTTCTTCCTCATTCTTGGAGTAAACCAAAATGTCATCAATGAACACTACCACAAACTTGTCCAGAAACTCCATGAACACCTTATTCATCAAGTACATAAAGTAGGCAGGTGCATTGGTTAATCCAAACGACATCACAGTGTACTCATATAACCCATATCTTGTAGTAAATGCAGTCTTGGGTATGTCAGAGGCACGGATCTTCAACTGGTGATATCCCGATCGAAGATCGATCTTGGAGAACACACAAGCTCCTTTCAACTGGTCAAACAAGTCATCAATCCTTGGTAGAGGGTATTTGTTCTTGATAGTTACCTCATTGAGCGAACGGTAATCCACACACATCCGTTGTGTACCATCCTTCTTGTCAACAAAGATCACCGGAGCTCCCCAAGGTGAAGAGCTAGGACGTATGAAACCCTTTTCTTGTAACTCCTGCAACTGTTTCTTAAGTTCTTCTAACTCATTAACCCCCATCCTATATGGACGCTTAGCAATAGGTGTAGTACCAGGCAAAGGCTCAATAAGAAATTCAATGTTGCGGTCGGGTGGCATACCTGGCAAATCATCGGGGAAAACATCCGGGAACTCATCAACCACTGTTTCATATTCAAGACCAGCATCATCCAGTTGATTCACAGTCACTGTCGGCGGAGCTTTCAAAACAACTTCCACACTGATTCTACCCCCTGTAGGTGATGTCAGAACAACAACCTTTTCTTGGCACTGAATCACTGCCTTGTATCATTTCATCCAATCTAGTCCCAGTATCAGATCAATACCAGCTGTCCTTAGCTCGATAGGTTCAACCTCAAAGGCTACCCCCCTTAGAAGCACACTAACCGAAGGACTATAGTGATTTGCAGTCAGAAAACCTCCCGGTGAACTTACTGTTATGGGGGTTTTCATGGTGCGCAACAAAAGATCATGCATCCTAACAAAAGCTTGAGAAATGAATGAATGTGAAGCTCTAGAATCAAAAAGTACAGTAGCGGGAATAGAGTTGATGCTGAACGTACCCATCATAACCTCAGGAGTCTCCTATGCCGTATCTGCCGACACGTGGTTCACCCTTCCAGTGTTGGGTGGTGGCTGGTGCCTTGCCCTCTGCTGGTTGCTCTGGTTCTGGGGCGTCTGCTGGTTCTGCTTGTCGGGACAGTTGTATGACATGTGTCCCTCCTTGTTGCAACGGAAACACCTGTTGGGAGTGTTGGGAGCACTGTTCTTCATTGGAGTAGCGTTGGTGTTCCCCTGACGTGGCGCTTGTGGCACAATCTGCTGCTGGTTCAGAGCACGTTGTGGGAACTGATTACGCTGCGGAAACTGACCGTGCTGCGGATTCTGACCACGGTTCCACTGGTTGCTCGGACCTTGGTACCTTTGCTGGAAGTTCTATGAGGGGTTGGGACGCTGGCGGGTATTTCTTCCTGAAGCTGGTCCCTGAAGCCTCCTCTTCTTGGCTTCCATCTCCTTGCGCTTATTATCAATAACAATAGCCCGATTCACAAGGGCTTGAAAGTTGGGGTAGAGATTGGACATGAGTTGCAACTGCAAACCATCATAGAGACCTTTCAGAAAGCGGCGCTGCTTGTCAGCGTCGTTAGCAACCTCATGAGGAGCGTATCGAGACAACTGAGCAAATTTTTCACGATACTCCGCCACAGTCATGGACCCTTGTCGCAGAGCTCGGAATTCCTCCTGCTTAAGCTCTACTATGCCTTCAGGAATATGGTAAGACCTGAAGCTTTCGGTGAACTCTTGCCATGACACCTCTGGTGCGTTGTTGGGACGTCCATACATGTATGAGTCCCACCAATCCTGAGCAGCACCCTGCAGCTGGCCAGATGCGTATAGCACCTTCTCACGCTCATTGCATTGAGCGATCTTCAGCTGCTTCTCCACAGCTCTTAACCAGTTGTCCGCCTCCAGTGGTTCAGAAGCATGAGTGAACACCGGAGGGCGACCCTTCATCAATTCCCCAAGCTTGTCCTGTGGCTGGACAGGTGGTGGTGGAGGTGGTGGTGGTACAGGTGGGTTCTGGAGGTGTTGCATCATGGTCTGCATCAGCTGGGTTTGCACTATCATGAATTGCTCCATGGTCGGTGGTACTAGTGGTGGTGGCGGTGGTGGTACTGGTGGTACTGGTGGTGCACCCCTACCACGGCCTCTTCCTCTACCACCTCGTGCGGCCATTTGTCATCCAAAACATATAGTATGACATTTAGATTAATTGTTCATTGTAACACATGACTGATCATAACTTTCTGAAATCTGAACCTTACAAGCGGTACTGTAAAACAGTCATATCTCACGCTCCAAAAGTCAAACAAATGTGAAAATTATATGGTTGGAAATCTAATGAAATTTCCTACAACTTTCATAACTCTGACTTTTCCAGATTCTGAAGCGAAATTAGGTGAAAACAGTAATTTAACAAAACTGTTTCTGAGTTCCAGACTGCGCAGAAACCTCAACTTGTAACTGTTATATCTCCCAAACCAGAACAGGTATGAAAGTAATTCAAGATGCATTGGAAAGGTACTGAAGTCTAGTTGTTTCCATATAAATTTCATGATCATTGGTCAAACCATCTTTGAGATACAACCGAAAGATTACTGACTGCTCCAGAAAAACAATAAAATAGAAAACAGGATAACCCACCTGCTAGCATTTTTATTTATATCAAACCTATATGTCTTTAACTAAGGAACTTGTGGACAGGCCCACAATGTTCCAGCACTCATTACAAAACTCCAAATCACTCATAATCATAATAACAACCATATAAAGAAACCAAGTTCACAAGACACGACCAGACTTGACTCAACTCTCGCTGCTAGCGTTTTATTACATCAAGGTGGTACTCATCCTATGGAAGGAAAACTAGGATAAGCTTCTGATGCAACTTGGGAATCTTCAGGCGTCCTCTGAGCTCATCATTCTTTGCACGGGCTCTCTTGAGTAGCTTGCGCTGGCCACCAAGCTCATCAGTCAGCACCTCGACCTGCTGCATCAGCTCATGAGCAAAGTCGATCATCACCTTGGTGACGTCATCATATCCATCCTTTGCCTCGAACATGGACCATCCCAAACGGGTCTCAAAGGGAAGGTGCTGGTACTTGTCCTCCATCATGCGGTTACGACGATGAGCACGGAGATCAAAGAAGTCCATGCGAGCTGCATCCTCCATATACTCCATCATGTTGGCACGGCTGATCTTAGGCTCATAGACGACCTCCACTTGCCACGACTATGTGTCGTCCTTCCGGATGCAGACGTAGAGGGTACACTTCCAGAAGGAGGGATCATGAAAGTGCTTGTTCTCATAGCACATGTACTTCACCTCGGTCTTCCAGTCGGAGTAGTGGTTCTCCAAAGTCTTCTTCAACAAGCCATGGTAGTAGTCCTCATCGTCTCCCTCCTTGAAGTGGAAGTGCTTGGTCCACCCCAAGCGTTCTTCCCCAGCTTTGGAACCACCTGAAGGAGTCTTGGAGCGGTTGTTCTCATCAGAGGGAGTCCTGGAACGACTGTTCTCAGAACTCTCTTCTTAGGGTTCTTCTTCTTCCTCCTCACGGGGCTCCATTGGCACGAACTTCGGCGGGGGACGAGTGGACTTGCGAGCAGTCTGCTTGTTGCGGGCCATCTATAGAAAAGCAAAGATGAGAACTAAGTTAGAATCAAGATAATATAATTTTGAGATGAGTAATAGTTTTAACAAATAATAACAAGGTATAAAAGCATGAAAAGAGCATTCCTAAGAACCACTTCTATCTAGGTTTTGCGTCCTACAGTCAACACGGCTTTGATACCAATCTGTCACACCCAGTTTTAAAGGCAAAATGGGATGCAATAATCTTATGTGTGCCCAGGGATCAGTCACACACATAAGCCGACAAATTATCAAAATTGTATCATCACAAGTGTTTATTACATAGCGAACAAGTATTTAAATAATGTCTATTACAAAACAGCGGAAATATATGATAACTCTCGCGAAGCTCCATAGCACAGGGACGTCAACTGGTTGACCCCAAACCTAGAAGTCCTCGGGATACTCCTCATAACTCTGGTAATCTGGTACCCATCCGGGATTTTTATACAAGTATTGAAAAGGGAGAAAACAAGCGTAAGTACTTTCGTACTCAACAAATATATATATGGGATTCATGAGGCTCAAAAATCATGACACTGGTTTACTGCGGTAAGCATTTTAATTTGTAACAAAACTTTATAAGTGGTAGATCAAAGTTATGCTTAAGTCCCCAAATTAAATTGCATAATCAAGTAAACAAATGAACAAGTAAGATAATTCCATGATAAAGTGATTCATAAAGGTAAACAACAAGTAACCAAAGAGTTCTATGAGTTTTCCGGGCCGCTCGTGTCCGTGAGCACGGCTATCATGATAGTTTTTAACACTCTGCAGAGTTTGTACACTTTACCCATGAGTCGTGTTTACCCAAATGCCCCGGGATCATGACTCCCTTAACACTACCGAGGTGAGCGGGCAGGGAACACTATGAAGTCTTTCAAAGGGGTTCGCTGACATACCACAGACAGTACGGATCCACGGGCAAGGGGTATATAGGAGCCCCGGGATGGTACACACACGCAGCGGTCCCCACTCCAGCCGCTCCGCAACCGCTCGGCAATGGCAACTTTCGTGAACTGCCGCATGCGAGAGAGTAACCCTATTACTGAACTAAAGCCAGAGCCATATAGCCCTCATGGTTGTACTGTAAGTCCCAGCTTCTGCTGACAGATAGGGTCCTAAATCCATGTTGCTAAAAAGTCAAGTTTTACTTTATCATCTCATGTAGTCATTAATCAAGATTAAAGGATCATGCTTATTAAAGAGGAGCACTAGCAATAACTACCCATATGCAAAAGTAACCCATAGGATTTCAAGGATAGAGGTAATCAAATCTAGGTAAACCCTATGGTAACAGTATTAGACACATGCATATGATTTTATTAGAAAAACTTCATTAATAGGACATCAAGGAAGATCCCATATAATACTTGCCTTGCTCAAAGGGTTCCTGCTGCTGCTCCTGCTCAAAGCAAAACTCCTGATCACCCACGTACTGCTCACCGTCTCTACTCGATCACCACATCACATGCAATCATACAGAGGCATAACATGCAAGCAAACAAAGGCTATAGATTAGAACAATACACCAAACACAATAAAACAAGACTAAAAGTTTATAAAACTGATCTACGTCTTACTACGATCACAAAGACGTTTGAATCACGAAAAACGGAACTATAACGGAAAAGATATGAATTGAACAAGATTTTAAAAAGGCCAGATTAAAGCATTACGGAATTAATTTTCTTTGGTTTTCAAAAGTAATTAACATAGATGAAATCTATGCTACTGGATAGAGCATGAAAATACGGATCTAACGCAACTTGAACGGGTCGATTTGGATTTAAAACGAGCAATTTAAGAGAATTTGAAATAGAGTGGCAAAACGGTAAATAGGGTTTTCCTTTTAATTTTCGAATTAAATCAAACTGAAAAAGGAGTACGTTTTTCAGCAGAGGAGACGGGATCTCAGTTTACGCCAAGGGACGGCGGGTTCAGACTTTAAAACCCGCGGGGTCTCTTTTGCAAAGTTGCCAGCCGAAGGGGTACAGAGCGCTGTGGTCCATCCGATTCAAGACGGACGGTCGGGATTAGATCTGAGGGGGAGACGGTGGCGCACGGCGGCCGGGAACAGAGGCGCGGCGGCGCCATTTCCGGCGAGCGGCGGCGCAACACGATTCAGGGTGTCAGTGCACCATTTTCGATGCGGAAAGGACCGGGAGAGAAAGGGAAGAACGGCGAAGACGGTGGCGGGGTTGATTGAACTGATTGTGCGCGGGGGCGAGCGGTCCACGTGGAGGGGCGGCTCGGCAGTGATGGAAACCGCGGAGCAATTCACCAGAGCGGCTAGGGAGAGAGAGAGAGAGCTACTGGGGGTGCTCCTTACCGGATTGCGAAGCTCGGGGACGGTCAGATTTGGGTGGAGGGACTCGGCAGCGCAGAGGCTGCGACGGCGGCCCGGTGCTCGGTCGCGGCGGCGCTAGGGGGTTCGATGGTGCTCGAAGGAGCTTCCAGAGGGTCGGGTGGTTGCGGTAGGGTGCGGTGCCCGTCCTTTTATAGTCAAAGGGCGCGGCCGTGATGGAAGGGAAGCAATTCCGCGGCGGATTTGCGTTCGGCCGCAAGGGAAGGGCGGCGGCGCAGAAAGGAAAGGAGGGAAAGGGGAGGAAGGAAAGGGAGGCGGGGGTGCGGCGCTTAACTAGCCCTGCCACAGTTCTGAGTCGGCGAAGGAAAGGGAGGGGATCTCCTACCCCGATTCAGGCTCGGCGACGAGAGGTGCCGGCGCGACAGAGCGGGAAGGAGGGAGGAAGAAAGGGAAAGTGAGGGAGGAGGGACTAACAGGTGGGGCAGACATGTCACTGGCCGAGAGGGAAAGGGAGAGGTGGAGTTGGGCTGTCCCGTGCGCGAGGGAGAAAGTGGGCCGGGTCTGGCCCAACCGAGAGAGAGAAAGGGGAGTGGGCTGGGGAAACAGGCCTGCGGCCAGATTGCATTGAGGGAGAGAGAGAAAGAGAGAAATGCTTTTCTTTTTTTTGATTTTGAAATTTCCAAACACATTTTCACAAACACATTTGAATACAAGTTTGAATTTTGTAAATTCCAACAATACAAAGTACTGTGCACCAGCATGCATGCAACACTCTTGTTTCTAGATGTGATAATTTTACTTTATGAAAGCCTTAATTAATTTTCCTAAGTTTTAATGTCCACACAAATGCAAATCAAATTTACTTTTAATCTATTTGGAAAAATGCAAAATTTTGGGTGTTACAGTTGGAGTGTATTTGAACTTATTTATACTCACCAATCCACTCCAACTAATATGGTGTGAAGATGATACATTTGTATCCAAACAAAACCTCAGTGTCTAAACAACTCCATGTTTTCCTGCTACCTCGACAGCCCTCAAGCCGAATTTGAACCATGGTAGAAAAGCACACGACTCACTCTCTAGTCGTGAAGAAGGAACATGGGAACAGTGTGTACTCTAGTCATATAGATAACTTTACAGAATGTGTACACTTGTACCCACAAGATTGACATCATTTGAAAGTAATAAAGTGTTCATTTGGAAGTTCTCTCCACAATTAGCCTCACTTGATTATATATATTCCAGAGTACACACACGGCTTGTTTCGATCTCGCTCTATCTACTTGGCTTAAAAAAATGTTGGATAATATAAGATTGCAAATGATTAATGAAGTTGCTATACTATATATCGATCTGCTGCTGCAAACAGTTGATGAGTTGGAGATAGAGAGAGAATCTGTGGCCATGCTTGGAATCAATACGCTGGACGAAAACGAACGAATTGAGAGGACGATGGCATGCAATGCATGACGCAATGCAGCATTAGCTAGAGCTAGCTTTCCAGCAGATGAAGGTAGTGGTTCAGATGGAAGAATAGCCCATATATATTCTCTCAATTTAGTATTGTTCCTCTCACCCGTGTTGCAGAGATGCCTAATAATTTCCTTTTGATGCAACAAAGACCGAATGCGTCCATAACGTACCAAAGTCGAGCCTCTGCGTGAAATCTAAAATGCCAAATAGATCGACAAGTTGAGTTTGGATTGAAGAGATATATATATGCTTTCCGACCCGTCTTCCACTCCGATCCATCAGGCACAACATCATGCATGTGGTATATATATATAGCAGATTAATTCTATCTCCATACTCATTAGTGTACGGTGCTGCCGCCTTAGCCATTTCTTAACGTTGATGCCACATCAGCTAGCTAAGAGATATGAATTAAGAGAGGTCGCGCGTCTTATTATAGAGTTATGGAACTATATATATATCAACTCTCAAGACCGATTTGACCGGCCGGAGACGACGACCGTACAAGGCCACCGATGTACTATCCTCTAGTTTCAAGGCATTCAAATTGCTTGCCCCTTATATAAAGTGCTCTTTTTTCTATATATATAATACTTATATTATACTAAGTTATTATACAGGAAAAATTTAGTATTGTTCAGTAGTTACATCACGTGTCAGTATTATTCAGTATTTTCGTCGTGTTGGATGTAGTACTGACTAATACTAGATGTTGTTCAGTAGTACTCAATTTTTTTAACGTTTTGTCTTATGGTTATATAGAGAGAGAGAGGGAGAGAGAGTTGTTTATTTGTATATATATTGGCCTGCAAAAACATGCATGCAGAGGATGGAAGACCAAGAACCTAGCTATATATATATATATATATATACTTTATGAGTTTGGGAAACTTCCATGTCAAGTTCGCACCGGCGTGTAAGAACAAAAGCTAAGGGCATGCACGTATGGGCCGGCCGGCCAGGTTTATACGTACTTCTACTATGTCTGAGCAGTACGCGCGTGTGTGTGTCGATCTTGCATTGTGTACCAGTACTGGATGTGTGTCAGTGGTAAATGATTGCAAGAATGCATGCATGCAAACACAGGCCGGGGCCAGGACCCACTAATATATCACCGACACAATGCATGCTAGCTAGTAGTTGCAACAAGAAGCGATTAAATTAAACATCTATGCATGCTAGTAGTTGCTATAGCTATGCAGGTACGGTGCAGGATCCAACGCTAAAAGTGCAGCACTACCAGCAGTCTATACGTACCACACCGCCGATGCAACAAGATCAGCACAGTACACACGCTAGCTTAGTTGCTTAGCTTGCGCGTGCATGCATGCTACAGGCTACGTACAGCTCGGTCCTGGCCACCGCGTGCTCTCTCCAAGTAATGATCGAGACAGCAATGCAATTGTTTTTTTTTACATATATAATATATTTTCTCCCGATAGAGTGGCCTGGCTTTCCTCCCAGCTTCGTTCCGGCCGCTGGGAATGAACAAGGAAGATATAAGATAAAAGAAGAAAAGTCAACAATCTTGCCGCATCTGAACAGGTCCACTGAACACCGTCCATGCATATATAGCATATAAGCTTGACCAGTGCTGGCTGCCCATGCAACTGCTTGCACACGCATGCTCCGTAGTCCATACCGTTCATTGACAACTTGGTATTCGCTACAGTACGTACGCTTCTAGCCGACCGATCCAGCATAGCTTGGTCGTCAAAGCTAAGCATTGTACATGTCAACTATATCTCCAATTCTCCATCACATACTTCTTCTTGTTAAAACAAAAACAAAAAATATATATATAATGTTAGGAAAAACACACTATTACTATGATGACTTTCACTAATGGTTGCTGTTTTTTTTATTGCCAGTTCATAATATGTAGGCACCACTAGAAATAAAACTATAGATCCAAGCCATAAATCGTCAGTGTAAATATACTTTTAGTGGCTAGTTTTTTAAGTTATACTGGCGGTTTTCTTAACCTAGCGCCAGCACTATAAATAATTGAAATTATTTATGCTTGAGTTTTTCAAATGATCTCGGATGGAGAAATGGTCTAAACAGAAGTTCTAGGATTCCAAAAAATCTACAAGTTTTTCATTTGAAATAATTTATGTGCTAAAATTATGATTTAAGATTAATAATTTTAAAATTCATATTTTGGAATTTCTCAAATGACTTTGGATGAGAAAACGATCAAAAGAAAGATCACGGTGAGATCTTAAACTTTGTAGTTTTTTTTTTCAGTTTCAATCCATTTGGGCCTTTAAATCTCCATTTCAAAATCCGCTGTAGTGAATCTAAGGGAACATTTCTGTTGTGTAGTCATAAGTGACTTTGAACTCCACTAGTGAGGGTTGTAAGGCGCGAGGGTTGAGGTGTTGTGTTCGAATCCTAGAGGGCATATATGGCTTGGATTTCTCGTGAAAATATAAGAAAATCCTCAGAACAATGTGTGTTTACCTCTTCTGAGTCTCCTCATACAAATTAATTTGTTTACTATTTTTAGCCCGATTGATAACTATAGAAAATTATTTATAGTGATGTTTTTTTAAGAATGAAAGTGCATGTTTGGTTTTGGTAATTGAGTGACAACTTAGGTGGGCTAATATGTGTTTAATGTGAGATACACAGGTGATTTAGTCCTTAGGTACACAAGTGTGAGCAACCAATAAAGTCATGAAGAGATTGCTTGTGCATATTTATGGTGCTCAACTTGATGATGAAGGAGCTCATTGCATATGAAACATGACATGGAGTCATGTGACAAGGTGGAGAAGGTCAAGGCATGACTTAGCTTAATGGACCGGTTGCAAGCGTGAAGGGCAAGTTGGAGGCTTGAAGCGTTTGACCGCGTGGCGGGAGGCTTGAGCACGACTTGGCACTGATGGACAAAGGCAACGGTGAAGGGCAAGTGAAGTCAAGATCGACGAACCAATATGTCACGTAATGATATGAAGTGGATCATATCATTTGTGATAGGTTGGTGCATGGGTTGCATCAGCATTGGAGAAGGAGATGAAATGGAATGCACAAGGCAAAGGTATAACTTAGAGCATTTCATTTCACCGGTAGTAGATGTTTAGAGAAGTGTTTGACCGGGTTGAGTTATAGAAAAAGTCATACTATCAAGAGGGATGCATAGTAGACTAGCTTGATGAGGATAAGAGTGCTCATGTCAAAGATCAATATGTGTTTGAGAGTAGCGGTGCAAATCGCATACTTAGAAGAGTGCTTCGGTGGCTATCTGTTGAGCCACCGGTACTACTGGTCTCCCACCAGTAGTACCGGTGGAGACCGGTGGTACCGATCAGCTCCCGGTGGGGGTTTCTCGCACGCGAGGGCACTTTGAAGATGTGCTGAAAAATGAAATACCGGTAGTACCGGTAGGCTTAACCACGTGCTGAAGTTATGTGCTGAAAATAAACTGCCGGTAGTACCGGTGAGCCACCGGTAGTACCGGTAGGCAAAATTCCTGCGCGTCTCAAGTTGCGGGATTTTGAACTAGCGATAGTACCGGTTCCTCACCGGTAGTACCGATGGTGACCAGTACTACCGATGAAAGACCGGTAGTACCTGTTAGCTAACTTTATGCAACGGTCGGAAGGCTCCAACGGTCGGATTCCTTGGACCGGTAGTACCGGTACTGCGTTGGGAGCTGCGGGAATAAATAGGCCGCCCCTTCCCGTGGGGCAGCGCCCAACCCCATTATTCCACTCCTACACCTGAGAAAAAGGGTCTCAAGTGTCTCTCTCTCCCTCTATGCTCCTAGGCTTCAATCCATGGTGGATTTGTGAGAGAGAAGTGAGATTTGAGTGTGGAGAGGATCGATCTACGACTTGAGCATTCGATTTCCTCTTCTTGCCGGCTTGCTTTGCATTTGTTACTCTTGGATTCTTGGAATCCTAGCCGGCTAGGTGTTCTTCGAGATTGCCCGTGTTGATTCATTTGTGAGGGCACCCTGAATCGTTTGTATTACTCCTTCGATCCTTAGTGGAAATCTTGGGCTAACCTTTGTGGTTGCTTGAGGGAGGCAAAGAGGTGGAAGAGACTCCGACCTTTGTGGTCACCTCAACAACGAGGAGTAGGAACTCCATTGTGGGGACCGAACCTCGGTATAAATCTTGAGTCTCGCGTGCTTGATGGTGTAGAGATAGCTTCGACTATCCTTTGTTCTTGTGTTCTTCGTGTTCTTCCTCTCTCCCTCAAAGTGCATAGGTTGGGAAGGCCCGATCTACAAATTGGAGAGGAACCAATCCAAGCAAAGCTCAACATCATCATCCTCAACCTCAAGGAGTGTGGGGAAAAGCTCAAATCCGGATTCAAAGCTCATCTTCCTCGAATTTCGGAGCTACAGCGTGCCACCGGTAAGACCGGTCCTACTACCGGTAGTACAGTTTGGTGGTTTGCATTCTCTATTCACTAGCTTATGCCTATTGTTTCATATTTGTGCTAGTGTTTAGTGGTTGCTTTAGTAACTAGTATAGCTTGTGTATCTTGCTAGTTACCTTCTTGCTTGTGTAGCATAGAAGTAGCTCTTGAGTGACTAATTGACTTGTGTAGTCTTGTTAGTCACATTACTTAGCTTGTGTAGCTAAGCTTTTGAGCTCTCTAGTTTGGCTTGTGTAGCTTGCTATTGAGCATTTCTAGTGAGCTTAGGCTTTGTGCGCTTTGCTTTCACTAGCATGTGTAGGAGCTCTCGGCTTGCTTAGAGTGCTAGTTGCTTAGGTTTGTGTGACCTTGCAAGCTAGACTTGTTAGGTGAGCTTCCTAGCCCGGCACCTTAGTAAGCCTTCTTTTTATAATTTGTTAGGTGCTAGTGTTATAAGTAGAGGGGTGTTGTTTTGGCTAGACCGATAGTTTTAATTCCGCATTTCTTTCAGTTAGCCTTTGCAATAAGTTTTTAGATACGCCTATTCACCCCACCTCTAGGCCAATTAGGTCCTTTCAATTGGTATCAGAGCTTGGTTCCTCGTGACATACGCTTTACCGCGTGAGGAGTTATATTGGCCAACATGGATGAAGTTCAAATCAACCAACTAGTTGAGCAACTCACCGCCAAGATCTCCGCCAAGTTGCAAGAGCAACAAAGAGAGAAAATGAACAAGATGCAAGAAGAGCTTGAAAAGTTAAAACATATGGCAAGTATGGTTGATAATATAGTAGAAGGTAAATATGGTGGAGACAAGTCACCGGAGTGTGATGTACACATTTTTTATGGCACACACTATGCACGGTGGAAACACCATATGCTTGATCATATTCGTGCTCTTGGTTCGAAGTTTTGGTGGATCATTGTTGTTGGGTTTACTCATACCTTGGATAAGAGTAATCTAACCCAAGCGTAAAGGAGTGCCTAACACTTGATGCACAAGCCTAATGTTTTCTAATCAATGCTTTAAAACATATGCACAAGCATCTCTATGGTGATGTCTCTATTTGGGATGATGGCAAATTCAAGAAGGAGGAGAATCAAATAGAGATGGAGACACATGAGGGTGTTGAGCATAATCACAACTTTGTGGTTGTGGAAGATTGCTCCACCTCATGGACAAGTGATGATGATGATAGATCAACTACAAGATCACTTGACAAGATGGATGATGATGATGCCTCAAGTGTTGTTATTGGTGATGTCACTCCATGCACTCTTGATGGTAATAATGATGGTTCATGCTCGGGCAATGATCATGATGCTACTACAAGCCCATCTACATCACCACATTGCTTCATGTCACAAGGTGACACAAAGGTATCAAATTGCAATGTAGTTGATCATGTTGATTCATATGATGAGCTTGTAAATAAACTTGCTAGCATGGCTATGTCTTTAGAAAATGAGAAAGATAAAACTATAAAATTAGAAAATGAAAACTCATTTCTAAAGAATTCATGTGAAGAACATAAACACTTACTTGATTTTCTTAAAACTTCACATGAAGAGCTAAAAATAGAACATGAGCAACTTTGTGTATCTCATGAAGATCTAGTTAAGAAACATGGTTCTCTCATCAAAGTATTTTTCAAGAAACTTAAGAATGATGAGAGCTCATCACTTGGGTCAAATGATCAACCACATATTATTGCTAACCCTTGTGATGTAGAGAAGAATCATGTATCCACCTCTTGTGATGATTTACTTGATATGCCATGCTCTTCACAAATATATGCTTGTTCTACTTCTATGTCTTGTGAGACTAACCTTTTGAAGGAGAACAATGAGCTTAATGAGCAAGTGAAGAACTTGAGCAACAAATTAGAGAGGTGCTACAACTCCAAAGTCACCTTTGAGCATATGTTGACAAACAAGAGAAGTTATGGTGACAAGAGTGGAATTGGACTTAACAAGAGCAATATCAAAGGCAAGAGATGGGGAAAGAGAAGATATGAAAGAGAAATAAAGAAACAAGAAGAAAAGCTATCTCACTTCATGTGCTACCAATGCCATGAAATGGGACATCTTGCAAATGCTTGCTCCTATAAAGAAAATCTCAAGTTGAATAAAGAAAAAGAGAGGCTAAAGCATGTCAAGTGCTTCAAGTGTCACATTTGGGGTCATCTCACCTCAATGTGCCCAGCCAAGCAATTGGTGAAGCAACAAATAGAGCCTCAAACTATGCCACAAGTCAAGCCCCAAGCACAAGACAAGATCAACAATAACGATGGGGACTTGAGGATGACAAAGAAGAATATAAGAAGAGGTGGCAAAAAAAAATCATTGCATCCAACTTCTATTCAAGATGCCAACAAGATGATGAGCAAAGATCAAGAGAAGAAAGTTTTGGCTCACATCAAGTGCTACAAGTGTGATGATATAGGACACTTTGCCTCAAAGTGTCCTACCAAGCTTGAGATGGAGATTCAAGCAAGAGAAAAGAGGCAAGACAATTAGAAGCAACATTTGAGCAAGGAAGAAAAGGCTCAACCAAAAAGAGTTTGCTACTCATGTCGAGAAAGGGGACACATGGCTACTTCATGTCCCCTAGGTATGACTTCTAAGTTCATTTCAATTGACAATGATCATATTCTTAGAAAGGATGGTAATGGTACCTCTATGGTTGCTATTGCAAAAGATCCCACTACTCATACTAAGGCATTGTCTAAGTATGTTGCTCCTAACTTGAGAGGACCCAAACTAGTTTGGGTACCATCAACAAGTGGATGATGATTTGTAGGTACCATTGGCATTGGAGGCTTGATTCAATGTGTTTCATATTGTTTATCATATGATTGAGTCAAGTTGTGAAGCTTAATGCATATCTTATCCCAATGCCAAGTCAAAAGAATGAAGTTCAAGTGCTACAACATACAAGCGCATAATCAAGTTGTGGTGGTTTATTGGATTAGTTGAAGGCATGCAAATATTCAAGTTGAAGCTTGCTAATGGATTGATCATGATCTACTAAGGTATATTTCTTGTTGATCAAGTTGATTTGGGTGTGTATAAGATGTTTCAATTGGATATACACTTAGTGCATATGAGTTGTTTGAATTGGATATACATGTGCACTAGTTGCTTGCTATAAGATGTTTGAATGGATCCAATGCTTAGTGATCAAGTTTGTGTTGATTTGAATGGCTATGATCATGAGACTACTTTTAGTAAGTGGATTGAATGGATATATGTCTTATGAGAGTGTTCAAACAAGTTATACCAAAGATTGATTCAATTTGAAGAAGTATAGCTCAATATGTCAAAATATGTCATTTATTCAAAATCTGAGCTAGCTGTGATCATAGCCATGTTTAAGAGATCAAACCTTCTTAGATTGGCTTGAAATTTGGTATGCATGCTCTACACTTATAGTATTAGTTGCTGTGAAAATTTCATGAATATTGGATAAGGGATACTTCGGTTTTGGAGTGAATCTTGTCAACATATGTGCAGCAGTTTTCAGCATGTACCTAGGTGGGAAGATGTGAAATCTGGTAGCAATATAGAAGTCCAATGAAGCTCAAATTTTTATGGATGCTATATGACTTAGTGAAGCACATCTCCACCAAATTTCATGATCATTGGATATGTACTTTGAGAGTTATGATATATTCTTTGAAGAGTACAGAATCTACCAGAAAAGTGACAAATATTGGAGTGATTTAGAGTCACTTAGATTGAAAGGTCCTCAAGTTGGAATCATGTTTATAAGTGTTTGAGGCACCTATGTTTGATTTTGGTTTGAGCTACAAGCATGACAAGATATTAATACAAGGCCATTTGATTGTGAAGTGTATTTGACACATATTTGGCACTCAAATTGGAGATCAAGATCAAACTAAAGATGGAGATGAAGTTTAAGTTCTAGTTATAATTGGAGATCAATGGATAGAAAGAAAATAACTTAAACAAGATATAGTTGAACTCATATTGGATTCATAATCATTCATCAAAAGGAGTTCAATATTTGAATCAATCAAACAAAGCTATTTCAAGTGAGTATCAAGGATGGTTCTTGAAGATAGGTCACTTCTCCCTTTTGTAGGGGCTTGCCGCCTTGTGTAGGTAAACCAAGTGTTATGCTTGGAAGGCTAACATGGAAGTGGTGATTTAGGGATCATTTGGAGATTCTTAGTTGAAGAAATCAATAGGATTGATCAAGAAGAAAGCAAGCAACACCCAAAAGAGAGATCCATGAACTTACATACAAGTGGTACATCATTTGGTATTCTCTCATGCAAGCAAAGATCAAGAAATAAGCAAGTCAACTGCAACAAGAAGGTGCACTTGATCATTAGTGGTTCTCAAATCATTTGGGTGAAGATTGGTATTCAATTTCAAAATTGGTATTTATTGGTCTTCACCAAGATCTTAATTGGACTTCACATTACTAATTGGAGATGATTTTATTTGACTATCCTCTACCCCAACATAGCAAAGGTGAAATTGTTTGACATATGCATACATCATTGCTTAGACATATTTTAGTTCATATAGTCATACATAGTGATCATTCATTGAAAATCAAATGAATTTCATGCTTATAGCCTACCACTATTGCTTGATTGATTGTTTGTATCTAGTGGTAGTATATGAGTTTGATCATGAGCTAGTAAACCCAAGTGCTTGATCTATTTTGGATTGCAATCAAGTGACAAGTACAACTTCTACAAGATAACCGCTTAATGTGTGTGAACAAGCTTAGAGAGGGTTTAAACCGGACTTGAAAGCTTATGCTATTCACTTTAGTTCAAGTCAATAATAGACGCTCATGACAATGAATCTAGTTCAAGCACAAGACAACTATACAAATGGATATCAAGATGAAACTTACAAATGGTATCTAGACTTATGCTAATCTTTCTAATAGTATCAACTTTCATATTGGTACTTGCAAAAAATGTCTAGTTCTAGCATACATGTGATGATCTACAATTAGTTCATTCAAGTAATATCCTTCATGTGGTATCTCACAAGTGATATCCTACAAGTTAAAAGTGATCCTCAACCTTAAGTGGTCAAATCAAAAGTTCTCTTACTTGCAAAGCTTATTTGGATGACAATTGCTTTGACCACAAGGGAGTTGCCCTACTCAATGGTATAATGGTCAATGATCTTACATGAAGAGTCACTCCAATATATATGTGTTTGTGTCCATCAAAAATTAGAAGAAACAAGTATCAACCATCTACCCTAGTGCAACATTTGCATCAATAAGAAGCATACCTTTTATGGAAATTGATGACAAAGGGGGGAGAGATTAGTGAACAAAGATATTTTAGTGAATGTACATGCACTAAGGGAGAGAAGACATGGACATGGACATAAGGGAACAAGATTGAAAGGATCAAAGTCTTGGACTAAGTGATGCACACAAGTAGGGGGAGCAAGCTCATGAACTTGATTGATTGCATTTGATATGTGCATATTCATGTGCTTGCTTACATATTGCATAAGTCTTATATTTATATGCATTCTTGTGTGGTGTATGCTAGTTATAGGACTTGTATGATAATATGATAAACTTGCATGCATAAGTTGGTAAGCTAGATATTATGTTCCTTGAATTGATATCTAGAAACCATGCTTATAATGTTGATCTCACGAGGTTTCTAGTGTTTTTGTGGTATCTAGCTAACCATGGTGCTAAGGATGGACTTCAAAGTACAACTACAATGAGTATCTTCAAAGGTTTATCCTATATCCCTTAGCATCACTTAGTAGTGCTAGCACTCCCAAAATTTCTATTCATGCATGTGTTCAAAGCTTAATTCAAACCTTTGTGAGCACACATGTAGGGGAGCTATCAATACCAAGTCAGATTTTGTGGCATTTATCCAAATCATAACATAGAGCATAAATGTTGGATAAATGACATAAAGTCCAAAATAAGCTTAATTTCCATATCTTTATAGAGTTGTCATCAATTACCAAAAAGGGGGAGATTGAAAGTGCATGTTTGGTTTTGGTAATTGAGTGACAACTTAGGTGGACTAATATGTGTTTAATGTGAGACACACAGGTGATTTAGTCCTTAGGTACATAAGTGTGAGCAATCAATAAAGTCATGAAGAGATTGCTTGTGCATATTTATGGTGCACAACTTGATGATGAAGGAGCTCATTGCATATGAAACATGACATGGAGTCATGTGACAAGGTGGAGAAGGTCAAGGCATGACTTAGCTTGATGGACCGGTTGCAAGCGTGAAGGGCAAGTTGGAGGCTTGAAGCGTTTGACCGCGTGGCGGGAGGCTTGAGCAAGACTTGGCACCGATGGACAAAGGCAACGGTGAAGGGCAAGTGAAGTCAAGATCGACGAACCAATATGTCATGTGATGATATGAAGTGGATCATATCATTTGTGATAGGTTGGTGCATGGGTTGCATCAATATTGGAGAAGGAGATGAAATGGAATGCACAAGGCAAAGGTATAACTTAGAGCATTTCATTTCACCGGTAGTAGATGTTTAGAGAAATGTTTGACCGGGTTGAGTTATAGAAAAAGATATACTATCAAGAGGGATGCATAGTAGACTAGCTTGATGAGGATAAGAGTGCTCATGTCAAAGATCAATATGTGTTTGAGAGTAGCGGTGCAAATCGCATACTTAGAAGAGTGCTTCGGTGGCTATCTGTTGAGCCACCGGTACTACTGGTCTCCGACCAGTAGTACCGGTGGAGACCGGTGGTACCGGTCAGGTCCCGGTGGGGGTTTCTCGCACGCGAGGGCACTTTGAAGATGTGCTGAAAAATGAAATATCGGTAGTACCGGTGAGCCACCGGTAGTACCGGTAGGCTTAACCACGTGCTGAAGTTATGTGCTGAAAATAAACTGTCGGTAGTACCGGTGAGGCACCGGTAGTACCGGTAGGCAAAATTCTTGCACGTCTCAAGTTGTGGGAATTTGAACTAGCGGTAGTACCAGTTCCTCACCGGTAGTACAGATGGTGACCAGTGGTACCGGTGAAAGACCGGTAGTATCGGTTAGCTAACTTTATGCAACGGTCGGAAGGCTCCAACAGTCGGATTCCTTGGACCGGTAGTACTGGTACTGCGTCGGGAGCTGCGGGAATAAATAGGCCGCCCCTTCCCATGGGGCGGCGCCCAACCCCATTATTCCACTCCTACACTTGAGAAAAAGGGTCTCAAGTGTCTCTCTCTCCCTCTATGTTCCTAGGCTTCAATCCATGGTGGATTTGTGAGAGAGAAGTGAGATTTGAGTGTGGAGAGGTTCGAGCTACGACTTGAGCATTCGATTTTCTCTTATTGTCGGCTTGCTTTGCATTTGTTACTCTTGGATTCTTGGAATCCTAGCCGGTTAGGTGTTCTTCGTGATTGCCCGTGTTGATTCATTTGTGAGGGCACCCCGAATCGTTTGTATTACCCCTTCGATCGTTAGTGGAAATCTTGGGCTAACCTTTGTGGTTGCTTGAGGGAGGCAAGGAGGTGGAAGAGACTCCGACCTTTGTGGTCACCTCAACAACGAGGAGTAGGAACTCCTTTGTGGGGACCGAACCTCGGTATAAATCTTGAGTCTCGCGTGCTTGATGGTGTGGAGATAGCTTTGACTATCCTTTGTTCTTGTGTTCTTCGTGTTCTTCCTCTCTCCCTCAAAGTTCATAGGTTGGGAAGGCCCGATCTACAAATTGGAGAGGAACCAATCCAAGCAAAGCTCAACATCATCATCCTCAACCTCAAGGATGAAAGGTCCTTGTGTGATTTTGGTAATTGAGTGACAACCTAGGTGAACTAATATGTGTCTAAGTGATATATACACAGGAGATTAGTTCACAGGTGATTGTGTGATGAAGGAGCTTAATTGCACATGAAACATGACATGGAGTCATGTGACCAAGGTGGAGAAGATCAAGATGAGGCTTGGCTTGATGGACCGGTTGCAAGTGTGAAGGGCAAGCGGGTAATGCTTGGCGTCGATGGACCAAGGCAATGGTGAAGAGCAAGTGAGGTCAAGATCGATGAACCAATACGATCATGTGATGAGATAAAGTGGATCATATCATTTGATGATTGATTGGTGCATGTGTTGCATCAACATTGGAGATGGAGATGGAATGGAATGCGCAAGGCAAAGGTATAACCATAGGGCATTTCCATTTCACGGTCATTGGTGTGTAGAGAAGTTTATGACCGGGTTTAGGATAGATAGCCGTACTATCAAGAGGGGCAAACTTGTTTGCATATCGGTTATCTAGTGCCACTTGAGCGATCTAACTTTGCGATGCATTAGGATCGAGTGGCGCGGTAAGATCAAGTGAAAAATGCTTTAAAAATGATTGTGAAAATGCTAACACACTTGCACAAGGTGAAGAACACATTTGTGTTAGCACATGTGAAGCAAAGGAAGAAGTGCGGAGGAGTTCCTGCTGAGGAACAGGCTCCGGACGCTAGGGCTATGGGGGTCCAGACCATTGAGGAGAGGGTCCGGAACCAAACCCTAGGTCTCGGCCTGGTTGTGAGCTCCGGACGGTGAACTCCGGACGCTGGGGCTTGGGCGGTCCGGACCAATCGGTGTGCGTCCGGTCGCCTGCCCCCTTGACTGTGCAGAGCTAACTGTGGAGATCCGGACGTTGTTTATTGTCCGGACGATGGACTCCGGACTCGCGTCCGGATGAAATTGGCCCTCGGGGAGCTCTCTGCTAGGGTCCGGATGCTGGAGGCGTTGAGTCCGGACCTTGTGAACAGTAGCGTCCGGAGACGCGTGGCGCGCGGAGGCGAAGGCGCGAACGAGCTGTTTGAATTGGCAGCTCGACCGGACGCACACGGCATGGTCCGGACGGCGCTCCGCACGCGTCTGGAGGCCGCGTCCGGAGGTCAAACAGAGAAGGTGTCTCTGCTGTGTGGGGGTGTCCGGACGCTGTTGATGGTCCAGACCCCACACTGTTGCTTGCGTCCGGACAGGGCGCAGAAAGCGTTTTTCAATGGGAAAACGGCTAGTTTCGATGGGGAGGCTATTTATAGCCATTGGCTAGCCCTTGGAGCTGGTTGAGCACCTTGGGCATGTGTTGCCTCTAGTGTGCTTGGTTTGGGAGCCCTCTAACTCACTTGTGCAAGCAATAGTGCGATTCTAATTGCGAGTGAGTGATCTCTAGTCCGTTGCTTTGAGAGATAGCTTCGTGTGGCACTAGGTGATCGTGTTGCAAGCCGGTGGTTCTTGTTACTCTTGGAGGTTGCCACCTCCTAGACGGCTTGGTGGCTTGAGGCTCCGTTGAAGCGCGCAAGAAGATTGTGCGGCACTCCGGAGAAGGCTTTGTGAGGGGTATTGTGCTCACCCCGCGGGAGATCGCGAAGAGCAACTCTAGTTGAGCGTGTCATTGAGCTACCCTCACTTTTGGGTAGATTCTTGCGGCGCCCGAGTGAGTGGGCTAGGCTTGTGAACGCCTATTAACCGCCGAATCACCAAGTGAGTGGTCGACACAACGGGGACTAGCTTGGTGGCAACCAAGTGAACCTCGGGAGAAAAATCGCCGTGTCAACCTTGTACATCTTCTCGGTGGTTTGCATTCTCAAAATCACTAGCTTGTATTTACTTTCTTATACTTGTGCTAGTGGTAGTTTATTGCTCTTGTAACTAGATTTGCTTGTGTAGCTTGTCTAGTTACCTTCTAGCTTGTGTAGCTTAGAAGTAGCTCTTGAGTGGCTTATTGACTTGTGTAGCCTTGTAAGTCACATTGCTTAGTTTGTGTAGCTAAGTAAGTTGAGCTCTCTAGTTGACTTGTGTAGTCTTGCTAGAGAGCATTGCTAGTGAGCTTAGGTGCTTTGTGCTTTGCTTACTAGTATGTGTAGGAGCTCCCTTTGTGCTTACAGTAGTAGTTGCTTAGGTTTGTGTGACCTTGCAACCTAGACTTGTTTAGGTGAGCTCTCCCTAGCTTGGCACCTTAGTGAGCCCAATTAGGATCTTTTGCTAGGTGCTAAAGTTATAGATAGAGGGGTGTAGTCTTGGCTAGACCGATAGTTTTAATTCCGCATTTGTTTCGGTTAGCCGTTGCGCTTAAGTTTTAGAAAAGACTATTCACCCCCCCTATAGTCCGCCATCTCGACCCTACAAAGGAGTGTGGGGAAAAGCTCAGATCCAGATTCAAAGCTCATCTTCCTCGGATTTCGGAGCTACAGCGTGCCACCGGTAGTACCGGTCCTACTACCGGTAGTATAGTTTGGTGGTTTGCATTCTCTATTCACTAGCTTATGCCTATTGTTTCATATTTATGCTAGTGTTTTGTGGTTGCTTTAGTAACTAGTATAGCTTGTGTATCTTGCTAGTTACCTTCTTGCTTGTGTAGCATAGAAGTAGCTCTTGAGTGACTAATTGACTTGTGTAGTCTTGTTAGTCACATTACTTAGCTTGTGTAGCTAAGTTTTTGAGCTCTCTAGTTTGGCTTGTGTAGCTTGTTATTGAGCATTTCTAGTGAGCTTAGGCTTTGTGCGCTTTGCTTTCACTAACATGTGTAGGAGCTCCCGACTTGCTTAGAGTACTAGTTGCTTAGGTTTGTGTGTGACCTTACAACCTAGACTTGTTAGGTGAGCTTCCTAGCCCAGCACCTTAGTAAGCCTTCTTTTCATAATTTGCTAGGTGCTAGTGTTATAAGTAGAGGGGTGTTGTTTTGGCTAGACCGATAGTTTTAATTCCGCATATCTTTCGGTTAGCCTTTGTGATAAGTTTTTAGATACGCCTATTCACCCCCGGCCAATTAGGTCCTTTCAAAGAAAATCGCTAGTAAAAATCAATTGTAGTGGTGGATCTCAAGAAAACACCTGTAATGTTCGTAATTTTCATTGGTCTTTCATACTGACGGTGGTACTAGTGTCCAGTGAAAATACTTTTAGGACCGCTAATATAGAGCTTGTTTGTACTAGTGACACGATACATTAATATATATCTACTAGCTACATAACAACTCTGGCGCCCTCATGAAACACAAACAAAAAGACATGTCCACGATTCTTACAACACACTACTTATAATAGCTAACGGTCTCTTCAGCTGATGGTTTCTGTGGCTGATAATTCGGCTAATGGTATTTTTGTCTATTTTATTGTGAGAGAAAAACATTATACCGAGGCTGATAAGTTCAAGCAAACAAGACGTAAATGCGCATGATCAAGATCAAATGAATTGAAAAAAAACAAACTCATCTTGAGAAATACATACGCCAGCTAAATTATTATAAACCTTATATTAATTGAAGAAAAGAAAAGGAAAACATCTTAACTGAAAACATGGTATGTATCCCAGGTTCATCTACTCTATTTATACTCCATCTGTCCCAAAATAATGTAAGGGTTCCAATTTTATCATAAGTCAAACTATGTTAAGTTTGACCAAATTTATAAAAAAAAATATTAAAATTTACCACATTTAAAATGATATGTTGTACAAATATATTTCATGATAAATCCAACTAAGACAATTTGAAATCCTACGTATTTTTCTTGTTATCTATAATCTTGGTCAAAGTTATTACGGTTTGACTTAGAACAAAACTAGATCCCTTATTTTCTGGAGACATTGCTAGGGACTACCTACTAATTATTGTGTTTTGTATTTTTCTTTCAGAAAACCTTCATGTCATGGTTTATATATGAAGTAGATTATCTGCCTTAGCATGGTGCTCAAATAATGTATGGTTATTGTTCTTTCACTATTAGGGTGATGTTGTCTATATAGACAACGAGTCGTCTGTTATGACATTATTAGTGTAAAAATAATCCCCTATATATCTTAGTTTATTTTTTCCAATCTTAATTAGTTTATTTTTCCCCGTTTAAAGCCATAGAGTTTGTGTGTAGAAAGCGACGATATATTTGTACTATATATGCCAAGGAGAGAAAAAATTTCAAACAAATATCCTCTAGTTTATTTTAGGCAGGAGAGCGGAGGGAGGAGCAATAGCTAGTTTTATAGAATTTTAAAACAGTTCTGACAAACGTTTGAGGTCATGTTTCGTGAACAAGATATTGGGTTTTTGTTTTACTTTCCCATATGGAACTCAAATTAGGCTTAATAATATGGATATTATTTTTTCATTCAACTTTTTCCATTATTCAAATCACTTACATTTTAAATTTGACTTAGGTCAAAAAAATTCAGTTAATTAAAATAAACTAGCTAAATATAGTAAACACATCGAGAAAAGTGTCATACTTAAACATGTAGTTTCAGGTACCGTTGGAGGATAGTAGAAAAAGTTTAGAGGCAGGAAGGAAAAAAAGGTTTGCTGAGTGTCAGTGTAAACACTCGGCATAGAGGCCGGTTTGCCGAGTGTCGGGGCCTAGACCCTAGCAAAGAGGAATGGCGACACTCGGCAAACAGCTGACGGCATCGACTTCTGATGGCGTTTGCTGAGTGTCAGCTATGCCGAGTGTCGGACACTCGGTGAAGAGCCGTTTTGCCGAGTGTTAACGGTTACCGAGTGTCGATGTTTGCCGAGTGCTCGACACTCGGCAAAGGTCCAGTTTACCGAGTGTCCAGGTTTGTTGTGTGTAACACTTGGCAAACGTGTTTTTTGCCGTGTGCCCGATATTTAACACTCGGCGAAGCCCCTGGCACTCGGCAAATGGGCTGTTTCCAGTAGTAAGTATACTTTACTTATAATAATTTTGATCTACCACAGCGTTCTCGTTCCCTTTTCTACAGCAATTAGCCAAAAAAAAATTGTAAGAACTTGGCGCTGTGTGCGCTTGCAGAGACTCAGCTGGAAACTTTTTTCCATTGTCTAAAAATTAATACAATACATATATATTCATATAGGTTCGAGCACGATTGGTGATGAAAAGGCAGGCAGGCAGGCAGACAGCACTAAAGTCGTTTGAACCACTAATCTAGAAATGACTAGCTAGGCTGAACCTGGATATAATCAATAATCCCAAATCAAGCAAACCGCACGCCATGAATGTTGAGTACGATCGATGCACACACAGTTGGTGAGGCAGGATAGGTCGAACAGCGTACGGCAGCATGCATTTAGCACACCCACTGCGGCACACAGGATCGGATCGGATGGGATGGGATATGGAGAGGCAGGTGCGGCATACCACACACGTAGTACGTGCTCTCGGCCCACGTACCCGTTGGCAATTGCATATCCAATCGATCGTGTCGTCGCCCCTGGCCTATTGCATGCATTGGTTGCTAGTAATAATAAGTATATATAAGCCGGTTGTGTGTCCTGTTAGGTACGTAGTATGCTCTAGCTAGCTATTTATCATGCATGCATGGTCCTTGATGCAGCATGTTTATTTCCCACGATTCTATTTCCACACAATACACGTACACGGATCGATCGGAAAGCTAGAGAGAGGGAGGAAAAATTAGAGGCACGCGCATGCTTTGCTATATACGTACTAGTATAAGCTCAATTCGACCAGAGCAGAAGAGGGAACCAGATTCGGCTGCCGACCGTGCCTGCATTGGCGCAAACTAATTCAGTAGGAACAGTCCACACGGGGTGGATGTGCTAGTATATATGATTTACTCTCTCCGTTTTAAATTATATATAATTCGTTTGATTTATTTGATCACAAGTTTGACCACTTATCTTATTTAAGAAATTTATGCAAGTATAGTCAAATTTAAGTTATTTTTATAGACCATTTATAAATAAAATAAGCAAGCCACGGTAAAAAAAGTGATATTTTGTAAAAAAAATTGTGGTCAAATTTAAGGGTTAAAAAAGTCAAATAACTATAACTTAGAACAGAAGGAATATCATACACGTCGTTAAAATAATAGAGTGAACCACACATGTCAGCCAAACAATTCGCATCATATTGTGGTAGTGATGATTCTCATCTAACTTTTTACAGATTGGCATTAGTCTTGGGATAACACCCCACCCCACTGTCCGAGTGGGCCACCCCCGCCGGCGCCCGCATCGGCATGTCAACTTCCTCCCAGTCTCCCTCCGTTGGTTCCAGCAGCAGCTCCTCCCTCCCTTCCCCTATTTAAACCCCATGAGTGCAACCCCACCTCCTACACAACCCGGACGCCGGCCCATTGCAACACATCTCTTCCTCTTCCTCTCCCTCTCACTTTGTTACGCCCATCCGTCTCTCTCATCTCATACTCATACTCCGTCCGTCGATCACAAATCCACACACTAGATCGATCGAGAGAGAGAAAAAAAACAACAGACTAGTCATCTACAAGTCGTCTGTCGCTAGCTACTAGCTAGACTAGTGATCGATCGATGGCAGCTGCAGCAGACGCATCATCAGCGCCGCCGCCGCCGCCGGCGAGCCGGGTGGTGTGGGTGAACGGGCCAATCGTGGTGGGCGCGGGGCCGGCGGGTCTGTCGGTGGCTGCATGCCTGCGGGCGCGCGGGGTGCCGTGCGTCGTGCTGGACCGCGCCGACTGCATCGCCTCCCTGTGGCAGCGCCGTACCTACGACCGTCTCCGCCTGCACCTGCCGCGCCACTTCTGCGAGCTCCCAGGGATGCCCTTCCCGGACGACTACCCGGAGTACCCCAACAAAAACCAGTTCGTCGACTACCTCCAGGCCTACGCCGACCGCTCGGGAGTCGAGCCGCGGTTCAACCAGGCCGTCACGTCGGCGCGCTACGACGGCGCCGCTGGGCTCTGGCGGGTACGCGCCGAGGACGTCGCCGCTGCTGCTGCTGAGGACAGCGCCTCCGCCACTACTACCGAGTACATCGGCCGCTGGCTCGTCGTCGCCACGGGCGAGAACGCCGAGCGCATCGTCCCGGAGTTCGAGGGCGCGCAGGACTTCGCCGGGCCTGTGTCCCACGTCTCCGAGTACAAGTGCGGCGAGGCGTACCGCGGCAAGCGCGTCCTCGTCGTCGGCTGCGGCAACTCAGGCATGGAGGTCTGCCTTGACCTCTGCGACCACAATGCCCTCCCATCCATGGTCGTCAGGGACGCGGTGAGCACGAACGACGATCCATCCACGATCATCCCCCGTCCATCCGATTCATTCTCTTTGCTTGGCTGACTCCATCGGTTTAATTTCTTTGTCGACAAGAAGGTGCACGTCCTTCCGCGGGAGATGTTCGGCGTCGCCACCTTCTCCGTCGCCGTCTTCCTCCTCCGCTTCCTGCCGCTCTGGCTGGTGGACGCCATCCTCGTCCTCCTCGCGCGCCTCTTCCTCGGCAACCTGGACAAGCTCGGCATCCGCCGCCCGGAGCCGGGGCCGCTCGAGCTCAAGAACGCCAGGGGCAGGACCCCCGTGCTCGACATCGGCGCGCTCGCCAGGATCCGCTCCGGACACATACAGGTCGTGCCGGGGATCAGGAGGTTCTTCCGCGGTGGCGCCGAGCTCGTCGACGGCCGCCGCGTCGCTGCAGACGCGGTCATACTGGCAACCGGCTACCACAGCAACGTCCCTCAGTGGCTCAAGGTATATATGTTATGTTTGTACACCTTATATTATTAACTAACTAACTTCATGCATGTCACATCCATATTCCATAGTGCGTAGCTCGCTCGCCTTTTTTTTTCTTTTCATTATATTCATTCACAATAATAATAATGGTTGTTAATTAGTATATATATTGAAACCTCAACTTACAAATTAAAGGGTTTTGCTTGAAGAAGGAATCGAAAAGAAAATTCATTCCAAAGAGGAAAATTAATTTTTATGCGAAGAACTTGATAAGCTAAGAGTAGAGGTGTGTGTATTGTATTTATACCGAAAAGGAGGGCCTCGCTCGCTCTAAAAGGGCTGGATAATGATGCCTAACAATCAAGTAGGGCTTCATATTAATTTCTAATGCCAATTTGACAGTTCTAAAGCCGTTAGGTAGTAGTACTAAAAGTGCCATCCTCCATTCCTCTAAATACTTTTTGTTGTTATATATACTATATATCATAAAGCTTGTTCGTTTATATAAAAAAGAACAGAACTTGTACTGTCATCGATTCTAAGCTAATTGGGTTCTCGATCTTTCTCTTGTGCTGCTCGATCAGGGAAGTGATTTCTTCACCCAGGAAGGGTACCCAAGGGTGCCGTTCCCACACGGCTGGAAGGGGGAGTCAGGGCTCTACTCTGTTGGCTTCACCAGGAGAGGCCTCTCCGGCGTCTCCTCCGACGCTGTCAAGGTTGCGCAGGACATCGCCGTGGAATGGGAGAAGCAAACCTCCACAAGATGATGATGATGATAATGATGATGATGGATGCCCATCAACTTACAGATTGATGACCATCGTTGACCTCTCTCTCATGCATGGACCTGCTAACTTTGAGATATCTTGTCATCATGCCTGTCCAGCTAGCAAAAGTGCAAAAAACTTGGCATAAATTTGGCCAAGAGTTGTCCAAGCACAAAGTCAGACATATATATGTGGTCATCTTGGAGCAGAGAACCAAGTTCAGGGGAACCATATAAGAAACCAAGAAGCAAGCGCGCATCGGAATACAGCAGCTAGCGGATCCAGACTCCGGAGGTTCCGAAATTGGAGAGGGAGCCTCATGGTCATGGATGCTTGGGCAATGGCAAGGAGGCTGGATTGAGTGCGTCATGCAGAGCCCAGATTTTGCTGTACCCATGGGCCCTTATATATGTACAGAGTGTTATTATGTACTCCCTCTTTCTAGGAAAACATGAGACTATAGGTTGCGTAGAAAAAATAGCTCATGGTTGATTAAGTTTCTAGTAATAATATTTGTATTTATGGCTTCAAATTAGCTTATTAGGAAATTAGATTTTGTAATTAATCTAATAATATTTATTTAATATCATAAATATTTATATTTTTTTATCTATAATTGGTTAAACTTATATAAGACACTAAAACATGACACTGTGTTATAATTGCGTGTTTTCTTGGACAGGAGGGAGTAGTAAAGCTGTCTATAGTAGTAGTACCTCTAGTGGTTGGTAGAGTGTTAACGTTGACATGCATGTGTACCATCATGATGTTTATGTATGGAGTTGACAATAAGAATATTGCATTTAATTTTGTTTTTAAACATTACAGTAACAGCTCCTAGTTAAGTTGTGCCTTTTCTATTCTATTTGGACCATGTTTCCATACTATTTGCAAACAGGAAAAGAAAACAGAGATTATTCAAGCTAGTCTTCCTAACCATAGAACTCGGTCACTTTAAAAAATGTCGAGACAGATTTGACACTGTTAAGATTTCATACAAATACAGCTTCTGTAAAGTATCTCGCTGGGAATGAAGCGTACTGGTCCGAAGTGCAAGTCTGTCTCTATCCTGCCACAAAAGTTCATCAAAAGTTTTACAGCAATATGCAATAAAGCAGGATAGGAAAAAATATCATATTTTGAGCATCCAGCAGCAACATGTCATTACCTAAAAAAGGCAGCATACGCGTAACAAGTTGACGTGATTTCTGCCACCTAACTGTAGTGGCATGCCTAACTGTTCATATGTTGTGTTTTGTGTGTTTGGCATATGTCAGAATCATTAAAAATTGTTACTAAAGTTCACTTTGGAAGAAAAGAGAGCATTGAGTTATAGAGCATAAGTTCCTGCAGGAATTTCATATGATATTTTTGCGTACGGTAAGAACCTAGTATGTTTCTCCTTTGCAAATGGGACCTATATTCTGGTTTTTGTTTTACTGAAAGGAGTGGTAAGAGTTCTGCTATCCATTATTAAAAAGAGAACACAAAAACAGCTTATACAAAGTACAAATGCCCGGTCCCAAATGGACTCATTGACATATGCCGTTTTAATGATGCCTGAACTTTAATCCAACTTTGTTGTATGGAAAGAATAGCATCATCACGCTGGAATCCATGGATTACCTTTGCATTACCTGGGGTTGCAGGGAATGAGGTTCAGCACTATTAATCATCTGTGGTGGAAAGTCTAGTAGAGAACACCAGAAGATCTCATATGTGACAGTAATACCACCCCTGAGCAAAATGCTGAAAGACCCAATGAAGAAGGGTATGCATGTGTATTTTTCCAAAAAGAATATCCAATAATGTAAATCCACCAAGCTTCAGCACCTAGCCACTAAGATTGATGAAGTCTAAGGAGCCTGATCGAGGAATGTACTCAAGGGCTCTTTTCAATACACCCAGTCCCCATGTATGTAGATTGAACCCATCTCAATCCAAAGGAGTTCCTGAATCCTGATCAGTACAATTTAGTACGATGCATTGTTCCACATTTTTAGTTACTATATGGTCGGCCAACCTTTTTCTGGAAAGTATCGTTTGAAAGTATTTACCCACTCTTTTGTGGCCAAATAATTTTAATAGATAATTTTTTGAAATGTATAAGCCAGAAAAATTTGGAGCAAACCATGAACCAAACTTAAATCTCCAAAGATAAATTCCATCTTATAGGTTGATCACCATGTAGCACTTAGTAAATGGACTAAAAAGCAGCCATTTTTGCGATAACGGCAAGCCACCGTGTACGTTTTTTTAATTATAAATAGGGTAAATAGGCCAACATACCATAGGCATGGTTGGCGTCTATGTATTCACCTCGACTCATGTATGTGGTCTGAGATACATAGTGGATTTAAACTAAGTTTCATCCCAACATATATGGTCTGAGATACATATACGTACATCCAAATAAGACTCGAAACATGTGAGAAATAACTCCCATGCTTGTAACAACGATTCCTAAACTCCTAAGCACATCCTGTTTGGGTATGTTGTATTGTTGTACGTACACTATTCTACACTAAACGCGTGCAAAATAGAAGCCCAAGGCCACGTTGCAGAGCAGAGGAGGAGGAGGCGCCAGCATGCTCCCCATCGGTGGCATTATGGTAGTAGACCCTTGCAGGACACCTACAGGAAAGCAATGTATCCAGAGCATCGGCACAAGGCGTGCAGAGGCTCTCCTCCCACTCCCTCCCATCTCTTGGCCTGTCGTTTTCATTTGGTGGCCACAGCAAGGATCGCCGATTCTAGCGTCGTTTTTTCTAAAACATCAAAATGCCTTAGTTGTGACTCCCTTACGGGGGAGCTTTCGGTTCAACGGCCGGAGGATACCTAAGTAGGCAGGGCCGTCCCTAAGGGCGTGCAGCCCCGTGCGACGACACAGGGCTTCCAATTCTCATAAGCCTCCAAATATATATACTACGCTACCCATAATAGCTATATTGTTATGCACAACAGCATTGGTCCAATAGCATCGCTTGTTAACAAGCCTATTCACTACCACAATCTAAAAGTTCTCCTAGTGAGATGGAGTTCTCCTAGTATTTTGGTAGTCAAAATTTAGTATAAACTTTCCTTAGTAAATATCTTCTAGTGAGAATTCTCATGTGTTATGAATAGTGGTAGTGTTTTACTACTATTTAAAAACACTAGAAGTCCACCATTCTAGTAGTGATTACTCTATTAGCCCAATAAAAAATGATTTTTTAGCTGGCGGCAGAAATGTCGTCTTGTCTCCCAATTGTTGTGATCCCTATTCTCAAACATGATGCTCTATCGGTCGCGATATTCAAGTAAATATTATGCAATATAGGTACCATTTTTTATATATCTTATCGTATAATTTATTTTAGTCATATTTTTTTATATGTTATTAGGCCTCATTTTTTAGTTTCGTACACGGCCTCAAATTTCTCCAGGACGGCCCTGACGTAGGCTGCCAAGGTACTGACTGATCTGGACAGGGGTGGATTAACCGTTGTTGCTGTTCAGAACAGTCAAACTGCCGGGAGATTGAATTTCCTGGGTCAATGCTCACCAAGTTGGTTTTACCCCTATTCTCATACACAAGTGGCGAAGCACTGGAGCAACTTGGCTGATCAATGGGTGGGCGATGGGCGGCATATGGTGCATTGATGCAGTAATGGGAACGAGCAAGAAACCCCGTTCCAACGAACGACGTCTAGGGATGGTGAGTAGATGACATGCCTAGATGTCAACGAGCGGGTGTCAGAGATATTAAGAGGACGGTAGGGAGCCAAGGTTGGGTAGGGATGATCCGGACTCTAGTTTTTATGATAGAAAAGGGACGAAACGGCTCTAATTTCTGTTTAGTTGAAGAGGGATACGATCAAACCGTTTTCTATTTGGTCTAAAGACATTAAAAATAGGGACCCCTTAAAAATGAGATCGTCCAGTGACAAATGGATACATTTGTCAATTTTTTCTTCTTCTTTCTAGATCGAAATTTCCGCACATAAGTATAAACTTTAAGTTGTAAGTTACTCATGGCAACCTATAGAATTATTAAATCTTTTATATGCATGTTTCATGAGATATAGCCCGCTTACATCTGTACCTGCAGATGGTTCCTCACCCACTCTCACGACAAGATTGCCAGCCCCCATTGTATTGTGCTCGGATCCTCGGAACATATTAAGATCAGCGTCACGTGTACGTGTCGTACCCGGATATATATACGACTTGATACATATACGCCCTTCCATTATAATGGTGCTGGGTTTACTCCGACGTCGTACTGTATCAGGTTCATCATGATACCTCGTCTCCAATGATCCGACTTGTCACGTGAGCACCCTACAGTGGTTTGTACTGCATCCTAAACTAATTTCTCTAGTGATGTGCACAGTGCGCCGTGCGCGTGTATTATATGTATAATAATACTGGACCCGGCCAGCCCCTATTATGCCGTGTGCGCTGCAAAGGCGAGCGAGGAGAGATCCATGCATGCGTCCACGTCCCCGTCCACCTGGCTCCGCTTACCTAGCTAGCTAGCTGCATCCGACTTTCACTGTGTGTGTGGTCCAGATGAAGAGAGCATCATGATACATCATCACCAGTCTCATTCTCACCTCACCTCCCCTCCCCTCCAGCAGGAGGGGGACTGTCAAGTAACTATTGGGAGGCGAACATTGCAGGTGCCTCAACAGCGTCGGCGCCCAGATTTTCCAAGACATTCCTTTTCACTGATGCAAGGTGGGTTAAGGTTGATGCACGCACCACTGTGCGGCCTTAACTCCCGGCGTCGCTCACATGCCCATCTGCGTAGGGGCACTGTTGCCACGAGGCTACACCGTCTTGGACACCTGGCCGATGCCAATCTATCTCGAAATGTTACCATCTTGGGGCCATAGGATGCGAGGAGAAACCGGATGGAAAATCCTCAAGTCATAACCAGCCCCTGTCCTATGTTATTAATATATTGACTAAAGTTTTAGTCCTTACCATAATTAATAGATGTTCGAATGCTAATTAGTAGGACTAAATATGAGATAACTATAAAACTAACTCTAGAATGTCATATTTTCTATAGCACCATATTATCAAATCATATATCTAAATTAGGAATTAATCTCAATCTATACAGTTAGTTTTAAGAGCATCCAATCCAAGTAGAACCAAACACAGACGGTGAGAGACTTGTAGCTTGAGTAGTAGGCCGGGACGATCGATTCATCGCATTGGCGCGTAGTACAGTGCAAACATGTAACAAGAACCCATACGGCCTACGGGCGTGTGCGTGCTGCCAAACGCGTACGGACAGCAGCTAGCAGGACGCGCAATGATGACGGACGGACGGGCGAACGGAGCTCCCTCGCTGCCATGCCATCCGTTCCTTCCGTGGCAGCGGAGGGGATGGATGTCCGGACTCGCCCAGCGAACCCCATCTTGCTGGCCACGACAGCGACCGCCCGGAAACCCGATCCGTCCAGTCGCGCGGGGAATCATAAATACGAATCACCGTGGCCCCCTCAGCGACACGGCGGGAGAGCGATGGCGCCGACGCCCGCGCCAGCTCGCACTAGGCGTGCCACCACATGACCCCAACCTCCGACACGGCGCTCGTTCGCACGCCTCTTGTGAGGAGAGAAGAGCGCGCCGCCAGCCTGCGCACGCAAGAGAGAAGAGAAAAGCACTCCATCGGTCGTCGGTCGGCCGGACGACCAGACCGGCCGCGGCCGGCGAGGCACCACGGGCACGGGCCGTGCGTCCATCCGGATGCTTGATTGGTTCTGAGGGCGCGTACCTTCGGATCCAACAGTGACAGTGGATCCCATCCACGTGAGATCTTCATGGGCGAAGGGGAAGCCGCTTAATGGTGCGAGGTACAACAAGTCTCCATGATTGGCTGGTTATCAGTGCCCTGTCAAGTCCCGCATCACCATTACTTCGCCGAGAGCAACGCGCGAGACCAGGCTACCACCACATGGCAGCATGGACCGATATGTAATGCAACCCAGCAGATACACTAGACTACTCCTATGTAAATATGAGATTTTTCATCCACGACAACTACTACCAACAGCAATAGATATCATCAAAACAAGATAAGGAGGCCACCGCAAACAGCAAACCGCGTACCTGATACTGTGATGCACATGCAAACACTGGATACCAATCAATCTGGCCGCTACTCCCTTCTCAGTTCCCAAGAATTACCTATTCATTCAAGACAGCAAATTCTGCAGTCAGGCATTACAAGAGCAAAATTCGAGCCAAAACTGAATCGGGAACGAACAACGCACCAGTGGATCACACTGTGCGTCCTGGACAGTTATGCTCGGTGCGGTTGGACCTTTCCAATCATATATTAAATGGCTAATCATCGCGCCATTACCATGCCGCCATCTTTTAAATCGAGGAAACAGCCTACAAAAGAGATCTAGCAGCCCCTACACAGAGCATGCTAAGACCCGGGAACAATTATGACGCAGCACCAACATTGATCCCCGACGAAAGGCTACAGCGCCTCAAGCCGTTCCAGTCAGGAGCTTGCTTAAATCTGAGATGACACTCCTCTTCACGCATGTGATCGCGAGGACCAAACCAACAACATGGGAGCCGGGCGCGCAGTCCTCACAACCATCACGAGATCTCAATCCGTGTGAGTCATGATATTCTGGAAAGGGTCACAGGACCAAACCTGCTGTCACCTCTGAAAGCGAACAAGCCTGGTCATCCAATAAGGAAAGGGAGCTGATGGAACCAGATGGCGAGGCTGTTCACGGCCAGAACCAGAGCAAAGAGTAACTCTTTACGGCAGGACACTAAGGAGGTACATGAGATACCAACTGGAATATGATGATAGATTCGCTCCAAAGATAACATTATCTGACTTCTTGTTTCCGCTTCCGTGATCTGTCTGTTCATTGAATTTCCCTGAAACCATAGCCAAACATGTCTGTGAGAACATTGTTATGGGAATCAAACAACATCATGGCCAAAAGAACTAACCAATGGGAAACAAGCGATGATAATTGTATTACTAGGCATAAATGGGAAGATAAAAATGTCACTCCATGATGTCATAGAAATGCAGTATACATAGTTTGTTTTCCTAGGTGTTATAAAAGATGCACACCCAAAACTAGCCTCTAGCCATCAGAAATGTATAGTTTGATCTCCGCATTGTATGTGAAGGCTAGCTGCTCTAGTGTCAATAAAAACTATGTGCTGCATTGTTTCCCTTCCTGGAGCAAACAGAACAAGGAAAGCTAACACAACAGATGCATGTCCTTCAAATGATTACTACTTTGATATCATCTGAAAATGACACCCGCTAAAGACAGTTGCAAAACACCAAAATGAAACAGTTTTTACCAAGAGGATGCTCTATACAGAGATCTAAAAGTTCCCTTTACAAATTATGATCATAGAGGTAAACTAAAAATAAAGTAAAGGGACAAATCCAGCACATGTACCGGAGCCTTAAAATTTAAATCAAAGCAAGTGTAAGGCTGTTAGCAACCCCTATTCTGGATACAGTATGGGTCATATGGGTGCATAGTGCATAAAAAACTATGCTGAATGGCTGATTATCATTTGCCCATCACATCTTACATAATGCTAGATGCGTGATGGCAACTGAGATACAAATAAATGGACAGGTTGTAATATTTCGATACAGCTCTGCTTAAGGACTTCTTTGAGACACTTGAACAAAGACTTGGACAAACACATGCTACATATCCAGCAAAATTTATAACAGGAGGGC
Source organism: Microstegium vimineum (assembly GCA_022036555.1). Taxonomy (NCBI): domain Eukaryota; kingdom Viridiplantae; phylum Streptophyta; class Magnoliopsida; order Poales; family Poaceae; genus Microstegium; species Microstegium vimineum. The sequence continues at coordinate 19,598,823 of CM039119.1, read as the reverse complement.
ATGTCGTATCATGTTCTAGTTAGATCACTCAAACGGCCTCCTGATTGTATGTCTTTTCCATGTGTACAGTGCAGATAGCATCTGCAAACAGATGCGGGACCTGCAGAGCACAAACTCATCAACAAACAGCACAACAGAAGAAAAATGAACCATGTAGAAGTAACTTCAGTACATGTATCCATGAGCTTTATAAGTATATATGTGTGAAGTAACTTCAGTACTGTAGAAGTAACTTCAGTACATGTATCCATGAGCTTTATATATAATAACTGCACCGTCAAATACTCATCCTACATGTGTGAATGGGGAGATGTGGAAGTTACATAATCATGATCAAGCAGTTGGGGGCCAAAGAAGTCAAGAAAATTTTTGTAGTGACAAATTACATGAACCATAGCAGTTCCCACAAATTCCCTATCCTTCACAAGCACTGGTGGCTATCTAACTAGCCATTTAGCTAAACCTGGGATCGATGCATGATAAATAGCATTTCTTAGATCAGACCAATAATCATAGAATTATAACTGACTGACAAAGATGTAAATCACAACAACATGTTACAGAAAGATACCTACATAGAAGTAAGTTATACAATTATATTTCTTTATTCATGTACTCATATTTGAATCCTTAATATCAACGATTGATCACAGACCACAACCAACAACAAAGCCTTTTAGTCCCAACCAAGTTGGGGTAGATCATAGAGCACAAGATTTAAATGAAGGAAAACAAACAGTTGCAGCAGTAATAGGGATTAACCCTAAGATGTGATACTTAATGTTTCTACAGCTATGCTATCAAGATTACTGAATAAACATAGGCATAGGCCCAAGTTTCAATCAAAGGACAAAAACCTTGATATTGTATAACAACCATATACTCCTCACAGATATTTCACCACTTGATGTAGCCAAGTTGTTGCATTGAACAAATCAAAAGTTATTGAATACAAATACATCACTTCTGATCATGGACTGAGCACTGCATTTCTCGCTCCATCACTTCAAGAAAGAAGGCTTCACTTTGCTGAAGCTCGTATACCCACAAAAGTCGTGATCCATTACAACACCTAAACTTTTTTTCTCGAAAACGCAGGAGAACTGCGCTTCATTATATTATAAGAAGAATAAAAAAGGGGAGATCCCAATTACAACACACACCACATCACTCCAAAATAAAAGTACAGACGCGCCTGTGAAAACTAAGAGGCGGCCATGACTAGATGTCCCCCAAGCTACAAAATTACAGGGGGAGGGGGAGGCTGGGAAGCTAAGAAAGATAGCCCCCCCAGCCCCCACCATAGCCCAAAGTTGTCTCTCCTCTAGAGCAAAACCCAAAGCACCACCCAAGCTGGGAGTAGCTCCGTCAAAAACACACCTATTTCGGTGAATTACATCACCTAAACTGCCTGAGAAATCCCCAGCCAATATTTTCCGGGTTGCCAGCGAGGGGATTCTTTTTGGTGCCAACTGGTGTCTCCCTCAGTTGGGCCTATGCCACAACTGATACCAAGAAGGCACAATTAAAATGTATATCCAAAAAACTATAACAAGAAGCAATTTCAATACATAACCAAAAGAAAATGAATGTGCAGATGATCAAATCGTATATAGTCATTCTCCATTGCACACGCATTAGTGCACATCATAATCCACAGAAAACCATCCAAGGTGGCATGGTATTCTACTAGCTTGACAGCAGCATATTTATAATCATGCCTCCTGTACACTGGGGAGCTAAGTGCGTGAATAAATTAGGACTGACCACAAAATAAAATTATATTTTTGTAGTTTGCACGAACAAAGAAGCAAAGAACATGCACCTTTGAGGCAATGTTTGGCATTCTTATAGTGCCACTTATGCAGATGCAGGAAGTAAAAAATATGATAAGAATCGGATTTTTTGACTTCTTGCAGTCCTTTTATGGTTTCATTCAATCTGATCTGACTGCAATTGTCCTGAATCATGTAAATGGTCTAACCTAGATACGCAGATTCACAGCCAAGCAAATTTTGAACCAGGTTCATGCACTAGCCAACTAATTGTTATCCAGGCAAAGTAAGTTCAAGTAGTAGGTTGCAACCGACAAGGCCACACAAGCATTTATGATATGATAGATCTTTTATGAATCCATGACCAAGACCTCTTACAAGCATCATCCAACAGTTGTTAGTTCAGTTAAGCAACAAATTTCAGCCATATCTTGTGCTGACATGTGAAAGAATGCAGCAAGTTATGTCAAACTCAACATATAAAACTGAGATATGGGCGCAACCAGTCAGGACCAGATGGGTTACTGGCCTTGAATCCTTGATGCAAAGTTATCAAGAGCCTTTCTATGAGATAAAGCCGCTGATATCAAGTTGGCTTCATGCATCCTCAAGTTGCAGCTTGATTGTTCACACAAATTGATCAACTAGGAACAGATCCTCATCATTTTCTACTACTCTAATTCATTGTAAGACCTAACAAATATGTTAACATCAGTAACCTGATGGTCAACCCCACATCCAAAATTAATAAGCTAGTCATATTGTGCAACTGTTGCTTCAGCATATTTAGCAATTAAGAAGCCAAACACTTTCTTCCTGTTGCTCTTGTTTTGAGCATGAGTGCCAGAGAAAAAGGATAATAGGACACACATTCAATATACTGCAACAAACAGAGAAACTAAATGATGCTTGAGTTGGTAAAGGTAATCTGTGAGGATACTAACACAGAAAATTGATGAAGACAATCTCAACAGAATAAGAATATAATTATAACATTGTTACAAATGTCTTAAAATTTAATCCTATTGTATAATAGACTGCAGGAAGAACATAAACTTGTCAGCTTGGGGAAACCCTCTTGTAAGCTTAAGCTTCTTTATTCTACTATACATGTATAATTGCCTCATGGATGGAGAAACACCAAATTCTGGAACAATTAAAAAAAAAAACTACACCTCAATATACTAGAAGCAAAATTTACCTGGAAAAGAGGAGATTATAGACAACTTTGACATCATGGAATAAGGCACTTGTGTTGTTTAAAGACTTCAACACTTCAACAGTAGATGTGTCATAATGTACTCATCTATCAAGTATTGCAGCTTTGTCGTTGTAGCTTCAATACACCTTCCAGTAATTTGTGCAATCTGATGTGATTGCTCCCAGGGAATAGCCATCTGAAGTGTACACTTGAGATCAGAAGCGGCAAAAGTCTATCTGTAAGTCGGTCGAAGAAGCATTGTTAACCTATGTGGGATTTACCCAACTACAACCAGTTCTTTTCTTCAATGATCCCTGGCTGATTGTATCCCTTACATGTTCAACAATATTCCACCTTTCTGCAGAGGCATTTAGGTTAGACACCGCAACAAGATTTGATGGTTTCCCTTCTTCAAATCTAAGAAGAGACCTGGAAGCCAGATCTTGGATTTCTTTGTTGCCGTACTTAATAGAAGCATCCAGAAGTGCTCCCCAGACAGTAGGTCCTGGCTCCACATTCATTGACTTTACAAAGTCCAAGGCATGACAAACATGCCCAGATCGGCCAAGTAAATCAACCATGCAGGCACACATTTCCTCAGTTGGATGAACCCCATGATCATTTACCATGGAGCTGTATGTATTAAGGCCCTCCAATACCAAACCTGCACGGCAACAAGCTGAAAGAACACCAAGTCCAATTATGCTGTCAGGTTTAACCCCAGAGGAAAGCATCTGATCAAACAAAGCAACTGCTTCGACACCCATACCATGAATGCCATATCCCAAAATCATTGCACCCCATGAGATCACATCTTTGCACCAACTGGTATCATCAAATACCTGCCTTGCATAATGCAAGGACCCACACTTTGCGTATGTATCAATCAAAGCATTGTTCAGCGACACCTCAGCGTGCATCATCATTCTCACCGCAAAAGCATGCACCTGCTTCCCCTCTGCCAAGCCCGAGAGGGCCTCAATGGCCGAGAGCACAGTGATCAACGCGATCCTGTTAGGTTGAATGGAATCAATCAGCCACATCGCCCGGAAACAATCCACTGCATCCTCAAACATACCATTCTCCATGTACCCTCCCACCATGGCAGTCCAGGAAACAACGTTCCTCCGTTCCATCCTGTTGAAAACCGTTCGTGCAGAGTCCAGGTGGCCAACCCTGCAGTACATGGACACGAGGCCACTGCTGACATGGATATCATCCTTCCCACACATCCCGGCCCTGACAGCGTAGCAATGCAGCTCCCTGCCCCAGCACGCAGACATGCACATAGGTAGCACCGCTGAGACAGTGAACCTATCTGGCGCGCACCCGTCGACTACCATCCGCCGCACGAGGCCCCACACGTCATCGGGCGAGTGCGAGTGCGAGATGAGGGTGTTGTAGGAGGACGCGGTGCGCGCGGGCATTTCGTCAAACAGGCGGCGCGCGAGGCCCGGACAGGGGACGGGTGGGCGTAAGTAAAGACGGAGCAGAGAGTTGGCGAGGACGGGGTCGGCGTGGAGGAGGCCGAGGCGGAGTGCTAGGGCGTGGAGAGCGGCGGCGGCGGAGGGTAGGGACGAGGTGAGGGAGGAGAGGGTGAAGGCGTCGGGGCGGCGGAGCGGGAGTAGGCGGCGACGGAAGAGGTGGAGCGGGAGGTGCGCGTGGGAGGGGTCCACGGAGGCGGCGAGCGCGGAGAGGAGGGAGTTGAAGACGGGCAGCGGGACGCCGACAGGATCCGCGAGCACGGCCGCCAGTCGGGACACCACGGACGCCGGAAGCGGGCGCATGGTGAAAACCACGGCAGGCGGCCACGGCCGTGGCGGTTGGATTTTTTTAAATAAAAGAATATTATAATCTGGTTGAGTTGGGCGAAGAGTCGGGCCACAGCCGTTATCTCCCGTTACACAAATTCTTCTCTAACCCCTCCAGCCCGAGTGAGGTACATTCCAGTGGGCCTTACGATGTGGAAGTTCGGAAAATTAGGCCCAAAGAGGAAGCGAACGAATTGGAAAGTTCGGAAATTTAGGCCCACCGGATACATGATTCACGGCCCATTTGGATGGCGGGAATTTTCTCCATTTCCCATGTTTTTTTCCTGCAAAAATAAACTAATTCCGGTAAAATTCCTATATAATTTCTGTTAATAAATTCATTTGTTTATCAACTTTGGTTCCCGTGTCCATGTGGCTGGCAGGGCTCCGGTATGGTCTCTTGTGGCTTCGTAACATATTGCAGCCACTAAGTCATTCTCTTTCTCCTACCATAAATAAATTAGGAGTTGAGAGAACCATGGTTTGTGGCTCATTCGCCTCCAGCTCCTCTGAACACTTCTGACTCAGCCAAATGTGATCTTACTTTTTTTTAGTTGTTTTAGACGCTTTGATGCAAGTATATTTTCAAATGGGAAAAGGCTATGTGCCTTTAAATTCTGCATACGTTGGGTTCTTTTTTAAGAGTAAATTACACCGGGGTTCCCTAATGCGCAATTCTCATTCAAGTTTCCAAACTATTTAAGTATATCATCAGAGGTCCAAAACATCCACGTCACAGTCTATTAACCGACGTGGCGCTTCAACATAGAACCGACATGTGGGTCCTTAGCTCATAAATAGAGAGATGGTCCCAAACTATCATGTAATTCTCACCTAGATCCCAAACTATAAAATTACTCATCTAGGCCCCTAATTTGTTAATTACTATAATTCTATTCCAAAGTCATGTCTTGACACAATCTGCCAATATGGTTGGACCAGGACGTACTAGTGGGCATTGTTGTTGACAAGTGTGTCGTAAGATACATCACTCACTCACGGTAACATAGAACATCTGGAAGTCAGATGTTCCATGTCACCATGAGTGTTGTGTCTTAGCACACTTGACGATAATGTCTGCTTAATGTGTCGCTTGAGCGCTAAAGAGGTTACTTTGGACTAGAATTGTAGTACTTTGTAAATTAAAGACTCTATTGAGTAATTTTATATTTTGTGACCTAGGTGCGAATCACAATCCCCCTCTAGTCCACCATCTCAACCCTATAGGTTCGTAGTAGGTGCAATGTAAGTATCCCGTGCACACCAAAGACCACAACCCGAGTAGGTTGATACAAACACAAATATGAAATTCAAAATGCAATGAGACATAATATGTGTTTCGCCGAAGTTCGGATGCCCTCGAGTCCTACTCTCTGTTCAGGAGGCAATGAGTAACCACTCAGGGATCCACTCTAGTCAACCTCTTTCAACCACTTCCCTCAATCCACTAGTTTGATTTCTTCCTTTGTAGAGGCTGAATCAAAGCCTTCACAAAATTGACGAGGCACACCATAATCCTTGGTTGCTCTTCGGCATCTCCTAGCCATCTAAGAAAAACAAATGCAAATCATGAGATCGATAAATGCCACAGGTGCTTAAGGATTGTTCTTGCTTTCTTTGCTCGCTATTTCAAATTTCACTTCACCCACCACATGTATTTCTCACTTAGAAGCAATCTCACAAAGAGGAGTGGGGAGTGTCTCACAAGGCTCTAAAACTAGTATGGAAGTGCTAGGAACCAGCAGCCATAAAGGAGAGGTCCTTGGGGTATTTATAGTCCCCACTCAAAAACTAGTCGTTTTATAACTGTTGAAGCTGTCATACTTCGTATTGGAATCGCCCTATGCATACTGGACCCTCTGGTATGAACCGGTAGTACACTCAAAATCAATTTCAATAGAGGCCCCTTGCCTGGAAATTCCCTTGGTGAAGCCCGAAAATTATAGCCAAATAGCATGTCTGCTATTAATACTAGACCCTCCGGTATTGTCTCAACAACACGCCAAGTTAGTACGTTTTGCACTCTTCTCTCAAACCTCACATATGGGTTAACTTGAGCACTTAGAGACATTCAACTATCGTTATGTTGCATCCATTTTAATAATACAACATGCCTATAAACTCAAGTTAAAATAAAATCAAATTTAAGCGTCTTGAGTTAATAGCTTTGTTTGAACCCATGTCATATCTTTTAATCTTCATCAATAGAAAATGCCAACATGTTCATTCTGGTTGTTGCATGAGCATAGCCATATTGAGGATATAATTTGGTCCAATTCCATACGTGTGAACGTTTCCAAATGTACCAAGTCACTTTTATCAAATAATCCAACAATAGTTTGATTATCCTCACAATATAACGTAGGGAGCAGCGTGCAAGCCGCTCTACTACTAGTGTGGTTGCGGTGCGCTGAGATGTAATGTAACGTAGGATCAGGATTTCATGTGATTGATTTAAGCACCTACATGTCATCATTTAAGGCCTCTTAGTACCAGAAATCCCCCTATGGTTTTTACTGGACTTACGATTTCATGGCATTTGAGGCCTTGGGTTGCATGAAGACGCACTTATTATTCAAAACAGTAATCACTATCTCGCGCCGTCTCCCCTCGCGTCGTCTCCTACGGGGGGCGACTCGGGGGCCCCCGCGCCACCGCCCTAGCCACCCCCTCCTCAGTGCCGGCGTGGCCGCCGCCGCCCTCGCCGACGGCGGCGGCCATCGGGGAGGGCTCAAAAAGGTGCCTCCCCGCAACCCTCCCTCGTCTCAGTTCGCCCCCTTGACTTCCCCCCCCCCCCCCCGTATCTCCCTCATCCCCCTCCGGCGCCGGTGGCCGTGCCGCGGTCAAATCCGGCGCTGCCGTGGCCGGATCCGGCCCCTCTGCGTTCGGGCCAGTCGGATTGGACAGCGGCAGGCGGGCCCTAGGGTTGACAGTGGCGGCGGCGGCGGAGCCGGCCAGCCCCTCCCCTCGGCTCTCCTGCTCGGTGGCGGCGGTGCCATGGCGTGCTTGGCCTAGGGCCGGCCGGAGGCAGACCGGACCTAGGGTTGACGGCGGCGGCCAACCGGCCTGCCCCCTCCCCTAGGTTATCCGGCGCCATGGCGGCGGTGCCATGGTGTGTTTCCGCGCGTGGGTCTCGGGATGGCGGCGGTGACAGGCAGTGCCGGCCAGGCCCCTCCCCTCGACTCACGGCTCGCGACGGTGGTGCTCCGGCGAGCTGCGGGCTGTGGGGCCCGTCCTCCCCACAGGTGGTGGGTGGAAGGACGGGGTCATCCGGCTAGCACCCCACGGGCGGCAGCGCCTCCGGCCTCCGGCGTTCAGCGGTGCGGGCGGCGACGGTCATCCTCCCCACCAGTTGAGTTGCAGGAGTTCCCTGTGCCGGCCCGCGCCTCCGCGCCTGCTGCGCAGCGAGCGGCGGATCCAGTCCTCCCCACCGGTGGTGGTGGGTTGACGGACGGAGCAGTTCCATGCGCATGGATTCGGCTTGCCGGTAGCGCTGCAGCGGGCAAAGGTGACATGGGTGGCGGTGTTTGTCCTCCCCACCGGGGTGGTGGGTTGATGGACGACACGTGGTGGTGCGGGTTGCAGGCGACTTCATTTGGGTGAAACCCCCACGTCCAGGCCTTGTGCCTTGGACCGACGACGGTGGCGACCGCGTCATCTCCTTTGCGAAGGCGCCGTCTTTATGGAGGTCGTCAGGCGGCTGTCGGGATTCGGGAACGAAGGTTCCAGTGGGCGACTTGTCAACGCAACTGGCGTCCGAGGGCGTCATCTCCTTGCTGAAGGCTACATTGAAGACCACTACGAGCTCCCACGCCGCCATCCGCAGAGCCCTGGCGCTTCCATGTCGCAAGTTGCGCCCCCCTGCCTCTCGACGACGCTGGGGCAGTGCCTTCTTTGCGTGAGCGTTGCTCCGCCATCACTCTGGCTCGTCAGGCTTCGATGTTGACGCTACAGTGTTTAGTGGCTCCTGAGTTCTGGCCTAAGTATTGTTGCAACTCGTTTCGCGGGTTTGCGTTGTGTTTTGGGTGTTGTAGGGAGGTTTCTGTTTCTTGATGTGTGTTGTAGTAGTAGTGGTCGTTGTGTTTTGTGTTTGTGGCCACTTTCTCTGTGGTCGTGTCGCTTTGTTTTCGTCGGTCTCAGCTTCTTCTTAATGAAAAAGACACGTGAAGTCGTGTTCGAGAAAAAAAGGCCTTGGGTTGCACTAACCCTTCTAAACTACGCTAATCAATTCGGTTAGACATCTTTAATCGGGGGGTATACGTAAGACGACAGAGCAGTGATAAAAATTGCACGAACCTCTGTACCAGTGGACGGAAGCAGCAGTACCCTGTTTGCACCTTGTCGAACGACGACGTGAAGGGAAGGAACAATGGAAACTTCCGCTTACCTGTTCACTGGCCGCTTGCCGGACAACCCATTCTCAGCCTATCCACATTCTTCATGCTCTATATTTATTCTCTGAAAGGAATATTCTATATTGATTAGCTAGATTTTTTTTCTATATATATTTATTTCGCATCCATCATCCTCTATATCATATACTCTATATGAATTGAGTCTCACATGTTATAAATAAAAATTATCTAAATATATTTATATGAGATCTTGTTTTAAAGGATTTATTAAAACGAATTTAATGGTGTAATCGAAATTTAATTTGGATTTTTAGTTAATAAGATATAATATTTTTTTACTTAAAATATTATCACACGTAATCTGAGGATGTGGCCCCCCTCAGTCAGAGATGCATGGCAGCAGTACTACTCCCTCCGCTATCACGCCAAGAATATCACGGAGACAGATACGGTACCACAGTGGGAGCTTCTTTGCGCTAAATTGCACATAGCTTCATACTCCTATCTCACATCTCAGTGGGGGGCCAGTGCTCAGTGGGCGGAGGAGGCGTAGTACGTCTGTACTGCTGGTGGCAGGGGCAGCAGGAGAAGACAGCAAGGGCCAACAACTACGCGCATGCGGCGGTAGTAGTACTACAACAAGCTGTACTTGCCCGGCGCGCGGCTGCGGTACTGCGCGTGTACTATCGCCTCCGCCACCCTCCGTCACATCAGATCCTCGGGTGCCGTATAAAATCCATCCCCCGAAGAACACCGAGTGGGGATATGAGCTCATTTGGTGTCATAGTGTGCTCATCTGGTGTCATATAAAAGTGCCAAATTATCGCTCCTTCCTTCAATAATCTGTACTCTCTTCTCCGGCCTGTCCTCCGCTGCTCCTAGGTCCTCTAGATACTCACCATGCCAGGTAGAAGATCGACGACGACAGCGACAACTAGGAGTAGTGAGCGCATTGCAAGGCAGTTCCGGCAGGGGCGGACTGGGAACACATGAGAATATAAGATGATGAGATTGCTCTGTCATGCATTCTGGCCTGGGCGCCGTCGCAGTTGATCTTGCATGTGTTCTCAGGTCGCCCCCGCGGGGCTTCCCTTGCTGCTGCAGCGGTGGCTCAGGCTGTACGACGGGCGCCCGCCCAGGCCACCGGTACCACACAACATTATCGACTATCGAGGGAGCCACGCACGGCGCGCCACCACGTCCGTTCTGCTGCGAGAGGGCAAGTATGTTCTCCTCCTCCCTTTTAATAATTATTATACTATAATTAGGACTAGTTTTCTTAAGGATAACAAGTTACTCTTTGTCTTTCAAACTATGAGTCGTTCTAAAAATCTTGCAGAGTTAAAATATTTCAAGTTTAATCAAATTTATATGATAAACGCTTAACATGCCGACTAAATACTATTAAATTTTTCATCAATTATATTTTCATATTATACCTATTCGATGTCATGAATCTTTATAATATTGTATATAATTTTAGTCAAATTTAAGATATTTTGACTCTTTAAGATTCTTATAAAATGACTTATAATTTGGAATAAAGAAAGTAGCAGACAAGGAGTATATCACAAGATCTGGATGTTATAATCCTTCTGTGCCTTTTAAAAAGTGTGTTTGTATATGAGTAAACCTTTAACCAGAAAGAAAATGTATTAGTAGAGTTTCTAATAAACACCGACTCACATTCAATGTTTTTATTCAAGTGCAAAACCCCTCCCTCTTATTTTGTAGATTTTTCACCTCCAAGTGAGCATCCATCGAAGTGATCCTTATTGTTATTAGGCCCCCAAGGCTTCAGGACCCATTTTATACTAAACAGGAAACGGTTTCACTCATAAAGCTCCTTAAATTGTGCCCTCACAAAAGATTGGTGTAAAATAGACCCAAAAATAATAGTTTCAGTTGGTTTCATCTCGTCCTTATGGGCCCTACATAGGGTTCTATAAGAGCATGTTTTAAGAAGCTTCTACCAAATAGTTTACCAAAGGGGTTCCATCTCTATCGATAGAATTATTCACGGAGTTCAAGCAAAAAAAATGACTTCACTAATAAACTGAATACTTTGACAAATGAGGTCTTACAGTGAGAAAGAAAGACATACTACAAGGAGTAATTTTTAGAGACAGTACTCTAGTAGAACATAAATTATTTATACGGAGGTTTCTATAAAGAGGGTTATCCCTAAAAACATTTGTGTTTTAGACTCTTACAATCATTTTTGAAAATAGTTACATTTTTAAGGGTGGATTTTTCTTACCAAAACATGCCTCTAGAAATGAATTTTCAGGGAATGGGGAATTCAGACGGATACGTGAGCTACAATACTCCCGGTCCTAGCTAATGCTTGTTTCTTATGCGAACCGTCATGATAATAAATCAATGCTGGCTGTAAAGATATATTATCTGTGTATTAGCGATACTTTAACTAAAATATATTTCCTTCCTTCTAAATTGTAATTTGTTCTAATTTATTTATATACATAGCTTTTGTACGTATTGACAACCAAAATTATCAATTTTTATGAAGTTGTCAAAATGTGAAACGGATTGTCACCATTGCGTTTCTCTCGTTGAGATGATAAAAAATCATATATGGAACATCCAATTCGGAGTTCGGATGAACGAATTATTCCTCTGGAAAGATGCTCCGCTGTTGGGAGTTTCGACTGAAGTCGAGAATTTTGACACTTGGAAGCTCCAACGAAGGTGGGGAGTTCAGACCCATGAAAGTTCCGACGACAGTTTTGACGGGAGTTCCGACTGACCTAAATCCTTTTTGGATTTAGCCTTTTGAAAGTTTTGACGGGAGTTCCGACTGACCTAAATCCTTTTTGGATTTAGCCTTTTGAAATTCAAATTTGAAATTCAAAAGGCTAAATCCAAAAAGGATTTAGGTCAGTCGGAACTCCCGTCAAAACTGTCGTCGGGACTGAACGGGGAATTCAAAATGCTAAATCCAAAAAGGATTTAGGTCAGTCGGAACTCCTGTCAAAACTGTCGTCGGAACTTTCATGGGTCTGGAATTCAAAAGGCTAAATCCAAGTCGGAACTCCCGTCAAAACTGTCGTCAAAACTTTCATGGGTCTGAACTACTGACCTTGGAAAATAAGACTTGGAGATATTTTCTACTGTGATAAGACCACCCTCTCTCTCTCTCTCTATATATATATATATAACTCTCATCTTTAATAAACCATATTAGGTATGCATGCATACTCATTTATCAGTTTGAGTATTTTTATATACTTATTTTAAGATACTCTAAAACTTATCGACGAGAAATTTTCAACATAGCCCATATTTTTTAATATATTACTATAACACTATTATTATATTATATAAAATAAGTATGATCACATACTCTATGTATACTTGCATACTTCATATACATACTGCCATAAATAGTCTAGTATGATCATATACTTTATGTACATACACTTCATCAAAGTATATACATCATAAATCTAAAGATATACATGTGGGATATATATATATATATATATATATACTACACTTTTTACCCCTCTTTTCGTATCTACCTCTTCTTCTCGTTCTTTGCTGGTGCTACATATAGTGGGAGGATCAACGATGACGACGCTCTAGAGCAGTCAGGCAGGCTAGGGCAGCCCATAACCGTCACATGCCTCGGGGGTCCCTCCCGAACATGTGGAATTTTGGGTCTCAAGAGACCTCATCGGCGTGTCTTGCGTATCGCGCTCCCGACGAGGCTCCTTCGGTGATGTCTTGCATATCGCACTCATCGCTAGAGGCACAAGGTCTAAATGCGAAAGAATCCTCGACGTTGGCCGACCTAAAGTCGACTAAGACCTACATCGAGCAAGCTAGCTCCTTATTGAGTGTGGTGACCTAATTGAGTGTCAACACACTTTTTGGCTACTTCGCTGGGGACTAAAGCAGATCAATCTATTATGACAACGTCTAATGACAAGACTAATCCAAAGAATCAAGGCCACATCATCAAACCATAGGTCGACCACCTTTAAGAGAGGGTGAAGGCCCAAGCTACTGCTGTTTTGGAGCATGCCCTAGCGTGCTTTGAGGTGGATCGATGGGGAGCTATCAAGATCTAAGATGTCAACTTTGATCGTCTTCCCGCTACATCTACATCTGAGGTATCAATAGATCAACATCCCCTGCTTCTGGAATTACACATGATGAATGTGCATGAATGTGCTGCAATGATTGCTAGTCAAGCAAAACTTTTCAAGATTCGTATGCAAGAAAGTTTTAGCAAATTTATGGATAGTCATGACAAAAGGGAAGAAAAGAAATCTGAAACTTTTGTTTTTCCTCAAGATGTATCTACTAGCGAATTGGCCCTGGTTGTTTGCCAACCACAATTGGGATGCCATTCGACTTTTTCGAGGGACATACTTGCTATGCATTGGCTAGCCAGCCCAAATTGGCCTCTTCGGTGATTGAAACAGATAAGGCCAGTTTATGGGGGTTTGGTGCTACTCTACTAGTTACTACCTTTGCGCAGTCATCGGTTTCTACCACACGAAGCACCGCATGTCTCTTTTTCTCATAATACGGTGTTGCTAAATCCTCCTAAACCATCGTTCAAGAGACAATAGGCTAACTCTTATGTAAGTACTTCACATATTGGCTATTCAACCCCATGGAATGAAGCCTTAAGCTGATTTAAATAAAATTTACATAAGGATTTAGAAAAAAAGTCTAGGCATGCATTTTAAAGCAACCGAGAGTTATACTAAACCATATCTTTCATATTTTGACTATATGAAAGCTCTGGGTGGTTGGAAAGTGCCCAACTTTTATAAATTAAGATAATAAAACCACAAAGGAGCATATTAGCATGTTTATTACTCAGTTGGGTGAAGCTGGTACCATGGAATATGAGGATTTGTATTTTTTATTATCTCTTACTAGTCCTGCTTTTTCATGGTATTCTTCATTACAATCTTGCTTTATTGGTTCTTGGGCACAACTAGAAGGAAAGTTCCATGAGCACATTTATAATGGAACCAGTGAGCTTAAATTGACAAATTAATTTGATATTAGTTAAGCAAGGACGTGATGAGTTAGTCCTTGATTTTTGTTAAGAGATTTATAGGTATTAAAAATTGATGTTTTAATTTTTCAATTTCTAAAGTATATCTTGCTGATCAGGCTTTTATTGGCTTGCACTCTAATATAAAAAACCAGAGCACTTTGAGTTTCTCTCCGTTAATCAATCGTTGCAAAAGGCTTAGTAGTTGAGAGCCATGGTAATTTTGGAGAACCTCAGAGGTCGCTCGTCCCAATATGCATGCTATTGAATGCCATTCAGATGGCTCAATGAAACTTCAAATTGTTTTGTTACTGAATTTGATTGGCCAACACAAGCTAAATCAGTTCGTTGCACTTCCCTCAAGCGAATTCATAAGAACTGGCAAGAGATAAATTTTACATTTGATGTGTCCAAGTGTGATTGCATTTTTTATGAGATGTTGAAAAATAGATACATTAAATTGTCGTATCCATTGCCCTCGATAAATTGAAACGTTGTGCATATTACAAATGTCATAATTTAGCTTCTTATGCTACTAACGATTATAATGACTTCTGATGCCAAATCGAATCGACTATTAATGAAGGGTAACTGAGTTTACCAGGGATGCAGGTGGATACAATGCCTATTGACGATAGTTGTTGTACAATATAAACCATCAACCTTTCTCACAAAGCACAAGAATATCATAAAATATAAGGTTATTACTAACAATTTCCATGAGTTTGGGTGAATATTCATTTTCCAGGGATTAATCCAGAAAAGACGAAAAAAGGAATCTAATTGCATAGAATTGACAAAACTTATCGCCGAAGGAAACATACGCTAGAGGACTCACGAAGGATCAAGAAGACACCCAAAGAAAGGAGAGTGTTGGCATCAAGAATGATACACTTTTACATAACCAAAATGTTGCTAACAACCTCAGGATCAAGGATAAAACAATCACATCATGAGCATACTTTATCAAATAACAAGTTCCATATGTCCATGCAGTATGTGAATGCAGGAATGAAGAAATGGAGCAAAGGAGAGCCAGTGGGACCCACATAGGGGGTCGGCCGACCACCCTATGGGCCCACTAGCTCTCCCCTCTTGGCCAATCAATGACGATTCACTCATGATGATTAATAATTTCGTCACCGAATGAGAGCATTCAATGACGAAATGTGCAGGTTCGTCATTAGTCACAAGTGACGGAGCTTTGGCACGAAGAATAATGACGAAAACGAGAAAATCGTCATACAATAACTAAACTAAATCGTCATTGATTGCCTCCTGTACCACCTTGAGGACATGGTGCCATCTAGACCCAACTAAATCGTCATTGATTGCCTCCTGTACCACCTCGAGGACATGGCGCCATCTAGACCCGCAGCCTTCCCTATCCATTTTTTGGCCCTGTACCACCTCGAGGACATGGCGCCCCCATCCATTTTTTGGCAAAAAAAACATCTCACTAAGTGAGCTTCGAACCCGTGACCTACTACTAGGTCGGTAGGTGCCTTACCATTGAAGCACTTAGCCTTTTGTGATAAAAGTATGCATACTATTTCTATTTGTAAGCTTACAATATGGTAACTGAATCATAGAAGATGATGTGGCGTTGTGGTCCCACTAGCGGGTCCCACATCGATGATGCCAGCGTGCTTGGCGGCAAACACGTGGCACAGAGCCTGGCCCTCCAGTGGCCCTTTTAGTTTTTGCAAAAATAATCACCTAGTAGGGGAATCGAACCGGAAACCTACCACTTCAGAGGTAGCAGGTGTTACCACTAGAACACTCGTCTCTTTATGTCTTTTGCATGCACGTTTTTTTATTTGTAGTAATTGTTGACATAAAAAACGTCAGGATCTGCGAACACCTCGGACTTATACACGAATTCGATATCCGAGGGCTTGTCAGTCGATTTGACCAGTTAATCGACAAGGATGATAAACAGAACAAGATCTGAACTAGACAACGGCGATGCGCCCAGATGTCAAGGCTCAAACCTGATCAGGATAACTAGAATAGAGCTGAACGAGACGACAGCGATGCGCCCGGACGTCAAGGCTCAGATAACTCAAAACGCGGAACTTGCAAGGGTTGACGGAGGTCGATGAGATGCAGCCCGTCGAAACTTGAAGAACTCGTAGATAAACTAATACCTAATGCGGTAAAGATAAATTGCTGGAAAGGTAAATAAGATAAAAAGTAATTGATATGTTTGATATGCTTGGATATATTTTCTCACATGACCCCTAGGTACCTATTTATACTCCGGCAGAGGAAGTTGTAGATAGATACGACTCGTATCTTTCCTAAACAAAACAAACTCCTACTTTAAAGGAAATAACTGACTCGCGCAGGAGCGGGACCCAAATAATAACAATCATTTCCTAAACAGACTCTTCTATTATTAAGGAAATAAAACGACTCAGGCAAGAGTCGGATTCAAACCTCTATAACAATACTGGCATAAAATCACCAGTTTCCTTACATCTCCTTTCGATGAAACTTTCCATTGGTAGATCCTTCCGATCCGCAACTTTCCTTCAAGCGCCATCGGCAACTGCATGCTCACGTTAGCCATGTCATCCCTCATCGGCAACATCCGATAACACCTTCCATCGGCAGACTTTTAATCTGCAACCTTCTATCGCCATCGGCAGCTCTCTGCTGACACCAGCCACTTCATCTTGCTTCCATCGGCATCATCATTCATCAGCAGCTCTCCGTCCTTATCGGCAACAGACTTTGGCTCTCATCTTCAATGCTTTCTTACCTTCATCGGTAAGGTCTTGCCTCCACTAGCAACATTGCTACCTTCATCACATCAGTAATGAACTTCAGTTTTCATCGACAATGTTCTTTTTGCCTTCATCGGCAACACCCTCTCTGTTCTCATCGGCAAGCTGACCTTTTCCTTCAACACTATCTTCTTGTCTCTATCGGCAACAAGTCTATTTTCATCAGAACCGTTCTTGCCTTTATCGGTAATATGACCGATAATATCCCAACACCGATAAGGAATGACAACTAGCCTCTTACCGATCGACACAATCCTCAGATCATATTGACACATGCCAAAAAACGGTTTCAACAGTAATAATAAGATATTTTTTTTTTATTTATTCCATCGAGTTCATATGCCCTATATAGATCGCTTTGACGTCCCACGTCTATGGCGGCTGACGTCCGTGGTAGACCAGCGCAACTACGTATCTGTGGCGGCTAGACCAGCGCAAGTATCTGTGGCGGCTGATCGAGGCATTGCCCGGCGGCCGCCGCTGGGTTCAACTTCGACGTCGTCACACACGTGCCCTACGCCGACGCTGTCACGCCAGTGTCCTATGCCGACGCCGTCACGCCTAGTTGCCGATCGTCGATCGCGGAACGTGGATCACCGACGCCGAACGCAAATACGCAATAATACGTATCCCTCCAGAGAATCAAAATCTGGCAGGGTCATTAGGAAAAAAAACATTACGTTGATTTCTCTATTGATTCATCTATCGTCGATGAGGTGATCGAGAATCCATCGAGGAAGTCACTGTCAGAGTCAAGCAACAGCTCTTTGAACATTGCCATGACCTGTATCATGGTTGGTCTTTGGTTCGGCCAGTCCTCCAAGCACTCTCGAGCGATCTTCAGATACCGGTAGAGCTCAGTTTCCCCTGACTTTGTGTTTGTCAGAGTAGGATCAAAGATCTCACTGCGCTTATGTTCTCCTTCACCATCTGCTTCACCCAACCGCACTTGTTTTTGCTCAGACTCCATGTTTTTCCGCAGCTATTCAGAACATAATTTACAGTAGTGCAAACTCAAAGAGAGGACGGCCGGCGGCACAGCTCTCCGGCGGTTGCAAAGAGTTTAAGTAAGACTGCGCATGAGAACTAATGAAGTTACTTGAATGGCTCATTGGTAAGTCACTCTTGCGCATGAGAACTAATGAAGTTACTTGAATGGCTCATTGGTAAGTCACTCTGAGTTTATCCCTGAGCTCCTGTGTTCGTACCCAACAGGAGCCAAATTTTTATGTTTTCCCACGTTTTTTATTTTTTATTACTTTTCTATATTTGTGTATATTTATTTTTTTTGCCAGATTTTGACTTAATAAGTACTATATTATTGCTTAATGATTTATATCATAGATTTTGAAACATCTTATTACATTTTTTATCTATTATTAGACTAATTTGATGAATGCCTAAAGGATAAAAGCTTTAAGGTGCCTTGTGCCTAAGTGAGAGTTGTTCATGCTTATACAAGATGTGTAGTACCATCTTGTCAAAATCATTTGAATTTTTTATGGGATGTTTATGGAACCAAACTATGATGTTGTGTGCATCTATACAAATTTCTGACCAAGTTTACCTGTTATAGTAATTTTTTGTTGGATTAGTGAAGGATAAATGTTAAAATACCCTAAGCTAGCCAAAAAATTCTACAAACTTTCATGGACACCTCACTTTGGTGTATAATGTTGACAAAAAAGTTTTAACTAATTCTGAGAAAGTGGTCATGTATATCCTTCGAAAGGCATACTCCCTCCGTCCCAAAATAACTGTCTCTAGAAAATCATGTTTTCCTCACAGACACACTTTTCGGACGACACTTATTCTGGGAGGAGGGAGTACATGTCTAACATATATTCTTATAACTAAGTGGGAGATGCGTATGCTTGTACAAGATGTATAGTCCAATTTTATCGAAATCATTTAAAACTTTAATGGGATGTTTATTGAGCCAAATAATGATGTTGTGTGCATCTGTGCAATTTTCTGACCAAATTTACTTATTATAGTAATTTTTTGTTGGATTAGTGAAGGATAAATGTTAAAATACCCTAAGGTAGCCAAAACATTCTACAAACATGCATGGACACCTCACTTTGGTTTATAATGTTTACAAAAAAAGTTATAACTAATTCTAAAAAAAGTGGTCATGCACATCCTCCGAAAGGCATACATGTCTAATATATATCTTTATAACTAAGTGGGAGATGTGTTTCCTTCTACAAGATGTATAGTTCAATTTGTCGAAATCAACTAATTCTGATAAAATGGTCATGCACATTCTCAGTATTATACTAACTAAAAATATAGTAAAAAATATTTCCAGAGAAATAAAGAAATTATAAACACAAAAAATATAACAATACAAAAACAATTTGTTACCATAGGAGGGAAAAACTTAGCGCGTCATGGAGGGAAAAAATGCCGCCAAAAAATTGAGTGGCCTAAAACTGATTACCCCTAATTTTGCCATTAGCCCCCACTCCCTCGTCCCCCCAGCCAGTTGTCCTCTCTTCCCCCCACACCCTGCAACCCCCACGCACACATTTCCCCAACCCTGGCCGCCACCGCAGGAACCATCATCGCGAGCAGCTTCCTCGCCCGTGAGTTGCGTCGTCGCCGCCATCAATCGCCGCATCCACCTCTCTCTCATCACCCCATGCAACTATCTCGCCCCATCCACCTCTTTCTCGCCCGAACCTAACCCTAACCCCGCCGGGTTTTGGGTCGTCACCGTGGACGAGGGTGACGGCCACGAGGTGACGCCCACAGCCGACGTCCACCAGGTGACGACCACCGCCGCTGACCACCTCGTGTACATCCGCAATGGTGGCAACCAGGCGTGGAGGTAGTAAGAGACTCGCACAACAAGATCAAGGTAACCATTTGGCAATTTTCTTCCCAGATTTGCCCAGATTTTACTCTGCAGTTAGTTTCTTGAACTGAACTGATAGATGCAGAGTTCATGTCCCCAAACTGAACGTACATGTCCCCAAACTGATAGATGCAGAGTTTCTTGCTTTGTCTTTCTTGCAATGGCACTGAACGTACATGTCCCCAAACTGAACTGAAATATAGAACCAATAGATGCAGAGTAGAAATTACATCATGACCCAAAGCTTTTGATTCCCTCTTGAAACAATTATTTTGTACCTTGACTAGAATTATTTGGTTGATAATTCATATCATAGTATCATAAGGAGTTGAGAGTGTTAGTGTAGGTGTAATGGTGTGATGCATCTCATTCAGTGCTAGTGATCTTTGCCTGACTCTTCTTACCTTGGGCTACAGTTAACAGTGCTGTAGTGGAAGCCATGCGTCATAGTACTAGATAGCAAGACATGAACATAAGTTCTTTATATTAAATATATATTTACTGGATCGATACTGCATCTGTTTCTTAAAAAAAGGAATCATATTAGTAGCAGCAAAAGCAAGAGATTAGTTATATGTAGCTATCAGTCACCGGCATATATATTAATCAAGTATTAAGTGGTAACTGTCTGTTGCCAATTGATTCTGTTTGACTTTTAATTAAACATCCTATCAGTGTCAAAGAGACAGCTAGTAGGTAACTATAGCTAGGAGAGGTGGCTCGTCTATATATGCCTTTTCTTCTATCGAACTCCAACCAAGAAAGACTATAAGTTGAGGTTTACTGTCTGCAATCTGATTGGCAGACATGATTATGAGCTTGGAACGAAATACAAATACTCCAACCAAGAAAGGCTAGGCCTACTATTTGCCTATTTCATTGTACATATGCTCTCATCTGCTTGTTCTTTTGTGCCATTTTCCATGTCCTGTTTATTCCTTTACTCTGATCTAGGGCTGTTCTTCACTTGCCTAGCTGCTTGATTTTGACCTGAGACCTTGGTTAATGTGAAGACTAATATGCCAAGTCAGTTCCATATCATAAGTTCCTACCTAGTGCCTGTCGACAACATATATTCCCAATTACTTAAAAAAGATAGATGAAACTATAACCAAACCTTCTACTAGCTCTTTGCATCTGAATGTGTTAGTGCTAGTTTTTGAACAAGTTACTAATCTGAATGTGTCCAGGAAACCTGCTATCTGAACTTTCTGAACTTCTATCTATTTGCTATGAGAACATAACTTTTTGAACCTTATGCTATCTATGTGTCCAGGAAACCTGCTAGCATTATTTTTCATATACTCATCTAGATGTTTTGCTTTAATGTGGATGGAGTAATATGTGGATTGAATTTTGTTAATATGACTATTACTGATTTTTTTACCAGAGAATACAACTTGAAAAATCTGTACTATCTTATTTTGAGTGTTTGATTAATACCTAACTCTACCAATTACCCTTTATTTTATTCATGTTTTAACCAGCTAGGAATTATAATCCTAGTTGATTTGGTTAACTGAATTTTGGTTCATTGTGTTTCTGGGTCCTGACAAGACAATGTACTTAGCTTTCTTATAGTTGGCACTAAAATTACTTATTGTCTTCACAATTTGTCTGAATCTAAAATAGAAGCAATCAGGGTGCATGCATAGGACACATACTTCTAATCAAATATTTGATATTTCCCATAAACAGTACTCATAGGATCTTGCCCTCTGGCACCATCTAAATTACTCCATGTCTAACATATGTGGCATGTTTCCTCATTCAACAGTAAGCCTGCACATAAATTGGATATGATCTTGGTTTAAATGGAGTTAAGTTTTGAACAACACTTACATCACCTTTAAAAGAAAATTGATAACTGAATAGTCCCTCATGAACAAGAGAAAATTGACTTGATTTGATTTTAGTCCTTGCCTCTAAGCCAATGGAATTGCTTTTCATGCTTCATCAGTTCAGCTTGGCTTTCCCCCCATCGGCTAGCAGTGAAGAAAAAAAATCAGGAACTTGAATCAATCTAAAAAATGTAGAAAACAAGTGTGCATTGAAATCAAGGAGGGTCCTACTGTATAGTTTCATGAACAATAATCATGCATACTTCAGTATGAACTCTCACTCTCAAGTAATGCATTCACTGCCTAGAAAATGGTTCATGAAAGAAATCTAGGGGAGAAGGCAAGCACGTTCAGGTTCAGGGGAGGAGGAGCCTCAGAACTCACGTGATATGAGAACAAAAATAAAATGGCAGCTGAACCTAATTTTTAGCCTTTTTTAAAAAACAATGCTGCAAGTCTGTACATTTTTAGCCTGAAAGTATGCTGTCTTTGGTTGTTTATTTGCCAAGTGTGTCATTTGGTACCTGCATTTTTCACATATGCTTCTGGGTCTGAAACTGAGAGAATCACATTTCCTTCACTTCTTGATTGTTCAGTCAGCATGTCATAATGCAAGTTCTTTAGTAGTTTTGAGAGCAAGTCTGATATGTGTGGGACAGATGAGATATTGCAAATTTGAAATAGTTGCAATTGACTGAATCTGAAACTGAATGTTGAGTCAACAGAACTAAGCACTGATATGGCAGGGGGTAGTCACTTATCAGTTTAATAAATGGCTACTTAATGTTTTTAGTTAGTCCAACTCTGAATATTTTCACTTACAGTCAATGACACTATGCTAGTTCTGAATTTGTTCTAGCCATGAATATCACCTCTTATCCCTTCGCTTTTCAGCAATCACTAATAGCACCTACCTCTTTTCTAATTTGCTTCTAACCCTACTAATATACACAATTTGCTTGCTCTTAGAAGAACCTCCAAAATGTGATTATGAGAGGAGGCGGGATGCATGTGTGGCGGAGAATGATGCAATGTTTGCAGCGCTCGGACTGAAAACATTAGCTTCTCAATTAAATATTTCTATACCACAACCTGCAAATGACAAGGGGAAAACCTCAGCAAACAAAAAAACAAGTAGTGAAGATTCGGATACATCGGAGTATCTCCTTGAAAATGATGATCAAGGAGATAGTGATAATGATGAAACTGAATCTGTTGCGCAACCACAACCCATTAAGGTTTTTAGATATATGCCCTTGCTTTTTAGTTAATGTTCTTTCTTTCAATTCAGTTCACTAATATATGCTCTTGCTTACGAATGCACATGGCTTACTTGATTTTTTTTCCATAGTCTCCTCCACGGTTTAGGCGAAAAGTCCTCGCTTCAAAGATTAAATGGACAACAGATACAATGGTGCGTGGTTCCTGTCATGTACCTCTCAATGCTTTAAGTATAGGGTTAAGTCTAAATGAAATGCTTTAAATAGACCAATGATAGGTCCAGGTGTAAGTCTAAACTATGTTGCTGCTTAAAGTTTAGATAGGTCACATAGATAGATTTTAAGGTTGGAACATAGTTGGGTACAGAGTTGGCTGATACTTGTTTTCAAATGGAACCATAGTTCATCAGATGTCTTAGATGGGGAGTTGGGGGCGGATACAGCTAGTAGGCGTATAATTCGATGAATAATTAGACAAGTCATCTCATTTAAGGTCTATTTGAATGTTGGAAGCTGAAAAAAAATGTGTGGTTAGAAGTTAGAACCATTGACATACAGGTAGGAGTCATCTTGGGAATTCTATTTTGTTAATATGGTGGGGCTAAAACCTGTACTTCTAAAATGCTTCATTTCTGAAGAAAGTCTACATTATCGAAGAAGAGAAGGTTCCAAAAGAATAATCAAGCAAAAGTTCAGAAATATATATATATAAACAGATTTTCCATTGCTTAGAATTGTTGATGATAGGTAGCAAAAGTTGTTTGTTGGCCTTAGTATCAGTACTGATGTGGTACTTTGCTAGAAACATTTTCATGTTGGTTCATGTGTGATTTGGGTAAATGCTCCAGCTTGTTCTGAATATTTTTTTTCATGCTAAATGGAAACACGGTTGCCTGATTTGTAACATAATGCAATCGAATCTTTGATACACCTATTGATACACCTGTAGAGACAAAAGTTTGATACAACCTTAGTATCAGTTCTGTTGTTGTAATTTAGAACAGAATGCCATCGATACAGCCTTAGTAACAGTTCTGACAACAACAAAAGCTGGACCTGCTTTAGTCTACAGTATGATAAATATCAATAATAAAGCAATCCATTGAGCTCCATGAAAAAAGAAAAAGTTTACATCAGTTCTTACATAAATCATGTCCTGGGAATATCTGTACTGCAGATTGTACAATACTGATGCTTCACTTAGATAACTTAGCTGCATAAGATCATCGACTCCATCAAGGATTTAAGGATTTGTAGGTTGTAAACTCTCTGTTTTCATTCTCAGTACCTTAAAAGGGGAAGACACAATCTTGTTGTTTATATTTTTAAAAATACATCTTGTGTGATATATGCACCTCACTTTAATTCAACAAATATGAACTAATGATAGCTCATTGTTCTTTCATTCCAACATGGAAGCTTTGAGGGCAGCACATGTTGCTGAAGGTGAGACAGGAGCATCTAGTGTGCAGGTTGTGTCACAGGCGCTCTCCAAGAATAGCTCAAACATTTTTCTAAAGAATGTTGGCATGAAACCAGTGGCATCCTCCAACTCAGCAGCATCAAAAGATAGCGAGCTTCGGGAACAACTAGCAGCTAAAGCTAAGGCTGATGTATAAGGTGAAATCGAGTAGCTCAAGAAGAGAAGTGAAGAAGCTGAGGAAAAGTTGGAGAGGACACAAAGGGAGATGGAGGAGATGAAGAAGCTGGCAGAGATAAACCAAAAGGCAACGAAGGAGAATAATGCACTGTTCAAGCGTATCCTGTCCCTCAACAACGCTTCTTCGACATGAACCGTTGCTGCTGGTATGTGCTAGCAAGGGGTTTGTTTTGCTGCTGCCGGTGCTTGGCAAGGGGTCAATGATGTTGGCTAATTTTGTTTAGGTTAAAACCTATGTTGCTGGTGCTTGGCAACTTTATATTATTAGTTGTGATGTTAATGTGAACCGATATCAAACTAGAACCTGGAATGTGATGTCAAGTTAGTTATATATGAACTTAGTTTAGTAGTGTTGAGTCAATTTTATGTTGACTGGAATGTGCACCTATGATGAAAATTCTGGGTTTTGTGATGTTATTGCAATGTGATCAGTGACGAAATTTCTGGGTCTTGTGACCTTATTATAATTTGAATCCATGATGAAAATTCTTGGTTCTGTGATGAAAATGTAAACCACACAAAGCAAGCCACATAGACTAATCACAGTGTGCCACGTCACCGGCCACGTCAGCTGCCACGTGGCAGGCCATGTCAGCTGCCACATGGCGAGCCACGTCACCTGCCACGTGGATGTGCCACATGCGCAAGACACGTCAGCTGCCAGCGTGGCAAACGCCGTTTGGCAGCCTGACAAAGCAGCATGTTATGACGAAAACCAGGGTAGATCAGTGACGAATAGGATTCATCATAGAATGAATTCCATTATGTGATGATGAATATTTTGTCATTGAATGAATTCCATTTAGTGACGAAAATAGTAGTTTCGTCACCGTGGTCAATCAATGACGCTCATTCCATGATGAACCTATTTTCGTCACAAGATTGTCGTAGAAGAACTTTGGTGACGATTTTGGAGTCTTCTGTGACGAAAGGAGAGCGTCATTGATGAGCACTTCCCTAGTATCGCACCTTAGAGTGAATTCTAACCCTTGGATCACTCTGTGCTTTCTCTTAACGGCTCACATGCAAAGCACATGGATCCATGGGCCCACACCAAGGAGATCACCTCAGAACAAAGAACCAACACCAATGACAAGTGGGACCAGCACCTGGAAGGCTGAGGTGGGCCACAGACCCCAAGGGGGGTCGGCCATCCACTCCAAGTCGGTTTGGAGGCAATTGGATCTAAGGGTGGAGATTTAAAGCCTCCTGGATCGATGGCGTGGCGATGGAGTAGCCCCTACTCCACCTCCCACTATAAATAGAGGCTCATACCCCCCTATCTACACATGGTGAAGAAGCCTACAAGCTCTATTCCTTAGATTGTTCTAGTAGTTTAGTCTAGAGTGGGAGTTAGAGTTGAGTTGAGCTACGCTCGAGATTTCCGGAGTCGACTTCAAGAAAGTCTGGTATAGCTCTTGTATCTTTCCTTCTTTGTAAGACTTTATCTTTATTCAATATATTACTTTTTCTCTACTTTACTTAGTATTTACTTTGAGCATTACTATACTTGATATAATATTGTTATATGTTTTTGCTTATTAATAGCCTTTACATCAATAGTCTGTGATCCTTGTGGCCTTTCCCGTATGTGATCATTGCCTGTCATATGCTTTGATTATAGATCGTAGTCAAAGTAATAAGTTGTGTGTGAGCGTGGTGCTTATACATCACCTTATCCTCGGTTACTGCTTGTTGCATGGATTGTTTGTGGTAGCTAGCAAGAGCGTGACAGCCTTGTCTAGTCTTTGTATTCCACCACGTGTTCTTAGGCAAGTTCTTAAAAGGTAAGGCCCCCGTAAGAAGAGAGCGCGGTCCGGTAGGAGTTTTGTCCTCCTACTGATCTATCCCCTCGCCTAGCATACTTGTATTGAGGAGGTAAACTATAGTATTTAGACTAGTTAATTGGCTAAGTATATGGAAGTAGAGTGATTTGCATAGGAGTCCCTTGTACTCTCTCGTTGTCCTCCCACCTAACTATTCTATCTAGTCTGTTCTAAGTATCATTTACCTTGGCTTATTCATTCATCAACCCTTCCTATCACATATATCGTTTACCCCCCTATACTAGTTGATACTAAGTTGAGGTGCTCTCTAGGATCTCTCTCTCTGATTATCATTTCTAGCCTAGTTTTCCCTTGGGAAAATATAAATTATGATACCTTGGAATACTCCTAGGTGAAGTGCTACAACGGTATAATCTGTGCGCTTGCGGATTTATCCAATAGTCATAAGAAATACCAACAAGCATTTCTGGCGCCGTTGCCGGGGAAAGCATAGCCTAGAAATTTAATTAGATTGAATCCAGAGATTCTCGTTAACTTAGTTATCAATTAGTCATAGGGGCTTACCCCTGTCTGTGTCTTCCTTTCTTGTGAAGCCAGACAGTGTATGAGCGGTTTCCAACTACCGAGAAATTATCTAGAAGATCCCGAGCAGTTGTTGAGGAGGACTAGACGTCGTCAAGTTCTCCCTTAGAGGTTCATCTCGACCCTGAATCCGTTCGAGGAAGGAGGCTCTACATCACCACTCAAGGAAGCTATGGCCCACAAGGCGATCTCTGACTTCTCGGCTTCGTGCGCTACCCACATAGCTCAGGGTCCCGAGGTCAACTTCGGGGATGCCACCTTCGAGCTGAAGCCCGCCTTGATCCACATGGTGCAAGCCAGTCCATTTTGCGGGAAGCCCCATGAGGATGCTAATGCTCACTTCTAGCACTTCATGGAGTTATGTGGCACCTTTACTATCAAGGGAGTGGTGTCTGACGCCATTCGTCTTCGTCTATTCCCATTCTTGTTATTGGGAAAGGCGAAGCAATGGTTCTACACCCACAATGAAGAGGCCACTACATGGGAGAGGTGTGCTAACACATTCCTCAAGAAGTTCTTCCCGACGGGCAAAACCAATGCTCTTCGTGGAAAGATCTCAAGATTCCAACAACAGTCTGACAAGACGATTCCCGAAGCATGGGAGCGTCTCTAGGAGTACATTCGTGCCTGTCCTTATCATGGGATAGACGATTGGCTCTTGATCCAAGGATTCTACCACGGGCTATCTAGTATGGCCCGTAGTCACCTTGATGTTGCCGCTGGAGGGGCATTCCTCCAACACACAGTGAGGAATGCCAAGGACCTCATCGAGAAAATGGTGATCAACCAAGGATGGGGTGAGGAACGTCTCTAGCCGAAGAGGAGAGATATGCACACCGTCAATGAGGTGGACATGCTCTCTACCAAGATGGACCTCTTGATGAAGAAGATAGAAAAAGGTTCCAAGAAGGAACGAGAGGTGATCTACCCCATCGTTGCCGCACAAGCTATTGAAGCTGATCCATGGTGCGAGGTGTGCGGAGGTAATGATCACTTGGGCAAAAACTGCCCCAAGACATCGAAGGAGGACGTGAACTTCATCAACAACCACAACAACAACAATGGGTATCGACCCCAACAACAAGGAAATTGGAATTCGCACCCCTTCTACCAAGTTAATGGAGGTAATAGCAATTACAACAATTATAATTCTTATAGTAATCAGCCTTCATTGAAAGATCTTGTTCTTGGTCAATCTAAAATTAATGATGGTATAACTAAAAAGATGATTGTCAATGATAAAGTTCTTGAGACCCTTGGTGAAAAATGGATAGCTTTGCCACTGCCATGAAAAATCAATTGAGTTTTAATAAAATGTTTGAAACCCAATTAGCTCAATTAACAGCAGCTATGCCATCCATAGAACAATATAAGATTCCTGGGAAACCAGAGGATCCAATTGAGCATGTTAATATGGTAACAGCGAGGTTCGGTAAGCCTCCACTTCGCTCCTATTGGGGCTATCTTCTCGATCCTCCCTTCATCATGAAGAAGGAAGATCCAGGCCACCCGACGATCAAATGCTCAATCGGAAAACAAACCTTCCACAATGCCTTCTGCGACCTTGGATCGGGCGTCAACATCATGTCCAAGGTAACATACGATAACCTATTAGGAGGACCCTTGCTCCCTACATGTGTTCGCTTACAGATGGCAAATCAAACAAATGTGATTTCTCGAGGGACTTGCGAGGGATATCTTGGTGAACATCCAAGACGAGTACATCCCCACCGACTTCATCATCCTCGACATGGGAGCCAACGTGGAAGTCCCCGTCATCTTGGGAAGGCCCTTCCTCAACGCCACCAACGCGGTCATCTACGTAGGATCGGGCCAGATTCACTTCCAGTTCCCAAGTCACAAGGTAAAGTGTGCTTTCAATGGTTATAAACTTAACAAACAGGTTAAGGCACACCCACCAAGAAGAAGAGTTCGAACTCTACTCCAAAAGAAGCAATACCCAGAGACCAAGATCAATGAACTCAAGGAGGATGAACCTGCCAATCCAAGGCAGGTTTGGAAAGCAAAGGAGGTGCACACCCTGCGGTCTCCGTCTCCGGAGCCATCAAGTGCACCCAAGGAATGAACAAGGAGGAGAGTTCTACTCCGAGGACTTAAAACCAGGGAGCCTTCACCGAAAGATAAGTCGGTAGTTATCTTTTATTTCCCTTATTTCAATTCTTTAATTCCTACCAAGCTTAAAGTTTAGAAGAAAAATAATAAAGTTCAGATTAAATAAAACTTGAGATTAGTGTAGCTTTAAAATTTTACAAAAGGTAGATCCATAGGGGGGTCGACCGACCACCCCTGTGCACCCTATCTTGGTTTATTTAAATAAGGAGTACAATATGACCTTTGTAAAAGAAAATTACAAAAATGGAGGACTAGGGGGGTCGGCCGACCACCCCTAGTGCCCCATGGTCATCTCTCTCTTTTTCCCCATCTCCCTTTGTCCAAGCATCTCATGATTTGAGTAGTGTGAAGTTCAAAATTCAGATTTTGCTTTAGGAGACATCTCTTTATCTTTGTCATGCTTTAAAGTACATCAATCACTTTTAGTTAAGGCATGACACATCCTTGTCTCCCACTACTCCATGTTTAAAGTGGGGAACCACTTTCACTTTCACTTTTGCTTTGTCATGCTTTGAAAAAGAAAATACATCAATCACCTTTCATCAAAGCATGACACACCTTTGTCCTCCACTACTCTTTGTTTAAAGAAAAGAATCTTGAGCACTTTAGCTCAGCTTTTGATCACATCATAAATTATGATTCACCTTTCACCAAGCACTAGAAAAAGTGTGAGTAGAGTCTCCACTTTAGGGGGTCGGCCGACCACCTTTGGTCACCACCTCCTTTCCCTTTTTGCTTTGTGTAAGGCATCTCCTAAAGATAGTGATCATGGCACCTAAGGTCATGCCTTAGGGGGGTCGGCCGACCTCCCCATGGCCCCCCTTGGTGCCACCTCCTTCTCCTATAAAAGCCCATGCAAGGAGAGCCCAAATCCTCACACCTCAACCAGAATCCAGTTCTAGCTCAAACCTCTCCTTGCCTTGCTCTCTCCTCTCTCAAGAGAAGTTCTTAGCTCTCAAGAGAAGTAGTGCTACCCTCTCTCTCAAGTCCACAACAACACCTTGTCTTCAGCAAGCTATTCTTAGCTCAAATCTCTCCCCACAAGGCAAACTAGGAAACTCTCTCCACAAAACCTTGTCCTAGTCTTGTCCTTGTGTCTTTCTTACTTTCTAGAAAATGAAGAACCCTTTGAGATCTGCAATGAAGAAAGTGAAGCAAGCTCTAAGTGGGAGCTCATCTCGATGCTCCCACCAATCTGAAGATACTTCCCAAGGAAGAAGAAGGGGAGGTTCTGCCCGATATACTTGGGAGAACATCCCAACCGAAGGACAACCTCAGGAGGAAGAAGAATCACGGATGGAGGTACATCATATTGGGGCATTCATGGTGCCCCCGATGAGGACATATGATCATCAGAGTGGTCTCTGGTTTGATCAATTAGAGTACCAAAGATATCTCTCTTCGGGATCGATCTTTTGAGCACACAAGGATATTGAATCCAATTCTTCTCTCCAACGCAGGTATGAACACCGAGTTTGACACTATCTTTTCTACCATTGGTTGGTCTAGCTTTTGGCAAATAGATGAACTTGGAATAAAACTGCTCACCTTAGAGTTCTTGTGCTCTCTACAAGTCTCTAATGATGAAATATCTTTTCACATGTTTAATCAAAGCTTTAGTCTAACTTGGAGTCATCTAAATGTTGCTCTTGGCTTTGATGATTCATGCTTGCTTGATTTAGACCTTGCCATGGGTAGATTCAATAAAAGAAAATTTTGGCTGTCTATCTCTGCTTTGAATGATTACTCAAATCCCAAACCTGAGGAAATTCATAATCCAATACTTCGCTTTGTGCATCTTTGGATAAACATGACTTTGTTTCCTGGAAGTAATGCTAGCATGCTAAGTAACACAGAATTACAATTGCTTTATGCCATGGTTAACAAAATCCAAGTTTCTCCTATAAAATGCTTAATAAAATTTTGGCAAAGTTCAATTGAGAGTAATGAACCTATTCAATTCACATCTTTAATTACTCGTCTTGCCAAATCCATGAACTTGCTAAATGACACCTATCCTTTTGAATATATCTCTTCACCTAGAGCAGTAATTTCAGAAGAATATCTTACAACTGTTCAAATGCTAAAAAGAGATTCTAAAGGTGAACTTAAAATGATCTATAGTGGCCATACAACTAAGGTGCCTCTTCCAAATAGTCAACGTCAGTTATATAGGGCCAATAAGCTAATCCTTGATTTAGATCAAGGAATTGGGCAAAGAGGTTTTGCAGGATCAGACATGAGAGCTCAGGAGGGGCTATACTTTGTTCATCTTGAGCAAGGTGGTCCTTCCCGAGGAGCTGATGGCGAGGAGGAAGACGATGCATCTTCCGATCCCATGCACACTTCCAGTGGCATGCATCCTCGACCACCACGTCCGCAAGGACCACGAGCATCCTTCTCGTCCACACGAGATAGGGAGCATCATGAACGGCGGCAACAGTTTGATCATCTCACCAATTCTTTTGGTGAGCTGCGTGTTGAGCATGGTGAGACAGCACGCATTGTCTAGCAAGCTGCTGAACAAATCCAAGCATTGTAAGAAGAACAAAACCAGCAGTGGACTTTGTGGTGGCAACTACATCCATATCCGCCACCTCCATATTGAGCAAGGGATAAGCTTGGGGGAGGTTACCTCCCCCACTAAGGTATGTTTTTAATTTCAGTATTTATCTTCATGCATTCTCCTGCTTATCTTTTGTTTTTGCATCTAAAAAAATCTGCATATGATAAAAATAATAAAAGACTTCTCTCTACTCTCACTTGTTTCATGAATATTAATATCTCCTATGGAAATGATAAATAGTTGCTCTGCTAAATGTTTCTCTAGTACTTATTTTATAACTTGATATTTCTCTAAGTATGGATTATTTGGCTTAAAAGAAACCATCATGAACCTTAAACTTTCGTGGGTTGCAAATGTTGTAACTAAGTCTAAGTTGTTGTGAGACATGATATGACAAGATAAGAGCTACTATAATATTGTTCTAAGCAAGAATGACTATCGGAGTTTTATTTATGAAAATGATAAAAACACTTTTTGTTCCTCAATGGTGAAAATTCCTACCAAAGTCATATATGCTCTTTCATGATATAAGCTTTCTACATAAGCTGCTTGCTTTGTGTTGAGTTTGGTCAAGTTTTGTGACCCTTCTTAAGAGATTTATCATGCTTCCAAGATCAAGATCATGTACACGCCACATATACATGATGCTTCTACACTGGAAGTACGCAGAAACATGCCTTACATTTTCCACATAGTTCATGCTCCATGTTTTAATAGAAAATTCTCTCTCTAGTATGTAGCTAGTTAATGAGACATAGACTGAAAAATTAAGGGGCATTCTAAAAGTCCCAAGTTTTAGAAAAATGATGAGCACATCAAAGCTCATGAAAAAAAATTATTATGAGCATTCTCAAAGCTCATAGAAATAAAAAGATAGCTATGTCTCAAAATAATAAGTTAGGAAAGATAAATCATATAGAGGAGTTTTGATCATTTGCCATGTTTCCACACACTTGCACATCTTGATCTAAGAGTATGACATTTCTCTCCTTGGATCCGGAATTTGACTTTACAACATATGCAAGCTAAGTTTGCTACATCTTTCATCCCTACCTATAGCTCCACATAAGCCCTTAGAGATAGGATGAAAAGAAGGCAAACTTTGATATGTGCCTTGGTGAGGAATCATACACCTTATGAGCGACTAGAGAGTACCATTTGAGGAACACTAAGTTTTCTTTTACAGAACTTTGCAAAACCTTCGATATGAAACTTCTGAAAGAATGAGAAAACTAGTGCTCAAGTCAAGTTGTTCTATCTCCCAACCTCTCAAGACAAAGGATAAAGCTATAAGCCCCATGAAGGACTAAGGTAATATGGGTGAGTCTTTATTGCTAAACTTTTCATTCAAAAGAGAAGTATGATTGTTGTAAATTCAGTACTCTTGAAATATGAAGCATAGTAGCAACTCCTGATCCATCAAGCTAAGTTTAATTGTTTGCTCGGGACGAGCAAAGGTTAAGCTTGGGGATCTTGTTGACATCAAGAATGATACACTTTTACATAACCAAAATGTTGCCAACAACCTCAGGATCAAGAATAAAACAATCACATCATGAGCATACTTTATCAAATAACAAGTTCCACATGTCCATGAAGTATGTGAATGCAGGAATGAAGAACTGGAGCAAAGGAGAGCCAGTGGGACCCACTTAGGGGGTCGGCCGACCACCCTATGGGCCCACCAGCTCTCCCCTCTTGGTCATGATCCAGGAGAAGCACCTTAAAGTGAATTCCAACCCTTGGATCACTCTATGCTTTCTCTCAACGGCTCACATGAAAAGCACATGGATCCATGGGCCCACACCAAGAAGATAAATGTGACAAATACCTCAGAACAAAGAACCAACACCAATAACAAGTGGGACCAGCACCTGGAAGGCTGAGGTGGGCCATAGACCCCAAGGGGGGTCGGCCGACCTCTTCCTGGGCCCACAAGCCCTCGCACTTGGTCCATGACCAGTGGGGCTGCATCTAGAAGGTGAAGGATGGCCCACAGGCCATAGGGGGGTCGGCCGACCTCCCCCTAGGTCGGTTCAAACCCCAGTAACCGCCATGTGCCAAACACATGTTGAATATCACAGCCATCCACTCCAAGTCGGTTTGGAGGCGGTTGGATCTAAGGGTGGAGATTTGAAGCCTCCTGGATCGATGACGTGGCGATGGAGTAGCCCCTACTCCACCTCCCACTATAAATAGAGGCTCATACCCTCTCTCTACACATGGTGAAGAAGTCTACAAGCTCTATTCCTTAGATTGTTTTAGTAGTTTAGTCTTGAGTGGGAGTTAGAGTTGAGTCAAGCTGCGCTCGGGATTTCCGGAGTCATCTTCAAGAAAGTCTGGTATAGCTCTTGTATCTTTCCTTCTTTGTAAGACTTTTTCTTTATTCAATATATTACTTTTCCTCTACTTTACTTAGTATTTACTTTGAGCATTACTATACTTGATATAATATTGTTATATGTTTTTGCTTATTAATAGCCTTTACATCAATAGTCTGTGATCCTTGTGGCCTTTCCCGTATGTGATCATTGCCTGTCATATGCTTTGATTATAGATCGTAGTCAAAGTAATAAGTTGTGTGTGAGCGTGGTGCTTATACATCACCTTATCCTCGGTTACTGCTTGTTGCATGGATTGTTTGTGGTAGCTAGCAAGAGCGTGACAGCCTTGTCTAGTCTTTGTATTCCACCACGTGTTCTTAGGCAAGTTCTTAAAAGGTAAGGCCCCCGTAAGAAGAGGGCGCGGTCCGGTAGGAGTTTTGTCCTCCTACTGATCTATCCCCTCGCCTAGCATACTTGTATTGAGGAGGCAAACTATAGTATTTAGACTAGTTAATTGGATAAGTATATGGAAGTAGAGTGATTTGCATAGGAGTCCCTTGTACTCTCTCGTTGTTCTCCCACCTAGCTATTCTATCTAGTCTATTCTAAGTATTATTTACCTTGGCTTATTCATTCATCAACCCTTCCTATCACATATATCGTTTACCCCCTATACTAGTTGATACTAAGTTGAGGTGTTCTCTAGGATCTCTCTCTCTCTGATTATCATTTCTAGCCCAGCTTTCCCTTGGGAAAATATAAATTATGATACCTTGGAATACTCTTAGGTGAAGTGCTACAACGGTATAATCTGTGCGCTTACAGATTTATCCAATAGTCATAAGAAATACCAATAGAGAGCCCACGTGGCCAACGTGTGGGGCTACCCGGCCCCACCTGTGGCCGACCGGCCACCTATGGGGGAACTCTCTCTCCCCCCTTCTAGAGTGTTCCTGAACCACCTTCGAGGATGCATCTTGGCCTACGTGAGGTCAGTTTGATCGAACAACTGACATTCAACCCACCAAGCTATAAATAGGACCCTATATCCCCCCTGGAGGAGAGCCAGATCAAGAGCTAAAGAGCATGAAGCCCTAATTTCCTATCTAGTAGATCTAGGCCAGCAATCAAGAGAGATTAGTTCAATCTAGAGCTAGTTTTATTTAGAGATTAGAGATATAGAGTTGGAGGGTAGAGTTCTAGAGGAGTTTCGGCCTGTCGGTGCTTCTTCGTCGCTGTATTCTTCGGGATCAAGTCCTCTCGCTCAGGATTGCATTCTGAGATACCTTGGTTGTCAATTTCTGGTTCAAGTAAGCAACATTATTCATATTGTTCTACATGTTTGCAACTCTTTGTAGTACTTTGATCTTGATAGCTTGTTGATTGAGGTAGTAATTCGTAGTGTAGGCATGGTGCCTAGGCTAGGTTTACTTGTGAATGGCCCCTGATTTTCCGGATAATGGTAGCTCGCGAATGTGACTTTATAACTTCGTTGATTCCTCTATAATTCATTTCCTGTAATAGGTTTGGCAGGCTTATAGGTGCTTGTTAGGAGAGAACTCTATTGTTTGCCATTATTTAAGTCATCGCCCTTGTAGATTGATAAAAGACATAGCTTACTGGTGATCAGATTAGATAGTCCTTGTTTTTCTCCTCATATCGTTAGTTTCTAGCTTGACTATGCTTTGGGTTAAGTTTATAGACTTAGTCTTCCTCACAACACCGTTCCTTTGGGTTCGATATTAAAACTAGGTTATTCTCGATGAAGTGCTACATCGGTATTATATCTGTGCGCTTGCGGATAATTAACTTACTCGTGTGCATCTAATTTTATATCAACAATGCTCTTCCTAGTTAATGCTCTAGAATTGAAGAATCTAGCTATTTTGATTTGGCCTAATCAAGCCGAATATACTACTAAAAAAGTGATAACTAAAGGTCCAATGGAAGACGACAATATTGAGAAGATTTCGAGATGTGAAATCATGCTCGAGAGGTTCATGGATGGCCGAGACAACATTAGAATAACCGTCAAGTAAAGATGGCTCGGGGGGCAAGCAAAAACTATCATTAGAGAGTGAAAAGGAGATGGTGTTGCTGTTGTCCATGATGTTAAACAAAGAAAAGCAGGGAATCCAATTTCTCAAATCGGCCTTGTAAAGATGGTTCAAAGAGCCATGGGCACCTACAAATCAAGGAAATTAGAGGTTGCAACATGGAGATCGAGCAAACAAATTCAAGGAAATTAGAGGTTGCAACATGGAGAGTGTTGGTAGTTCTTAGCTTCACTAAAGATAGAGCGAGTCTACTATCCTCGGCATTGGTGTAGAAATGCTTGTTGGCATTTCCAAACACTACTACCAAAGATATGAAGCTAAAGTAGCTATCTACTAATGCCAATTGGGGTTGCCAGTCCCAACACTAGTAGGAGCTAACTAGAGAGATTGCAATCTACCACGAGGAGATTCTGCAAGCGCACAAAACTATCGATTGTAGCACTTCGCCTGGGAGTACCAGGTGTCAATTTATTTGATCCCAAGGGAAGGCTAGGGTGGTGTATGGATCGAGTCAAGGAAGGGATGAGAATCCAAGAATAGAATAGGGAAGATGAGAAGGATGAGAGGCTAGAAAGAATGGATGATGGAATTGGCTAAGGATGAATGGAAACTAAGGAGGAAGATAATGAGATAGATGATAGAGTAACTAAAGATAACTAACCTAACTACTAACTACTACTAACTACTCCTAGATAACTAAGTTGCAAGAGTCGGCAAATGACAATAAAGTAAACTAAGCTAAGCAAAGCACTACCCTTATCTTATCAATCACCGAGGCGTACTCGCCTTTACCAGTCTATCGGTTGAACGCGAGCACAACGAGCCTTACTGTTAAACTAGACTGAATGTGGTGGAATTCAAGGCTCCCAGGGCTGTCACCACCTGTTTGCTACCACAACTATCCGGGGGCCTAGCCGTATCTGAAGGTAAGTATATAACTAAGCACCACGCCTAATTATATTTAAACTATCTCTACCCTAGCTTTGAATAGAGACACCCTTGAGGACGACAGAGCAGTTACTTGATCTAATAAGGATAACACTAAACTAACTAAGCAACCTATTGTCAAAGATCAAACACTAAGCTCACTAGAGATTAACTACTATGGCTAAGTGTATTGAAATGTAGGATAGCTAGAAACACTCAAGTACTTGATAAAGTAATTACTTAAAGAAATACTCGAAAGTAGACTAAAGTAATACTTGAATAGAATAAAGTACTTGGGGTACAAGGAGAAATACCAGACCAGAGATGTCGGAAGACTCTTCCGACCTCCGATGCTGATCACTCGCGAAGCTTCCACTCTTTCGGCTAGCTCCAAGCTTCACTACTACTAGAGCAGGGCTAAGCTAAGCTAAGAGTAGCGCTTCAGCGAGGGCACTAGAGCAAGGGTGCTTGCTCTCTAGCTATTCTACTTGCCTAAGCTTTCTTCTCTTGCTTCTACCTTGCTTTTCCTTGCTTGCAGTGAAGTGACGCCTCTAGGGGGTATTTATAGCCTTAGGAGCACCAGGGGGTACTTATAGGTAGCTTGGGAGGCGATGGATGGCCGCCGCCACCCCCACTCCACCGACAGTGATCCAACGGCCCTCCTTTGCCCTCCTAAGTCGGTTGTAGGGTAGGTTTTAGGGTTTGTCACGTGTCAAATGTGCCAAATGGGCACAATCCAAGTGACACACCCTCCTATCCCTTGGATGTAACCGACTTAGTGAGCTACGGTCTGGATTTGGGCTTGAGCTTGAGCACACGGATCAGTGACGTGGAAGGGGAGTGAGCAGGCCAGTGGGCCCTGGCGGCCGCTAGCTAGGGGTGGCGGCCGCCACTCGACCTTGGCCCAAATGGGCCCTGGTAGGTGGGGCCATCCTCTGGTGGGTCCACTTGCCATATTTTGCCTATTTCCTGCATTCAAATAAAATTCTATGTACATGTGGAATTTGATTAGTTTTGAAACCTTATTTACACCATTTCATGTGTTTTCATTATGATTATGGGTAAAATGTTGATGGTAAAAATAGGTGTTAAGGACCATCAACAAAGAGCAACTACAATCAGCTTTTGACCAACTTCTAAACAAGTATACCAAGCAAAAAGCTAATTTGGTGTATCGGCCCATAAAAAATAAGTATGGTCACCTCCAAAGCAAATTTATGTGCCAAAAGAGAAGGACATTATTGCTGCTCCAATGAAGGCCAGTAAGCAAATCTTAATTCTAATTGGCTCCATGAAAATCCCGCATGATGAAGTTGATGAGCCGATTATTGTTAAAGATCTAGCTCAATCCTCTATGCAGAAGGAGGATAGAGTTGTTGCATATAAAGATAAAGTTGATGGAGGTAAGTCGGAGTATAATTAAATACTTTTAGTCAAGGTAGTGCCCTTCTGGTTTGACCAAGATGCAACAATGCAAACTTCAACGTGCAAATTGCAAGAAAATCAAGCAAGAAGCCTAGAACTACTTGGATGATGGCCAATATACATATATCACCTTTAGAACACATGGCCGATACATATATCGCCCTTAGAACAAATATGGCCGATGTATACATCATCCTTAGACATTGAATAGCCGATGAGTTGGGTATCGTTACTATTTGGTTTTAAGTTGTGTTTTCAGATTCATGCATCATTCACCTGAAAATAGGGGGACATATATTGACAACAAAAAATTGTCCATTTTTATAAAGTTGTCAAAATATGAAACGAACGTCACCATTGTCTTCCTCACATTGAGATGATCAAAAATCATATATGAAAGGGGGAGATTGAAGAATCATTGCCCTAGTTGGTTTCGGTGATTAACGACAATTAGAGATTATTATGGCTAACGTGTGTTTTGCAGAGGCTATGCGTAGCTTAGCCATAGTGATCGATAAGAATGGGCACTAATGGTCATCACTTAGCCCCCAAGATGGATATCGTTTCGGATTTCAAGGAGACATGATGAAGACCCTAGAATGATAGGCTAAGTGCCATAAGGAGATGAAGGGCACTTAGAAATAGATAGGGCTTCTCTTTTTACCTTTGACCGTACTATTAAGAGGGGTTGAGATTAGTAGCTTGACTTAGGAAAGCTTCATGACTTAGGTGTGGTGCACACTTGACTTCCTTAGCTCTAAGCAAGCCTATGGTGACCGTAAGATAGCCTAGAACAACTTCCATATTCATCGCGACGAAAAACGAAGTTGTTAAAACTGTTTTCTGGGCGCCGGACGCTCCTGGCAGGGGCATCGGACCCTGTCCGTCGGCATCGGACAGAGGCATCGGACGCTGGGTGCTTGAGTCCACAGCATTCGTCGACCTTCCAGAGGGTATGTTTTCTGGCTAAGTTTTTTAGGGTCCGTCGGACGCTGTCCGTCGGCCAGGCGTCGGACGCTGGGAAGAGCGTCCGTCGACCTTCCAGATAGGGTGTTTTTCAACCCTAGCCAGAGCGAAGCGCCGGACGCTAGGGATGAGCGTTCATCGCCCAGTGACGTAGCGTCCGTCGCTGGGAACAGTGTGTCAGAACTAGCCGTTGGGCAGGGTGTCGGACCGTCCGTCGCCTAGGCGCCGGAGCGTCCGTCGCCCAAACTATGAACAGAAACTAGCCGTTGGGCATGCGACGGACCGTCCGTCGCCTAGTCGACAGAGCGTCTATCGCCAACTTAAAATGTCAGCCCGAGGCAGTTTTCAGAGGGTCTATTTATAGCCCCTCCCACTTCTCTCCCACCTGGTCTTTGCTCATTTGAGTTGCTGAGTTTGTTGAGAAGGTTGGGAAGAGAGCAAGAGCCCTAGAGAGAGAGTGATTCGCGAATCCATCCATCCTCTCTCTAGTTCATCCAAGAGTTCAAGTGTGCATCCTCTAGTTGTGAAGCTTGAGTGAGTCAAGCGAAGATCGAGGCTTGTTACTCTTGGTGATCGACATCACCTAGACGGTCCGGTGGTGCTCGGAGGAAGGTGATCGCCGGAGGATTGTCGGCGGCCCTTCTCCATCGACGTTGTGATCAGTTGTGGGCGATTCACCGAGCTGGAGTGGCGAAGAATCAGCCCGTAGAGAGCACTCATCCCTTGCGCGGGATTGAGGGGGAGCTATACCTTGCGAGGTGCTCCAACGAGGACTAGGGGGGAGTGTCGACTCCTCGATACCTCGGCAAAACATCGCCGTGTCAAGCATCTCTTTCCCTAGCTCTTTATTACCACATTACTTTCTGCACTTGTCTTTCTTTTCATACTAGAATTGTGTAGGAAGTTTTCTCTTTCCTTTGACTTGCTACCGCTTTCTAGCTAGGACACACAAGCGGTAGGCACTAGGGGGTTAATTCGCTCTTTATAGGTTTAATTCTTGTTTAGAAATTAAAAAGAGCCCAATTCACCCCTCCCACTTGGGCATCTTGATCCTTTCAATTGGTATCGGAGCAAGGTTTGCTCTAAATTAGGCTTCACCGCCTAGAGCAAGATGTCCCATGGGGATGGACCACCTCCCATGTTCGATGGAGACGACTTTCCTTATTGG
This sequence comes from Microstegium vimineum, assembly GCA_022036555.1. Taxonomy (NCBI): domain Eukaryota; kingdom Viridiplantae; phylum Streptophyta; class Magnoliopsida; order Poales; family Poaceae; genus Microstegium; species Microstegium vimineum. Next base: position 19,558,332 of record CM039119.1, on the reverse strand, counting down.
AAAGTTCGTATGGAGGCCTATCTAGAGGCCGTTGACGTGGGCGTGCTCAAAGCCGCCACAAAGGGAGGCACCCTCTTCGCGGAGGACCTCAACTTTGATAAGCACAATGCCAAGGCTAAGAACATTATCTTTCGTGGCATTAGCAAGGATGTCTTCAACCGAGTGCGTAATGCCAAAGACGCATTTGAGTTGTGGACCACTATTTGTGCTCTTCACGAAGGCACAAAAAGTGAGCGCGAAGAACGCTATCACATGGTTATGGCTAAGCTCAATTCTTTTTCCATGCATGCAAATGAAAATGCAAATGAAATGTACTCACAACTTAACATTATTGTAGAGGAATTGAACGGGCTCGGTCTCAACCAAATGGAGCTGGCCGATGTGGTACGCAAGATCCTCTGTGTCTTGCCAATTGAGAAGTATGGCCACATCGTCACGGTTCTTCACCAAGGAGATCTCTCCGCCGCTACACCAACACAAATTTTGGGCAAGATCAATGCCCATGAGATGTACATGAAGATTGGTGATGGTGGCTCTTCTTCCTCCTCCAAGAAGAAAGAAAAAGAGAAGGAGGAGAAGAAGGACTTGGCACTCAAGGCATCCTCCTCGGAGAAACACAAGATGCAATTTGTTTATGAGAGTGCAAGTGATGAAGAAGATGATGATGATCTTGCTCTCATGGTGAAGAAGACAACTAAGATGTTGAAGAAGCTAAGCAAGAATGGAGTCAAGTTTGACTCAAAGAAGAAGAAATTCTTCACAAGCTCTTCAAGAAAGCCTCTCTCCAAGATGGATTGCTACAATTGCGACAAACTTAGACACTTGGCTCATGCTTGCCCCGAGGAGAAGAAAGACAAGTACAAGAACAAGAAAGCAAACAACAAGTTCAAGTATAACAAGGGCAACAAAGTTGAGTCAAGTGATGAGGAGAAGAAGGATGACAAGCCATTCAAGAAGAAGAACTTCAACTTCCACAAGAAGAAGAAGAATGGCAAAACCTACATTGTTGGTGATTGGCTCACCAACATTGAAGACTCAAGTGACTCATCCGGAGATGAAAGTGAAGAAGAGAAGGTGGTCACCTTGGTGATTGGTTCATCTACTCCACCACCACCCCCTCGATCATCTCTGGGCTCATCCTCTACACACCTATGCCTCATGGCTAAAGGTGACAAAAAGGTACAAAAAGAGGATAGTGATGATGAGGCTAGCTCTAGTGATGATAGTGATGATGAGTT